>OZ038433.1:26755201-27355201 GCA_964036275.1 Litoditis marina
GATTTGGGTGTAGTTTTTATTTTAGTGTTAATCACCCCATTTAAATTACCTTATTAGGTCCTTGATGAAATAATGCGGTGAACGGATAATTATAACAACCGAGTCAGGTTATACTAGCTGATAGAGGAAGTTCATAAAAACTCGCACCAGCGGCTGTCATTGCAGAAGCACCTCCGGCACTTGTCATTTGAGATTGGCCGGCCACTTTGCTGACGGCGCTCATATTAGAACCTACAAGTATTCAAGGTATCTTTCACCACAATAAAATGAGAGTCCAAGCAGAACTAACGTATGGTTCCGAATTTACTTTGAAATACATATTCGTTCACTCTGCTCTAATTCGTCATTTAACTCAATGCTATCCGTTGCAAATGCTCACTTCGTGATACTGTCATGTACTTTTCCTGATTGTTCATTGTTCTTACCTTTTTTGAAACAGAGTGCTGGATCTAGTTTATTTTAATTAATATAGCATGATACTGTTTTCATGGAAAATATTATAGTAATTCAACATTGAAATCCAATAGGGTTGTTAATTAAATGGAACGCTCCAAGTTTTGAGTTGGACTTGACTTGGAAACCTTTGAATAGGGTACACATATATCATTCCTAAAGCCTACCAGCAGCTGTCATGGCAGACGCGCCTCCGGCAGTACTCATTTGAGATTGACCTCCCATTTTGCTCGCAGTAGTCATGGTTGAACCTGCAAACCAACAAGAATTCAATTGACCGATTCGAGAAATAACTTCACGTCCCAGCGTGATTATTATGACACCACTTTACGATAATTTTAAGTCACTGTCGGAGACTACTTGCTGAAGTCATTGAAATGCTCCGTTCACTTCACTAATAGCTGTCATAGATGAGAAATCAAAAAGAGTAGATTCCACTGTCAGTCTGATTAATGTATTTTGGTTAGACTACATAAATTACACTGATTAATCTACAAGGGAAGATGATTTGAGTTAAAGTGAACCTCGTCAAAAAAAGAGTCGAACTAAAACGTTTGATCCTACTCTTTTAGACAGTCGTACGCTGGAAAGCTCGGCGGGTGAAAATATGAGTAAGTGAACCGGAATCAGGAGTGTTCTCGAAGGTGAATCGTAGTATTAACTATGAAAAATGGTGGAGTATGTTTGAAAACGACATTATTTCGAATGTTTAGGAAACTTTCTAACTTGAGATCGACTTGAGTTAAAATTATTTAAGTGGAGAAATTGAATGTTTTCATAAATTCATAAATTCATAAATTTCATAAATTTTGAGGCTTAGAAATGGCTACCTGCTGAAGTCATAGTTGAGGCTCCACCTGCTGAGCTCATTTGAGATTGAGATACTCCGTTCAACTTACTCACAGCAGTCAGAGTGGAACCTGCAAGTGACCAACTCAATGTAACTCTTACAGCAATTCAGAGTCATTATGATATTTTAATGAACCATTTCTCATCTGATTATCATGAAATATTTAGTTGAAAATTGAACATATCATATAATACTGACACTAAAATGATCAGGGACAATCTGCTCAGCTTTGTGAAATGAAAGTATACCACTAAAATGTTCACTGAAACGTCATTGACTTCCTTTGTTTTTTTCCGTAATAACTTATGCGGAATTCTGTTTTGTTTTCGATATGACCTACCTGTTCCATTCATGGTTGAAGTACCCCCACCGGCGCCGCTCATTGCAGACTGACCCCCCATGGCCGACACGCCACTCAATTTGCTGGTTGCCGTCATGGTGGAACCTCAATTAACATGATAAATGCAATTGAAGTAAGCGAAATATATCTAACTATAGCAAGGTAATTTTTCAAGACACCATGTGTGAATGTTGCACCGAAGGATTTTGTTTTGATTTATAAGATTCCAGTTCATGATGTTACTCGGGATATTCCATGGTTTATACTATATTATTTATCACAAGCGCGCTGTCTCAATTGAAGTCAATGAGTAAAAACACTTCTAATTGCAATAACCGAAAAATGAACGTGGGTCTAAAACGAAATTACCTTCAATTAATGAGAAAACTAACTTCGTTCGTGTGTTTCAATTCATATATTTTGTGATAATTCGCTCATGAATCTAGGTTGTGATTGGACTAATTCCGAAAAAGTTGAACATCTACCTACGCCCGGTGTTGTTGTCATGGTCGACGCACCACCTCCTGGGGCCGGGTTCATGGCGGAAGCACTACCCGGACCTTTTCTCATGGTTGAAGCTGCACCAGGAGCGGGAGAGAATGAAGACGCACCCCCAGCAACTGCGGTTGTAGTTGAAGCTGCACCAGGAGCTGGAGAAAACGTAGAGCCACCACCACCGGCAACGGCGGTCGTGGTGGAGACACCGCCGGGGTTCACGTTAGCTGCATTGGACATCTTGCTCGCAGCCATGGTTGAGCCTGTATGTACACAGATTGGTAAGAGAATACTCAATGACTTGTACTAAGTAAATTTTAGTGGTTACTTGACCCTGTTAGTTTAATTTCAACTAGGTTGACACAGTTAGTTCTCCAAATATGTGATCTCACGTAGAAAATTTTGATTCCAGATATACGAATTGAACTTCACCAGATATAAAAAGTTATAGAATTTACACATTATTTTGTTTGTCATAAATGAACGTTCCAAATTGACGTCACACACGTATTGAGATAGTGTTTTGAATGAAATTTTTAATCGTTTGAGAAAAACTAACCTGGGGCTCTCACCACGGATGCATTAGCGTTTGGAACAGAAAAGTACTGTGACTGCGAGGGAAAAGCTCCAGAAGAAACGTAAGTCGAGCCACCAGGCCCGGGAGCGACTGCCGTGCTGACCGGTCTAGTGGCAGTCTGGCCACCTCCTGCAGAAAAATACTGCGATTGCGAGGAGAGAACTGCAGGTACTGGAACGTGAGCTGAGGCACCAGGAATGGGGGCGCCAGCCGCACTGACCGGCTTCACTGCTGACGGAGCACCACCTGCAGAAGTGTACTTTGACTGCGAAAAAGCTCCAGAAGGCTGAACATGAACTGACGCCCCGGTCGCTCCAGAAGGTTGAACGTGAGCTGAGGCACCAGGCGCAGGAGCGCCAGCCGCACTGACCGGCTTCACTGCTGACGGAGCACCACCTGCAGAAGCGTACTTCGACTGCGGAAAAGCTCCAGAAGGCTGAACATGAACTGACGCCCCCGTTGCTCCAGAAGGTTGCACGTGAGCTGAGGCACCAGGCGCAGGAGCGCCAGCCGCACTGACCGGCTTCACTGCTGACGGAGCACCACCGGCAGAAGTGTACTTCGACTGCGAGAAAGCTCCAGAAGGCTGAACATGAACTGAGGCACCAGGAGCAGGAGCACCAGCCGCGCTGACCGGCTTAACTGCGGACTGTCCACCTCCTCCAATACCAGCGTCGATGTAGGTAGACTGTGCTCCACCGGGATCGGAACCAATGTAAACCGATCGCATCCCAATTAGAAACGGCGAGTAGATGAGATTTCAAAATGAGAATGAGCCACCCAAGCTTCGTATATAGCCTCCAAAAACCGTCGCCAAACACGTTCAAACGACAGTGTTTTCGTGTTGACCAATGTGAACAAATAAAATCGTGTATTTGCTTGATAATCATGAGCATAATTATTTTCATGAGTATTTGCTTCGAGACCACAAACAAAGTTATTATGAAATGGGAAGCTACATTTCTGTTCATGAATTGAAAACCGGAAAGTTTCTACGGTTGAGCAAATTCTAAACCCCAAATATTCATGTTTGTGAATCTGAATTCTTCTCACCCTTCTCGGTCAGTTATCATTTTTTGCATTTTTTTCTAAAACAGCTCATGTTCATTTATAATCTTTGTTCTCGAATGAATTTCTCTTTCTTTGGCTCGGGCTAAGCCTGAACCAAAAAACTGGTACGTATGGATCTGGGAATGCATCGATGTGTTCGATTGATTTTGATACAGGTCAAGGTCAGGCTCAATCAAGAAATAGAAATCTCAGGCAGAAATCAATGAAAATAGCAGATAAAACTCTATTGTTGTTTTATTATTAATAACGTCGAGTTTAAGTGTGCTAAACGCAAACAAAAGTCTTATGAAATAATTGTTCATATATTACTCAATCGCAATGTCCGTCATCATTATTTCGTGTGCACTGGCTGTTTTCATGATGTGGTTCACATTTAGTTTCGAGATTCTGTGGGTTTTTTTTTAAACTTTTTCTTCAACTCCTAGCGCCCTTTTGACGCTAACAACACCATCACACAACACTCAGTGATACGGGAAAAATTAAGCTCGTATTGTATTGTATTATATTCCAAATACGTGCTTCAACATTGCGGCACTTTGATCCCTTCATGCGTCTCTCTCTGTGCCAGTCTTGTCCTCGTATTTTAGATTTGAGAGCAGAGAAATAGCATATGTTCAAGGAGTCGCAGGTTGTGACCTAGAGTCCGCGATATTCCTGAATACGGTATCTTGGTCAGTGTGCATTGACACGTCTCGTGAAAAAGCTGACCACCTGTGATGAGTTTTGCTCTATACCCGGACATCTGAACGATAAATAGTGAATAGAAAAACACACTCGGGCTCGAACGGGAAAATCTCCAATCTAGGCGAGACAAAAAATATTTCTGCTCTCCGTGGACATCTGATAGTTTGGAAATGGGTAGGTTAGAAAGTGGTTTGTAGTTCAATCAGTTCTCACAGCAGAAGCAATGAACAACGACCCAAACATTCAACATTTTTCTTCCCACATCAACAGTTAGTCCGAGCATGCACATCATTATTCTGCAAACAGAGTTATTCATATTCATTTCATCAGTTCGCGAATAGAAACGTAATGAGTGTTAAAGAGACCATTTCCCTATAATCTGAAATTTTTGAACCTGAAGAAACGTATTCTAATGTGTTTCAATAGTCATCAACAACCTCAGAAGTTCAAAATAAGAACGAATTGTCTAATGCAATTGAATACATACCCGAACTTTAACATTTTCACTGTGACGCTCTCGAGCTCGGTTAATTAGTTATTTAATGAATTTGACTTTTGCACCCATTTTTTGCATCCTGATAGGCTTTGAGACGTATTTAGATAGTTTTTGTATTTCTATCTCCATTTTCTTGATTTTTTGTACGTAACTCGTTCTCGGTGTACTTTAATTATCTCGGTTCTATGAGAAAACAGAGCAAGACGGAAATGAACAAAATATATGTTCTTGACCAGGTTTTCAAGCTCTATAAGATGGAACTGCTAGCGCGAAGATCAAAATTAGAGAGAAATGGTCTCTTTAACTTATGAAACGTAACGAGGAATGAAACGAGGAACGTCCCTCGTCACTCGTCCCTCGTCCCTCGTCCCTCCTCCCTCACGGAATTCTGTCCGCATCGTAGTGGAAAAACTACTGAACCAATTTGGCTGAAATTCGAAACATCTATTCTATGGCAAAAGTTAGCTCGTCGCGCCAAGTATGAAATGTATATATAATCTCTGGCGCCGGGCGCGGGCGCCAATAGGCGCCAAAAACCACTATTGGAAAACTACCGAACCGATTTAGCTGAAATTCGAAAAATGATTTCTAATGCAAAATTTAGCCCGTTGCGCCAAATATGACATGTATAGCCCCTCATTGGCGCCGGGCGCGGGCGCCAATAAGCGCCAAAAACCACTATTGGAAAAACTACCGAACCGATTCAGCTGAAATTTGAAACATGAGTTATAATGCAAGAGTTTGCCCGTCGCACCAAGTATGAGATATATAGCTCCTCATTGACGCCGAGCGCGGGCGCCAATAGGCGCCAAAAACCACTTTTGGAAAAACTACCGAACCGATTTAGCTGAAATTTGAAACATGAGTTATAATGCAAAAGTTAGCCCGTCGCGCCAAATATGAGATGAAGACATCATCATTGGCGCCCGGCGCTGGCGCCAATAGGCGCCAAAAAAGGCAAAACACTATTTATCGTCAACTAAAATGTTGAACACTAATAGAAATTGAATAATTTGGTGAAAAGTGTGTAAGTCTTTTTCCAAAACTGAAATTTTTCTTCTGGCGCTCGGACCAAGCGCCAAATGGTGCTAAAACCCAAACTCACGACAGCTTCTATGGAATCGTCTGAAATTCGGTACACTAAATAACTATCACATGGCAAGTAAGATGCTCAATCTGAAAATCAAAAAAAGTTCTGTTGGCACTGTGCGCTGGCGCCAATTGGCGCCAAAGTTGGAAAAATATCAGGTATCGTCAATCAAACTGTTTCAAGTTGACAAATATTGAATATTCCAATGTGAAATATAGATCCACAAAATCAAAATCGAATTGCATCTTCTGGCTCGGAACAGACGCCAAATGGCGCCAAAACAAAAACACACGAAACTGACAGTTGAATAGTTTGAATATTGCTCCAATTAGTAATTGACACATGTAGTGTGTGCTGGTAGCTCAACAATCTAGAGAATTTCGTTTCGTTGTGGCGCCAGACGCGTGTGCCAATTGGCGCTGGAACGAAAAAAACAAGAAAGTTTCAACATGAAGGTTTTTGGTGTGGTATTGGAAATAATGGCTATATTAGAAGTGATTTGGTGTCTCTAATTGTAGATTTGTCAATGGCGCCAATCCCGTTTGCTTATCGCCGCTAAAAGCGGTGTACATGTCAATCGGAACGTTAAGCGTGTTTGTTCAGTTGTTGATAGTCATAGAGCCAGTAACTAGCGTTATATTACAACACCAGCAATTTTATGGTCTGCATTCGGCTTCGTGCACACACAAAACTGAGATTTCCATAATAATATATTGAGTTCACAATATCCACTCTGTGAAAAATAAAAAAGTTGTGGGAGTACAACTAGCAAAAAGAGAACAATTAGTAAAAAGTGGGGGAACCAACAAATGTGTGAGTTGTGTTTGGTTTGACCTCTATATCAGCAAAAAGTGAACGATACGAATTGCTGTGATACTGTAGCAGAAGTATTCTGCAGAAATAGAACAATACCAATGTTGCACAGTGGTTCACAACGCACGCATGTCATTGAAGTACACATGAAATACCCTTCGGAAATTTCCGAAATGTTATGCGGGTTTCGTGAACCACTGTGCAACATTGGTATTGTTCTATTTCTGCAGAATACTTCTGCTACAGTATCACAGATATTCGTATCGTTCACTTTTTGCTGATATAGAGGTCAAACCAAACACAACTCACACATTTGTTGGTTCCTCCACTTTTTACTAATTGTCATGTACCTTGGCAAAAAAAGGGAGAGCCAGAATTTGATTGAACCACGAAGATACTCGCACAATGTTCATGTTCTGTCCCTTACCTCTAACTAATTACTCACTGTGCTACGGTTACAAGATAGCTGGAATGCAGTGGTTGGATGCCGTAAGGAGAACATGAAATTGATCACGGAGTGAAAACCCAATTATCAATAGCCAACATTTAATAAAATCATACAGAAAATAAAGAAAACATTTGAAAGTGTCAACCAGTGTTGTTGAAAGGGATTTAACCGCTGTATATAGGTGATAGGCAGAGAATAAGATGGGAATCATTTCATGTCTCTATAACGTGGAACATATAATCTATCCGTATCACTTTTTTTGCATTGCTTGCCAACTCATTACTTATGTGAAGTAAGGCGGTATGGAGTATGGACGCTCTCTACAGTCTTCGTATTGGTGACCTCATTTCGTTTTTCCAAGTGAAGCTGTATGGACGACGCATGAGAGACAACCATTTAATGACCTTTTCACTTTTCCACGACCCCTTAAGACGACCATCCCAAAAATCGTCCATACAGGCGATCTCCCCTGTGTTCGATTAATTTTGATACAGGTCGGGCTCAATCGAGAAATAGAAATCTCAGACAGAAATCAATGAAAATAGCAGATAAAACTCTATTGTTGTTTTATTATTAATAACGTCGAGTTTAAGTGTGCTAAACGCAAACAAAAGTCTCATGAAATAATTGTTCATATATTACTCAATCGCAATGTCCGTCATCATTATTTCGTGTGCACTGGCTGTTTTCATGATGTGGTTCACATTTAGTTTCGAGATTCTGTGAGGTTTTTTTTAAACTTTTTCTTCAACTCCTAGCGCCCTTTTGACGCTAACAACACCATCACACAACACTCAGTGATACGGGGAAAATTAAGCTCGTATTGTATTGTATTATATTCCAAATACGTGCTTCAACATTGCGGCACTTTGATCCCTTCATGCGTCTCTCTCTGTGCCAGTCTTGTCCTCGTATTTTAGATTTGAGAGCAGAGAAATAGCATATGTTCAAGGAGTCGCAGGTTGTGACCTAGAGTCCGCGATATTCCTGAATACGGTATCTTGGTCAGTGTGCATTGACACGTCTCGTGAAAAAGCTGACCACCTGTGATGAGTTTTGCTCTATACCCGGACATCTGAACGATAAATAGTGAATAGAAAAACACACTCGGGCTCGAACGGGAAAATCTCCAATCTAGGCGAGACAAAAAATATTTCTGCTCTCCGTGGACATCTGATAGTTTGGAAATGGGTAGGTTAGAAAGTGGTTTGTAGTTCAATCAGTTCTCACAGCAGAAGCAATGAACAACGACCCAAACATTCAACATTTTTCTTCCCACATCAACAGTTAGTCCGAGCATGCACATCATTATTCTGCAAACAGAGTTATTCATATTCATTTCATCAGTTCGCGAATAGAAACGTAATGAGTGTTAAAGAGACCATTTCCCTATAATCTGAAATTTTTGAACCTGAAGAAACGTATTCTAATGTGTTTCAATAGTCATCAACAACCTCAGAAGTTCAAAATAAGAACGAATTGTCTAATGCAATTGAATACATACCCGAACTTTAACATTTTCACTGTGACGCTCTCGAGCTCGGTTAATTAGTTATTTAATGAATTTGACTTTTGCACCCATTTTTTGCATCCTGATAGGCTTTGAGACGTATTTAGATAGTTTTTGTATTTCTATCTCCATTTTCTTGATTTTTTGTACGTAACTCGTTCTCGGTGTACTTTAATTATCTCGGTTCTATGAGAAAACAGAGCAAGACGGAAATGAACAAAATATATGTTCTTGACCAGGTTTTCAAGCTCTATAAGATGGAACTGCTAGCGCGAAGATCAAAATTAGAGAGAAATGGTCTCTTTAACTTATGAAACGTAACGAGGAATGAAACGTAACGACGACAAGAAATAATGCATGTATCCGATTTGAATGAAATGAAGACAATGTGAGTTACTTGAGACAGAAAGAGAGAAAGAGTGTGTAATCGGTAAAGACGCAGACTGTTACTCATTGGGTTACACACCTATATTCACAAGGAGAAGGCCTGTCTGCACGAAGACAACCACACTTAATTGACAAATCGTGCAGACAGTAACACACCCTCACAAGGAGAAGGCCTGTCTGCACGGAGACAACCACACTTAATTGACAAATCGTGCCGACAGTAACACACCCTCACAAGGAGAAGGCCTGTCTGCACGGAGACAACCACACTTAATTGACAAATCGTGCAGACAGTAACACACCCTCACAAGGAGAAGGCCTGTCTGCACGGAGACAACCACACTTAATTGACAAATCGTGCAGACAGTAACACACCCTCACAAGGAGAAGGCCTGTCTGCACGGAGACAACCACACTTAATTGACAAATCGTGCAGACAGTAACACACCCTCACAAGGAGAAGGCCTGTTTGCACGGAGACAACCACACTTAATTGACAAATCGTGCAGAGAGTAACACACCCTCACAAGGAGAAGGCCTGTCTGCACGGAGACAACCACACTTAATTGACAAATCGTGCAGACAGTAACACACCCTCACAAGGAGAAGGCCTGTCTGCACGGAGACAACCACACTTAATTGACAAATCGTGCAGACAGTAACACACCCTCACAAGGAGAAGGCCTGTCTGCACGGAGACAACCACACTTAATTGACAAATCGTGCAGACAGTTACAGCGAGCCTGAACAGCGCAGACAGTTACACATCTAGCGGTCGCATAAATAGTACGCTTCGATAGTAAAAAGTGATTGTGCACCAACTCCATCCCAATAGGGAACGGGTGTACCATTGTTTGGACGATAACCCCTAATTTATATAATTTATCAGTGGTCAAAATAATTTATCAGTGGTTAACAATAACACAGGTAAAACATAAACATGTGAATGGAAGTTCACCGAAGCTTCCACAGAACCAAGGCTAACACGAGTATCACACGGACACGGGTTACGGAAAAACACTACTTATCTATAGTTATTCGTTTCTATATGACTTTAACAGATAGTGTGTAATGTGTAAAAAACAAATGCAAAAAGAAACAGGCAACGTGAGCAGCGGAGATACCCTTTTCTACAACTCCTAAAATACTATTACATTCAAATTCTTGCAGAAGAGTGAGCATAAACAAAAGGAGAAGTACAATAGGAATGTTTATTTGGTAAAGTGTGGAATTTTGTTATTGTACCTTCACTAGTTTGAATACTTGCTCAGACATGCAGTTGAAGTAGTATTCTTTCACATTGGTCAACCATTCTAATAGATTTAAGTTAATGTGCTCAGTAAGAGATGTACCCAATACATTGTCATGTACATTTGGCAAAAAAAGGGAGAGCCAGAATTTGATTGAACCACGAAGATACTCGCGCAATGTTCATGTTTTGTTCCTTACCTCTCACTAATTACTCACTGTGCTACGGTTACAAGATAGCTGGAATGCAGTGGTTGGATGCCGTAAGGAGAACATGTAATTGATCACGGAGTGAAAACCGAATTATCAATAGCCAACATTTAATAAAATCATACGGAAAATAAAGAAAACATTAAAAAATGTCAACCAGTGTTGTTGAAAGGGATTCAACCGCTGCATATAGGTGATAGGCAGAGAATAAGATGGGAATCATTTCATGTCTTTATAACGTGGAACATAAAATCTATCCGTATTATTTTTTTCTTGCATTGTTTGCTAACTCATTACTTATGTGAAGTAAGGCGGTATGGACGCTCTCTACAGTCTCCGTTTTGGTGACCTCATTTGGTTTTTCCAAGTGAAGCTGTATGGACGACGCATGAAAGACAACCATTTTAATGACCTTTTCACTTTCCCACGACCCCTTAAGACGACCATCCCAAAAATCGTCCATACCGGCGATCTCCCGTAGGGAACACTTTTTAAACACTTTTAAACAAGTATTATGCATCCTTTTTCGCCAGTTAGTTATGTGAAGGCAGACACGTTCTGCTTCTCATTACTCTTTTTTCTCGTCATGAAAAGCCATGTGCTATGTAACTAGTAGATAACATTTGTAAGTTCGCCTTATAGAGCCTGGCTGAGCATGGGAATCAGCTTTAAACTATTTCTCTCTAACTTTGACCTTCGAGCTAGCAGTCCCATCCTATAGAGCTTGAAAACCTGATTACGAACATATAATTTTTCATCTTCATCTTTCTCTCTTTTCTCAAAAATTCGATATACGTAATGTACTCCGAGAACGAGTTACCTACAAAAAAGCAAGAAAATGCTGATAGAAATACAAACACTTCCCAAATACGTCTTAAAGCTATTCAGGATACAAAATGAGTGAAAAATTCAAATTCATTGAAAAACTAATTAACCAAGCTAGATAGCGTCACAGCGAAAATGTTCCAGTTCGGGTATATTCAATGACATTAGGCATTTTTTTTCTCATTTTAAAATTGTAAGGTTGTTGATGACTATCAAAACACAGTAGAATAAAAGGTTTCAGATTCAAAAATTTCAGATTATAGGCAATTGGTCTCTTCAATGGCGAGCTAGTTGTTTAGTTAAACGAACTGCATAATTATATGCTAGATATTTCACTCTCACATTCAATAATAGAATGAATCTGATGGCAATGTCATTGGTGAAAAATACATAATGTGGAAACGCCCGAGTTTCTGATGTCTCAGGTTATACTCATTTGAAGGGAGCGTTTCTCTATAACGTGGATCGATTAAAAAGCATCAAAACTGAAGATACTGTTTTTATATTGTACTGGAGGTCTTTGCCTTTCACTAACTCATAACTCAAATCATTAAATTAGAGAGGTACTGTCCCTCTAAAGCTGATTTCCTCGAATTACAAAAACTCAATTTTCTGAGGTATCAATTCTACGTAATTGAATTTATTTGTTGCAGTTTTTTGACTATCGTGTATTTCAAATGCGAACAATACGTGTTGACGTGAGTTGAAAAGCTTGGTGGAGGAAATTTTTTTACTTTATGTCGTTCACTAGTAACCACACTACTATCCGCTTCAGGAACGGTAGATCGAATTATGTAGGTGAAATGTATGTTTATATGTGGTTCACACCATTCGTACTGAGACGCCTACAGTACACATTCTAACATTCCAGGGTTTTTTCGTGAAAACTTCAACTATTGGCAAAACTAACTCTTTGAAATAACGAATTTACGTTGAATGCACCCATAAGCTTTTCTGGTGTGTCTATTTCCGGTCATTTTGGAAATCCTAGATAAACAAGTTTGAACCCTTGGCAACAAGCAATGTTGGATGTTATCACCGAACATCTCAAATTCGATGTTTTCACAGTGATTCTAGGGAATAAATGTATTTATCACATCAATATCTATTGGAATTTTCTTGTTTTACAGTTCAATATTCCTACTTTCGAAACACCCTTCCGTAGACACGGATAGAGAAAAAGAGTGCTATTCTGAACTCCGGTTTCATGTCACAGCAATAGATTTATCATCAGATTTATCAGACGTTTCCAGAAAATCTCCTCCATGAAAATTTTTTCAATTGAGCAGTAGATTCGCTGATGGGAATGTCTTCACATTTTTTCACCTAATTCGTGCGAGGACCGTCGATAAATCAACTTTCATCGATTTTCCTCAGCACTTTATTACTTAATTGTTTTCCCCTTCTAAAGATGAGATCTGAGAAGAAGAGTGCCCCGTTACCTCACGTTAGACATCGCACCTAGGTATGAATAGGTGGAACTATTTTCAGAACAGCGGTTTCTCAATTCTGTTTGTACAAACATGATCTATGTTTCCAAGCTGTTATCTGGAATTGTTTCGTCATTGCAGTTTTCCATTACGAACTTCTGGAATGGGTCTCTAACTGAATGATAACCTTTCATAAACTAGGAAATCCCGTTATTCACAAGAATTTATTGGGAAACATCTCTCATTAACAGAACAAATAGTAATGCAAACGAGAAAACAGGGCGAGTTTACAATAGACTTGACACTAGCCGTCCACTTCTCACATATTTTTTTGAAAGTTTGTCAGTTTTTCTACAGTCAGCCTTTTGAAGTATTTGATGCCATTGTATGAGTCCTGTCCGAATACGGCAACAAGGCGTTTAACACACGTCTAACGTACATAACCAATAAACAGTGCGTGCTTTTCTGTTCTCTACGTAGTTTGACCCAACTGCGTTCAGTGGTAACTCGAAAATACTGCTGGGCTCGCAAACCAAACTATGTTGTCACGCCTATAGTATCACGCCTACAGTTTTATTCATTCGTTTGATCTTCCAACAATATGCTCGAGTTCTAAGTTTTGAAAGATGGTTCAAATAGAGCATTATTGTTTCAAACAAACGTTCAAGTCCAGGCCAACAACAAGGAAATACATAGAAATCTGTGTCTTTGGTCTTCAAAGATTCTATTAGGCAATAACTCTGAACATGAAGAGAAATACATACTAAATATAAATAGTTATTTGCATCACAATTTTAAGCAGTTTACCTCGAGCAGTTGAATAAATACAAGATTAACAGAATAATAAATCGAAGGCCCTGAACCGTAAGCGAATTTATACAAATGTTCTATTATCGCCGAACGCCTCTTCGAGAAGCAATTGAGAAAGACTTGGATATAATTCTCGCCACCAATAAATACTAATCAATGCACGCAAAATATGACAGCATAAAATATGCAACCGAGTTTAAAAAGTAACCGGGCTGGATAACGTACAAGTTAATATGATTGTCGAGTACGTAAAACTATTCCAAGTGGCAGATTCATCTCTAGAACAGAATGCGAGAGCCTATTCAGTTCGAAATATGGCCGCCATGCCCGTCTAACGCATGTCCTGCATGTAAATACGATTTACTGGCGTGAATAGTAACATAAATACTACAACCACAAAATAAGTTATTTGAAGAAAGAGAAGACCTTTGACCCTGCGCCCTCTACCAGGTTGGACACGTTGGAGACGGCGGCGGTGGCATTTCCCAGCGAGGAGGGAAACACAGACGATTGAGCTGCGCTGGTATCTGGGAAAAGATGGAAATAATATTTTTATTTTCACATTCAACGAATACATGTCCGGTCTGAGAATATATAGATATTGGACAATTTGGTTTTAGTGGTTTTCAAGGAATAAGTGAAGCGCCACGGCCTCAGGAACACAACTTATTTACACACATATCCATTCTGGAGACATGAACTAACTCAGGAGAAATATTTGACTGTTTCATTCATCTCTGTTTTTTTAGAAAATACCTATTTGTAGATGGGACACAATTTACGTGTGAAACGGGTCATGATTTGATTAAGTGATATCACGATAAACAAACGTTTGTCACCTCTCACACGCCACATATCTATTCAGTTTAATACTAGATTAACAACCTACCCTGTTCATGTAGGGCGACATTCGTCTCCTCCAGCTTCAGTCGTTTGCTAATTGATTCGTACATTCGACCATTTAGTCGTTCGTCGTCAATTCCATGTAATTCAAAGTCAGAATAGACTTTCTGAAAATATATACTCTTAAAATAGACAGTTCTGCTCGATTGAATAGTGTTGTCAGTTTTTACTCTGTATCTGCATGTTTTATATGTTTCTTTAATGACCATTTCATAGTCTATTGACTCGCACCTATTTCTCTTCACATAAACATATTCAAATATTTGGACGGACTTCTAGCGTGTAAAAATTTTGAAGAAGCTTTGAAACGTTAATATTTTGTTCCAAGTATTACCTACTACAAGTTATCGAGAATGTTACTAACAACATCGGTCTTTCACTATAAAAGATGACTCATATGTCAAACTGTAGGATTGAATGTACATGATTAGGAAACGGAGTATACTACGTCCACAGAACTGATTTTCTGTTTGCATTGTAGTATTCGAGAGAGATGTGCTGTGTTCTATCATTATTCTCTGATAAACGCTCGCCTTCACAATGAAACTGAGACTGGTGAACTGATATGCACTGAGAGACTGCTGCAGTCGCTCAGTCAGCCACTCGTTGATCATACGCATCTGGTTGTCGTACCATTTCTGGAAAACACCAGATAACAATCTATTGATTGTCTATCCTTCTCATCGTTGAATATTTTTGAGCCATAATGAACACTCCAAAACTTAGAGTTTTGTGGAAATCATCTACATGATTCTAGAACAAAAATATAACGAAACCGACTAAACGTGAGAGAGACCAACGTACATTTATCATTCACAATGATAAATGTACGTTGGTCTCTCTTCGTGAACTACAGAAGATTGAAACAAACAGCTCTTGAAGCTGACAACAGACCAACATGAAGTTGCTAAACATCGGATCCCCACCTCGAATAAGCAATTGACCCATATTTCGTCGGTGATGATTTGTCTCAACTGTTCCGTACAGGCTCGCATGAACGTCACGTACGAGTTGCCCAGATGACCGGTCGATTGTTGCTGAGCTAGCGGAGTTTTCTACAAATACGATGGGTATCGATTGAATCACTCGAAATAGACAACATCGATATTTGCACTGTACGAAATCTACAAATTGCAAATTTGTTTGTTGGTTGCCAAGAAAAACAAATCAAATCATTGCGGTTGACACTATACATATTCTACTAAGTATCTACACAATAGGAAACATTCGGTTAGTAGCTTACATTTGCGGGTGAACCTGGAGTTCCAGCTGTGCTTCCTGGCATGTTTATTCCTTGCTCGCCCACCATTGTCTTCATTTTGTTGAAAATGGACGTTGGTTTCGGCTAAAAACAATAAAGTTGATATGTAGAAGGCGATCTATAGTCCATGCCAAATTCACTGCATATGCGCGTCATGTAAGACATCAACCGGCTCCACACGTTCGGGAGACCCGGATGCTAACCCCTATACCAACTAAGCTTATAGCAGCGTTGTTGACGAAATGTATATGTGTGTTCTCATACAGTGAGATCCTTTCCAACCATATGTACGTTGGTTAGCAAATCGAAGAACCAACCGCCATAGACAGCAGAGCCCCGATGGGATTTCCCTCGTCGTATCTGGCCAGTTTTCCGAGAACGAACTCCAAGACACCGATCATTTTGTCTTGGATGCACGTTTCCATGTCGACCAACATTGTATCCAACGTCTCGTCCAACTTCGACTGGTACTTCTGAAATTGTGCGAATTAGAATATGGAAAATATTTCCGTGTAAAGCAGCTGTAAGACTGGCAGATAATGTATATATGTTGTATTTTGCTGTTTGTAGTTTATTTTTTGGGAAAAATCAGAATGTTTGATAGTTATCACAAAGCTACAACTCTACTCTGACCTTTCTGTGGTACTAGCGTTTGTCATTAACCGTTGATAGTACAACCTGTGTGTTAGTGTATAATGAAGTAACACACGGCTGAAATGATATTGCTTTAATAGTATTATTGTATCCTAGTTATTGATTGATTTATTTACATGCAAGCATGTGAGATACATAGAGAAAGAGAAAGAAAATGAAAACCAACTGAATTTGAGCAAAATGAAAACAACAATCAAAACCATGATGAACAGAAAAGTGAACATTGAACGAGCATATAGGACTACAGTACAACGATCAACACTTCAATGGGGTTCTGAATAATACCATAGTGAGGTCAGTTACAAGTGCATTTCCGAAAAATATTTTTTGGCCGCCGCAAGAGAACTCGGAAAATTTTTGTTCTTGCTGTGTTTCAAGTACTTTGAACCGGCACGAATAGTGAAAAACTGTGCACGATGACTAGTTTTTGGTATTGGAAAGCTAATATTTTCCTTCGTACCTCGAGTATGTGAACGATTGAACGTGAAAAAGTCAGTCGGAGTTAGACCACATTGTCCGGTTACTATTTTGTGTATCATAACTAAATCGGTTGTATTTCTTCTAGATTCCAATGATATCAATTTTAATTTCCTGTTTCTGAATGAAAAGCTGGGAATAGTGCAATATTTGTAGCCACCAAGGCGGAAGAACAATTTTCTGGTGAAATTGTTCTGAACTGATTCAATTTACTTTACGAATCCTCTATCTGAATTGAACACCGTTGTTTCGAACTCAACCCTTAGACGAGAGAGTGGTAACCCCCCAATCTACAGACCACTTATACATTCGATCTAAACAACTTGGCAGCTCTTTGTTAGAATCTCTAGGCATAAAAAACTCATAAACTTTCGTATCGACTGTGAAAACCTTGCATTTTACACTCGAATATGCAAGTGTGTTAGGTAAATCGCACGTGAAAATGTTAAACAGAACAGGAGAAAGCGCACTTCCTTGTGGAACACCACTAGTAATTTTGCGATTCGAAGAAAAACCGAGTTAACTCTGACTGCAAACGTGCGATTCGTTAAGTATTCTTTCACGCATGCTATAATCATTCTGTGAAATCCAAGTTTCTCCATTTTATGAACTAGCAAGTTATGTTAAACTTTATCGAACGCTTTAGAAAAGTCGAAATACACCACATCAACACATTTTTTCCTATCAAGGGATAAAGTCCATTCATTATGGATGACGCTCACCTCTCCGCTGTCCATCGCCACCCGTGTCGCTCTACTCTTGCTGCTGAAGATGACGTTGATCATGACGCAGACTTCAGATGGCAGAATGTAGTCGGTGGATTTGCGCGCACGTTGCATCCACTGATCAAACTGCTGGTACGTGCTGTAACCATTCTTAACCGTGAATGAAAGTTGAGAAATAGTCATCATCGGGATGTTTAAAACATTTCTGATCTTGTTTTGAGAGAAACTGCGCAAAATCACACATAGATCTGAAGTATGTAACTTGAGTCCACTGTTCGTTTCAGTTGTGGACACGCAAATAATTTGTATGCTCAGTATTGGCTCTAAAAATATTCCGTTTCACTAGATCGTAGCAGTATCGTCGTTTTCGCAAAAGTTACAGCCAAGATCTCAGGTTGGAGACAGCACAGCTAGAAGAGCCCGATGTGTTCCGAAATTCCAAAAAAGCAGCCATTCTTGTCTGTCTGTCATCATATATCTAAGGGAAATCTCTCTGTGACAGATGTATTAAATTACCTATTGGCGACCCTGGATATCATATCAGAGGTGAGACTCTTCATGCGCACGTGCAGATACTTCCTGAACTCCTCTTCCGGCCAATTCAGATCCATGACAAATCCGTGAAGGGCATCCAACTTCCAGTAGATGTCCTCGGAGGTTGCACAGCCATCTCTGCGAAAGAGATTAATTGTTTGATTGATAATATATTCAGTAGTCTTTCAATTCTATTCTTTATTACTCATTCGAAACTTCGTTAGTAATACGAAAACTACAACGGCTGATTGTGACTGTATCGGGCACCATCTGTAATCCAAAACATTTTGAAACTGAACTAACTGCTTCATTTCGGTATTACGACCTTCTATATGAATTTCAGAATTGGTATCCGGGATTAGATGGTTCAAACACAGTCGTGACACTGGAAAACTACTAAAACTGTAGGAATTGGTTTTTTTCCCAAAGACTTCGGCTTACTTTCTGGGTTCCCATTTCTCTTTCGTGAAGCCCTTCTCAATCGCCTGGGCAACCGCGTGTTCCATTAGGTCAGTATAGCGGACGACGAGGGGTTGAAACTGTTGGGTGAGCTTGTTGTGGAAGATACCGCCCTTCAGGTAGGCTGGAATGTACAAACATCCTGGCGGTTACTATATTCGTACTCAAATTTACTCGAAAATTTCCGCAAGGTAACGATCATAGAAATTTCATACTCGTAAACTCATACTCTGGTGGAAGATATATTTCTAGATCTTGTATTGAGATCGCTGCTCGTTCAGTGACAATAGGAACCTGGTGTTTGCTGATAAATTAGTTCTGTGTGTTTCAGCCAAATTTAAAAGTGATGAACTCACACTCGCTCATGAGGAAATCGTTGAGCATCTGGAAGAGAGGGAACGAGTCCCAGCTGTCGTGGGGCTGTACCTCCATGGCGGCATCGAGGTCCACGGAATAAAGGGACCAGAATATTTCGGAATGGTCCGCCAAGAGGTCGGAAAACCAGGCAAACGCCTACAAAAACAGGTGGTTCATTCAGATACTTGATTGAATGCACTGCAAAACAGGTGAATAATATTTCTCGTCCGCTCTACGTGGCCTCCCCTACTGTTATTATATCAATTCCGGTCTGTTTTTGAGAAAGTTTTAGTTTCTAAAAACGTTTGTTTCCATGGTATACTGTAGGAGGCCGCGGCGGAACGATGAGTACAATGAATGTGGATGACTAGTCACGTGAACTGTAAGGATACATAATTTCTCATATTAATTTTTTCCATATTTCGAAGGGTGTCTTACATTTCACGTGATTAATAGTCCGACCACAAAGTGAGCGTTTTTGAACACACTTGTGAAACTACTTTAGAGTAAGCTAGCGTCTAAATATAAATTGACATCAGTGAGCGTGAATAGAAAAGCATTCACACGACATTGGGAAACTAACATTCCACACAGAACAAAAGCTGTCAGAGAAACGATACGTTCACTGATCAGAACTGTACCAGTTTACAATTGGATGAGCACAGTAGTACTTTAGAAAATCACGAAAACATCAGCAAAAGTATACTATACTATACAACCGACTCCGACTCTTTAGAATTTTTTTTCTCAAAGTTTTACCATAGACTTCGACCTTTTCCAAGTTCATATTTCTTTGAGAATAAATGTGAACATCCGTTTCGTCATATTTTTTCAGCTACTCGTGTCCAGCTGTTTGGTTTGGTTTCAATATTCACAACAATGTAGAATGAAAAATACCGTCTGACAATATGATACTGATTAAAAAACACGACAGCACACAACACAGCAGGGGTTAGTGACTACAGTATCTAGGGGCGAATTCGAGAAACAGCAAACACTATAGACTTCGTAGAAACCATTTCAGCCTGTCCGAGAGTTTATTTCGGAGGAAAATGGTTTCCACTAGTCTGTATTACCGGATAGGATAGGACAACGTACCCCACGAAGTTGCTAGAAAGTTCACCATTTACTAGTAGCAAATGTGATAAAAATTGAAATATGATACTATAAAATGTTCACGGTAGAATATGCTGTTCTGAGGTTTGATGAAAGTTATACGAGTTCATATTATGTTAGTTTTTGAAACTAAATCTGACTCCAGTCAGATGAACTGTTTTGAAAAAAAACTGAAAAATGGATAGGATAAACGACCTTTAAAAATGGTTATTTACATTATTTTAGACTGAATCTTCAGAGTGAATGTTCTGTTCAGAACGTTGATTCTCTACCTACCTCCCCGTGATGTTCCTCATTTTCCTTCAAAAGGTCAATACAGAACTCGGTGACTCTAACCATGTCTTCGATACGTTGTTGCGGACTGATGTCTATGCCCATTCGTTCTGGAATCATACAATCACAAAAAGAAGATAGTAACGACAGTAATACTCTAGTAAACTGTGGTCTGAGACGTATTTAGGGGATATATTCAAGATAGGTGGAAGATAACGAAATCAGAAGAATGCATAGAAAATATTCCACAGGTTTTTGCGTGACGATGCACGTTTTACTTGAATTGGAAAACTTGGAAAACCACAAACGTTCGATCTTGGCCTCGTTGCAGATGCGGGTGTAGTTGACGAGGGCCGCGTCTTCCAGACATTTCCGGATCACGGCTCGGACTTCTTCTGGCGGAACGGGAGACACCACGTCTTTCATCAAAACCTGGACACAAACTTTTATACACAGATAGTTTCAATCTTCGAGTTTCGAGTTTCGAAGTGTTTCTGTGCCTTTTTTCATAAGTGTTGTTCATCGTATACAACTCTCTCTTTTTTTCACCACTCTCCATCTCTAGTTCGCCCCCTATTTATTTTTCTCTCTCTCTCTTTCTCTCTCTCTCTCTCTCTCTCTTTCTCAAACTCTCTCTCTCTTTATTTTTTTCTCTCTCCCTGCTTCTTTTTTCTTCCTTCCATCTCTGCCCTTCATTCGCCTCCTATAATTTTGTGTAAGCTACACACTCCATCTTAGTTTCGATCCGCGTTTTCTGTTTCTTCAAAAAAGCTGCTCACCCGTTCCAACAGAGAAAGTGTTCCCTTGAGAGCTCCTTCCGGTCGTCCGAATGGAAAACAATATCTGAAAGCATCAAACTAGTAATAACATATGTAGTAACTAGTTTATATAATTTTCGTCATTTTCACTGAGAGTTTGACAACTCGCCAATGAAGTTTCCGCGCTGTTTTTTTTTTCGGATTTGGAGTTCCAAAATGATTGTAACCGATGGTTCACACTTGTTACGTTATGTGAGCGAAATACTTTCCAGTAGTAGAATTTCAAACAATTAGTATAACTAGAACTTGTTAAAATAAATTTTGAACTCACCTAAAATTGGTGATTTGTTTCTCGAGAAGAACCCGAAGTCGTTCCTTGATGTCCTGGAACTTTTCCTTTTCTTCCAGAGTCACAGTTCCCACTCCCTCCGGCTTGTACGGCTCACTCGCACTGAAGTGGAATTGTTGAGAGCTTTAAACTTTGTAAGATTTATTTTTTCTCAATTTTTTTCTCTTTCTCTGATGAGCGAGTGCCACATTCTTTGAATGTAGATGAATAATGAATTAATAAAATAAATAAATAAAAGATTCAACACAATTTCAATTTGTTCGTTTGGAATATTTGTAAAAAGGATGCAGCAGTGTGGCCTGTAATAGAAATTGTGCACTAGTTCCAATCCGGCCGCTTTTATGCACGTATTTCATGGAAATACTGTTCCGAAGGTGAACATCAGTTAGTTCACGTTCTCGATGGAAAATCATGTTGTATTCGTGGTTCAATCCAGCATATGGCTGTTGAGCAAAGTTCGCAAGTTCTCTGTGCTTGGAGATCAAACTACAACCTGTACTCTGAAGCCTGAACGCTAGTAGATACGCGAGGAAAAACCCAATATTGATATCAACTAACGTATCTACTAGCGTTCAGGGTTCAAAGTATCTGTCCAACCACTTCTAAAGTTTGCTCTTGACGTGTATTGGCGAGATAAAACTACAACGAAGATTTCGACCTTTCTTTCACTCACGTGTGTTCCGCCCTATTTCCGTGCACGTGACTGGCGCAGAATGCGAACGAGTAGTGTATGAGGGTAGGATCTATGAGATGTCCCTCGTCCGCCTTGTCAAGAAGGGCCCGCAACAGGGCTATGTGCCGGTAGCAGCCCCGCACCATGTACCGAGCACAGTACTCGTCCAACACAAATACCTGTGCCGGCGAGAACCAACCCTGTAAGGAACGAATAAGAGTTTATTCGAGATTCACACTTCTCATTAGATGTGCAAATCCAATAATATAAACTTGAAGAATTGTGAGAGTAATTTAAATAAGTAATATGTGTATTGGTCTTCCGCGCTCATTGTATGTTTGTTGAACCTTTTAAAACGAAAAGTAGGCACAAATCACGAGGATCGCGATTGTGTTCAATTTGTATCAAACAAAAAGCGATTAATCGTTCAATATGCGGGAAAACTCCCTGGAAATTTACCAGAGAGCAAATAGGTTCACTGAGTCGATAGGTCAGAACATGCGTTTGGATGTCTTCGAAAATGTGAAGTTGGTTGAAGTTCATCGGATCGGCCTGAAATACGAAGTAAGCGTTTCACGCTTCAAGGCTAGTTTCACCAACTTTAAAAGTGCGAAACTGTTGTAAGTGCAGAGGTCATCAATTATTTTTTAACTACTGATATCTCAAACGTTCTTCCAGTTCACCCTGAGATGATTTGAGGATAAATTTATCTCTACATTGGAAACACACTCCGTGACATGCTCTTTTTACTCCTGAAGGTTCGAAAGAACATAGAACAAAGACCAGTCCCATGTTTCAGTTAAAGAAACTACCTGAATGATTTCGTCCATTCCGTGTTTTGACGCTTTTTCCTGAAATCCCTGTGACTTGGCGGCGATTGTGGACTGTTTCGGCGGAACCGGTTTGTACGCCTGACCGGTGGCCCGGTACATGGCCTGTAACAATAATTCTGTGGGTTTTCCAATTTTCATCGACTTGTAGTTTGGAATCTATGGAACAGTTGGTCTACACCGACCACTTCAATTTTCCAAGGCTCATGTTGTGATCAAACTACTTTTAGCTAAAACCAATTGATCAGTCGTGGAGAACTACAAAATTGAGTACTTTGACGGAATCTCTATCGTATGAAATACTATATGCAACTGAACAATCAGAGAACTAGAAATACTTGCCCACCTGTACCCAGAGATGTCGTTCGTTCTCGTCATCCGTGGCAAATCGCAACTCGTCGCCTTCTTTGATAGCAGTGAAGAAGTTCTTTCCACCCAAAGCAGCTAGTTCTAAAAGTACACCAGACTAAGAAGTCACGTAACACGTTGCGCACATTTACACTTTGTCATAACTAGTTTTTGATGTCAAGTGACCGG
This sequence comes from Litoditis marina, assembly GCA_964036275.1. Classification (NCBI taxonomy): domain Eukaryota; kingdom Metazoa; phylum Nematoda; class Chromadorea; order Rhabditida; family Rhabditidae; genus Litoditis; species Litoditis marina. The sequence goes on from OZ038433.1 coordinate 26,778,845, forward strand.
CGGGCACTGAAAAAATTGAAGTTTCACTCGAAATAAAAGAATGAGATAACACGAAGTTTGTTACCAGCAACTTCAGAGAAAATGTTTCTAGGCACGCGTGGGTGAACTTACTGACATACAATTCACTTTTACTTATGTAATACTATTCAAACACTGCAATTGAAACCAACCTAAATCTGGTTCAGGCATGTAGTCAATGGTGAATCCGTCCAGCTGTTGAAATTCCGTCGGCTCCGATTTTTTATCCCGAAAACTACACACGGCGAAGGTATATTGAGACACCTAGAAAGGTTGAAACATGATCGTTGATTCATTGGTACAGAAAATTCGAATGTGCCACAGAAAATGTTGAACACGTTGGAAAATATCATGATGAACGGTCAGAGTTGTTTGTTGTTTGTGAAACATCACATTCGAATTTGAAATATTAGATAGAATGCGAATGACTATTGGTAGATGTGATGATGCTGTTGAGAGCAACTCCGTGTAACCGTTCGCAATACGCAACACCTACTGTCCGTCAAAGTAGCACATGTGGTCAATCTTATAGTTCGAGTCATTCCCACTGAGACTAATTGGCAATGTGTCAAGATTCTCGAAAACATAAGTATTTCGGAAACTTTTTTTCTTCACGTGTTTTCATGAAACTGAACAACCACCAACGCAAATTTTCAGTCTTTTGAAAGACTCCCAATAGGTGAATAATAGCCTGGAATATGCATTGGCGCAATCCCAAGTCTCAGTGGGAATTACCGGAACTATACATACTCAAAATCGCCTATTTACCTGAACCAGACAGCAGAATCGCCGTTTCCACTTCTTCCAGATGGTTCGTCCCTGGCAGTAACAGTATCCGCAGTATTTTAGATTCGGAGGTTTTTCTACCCTGTAAACTCACAATTTAAATATAGTCATTGAAAACAACAAGTTGTTTAAAGGCAAGTGCATTATTATGAACGTGTAAAATCGCCAAATTCGGGTTTACTCTTCTCATACGTCTACTTAATCACGTGAGCGAAGCGGTGAGAATTTGTGATATAATTTATTTCATTTTCATGATATTTAGCTCAACGGAAAATACATTCCTCTGTCTACGTGAACATTTTTCAACAATAATGTCAAGTGTGTTCTACGTCTAGATTTGCAACTCGGCAATATTGGTAGAATTTCCCTTCATGTTTGATGAACGACAACTACTAATGAGAGGCTTATATGGAATAATAATAAAGTAATGAAAAATTGTTTTGATCAGTGAAATGTATTTCTCGCATCTCAGAGGTTTCTTCCCTACCGTATTGCTATCCGAATCTTGAGGTTTGGATCATGACTGTTTTTGGGCACCGTCATACTGTACCATTCCGGCGATCGGGAACAGTTGGGAGTTGGCTGGATTATTACCTGGAGAACAGTTTTCGGTGTTTCTTTTCATGGAAACAATAGTGAAACTTCATTATTCACCACCATTTGACTTTCTCAGTCTGACTAGCTGACAGTTACAAGATTTATCCATCGACCCAAAATATGAAAACAGAAATATTTTCTCGTATCAGTGTGAAAATATGTGAAAAACTATCTCAGTTGATTCAAATAATTTTCTCATTAGCACGCGTTTTAGGGGAAGCAAAACTAAACTAACTGAAAATCATGCAATTGTAGTTTGTAGTTTATTAATAAAACACACATTGAAAGTTTGAACATAACTCACTTTGCCGAGTTCTTTGTCCTCGAAGGCCACTATGCTCTTCACTTCACTGAACAACTTCACTTTTACCACCGGAAGCACGTTTTTCGTGGAGAAATCTCCTTGCGTGTCCCAACTGTAACCATTGAAACGTGAATCAAACTGCGAGTTGTTACAGAAACAGAAGCGTTAAGTTGATACTTGGGTTTAGTTTTTGTAGTGTAGTATTGAGTTTCATTCATATTTATTCAAACTATTGGACAGAAGTCTATTAGGAAGGAAAATTGTGCTCAAACGTTTTCTTAACCTAGTTCATGTGAGACTTTTCACGTTTTTGGAGAACGATTTTTGCGTCGGGACAACTTCTCACGATGGTTTGGAGGCTTCGGCGTGGTCCGTTTGTAGTTTGTGCCCATCCACCTCCATGGTACAGTACACTATCCGATTGGCGGAGAGGGACTTCAGACCTTGAACTTCCATCACAACCACCTGAACGCACAGAGTATTTTTCATTCCTACCGAGACTCCTACAGTAAGATTACAAAACTTCAAGCGTGTGTCAGTGACGTGAATATTATCAAAAATGTTTGCATTTGAATCTTTTCAGCTATAAGACAAAGTGTTCGAACTGCATTTCGATAGAGTTGGAGTTTTCATTGGAAAACAACAATTGGAAAACTCGAGTGTACTGTAGGAGTCTCAGTAGGAAGGATGGGACTGACAACTTTCAAGGATATACTAGGAATAATCACGTGAAATACATTGTTAAATTAGGTTTCTTGAATTCCAAAGTGCAAAGGGGTCTTGAACTTTGTTGTGCGAGAGTCAGAGTGGAAGTGGATTCTCATCGATCCCACCCGAAAAGTCAATTTACCTCCATGTTGAGAGTGAGAACGACATCGCTCTTGGTAAGAATGACATCTTGATCTTCGCTTTCCGTTTTGTTGAGCGAACCCGAACTGGTCCGCCGTTTCAAACTGAAAGAACATGACATTTGGACATGTGTGTGCGAATATTTCGTATCCACGCAATATATCCAGCAGCCAAATTTCATCATAATTTCGAATCTGGGAATTGGTGTACTGAAATGTGTTAATAACAAGCGCCAATTAACTCATTAGGTATCTCGTGAACTCTTTTAATGCGACAAAACTGCGAGATCTCACAGATACTATCTAAGATAGTTTCTATGAGATCTTGTACACCGTAAGGAATTTGTTTACGTTCCAACAACAATCAAAATAACAACCCTTTTAGCCCAGCCGAAAGCGAGTTTGGCAAGCATTTTCAATATACAAGCTTTGCAACTCCCATTTGTTACTAGTGTCTTTTGTTGACATTGTTGTACTACACAAATGATCTGTACACATTTTTTTAAATTCCAACAGCACAATCGCAATCATATTCAGAGGTATCGTTTATGTTGGTTATATAAATAGAACCAAGCGGAAAAAGCAGAATTCAGTACAGCCGTGAAGCGTAGAAAACTAACTAAGGAAGTTAGACTGTCATAAAGAACGCTAATCGTTCTATATGGACATGAAATACTAGTTGGTTTACATGCGTCTACGAGTGTAAAGCGTCCCGCAAGCCACAAAGAGCGAAAAATACCGGAAAAGGCGTAGAAGGAATCAAACCTGTTGAATATAGACAGATCCTCTATACTTCGCGATCTAAAATATCGGTTCAAAGGTATATAGCTTGGAAGAGGACAAAAGTGCAGTGTGACATGCTCATTGACACTGTGTCGAAAGAGTGAGCCTCAGAAAGAAGTCAAGAAGTGAGAAGTACTCTTAGTCCATTCGCGTTGAAATAAACGTGCAAACATAAAATATTGTATTGCTAGCGTACCTAATGTTCGGTTCTTACAAGAGTGAAGTTAAAATAAAGGTTGTAGACGTCTAGAACAGTCTGAATGTTTCAGAATTAATCTCACACAATCATCAAAATTGAAAAATGCCATTTTGAAATATGCTTCAAGATTAATCTGACCCAACATCTGTGCGTTGATCTGATATTTAGTAAGTATACGGTTTCAGAACATTGGAACTGTCTGGTTTGTAGGGATAATCTTCAAACCATGCTTCCTGTGCCTGTTTTTCAGTTTAATTTTGTGCGCTCCAGACCAACGATCTTGTCACCACTGTACATTGGATCTGCATGCACTCGGAATAAACTGAACCATGTAACATTTCTACTCAAATAAGTGGTTCTAGTCTGGGAGAAATAACCGAAAAAAGTCTAAAACGCTGACCTTAACTACGGGATTACAAGACAAAGGTGGTTTGGCGCTCGGGAGCATTATAATTATGACCACTGCGTTAGGTAAATTTGGAATGAAATTTGAATCAGGTAAACAAGATCATTCGTCTTCGAAAAATAGAGAGAAGAACACGGTAGAAAGTGTTAGATAGGAAATGATAGGACAGTGTTAGATGCTGTATTATCTGTCTTGCACAACCTACCGTTTAGTTTTAGTTTTCGTCGCTCCACTGAAACAACGGCGTCATTTGAAGAAAATTATAGTATTTGTTCATTGAGTCAATGATAATTCATGACCCTTGTGTCCAAACTCAAATTATTCTTTCTGAAGATGGTTACAATTTGGCAACAGCCTAAATTGCGGTTTTTGTATTGGAAAATCAACAACGTCGAATGCTCGGCGAAGTTTGGAGAACAAGTTGAGTTTGAACTTCCTATTAAAAGTACTTGCAACTGACCGTGACTTATCTTTCCGTTTGCCGCCGCCGGCACCCCGTGGAGCCACGGGAACGGACTCCAGGTTGGAGATGAGCATGCTGACAGCCTGGCGGACTTCGTCCACGAACAACGTCTCCATGTCCTTCACCACAAACTTGGGCATTATTCGACGCATCTGAGAGCATATATGTAGTTTTGTTTGAACCTTACTTTGCTAGAAGAATACCGAAATGGCCGTGGAACGTGGGCATATTTCAGAATCATAGCGTGATTTACACATTTCACGTCGAAATATATGTAACTAGCGATTCTCGAATTTTTTTCTGAATAGCTGAAAATGCAACAAAGAACAACTGATAATATACGGTCTGCTCTCTGAACGACTACATGTCATAAACGTTCAATATGGGTGTCAAAATTTTCGAGATGGAACACATTTTCATTTTTAATTATAATTGGCTAGGTGCCTGTTATACGAAATTGTGCACGTATTGCAGGAACCCACCTTAGTCAGGTCCTTGATGCACTCTTCCCGAATGCCCACTTCTCTCCGGATAGTCGCAGCCTGTTCGTCGGGGTTGTCCAACTGAAATAAAAATAGTTTCGTGGTAGAATACCGTGAACGTTCTGCGGCTGTCACATCAACTAGAGCCAACATAAACATCAGTTTTCATGACATTTCTATGAGTTTTAGGATCCAAATATCATGAAATCGATGGGACAGTTTAGTCACGTATAGCAATAGTTCACTTTCCAGATTTTCCCTTTTCTCCCTTCCCGTTAATTCAAAATTTGTCCTCGTTGATTGAGAGAAACCTTGTATAGGGCTCGAAGTGTAGTATGGATCAGTATGGCAGGTTCAAAACCTCGTCATACCTGTAGGGCGTTGAATATGATCTGGTGTTCAAACTTCTTGATCGATAGAACTTGTTGAAACATGTCAAACAACTGTTCCTTGCTCAACACCATGTCACAAAGAGGCTCTTTCTGCTGGGCTCTACCACGCGGCCTGAAAAAATCACGTCTTGGTGAAAAAGTTAAATTTCAAGTATGCGAGGTGGATCCCATTGTTTCTCCCATTGTGAGGTCGTTGGTGGGTGTCCTTGATGATCTTTTTACTTTTCGTCGCCTAGTTGTGCATTGAATACATAATGAACTATACCCTAATTGGTGATCAACATGGTAAAAAGCAATAAACCATTAAGGCCAAAATTCTCTCATACCACGTTGAGAACAAAAGCAAAAGTCAGCAAACGGAATACCAAAATGAAAATATATCATTGGTGTAGAAATCCTGTTAAAATGTCATTTTATCGTTTTTATCAGTTTTCAAACTATTATTTGTCTATGAAACAAAGTATTCACCGGCTTTTCTGGGCGTCCTCGTCCCCCTTTCCAATGGCGTCGTACTTGGCCATCCAGGATGAAAGGACCGTGTCTTTCGACAAACCCTCTATGTCCGGAAGAGAACTTATCCGTTTGTCTATGTTCAACCGAAAAACCTGAAAAAAACGAATGTAGAGGCCTTTGTTCAAATACTGGGAAGCAAAGTTTGACTTTTTCCGCGATCTGAAGTGAATTTGGGGTACCAACAACGGCTTTTTGCGTATTATGTTCAGATATATCATAGATGTTCAGAGAATAAAATTGTCACAAGAGATCAAGCCCATTATGGACTTTGGACTCAAAAACCCGGAGCAAGAGTGCATATTTTCGAACTATATGACTATTATGTTTATGTTACTTTATTAAACTCACGTGAACCAATCTAGAATGGTAACTGTTCGAAGAAATAAGCTGCAAACCTCTCGAAAGTCGTGTAATGAAAATCCGCCGGCGTTGACGATCTTCTGAACTCGTTCCGACTTCAGGAAGACCTCGTAATAGCTCTGAATCGCCTTCGTCAAAGCATCATCGGCAGGAATATTGGTTTCTCCTTTCAAGAAGGCGTGAAACCTGGAAAACTATCTTTTATCGAAAAGTTCCGTCCGAACCCTCATATTTTGATGGAATCCTTGTCTTATCTACTACAATGGAATCAATATTCTGTGGCCTCGAGCTGACTAGAGTGCGCAGCAAATTGTACGATTGAAGCAGGTGAAAATGATCAAACACCGTAATTCCTTTGCGTTATATACCTTCGTAGTATAATCCGGGTGTATTCCGAGTAAAAGCCAACTTTCATCTGTCGAGTCGGACTATATTTATAGTTTGATCACGGGGTATTTTAGGTCGTATGAAAGGTAAATCGTACTTTCAAGTCTACTTAACATACTGTACGCCTTACAAACTTTGGCCCCAGATGTTTTTATCGATCAGAATGATAGAGAAAGGTGTTAAAACTATGAAAGAAAAAACTTTTATGATAAAAACTGACCGATCTTTCAATCTGTTCAGCTCGACCTTGGTGATTTTCATTTGTCGTCTGGCCATGTCCGTTGGAAGTTTGGCGTTGAAATGGTAGGAAATACACCGCGACAAGAATACGTACATCTGCAGGTTCTTCTTGTGATCTTCTTCTTCTTTTTCAGCCCTGAAAACCATTATCCCTCCAGTTTCCAGCTGAATAGTAATGTATGTATGTGGTTGGAAAGAAACTAGGAAGGAGTTTATGGTGGCGGCTTGGCCTTTTTGAGAGGGCTAAACTGTTTGTGAATTTCAATATATATGTGATTTTTAGGGTTGTTAATCGATTATGAAAAACCGATTATTTCGATTTTCGACTTTCGAGCCATTTTGAAAATTCGATTCGATTTCGATTTTGCGTATGTTCGGAAAAAACCGATTATTTCGATTTTCGACTTTCGAGCCATTTTGAAATTTCGATTCGATTCGATTCCGATTTCGCGTAGTTTGAAAAAAAACCGATTATTTCGATTTTCGGCCTCCGTTATTTAATAGAAATCTCACTTCATGGGCTAGATAAATTATGTGGATGCGCTATACTCATATCAGAACTATCGTATGATGCTTTCCAATCGACACCTGACCATTTTTCAAGACTAGAATCGAAACTCGAAAATAATCGACATTTCGATTCTGAAAATTTTAGACTTTTTCGAATTCGATTTTGAACAAATTTGTCCAATCTCTGTTTTTCGAGTTTCGACTTTTTCGATTTTGGCGAAATTTCAATTATTTCGATTTCTATCTTAACAACCCTAGATTGCTAAATCGACTTTTTTTGTTTTTTGCGAACCACGCTACTGTTAAAGTCTATTAGGTCTTACATGGACATATCTAATTTCTTCCCGTACCAATGGCTCTCTCGGTGACAAATGTTTCCACCGCCGACCAGTAAAGAACGGTATACTGTAGGAGAATACATAGAAATGACTATCACCATACCGTATCCTCTCCTGTTCCTCCTTCGATAGGTGCGAATTTTCGGCATGTACCGTGGGAACATCCTCATCCTCTTCGTCTGAAATATCCTGCGAGGACTGCGGTTTCGAGGCTGCCGACGCGTTTCGAACCTGGAAAATTATAGTGTCTAAATTTTATATCACAACAAATATAACTGTTTTTTTTTTCGAGAAGCATGAGTTACCACAGCAAGGTGGTTCATCTTGATTATGAAGAGGTAGAGATATTTTTGTGGTGTTGCTTTTCCCTGCACGAAAGTGACGCAATATGAGCTTTTGTGTCCTGTAACTTGGGTCAGAAATACTAACAACAAGCGTCATGAAACAAAAGTTTAAATGAGTTTAAGAAGAAATGTGAGTTTTATTTCTATTTTGAATACACGACACGCTATACGGGAACAAAAGTCTTTTTGTTCTGTTTCAACTTCGTTGCAGTGTTGGACGGCCAAGCTGTTGTTGCTCGGAAATTGTTCCAGAGTGAAGCCCCAACAATGGAGTTAGTAGTTGGAAACCCCTGTACGAGACTAATCAAATATTTAAGTGGCACACGGCCGGCTTCCAATTATGAAAAGCCATTCTCATTCGCCCTATTGACCTTGATCACGTTACTATCCTAATCGTTGATAGGCGAGCAATGAAACAATAATTTCCAATGAAAGAAAACACTACAAAATGTCACATTTGCGAAAAGTACACTGTACTTCAAGTTGTGAGAGGGTTCTCAAAAAACGGTCAAAAGCCCAAGAAATGGAAAAAAACTGAAAGTTTAAAAATTGGCTTCTCCAACTCGAATAAAACAATGGAGACTTCAAATGAAACAAAACTCAAGAATAGCTTAGAAATAGACTTTAGAAAACAAAAATTCGGAAAATTTTCGACGTTAATTTAGACTCGTATTCAAGGACTGCAGAAGTTCTTAGTATTGAAAACGTTTGAATGAATATATGTGTCAGTTCTATTAATCTCATTTTTTGAAGAAGAAAAAAACGCGGCTGAAAATAATGGAAAATCTGGTTCCGAGAAAAAATGGATGAGAAAGTGAACTAACCGATCTGGCTGGGGTCTGACTTTGAACGGAGTCCTTCCGTCGATAGGTGCTCGTGCTGTTGTTTCTCTGAAGAGAGTTGGTCTGACTCACAGAGTCTGAGGGGGCGGGGGAGTCTGACCTAGGCGATACGGCTCCGCTCAGAAGGGACCTCTTCTTCGAGGGATACAAAACTACCTGGAACACTCAGTTGAAGGAAATGCGTGAAAACAACCCGTGCAGTATCATTTCTGGGTTTTGTCATATTTCACGTGATTGTTGTTTCATCCACGGTATGGTTTCTCAATAGTAAAGTCCAAGCATACCCTGTTTTTCATTCTTTCACCGTATTTCCGAATTAATCTCGCTGAAACCTTTTAAATTGTCTGTCAAATAACGGGTTGACAAATTATTATTATTAAAAACAGAGTTGTCTTGCTCATTTGCAGTAGTCAGTACCATTTTAGTGGTTCTTCTCTAATGAATACATAGTTTCATTCTGAAAAAGAGCAACACAGTACTGTAGTAGAATTGAAAAGCTTCAGGTTTTCGAATGATAAAACTACTGTAACTTTTGAATTAATGGGGTGAAGATAAATGTGCAACATAGTATAAGTTGATTGATCGAATTGGTTAGGTGAGTTGATTTTTGATACATTGTATTCATAGTTCATCCGTTTTTCAGTACGGCAAGCATTCTCGGAATGTCCCTTTTGCCTCGAATGCGAGCTGACTTTGTGAATAATTTATGGGTAACCTGATATCTTACCATTTGCTACTCGCAACAAATTAGTTCTCAGGTAATGAGTATTTCAAGTTCACCTGCTGCAGTACTCGAAGATAAACGTAAATTTTAGGTCAGAAAGAGGCAATTAAAAAAATAGAACAGTTTGCTTGAACTACGTAAACAAGACCAACGAAGGCGCTTGTGATTAATTATGCGTTTGGTCGATGGATTTGCTGAACACGATTTTTTCACGACGTTTCGGAAAGAACTGTCTCAGCTGTTTTGCCGTTTTAAACAGCTATAGAAGGGTGGAGATTTCTGTTTAATCGCAGTGTTTGTAGTTTTGATACGTCCCAGCCGTGATTTTCTGACTGCATAGATTGCATAGAAAGCACTACTTATCTGGTCACGGCTACCCCGCCCTCGAATAATGTAATCAATGAGGAAATATATAGGGTTTCTCAAATTAAAACTGTGTTAGTTCATCTCCCAAATTCTTCTTATTTCGAACGATGTGTCGGGCTGGCCGAGCGTGTATAATTTGACCAAAATCCATGGGTTCCAAGCGATTTATGTCATCTCCTTTCGGAATGAGAAATTGTTGCTCTTAACACATCGATGGAAAAAAGGAAGAGCGTGAGACGCGGAATGGTGTCATATTGGGAGGAAAGAGTCAACACGCCTATAGCCACCAAATTTGTTTCTTATGCCACAAACCAGTAAACCGTTAAATACAAGGAAGTGAAAGAAGGGCAATAAAGAATTTGGAAAAATTAAAAGGAAGTATCCCGGAAATACGTGATGCTCAAGAATGTCTACAGTTGACAAGGAGTTAATCGGGGCGTCTATGTCTACAGTTGACAAGGAGTAATACAGGGCGCAAAATGTTCTGTCACCATTATACAAGTGACTCAACCGAAAGGTACACTGCCGAACTTCAGAACACGATAAATTCAAATAGTATGCACATGTACTACTTACAGTATAACCGATTGACCGCAACTTAGTTCAGATTAGAAAAGTTATTTGAAAAAAACTAACCCCGTCTTCATTGCCGAACTCATCTTCGTCGTCCTCACTACTACTGGCACCTAACATCTGGAAAACAAATAAACAAGAATGAAAATAAAGAGTAAACTAAGTAACAAACAGAACACGTGAATAATAATTTACACGAGACACAATATGATATCGAACTAATCAAGAGTTTAGAACTACACTGGCTATACATTTTTCCAATTTCCATATAATCTTTGCCGGAGATTGTTGAGGAAATTATATTTCTGAAGAAAATACGAGAGGGTGCAAACTTTATGATGTTTTTCATTTCGATATACTAGAAGTCAATTGAATGTTCACGTAAGGTTAGCATTCTAATGAGGCATCGTGCACTGTGTCATTGCACGTTCCTGAGTTCTGCTGTGTTCAACATGTTTCACGTGATTGTGCGTTTGACTAACAGTATAAGAACTGTCACAGATCGTCGTTGAAATTTCGAAGAAGAAATTTCGAATGAAATAATCACATTCACATATTCCTGCTAACAATGATGAGAATACAGAATAGGTATGCCGTATACGTAAATCTCGTTTTTAAAGACAAAACTGAGGCTGATTCTTGAAGACAAAAGTGAAGCTGAATTGCATACTCCAGATGGTAAAAATGCACGTACGAAAGACAAGAACTATATATCTGTAATCTAAATAAATTTGTGTTAGTCACGTAAAACGTGACATGACATCAGATATTGTGAACTATCCTGACGCTCGCAAGTTCAGATGTGTTACACACGTTTCACACACTTGACTAACAGTATACACGAACTCAATTTGAAACGTATTATTGATTTTGATTATACTGTAGTTGAAAGAGAGGCGAAACGGCAACATACACATTTAGTTAAATGTTAGATTAACGTAATAGCCCAGAAACATGGGTCTATCGCAGATTTATTAGAAGGTTCAAAGGAATTGTAGAATTGAACTTATATGTAAAGTTCAAACATTACTCTGTTTTCGTGGACCACATGATTTACAAAAAATGCGTGAACAGTACAATCGTGAAATGAAATAATAAAGTTGAATTCCCTTTTCTCCGAAATAGAGAGAAAATTGGAATGTGGAAAGAGAACTCACACTTTTATCAAAATAAAAATGGTTTTTGGATTCGTGTGGGTGTGTCGTTCTATCTGAGTATGCAGTTTCTCCTGCATTTCATAAAATTCTGTTCGATTGTTTGTTGTTATGGCGTGTGAGAAAGAATGCATTTATATGGGATCACTGCTCCCGATTTACGAAAGTCATTCACTAGGACAATTATACATGTTTACTTATGAGAAAGACACAATTATTCCACTGTCACCTCAATCATCATGATTCGGAATGTGCAATGGTAAACTGCATTTCTGATGTTTGTTCGCAGTTGTTATTCACTTCACTTATTACGCTCAAAAATCAAACAATGACAAAATCATCCCGAAACAAGAGCGAAAACTTTATGACACAATTGACGTTCGCACTTTTTGAATCCATTAGCAGAAATCGATTCCTGGCTGTTGCCAACCGAACAACTGAAGAAAAATGAACTTGTCAATGTAGTTTTCCGTTTCTGTGCTCATAACAGGTGCAATGAATAGAATTGAAAATAAAATGGAATTAAAATGTTGTAAGCGAATATGGGGGGCGGTGCGGACGCGCAGCGGCACCCAGTATTGGATGCACCACAGCCCCCCGTAAAGGAGATCAATAAGCATGAGTAGTCCGCTTTGGCCGGACAACCAACCACGAATTTGCATAATTGGTGACGAAAAGCGGATATTCACGTGTTAGGCGTCTTAGGAGAATGGCTTGTTTCTTTGCCGCACTACGCTAAATTCAATTGCGCGCTGCCGCATAAACTTCTGGCGCTGGAAGAAACTAATTGGCCCGTTGGCGCTGAGAGCAGGCGAGTGGAAACGAAAGTTGGATGGTGTCAAAATAGTGGATATTCAGAGTACGTACATACGTAGGGGTACGTGCAAAAGTACGCAAGAGTGTAAGTACGTAACGGGGCGTACATACTTAAGTGGCATTACATATTTGGGAGATGGCTACAGAACGTAAATATCCAAACGAGTTACTTCGGTTCGAACCATGCTAACATCATTAGAATGCCAACAATACCATGCCATTCAACAATCAGATTTTCTCTGTAATTCTGCTTTTTCTGTTGCAATCGTAACAGCGTAGTTGTGTTTTATTGGAAACATTCAAATGCGAGAACAAACAGTGGATTTGTTTGAGAAGTGTTTGTTGCATTCAGCTGGCTATGAAAAGTTCTCACGAAACACTGCAAACAAGAAAACAAGCAGTCGATTTGTAAGAAAGTTCAGTTCTCAACATATGTTCATTCAAAAATGGATTGAACAAGTGAAAAACAGCTTTGGTTCGAAAGTATAATGAATTCGAGTCGCTCATAAATCCGCGACAGCGATTGCAGAATCATTAACGATGCCGACATTATAGTTATGATTGACACTTTTTCTCATTCTGAGTATTCCCAAAGAAATAGTGTTTGTCAGTTTGTCTCGTGAGAGTACATCCATCCGAAATCCATCCGAAAATCGAAATCAAAAGTGCACTTTGTTATGTTATTACCTAATTAGAGGGTTTTCATAGTTTTCAACTATTATTACGAATTGTTATGACCACTCTAAACGTGAAAAGAAAGGCACGTGCTCATTATAAAACTACACATTCACAAATTATGATGATCACACGTTTCACGTGTAAAAATGTATTTGACTAGCAATCTTGAAATATATCTAAAACAACGAGCAAGGAACACATCGTCAAATTCTAACGTGATAGAACACATCTTAGAAGGTTGGAATCTTGAATATTATGCAGCGAATGTACGAGAATTTCGACTTCGAGCTACTACTTTTGCGAATAAGTAATAGTTATTAGGGCAACTTCTCAGATTGTATCGTGCAGTTATTTGGCGTCACAACTCATAAATAACGTGAAATTGGATTAAGGGACAGATTTATCGAATAATATTATAGTTTTTAGAGATAGAAAACAACAAACTCCACAATGGAAACTTATTTGTGCAGAATATTGTGAGTTATCGTTGAGCTAATGATCAGCTATACACGCGAAATGTCGTCGCGAGCTAATGAAAATGTAATTAGTGAATACCTCTGAGCAATGAGTGGGAACCGAGAAAAACAAGAGTTTGGGACGAAAAAAAAAAGATATTTTCAATATTGAATAGATATCTCAGAACTAATAAAACAACTCTCAATTCGTGATTTGAGTGCATTTACCGCTTGCGGCTCGCAGAAAATCACCTAATTGAATACAGTAATCACTGAACTAAACATGTAAAAAAATCATGATGTTCATGTAAATCTAGTTTTTCCTGCGTGGATTCCTCAGAAGTATTCCCCATTATAGTTATTGTTTCCAGAAAAATGTCCGATTTACTATTACTACCCCCAGAGTCTCAAGGTTTTCTGAGATAGATCAGTTGTAAATATTTTCGGTTAAAGTTGGCTCAAATTGCAAAAAAACACTATGCTTTGTTTACGCTTGTTCGAAGTTCGCCTTGTTTTGTTTCTTTAAACGTTTTGTGAGTTGTGACGAAGGCGCCATTGTTCACTTCTATTTCTTGTCTCTCCTCTCTCTCTCTCTCTCTCTCTCTCTCTCTCTCTCTCTCTCTCTCTCTCTCTCTCTCTCTCTCTCTCTCTCTCTCTCTCTCTCTCTCTCTCTCTCTCTCTCTCTCTCTCTCTCTCTCTCTCTGTCTCTCTCTGGGGAAAATAGAAGAGCGCAGCCACTCAATCATAACCTCAACCCCGCTTTTTTAGATAGACAAAAGTCAAACAGCGAGCGCCAATTTTGGATCGAAATTACTACAAACTTGTTTCACAAACGACAACATATTATTTTATGCGAGCAAGGCAACACATAGAAACAAATTATGGAATCTCAGAGAATCTCGAACCTCTTGAAATCTCAAAGAATTTGAATAATGATTGCTTTAATTTTGAGAAACAGTTACTGCAAGTCCAACCTTAATAGCGTGGCCATAGTTTACAAAATGGACATATTCGAAACAGTTGAAAGCAACCAAATAATCAAAGTAAGGACCAAAAAAAACCTAGTCACAGTAATGATGTTGGTATTTTTTTGTGTCCGAGTCATTTTGGATGAGCACATTAGTATTTCAGTGAATAGAATGCCGTAATAATAAAACAGTATATTGTACAAAGGTTATAGAATGAAAAAGGAAAAATAGTAATGGTACTTTCTACCATGTAACACGGATCAATGGCATATCGAATAGGATTGTATGTGAAGAGTGCAGCCTCTTGCAATGGAGCGAAGAGAAGACTACGAAGATCAGACTATATGAGACAGCAATGGGCCAGCGCTCAAAAAGTCAGATGATGTTTAAAATAACTGTATATGAAACGAATTCGCATATACCGATGGTTTGAACTTTAAATTGTTTGAACACTCAGTCAGGGGTTTTGAATCGAGCTGAAAATGAAATCAAATTCATAGTGACACAACACGTGTAATGAAAGACACGTGCAGTAACAAAGTGAATCTGTCTATCATAATCTACCTAACTCATTCATGTGCATGTCATACTATATACACACATGTTAGACTCAAGACATAACTGTAGAAATATGTGATTGTAGCATTTACATGTCAGTTTTATTGGAACATGACAGCTGAATCAACAGACTATTGATTGAGGATGGGAGCGGTGGAGAAACATTTGCCATAGGTGAGGGGCGGCACCAAATTTGGGCTGAGACGATAGGCGATCGGAGGGGCGGTGGAGTTCTGCACCAGGGTCAGCACACTGCCGGGAGGGTACCTGCAAGAAAATCAATAAACGGGCTAGGAAATCAATAATCCTGGTACCTGGAAATGAAGAAATAGTTGTAATTGTGTCGAGCGAGTACCAAAAGAAAAAATATTAACAATACTACACGCGATGAGGCCAATCAAGTAAACTCTACGATGAACGGTCGATTCAACAGTCTATACAGCAAATAGTTTTCAACAATTTCATAACCTCTAAAAAACTGGAGAGTGACTGGCAAACTTTGCTCCCATGTTGCCAAAGGTCACTATGCGATTGAATAGGCATTCTCCTAGCTGCCTTAACGAGAGAGTGTGCAGTTCAGAGAGACACAGACACTCTGTCGGCGGCAGCACTGACCTTCAGGTTATCTCGATTTTGCAGCTTGCCAATCACAGAAAAAGCGCATGTTTTTCTGAGCTGAGAACTACGTAGTGGCACCCCACGACTCTTCTGTCTCTACATGGTGTGTCAAGTTAATTCAAAATATCAACTCCCATCTCAAAAATGTTTAGGACATTTCCGTAAAAATGGTGGTTCGCAAATCAACTTTGAGAGACCGTCAAAAATTAATTATGACTCAACGTTGGAATTCAAGAAGGGCAAATAAGGAATAGTAAAAGCTCTTCGTCAAACAAATGGACCACTTATTTCCAATGAAAAATGCAATATTACCAAATGAAACCTCTTTCATAAAAGATCGCCCAGAAACTGTGTTGTAGTGTACCAAATGAGTACAACAATTACCACTAGTATGATCGAATAGTACACTTTCTTCTCGCAAACCTTCAGAAAACTGGTCCGAGTTGAGGTTCCATCCGAAAAAGAACGACAAAACGTATTTATTCACTATTAGTCACGTAATACATCTATCATTCTGCTGTTTTCATCAAAGGAAAGTTGAGATAGTTTTTTCTAAAGTTTAATTAAAAAACTGACCGTACACCGAGTTCCACTGGGTCACAAGTGTGACTGGCGGTGATGACTTTTTCCACTTCAAAGGAGGTTAGACCGGAAGAAGATTCATTTTCACCGCCAATCAGGGTGTCCTGGCCTATAATTTTATTTTTAATGTCATCGTCATTATTATTTATAATCTTACTGCATATATACTGCATAAATACTGTAATTTGTTTTTGCCGACATTCCAACTAGTTTGCCGAGTTAAATCGTATCCGGCCTGTTTCTCTTAGACGAAGAATTGTTGAACCTAAGCACAGGGTTGTTCACAACGAGATATGCACGTTTACTCTGAGTGGAGGAATGCAACTTTCACAGTACTTAAAAAACAAAACCCCGATTTCGGTAACGAGTGAGAAGTCTCTGTATCACTAATTTTCATGAGTTTCATACAATTTTAATTAATTGTACAAAGATTGCTCTAGCAATGGCAGATAAAATTTGAAATTGTCTTGGTGTCAATGGAGTTCGATACCAATTTCTCGGTTGAAACACAAAAGTTTCGCTGTGAGTGACATCGAACAACTAGGAGAAAATAACAAATCAGTTCACAACTGGCCATTAAACTGAATAACTGTGTGTATGTGGTGAATAGTAAAAGGGAATGAGGGCTGGTTCTGCGGCTCATTTGTTTATGTTGTACTACTTGCGACTGTAGTCTCATGAGTAGTTTTACTTATGCTCTCGACTTCAAGTACACGTCCCCTATCCTAACGGTCTAGATTCGTACCTATATCGGTGGCCACACGCATAGTCATGCCGTGACCGACAATGAGCACGGGCTGAGAGTGCGGCAATGCTGCCAGGTTGCGAAGCACACAGTCCATTCTACTGGTCGCCGAAGATATTTGCTCCCTCTCCTTGATCTTTGACAGGGACACAATGGGAGAACTGAAATGGAGATATCTCTACGTCCAGATGCCGTCTTCGCGTCTGCACTATTTCAAATATGAATATGAAAGCAATGTGAGAGATAAAACTGGGTGTTTGGAGGAAACTTTCGAACGATTGATAGTTAGATGTTTGCGAGAGAAATTGTGTTCCATCCTCAAGATCGAGTTTATTTCTAACTGAACGTTAACATACGGCACACAGTATCACCATGGAAAACATTGTGATGAAAACTGTAAGAAAAGGAAACCTACTATTCGAGATCGATCGGGTAGATTTTGGCGAGAGTCTCGATGCCATATTCCACCTTCCCTACACCTGGCTCCAACAAACCCGGCTCAACCTGAGATACTCTCAACTGCATTGAACTGTTGAATATTATATGATACTAATTGTGAATAAAGTTGATTATAGACGTGAGCATGGAGAAAATTCCGCTTGGATCAACACTGTAATCAATCAAAAATAGCTGTTAGTAGGTGAGATCAGTGGGGGTAATAAATGGAGAGACAACTATGGGCTGAATGTCTCAACTGAAAAAAGAAGCTAGAATGTTAATACCCTCACGAGCTAGCGGTGATTGGTTGATTCAAATGTATACAGAACCGTACCTTGTGTGTTTCAACAATAAATATCCTCAAATTAGTCATACCATTATTTTTGTGTCCACATAGGTGGCGATGGCAGCCGCAGTCTGGATTGACCGCAGGGCCGGGGAGCAATAGATGGTCGCGGGGGCCAAGCCGCGGTTGTGCAAGGCGCGGGCTACCAGCTGGGTGCGGTACTTGCCTGAAATTCGAGAAAATTAAGATGTACTTACACTGATTGTTCCTTTTCACTAATTGTGTGAAAAGCTCATACACAAGTCGACAAAAGTAAGAGAAAGGGGGTGGTTTTTTGTTATTTCATCTATCTGTACTTTGAAACCATTTTCATGTGTTATTTCCAAATGGTGTTGTGTTTTTAGATCAAATTACAGCCTGATTGTGTACACCGGTAAACGATTCAGTGGAAACACAAAATGTAAATGTTGAAAAAGCCCACGGGTAAAGACCATAAAAAATGAACATTGATCAAAACAAACTGCACTAAATGTTTTGCCAATGGGCAGGATTGTCCTGTTTTTTCACATAACAAAAAGCTCACCCATCGTGGTTATTGGTGAATTATTGACCATTATTTCGGGGTCAATCTTCTTGAGAATGGCTGGCAAGTTAAGATCGGTCGGGTGGTACTACAATAGGGTAATTACAAGAAGGAGAATAGATACATCCAAACTGAAACAGCAGGCAATAACTATTTTTTGAGCAATCGTTTCAGAGAAGGTAGTTGGTCTGTTTGATGTTAGCACTCAAATTTTTGGAGTGGTCCCGCTAGTACTAACTGAATTCTCAGAGGGCATACTCATCTATATCAAAACAGTAGAACGTTGGGTACTGGTAAACTGACATTCCAATTGGTCTTATCAATAATCAAGCGACATGGTTGAATTGACGGAATTAGGTACTCAGTACATCTACTCAGTACTTTGTCATGGCCACATCAAGAATCAGCTCGGCAAACAAAAATGTGACGTACTTTCGTGACCTCCATTGAACAGTAACTATTTGTCTGACCAACCTTCCCAGTGGGTGCCTCGGTCCGTTTCCAATCTCTTCCGAAGATCCGGTCAACCCGCTCCGCAGATCGCATCACAATCACAACTCTCGAACCATATTTGGGTTTCGAAACAGCCTTGGGCCAGAAAGATCTAGTGAGAAGTAGAAATTCCTGGAAGAGGAATGTATTAAAAAATGTTCTCTATTAAGTTTCGACCTATTATAAATGTATGTTGCATAAATTAGTTTTAAGTAACAGACGTATCTAGTCACATCAGCTTGAAATAAAATGGAATCCTCAAAACACAGATGGCGCATCAGCTACATACTAAATATCATGCAATACTGGTAAATGGTAACCAATGAAGGTTCTAGACAAGTTGGATGCTCACGAGACAAGCTCATGAGTTCGAGAGACGATCTCAGCAGGCAATCTTCCCGCCCTGCATCATTTTTTTGGGCGTGTATTGAAATTCATCTTTGAATGACTCATCTCATTGCTCGCAAGCTATGAAAAATATATATTTTTGAAAGAAAAAGTTAAAGAAAATGACGGTGAGTGGGTTTCACCAGATTTTCTCATCAGATTTTCATTTAATACAGAAGAAATTACTAGGAGAGTTCAAAAGAGATGAAAGTATAATGAATTTGCATTAGACTTGTATTACTTGCGTTAGCAGAAAAAAAATATATGCAAAAATCAATGTTTTAACCCTCTTCTGTACAACATCATACAAACAATGAAACAATTAAAAAATATTTCTAACTTTTTTCTCTTCTTTCTCCGTTTGAGCGAGTATTTAAATAAACTTCAATAACTCACCTGTCGGTTTTTCTCGATCGTATCGTCGTCATTTTTTCTATTCGTTTCACTGTTATCTGGAAAATATGTGATGGGAAGCATGTGCTCGATTTTTAAGAAAAGTAGTCGATAACTCGAAAAAAGCCAACTTCAAACTTCAATTTTCTAAGGAGTTTTATTTGTTAGTGAAATATACGAATTTGTTTGAAAACTATTCGGCGAGTTAGATGGGACTCACCAGACATTTCAATGGAATGCCAGCCGCTGTAGCTGGAGAAGAATATAAAAATGAGTGTGAAATGAACAATTCTCTTCAATACGTGGAAAACATGCGTGAGTTTTCTCACCAACCACTGGCTGAAAACGAATTTTCGCGTTCACTGTCAACTTGTTTGCAGGTTCCACATCAAAAATCCAAACTTCAAATAAAAATCTATGAAAACAGATAACGAACAACAGATTTTAAGAGATTCTGTGAAAACTTAGCGCACCTGTAGGACAACTACAATGATCAATGATTCCTACCTGTTTCTCGGAATTAATTCTAAATTGCAACAGTGTGATTGCGTGTTCACTGATAAAAATTGGGTGTACCGTTGTATGAACGATAACCCCTTGGTTGTCTCTTCTAGGTCACCCGTCCATACAGCTGTAACCTCCGTCCATACAGGCCTACTATAATTTAGCTAACTGGGTCACCCGTCCATACCACCTTACTTTGTTTAAACCAACTGGGTTACGCGTTACATATGCTTCAACTCACGCTGAATATTTATTTCATCTATACTGCAATAATTCGCTAACTTATGATTTTGGGCATCACTTTTGAAGGGGGTTCAAAATTCAATTTCATACTGTAAGTGCGCACATATATGTGCAAAAGACGTTAACTTATACTGTGTGGCAGTGTTAGTGTATTTTAGAGCATGAATCATTATCAAGCAGTCAACATAACAAAATAGTTTTCGAAATAATAGTTTTTTGGCACTCTACCAACAAAGTCAGTTGGGAATTGTGGGAATTTGAGATTCAGAGAATTTCAGAACACACTGCACCCGCAATATCTATAAGTAATAAATGCAAACCTTAAAGAGGGCGGGGAGGAATACACTTGCAGGTACCTCAGCTTTCAGTAAAATTTTAATTTAAGTTACGCCCGTTTTTCGAAGTACCACATCGAAGTTGCTTGGGACAGTCTGAGACACTGTTTCTAACTAGTTTAATCAACTTTTCCGCTTTGTCACCCACCTCTCACTACTCCAAAACTATGCAACTATGCAGTTGTTGGATGGCCCTGGGATAACATGAACAAAACACAGAAGAATGAGATAAATGAAAGAAACAAGACTTATAAAAATATTAACCGTTGTTGTGGAAAGGAATGTAACTGCTGGTAGTTTATAATTTTTGCAAATTGGGGCGGTATGGACGCTCAATATTGACTCCATTTTGGTGACCTCATTTCGTTTTTCCAAGTGAGGTGGTATGGACGACTCATGAGACACAACCATTTTCATGACCTTTTCACTTTCCCACGACCCCTTGAGACGACCATCCCAAAATTCGTCCATACAGGCGATCTCCCATAAAAATTTGGCTAGGTTTGGATAAGACTAGAACGAGTTGAAAATGGTTACATTTTGAACAAGAACTGGCTACTGAAACTTTCGTAATCTAATTAGTACCGCTCAGAATGTCGGTAACAAACGTTAACCCAAAAATGAAGGTTATTGTCGACCTAATTTGTTGTCTGTCACCCATGTTGATATTTTGATCTAAATTGGTTATTTTCTACTTTACTTGTCATTTCTATGCTCCACCCGCACTGGCAATCAGATTCGTTGAAGTTTGAGACCAGATTGGGTGTTGAATATAGCGCAATTGAGACTTTTCGGATGTTGCTGGATGTCTCTGCGTCTCTTCTCCTCATCACATTCCCTCGAACTGTTTCGTCGTTCTCTGACCGCGGGTGAGTACTAATGAGTTAGGCGGTTGACTCTCACATGTCGAAGATATCACTTCTGCTCGTTTCTACCCAAATGATTGGTTTTTTTACTGGATGTAAACGAAACTATCAAAAGTGAACGTATCAACAAAGTGAATGTATCTTGTTTTGTGTGGCAAAAATCTTGAGTTATTCTGTAGAAATAGTTGTGGTGCATCTTCAATTTTAAAGACTCTCAAATTCTAACTCTTAATGGTATCATCTTCAATTTTAAAGACTCTCAAATTCTAACTCTTAATGGTATCATCTCAACAATTCATAATTCACACTACATTCATTTGCATCTTTCTGCTAATAATAGATGATTTATTGCCCTAATTATCCAAGTGGTGATGTATTTGTCGCCAGCTCTGCATGTATAGAAACGAATGACGAAGTACACTCTCCACTGCTCTTCATTGAATAAAACACCAATTCTGCGTACTCAATGACTTCCCTTTACAACCTTTTGGTTTTACAACATTTGCGGGTTTGATCTTCCAGTTTTCCGAGCGTTCGCCTCAGTTCGTTCAAAAAATCTCAACTTAGTGGTTGAATAAAAGATTGAGTAGCAAAGGCTTGATGTACGGGCCAGTTCCGAGTATATGTACTTTTCAACAAAATAAAAAATGAATCCATTCAAACTCTACGTCGGTTGTACTCTATTGATTGACAATAGAGACATAGTGTACTAATCCTTGCAGGAGATTAGAGATTGTGCTATGGATTCGTTCAGTTTCTTTCTCTGACACAAGTACTAATCATTTAACTAATTGAGAGATTAGATGAGCTGTCTCACGCATTCTTGCCAATTTAGAGTGGCAGAAAACTCGATCGCTTTTCGTGCTCGCGCGTATGGTCACGTAGAGCGGGAGTTTTTCTTCATTAAAACCTCAAAGTGCCAAACTTATCAAGTTTTATTGCCTTTTTACGTGACCGTACTATCATGTTTGTAGATATGATTCCACTAGCTTAATTCTGTTATTTGTCGTGGTCGCAACGTGTTCGTTCTGGGTTCAACCAAGAAGAAAGTTGAAAACTCACACATATGGTCGTATAAAACACATTAGTTTCTATTTCTCGTTCTTTCTGTCCTAACACCAAATGATTTTAGTTGTGGGAAGACCCTTCTTCAAAAGCTGAAATGAATTTTTTCCCTTTTCCAAATGTTCAGTTTCATACCAGTTTCCGTTACTTAGAGGCATTTAAGACATTATAGACGTAACTGTTCTTTAACATTCCGTTTTTAGTTCTGGATCCTCTTATCCGAGTTTGTTTTTTATTAGTTAAAGCTAAGTCTCCTTTAAGACACCAAAGCTCGGTTAGATACTGTCACTTGCAGGCTCTTATACAGCGGTGAAAACCAACTCGCCGTGCGACAATCATATTATTTTCCGACTAATTTCAGTAGAAAACTAATATAAAACGATTTTGAACCTCAAGTAAGTACGAATCTAACGACATACGAGACACCATAGTGTTCTAGTTTTTCCCGCCTCTACCATTTAATGATCAAAATTAAACTGTAAGTTTACACAATTTCAATCATTGCCCGAACAACTTTTTATAACCAAAAGATATATTTTGTAGTTGGAACCCAATGTGACAATTTGCTTCAGCTGAAATATTGCGTATCAGCATATCAGTTACCCTGTATTCGGTAAATATTATTATCCTCAAAGATACTTGTACTTTCACAAAATGGGTTGACCTGTAAAAGTCTCGTTCCGCCGTAGTTTGGATTCGAGAACTACTTTTTTCATTCTTTCGACCGTGCTTTCTCAATCTTTCCAGAATGAACTTCTAACTTTTGCTATTCTCTATTCTGTATCAGTTGTGCACTAACGTCCCGGAACAAAAAAAAACGGTTCGACTTGTTTTCTCAAGTCGATCCGAAACGTATAAGTGTGTTATTGAAAAACTATGAAAAATTATGTTTATCATATGTTTCATTGAGTTTGCCACTGGTATTGGGAAGAATGACAAATGATCGTACAATCTCAAGTATTCCGGTCTTTGTCAGTGCTCAATTTGTCATCGCTGGCAATATTGCTAGAAGGTATTAGCTGGGATTTGTTATTTAATCTGAATTACACCTTACACCACTCAATCGAACAGTTGAGCACATATTTGCAAAAACAGATTTTATGCACAATTGAAACAAATTGCACAATTCTACTTCTTAGTTAACTTTGTTGTCGTTTTAATTATTATTTGTTTTAATTATTTTTTATTTGTTTGCAATTTTCGTGACCGATGATGGTTTTTATTAACAACATTCTCGTTTATTTATGAAACGACTCAAATTGACTGCATTAGTTAAACAACACAGTTGACCAGCCAAATTTACTCGGCTTTCATAATTTGAAGCATCTAAAATTGGATTCGCTTTCTGGTCTTGACTTTTTCGAGGTGAAATCTGAAATATGGAATGTCACATTTCACGGAAGCGTGCGTTAGAATCAAAACTCCGTATTCATGATTTGTCGTCAGTGCGTGAAATACATTTTTGAATAGAGCATTGAAGAGTTCTTCACATTTTTCTTCGTTAGAAGCATCACAGAAGCACCATTTTCGGTGTAATCATAGCTCCTTGTAAATTGATAGTGACACGTTTTCTACTACATTAGTTCGTTACAGAACGTTCTGATTTCTATGAATAGTAGTGGATTGAACCTCGAACAGTTTGAAAAATGAACATACATGTTGTAGTTTGATGTCTCGATGTACCTAACAACTGTAGATGGAGAAGAGGATCTACGTATTCACAACATCTCCATACTACCATCGGACCAATGTGCCACGGAAGACCAGCGGGTATAGTTCTTCCCGTTACTACGTGGAATCCTACAGTGTGTTCACTTCAACTTTCTGATGATGGCTACTTAGAAGTATGATTGGTTCATACCTTTTGCGGCTGTCTGGCCGAAAAAATACAAGACAGTCAGTGCAAATTTGTAAAAAGGTGGTGGGTGTTTGCTAACAAAAACATTTGGGCTTGTGAACCCGAGTTATCCGAAGAAACAAAATAGTTAAACTGGTTGTCTGAGCAAAAAACAAACCCAAGTGTTGTTTCAGGCAGCGAAGTGCTGTTGTGGAGATGGCTTTTTCTACGATTTTCCTAGGAAACGATGTGAGGTAACCAATAAAATCTTTGAGAAAAATCTTTGTTTTGAGAAAAATCTATCTATATATTTAATTCTATTCTAAATTAATTGAATAAGTTATGAAGAACGACCATTTCAGGTATCCTTGAATGTGGGTTTCATGTTTGGGCGTCTCAATAATGGATGGTCTCATATGGTACGTTCAGTGTATATTCTATATTATTTTACAACTTGTTTCGTAAGAAGTAACAAAACCGATGACATTGGAGGGAATTTGATACACTTCGTGTTAGATTAATAATAATAGTGAGTTTATCAATATTCTGTATAACAATCAAGTTAGCGACGAGATGATAACTTATGAATAATGCGAGTAATACATAGAAGTAATTAACGTACATATATTATATTTTCTTAAATTTTCCAAACTATAATTCAGTTTATATTTCTTACAATTCATATTTTAGGTTGTCTATGGATTTGCCTATCCAATGTTGTTGTTGACCCTCATTGCTCCTCTCTGTGCAGTCATGCTGGGAATGGGGAAAAGAGAGAAGAGAGAAGGAGACCGCCGATATGTTAGTACAACATTATATCGCCAATCCCACTACTTTTTGAGTACTGTGTTGGAGTAGTTCTGTACTTTATAGTTGTAGTAGACAGAGCTGACTTGGAGAAAATTAATTAGTCACTTGCAATGGAGACTGAATTCCTTGTTTATGAACTGTAAAGATGAAATACGTGACCATGTTGTTTTGAAGATTATAAATAGTGAATAACCTTTCAAAAAGTATTTTATCACCATTTAAAACGAGAACTCAACGGAATGTTTCAGCCGAACCCGCTGCACCAGATGATTTGGCTGCTCGCCACCTGCGGTTGGGTCAGTGTTCTCGCTCCCCTCCCCTTTACTGTCTGGTACTACATTATAGGGGACGGAACCAGGTACGCAATCATCATTCACGACTTTCAATTCTAGTTGGCTCTCAAATATTCTTGGAATTTGTTGTTTCTTGAATCAAATCACAAACAGCGTGTTGAAAACACTACCATGGAAAGAAAGTTTGAATATGGTTCTTAGTTTGGCGCATATAAATGTGTGTAGTTCGACTTTCACATCCAGCACGAGTGAAATTGAATGTTTCTTGCCCAAAAATATTAGGCACTCATCCCTTGAATAAGAACTAACTGTGTGACAAATTTTTCTTCTCTTCATATTCAACTGTTTTCTCAGTATAGTAAACACTTCTATTCAACATGACTATTTAACTTACTTGTTCCTACCTTTCCATGATCACAATGTCTGTACACGAGTTTCTAGGTTAAAGAAGTGAATTCAGATCTCTAAACCAGTCGGTCGTCATGTGCCATGTCTTCCGAACAACTATGGAGGCCGTTCCTCACACGGCTGACACAATGATGACCCTCTTCAGTGTTCTACTGGCAGCTGCCCGGTAGGTCATGAATGGACATTCATTTATTTCTGTGCTGTTGTAGTTTGATTCTTTAACTTTGGAGTGTTGATATAGTTCGTTTCACCAATCGATGACTTTCTACAGTAATCTTTCAGAAATTTAAACGCATTTATCTAGTCAACAAACAGAATTTAAGTTTTACTGTTTTGTATGCTTGTAGTACCCAAAGTGGAGAACGAAATCCCAAAGTTTAAATTATGTAAAACACCTACAAGATATGATAAATTCACTTGAAAGTTTTATGATCTTACTATAGAGGGCTATTGTTTCGTGAAACAGACTATAGTGCATCGTATTCCCAAATTGAACCATAGAGGCTCAACAGACACAATGACCGAATTTAAATCAGGAGTAAACTAAATACTTGTTTTTGGACCAAGGTTAGAATACCCATAATAAATTCGTTCAGTCGAGCTAAAAATGGATGACTTGAGCATAAAATATTTCTCTTTTTAGCTTCCTGACGCAATATCACAGAAACACGCTCAAGTTGAGAACGGTGGAGAGGTTTACGAGGGCTATGTGGCTGATTATTTTTGTTTGCATAACACTCGGAGTTCTGCGATTTTTCGAACACGACACCACGGTCTATCAGTTTTGTATGGGTTAGTTTTGTTATGACTATGACGTTTTCTAGAGTTTTCATCTGGTGCTTGATTCGGAAGTACATAAACACATTTCGAAAAAAGAACATTTAACTTGGTAACGTTTAAAAAAGTTTTGCTTGTTTGTGAGTAATCGATTTTATATTGAAATTTCACTGAAAAATATTCCAGTTTTTTTGTGTTCGTATGTGCGTTAGTGAAATGTGTTCGCAATAAAACCTTAATCTGGTTTCAGACACAGAGCCAGCCCCTCAGTGGGCGAGTAGATGTATGGTTAGGGACGGCGCTCTCATGAGTGTGGTCAATAGGTCTTTCTGGAAGGTCAGTCATAATTTTCCCTTCTCTGGATAGTCCGAATATTCCAAAAGGGGTAATACTTGTTCAAACCGAACCTGATTGTGTCGACAGAACTCGAAAGTCTGATTATGTGCTCAGTAAAAAGTACTTCTATTTGTTTAGTACATGGTTTACGATCCGACACCACGAGCAAAACATTGTGTTGCATAAGGATCAGAAGGGTATTTAAGAAGCGTTTCACTCGTTTATTTTATGTATGAACACTTGTTTGCAATATACTATTTCTAAGTGTATCATTTTAGGTTTTTCTACCTCTCGCAGATTTTGTTGTGCAGTTCTTGATACCCGGTTCTCTTCTTTCTCTTCTACATGTTGGTTTCATTCGGGAACCCGAGATAGATATGGGAGATCTCACCAGACAGTACGTTTGATGTATTTTATACGTAATAATAAGTATATTACGGCCACTTTATCATCGATATTTGAGTGAAAAACAGATTTCCGCATTTATAGAAGTCTCGAACCTTAATACACGTACTTCTTAAACTGAATCGACCTAGAAACTGTAAGAAGTCACACGAATCCAATTTCTAAAACAACTATGAAAGTCTTTTGAAATGAATTTCTTTTAGTAATCGGTTCGGGAGAACTCCCCGGGATCAGACTCGTATTCTGATAACGACTGTGACAGTCAGTTTCCTCGTTGTTCAAGTGCCTACTGCCTTTGTCACCACGCTCAGTCTCACAATGAACCACTTCCAGAACAATTCTGCACGTGAGTTGTTGTCAGTTGCACTTTAACGTTTAGGTACGATAATGTTAGTTGAAGTCGAACCCGAACCTTTGAAGTTTGGAGCACAACAATAATAGAGAAAATACGAAATAGAATTCCGATTGTAGTATCGGAATTTGGTGTCTAATGTAAACTAAACGTGTATTTTGAGTTGATGGAGAGTGAAAAGTGGCTGAATGGGTAATGATAATCACATCATCTTTTTTGGGCCGTTTATAAGTTTTCCTCGTCTCAAGACCGGCTCACAGTTCAGACTGAACTCGCACGAAACGTGTCCAAAGCAAATACGTCATATAAAATTTTCAGTTGGTGGCGTAATTCACACAATTTCAGTGATGATCCTAGCTATTGTGAGTGGTCATCTGCAACCTATGTTGTCGATTATCACAATTGCCGCCAACACTGCGGCACTGCTCACGGCATATTACGTCATAGTTAAGGTGAGTTCGCCCGGCACAGCCCAGAGTTGACTGTTTTATGGTTCTGCCACGTATTCGAAAAACAATCAAAATTTACGGGTCAATTTCTATAGCCAGATGGAACACCTGAAATAATTTGCATAGTTTGTCCGTATTTCTGCGGAACTCAACCAGTGGTGGTATACTCTCAGTCTACGGGTATTTCGAACTATTCATACTCGTTTCAAATGTGGGGCTCTTTCTATAGTCTAAAGAGCATGTAAAATGCACAAACAATCCGCCTAATGTGTGCTTCGAATGGGGCTCATACACGTGGGAGGCGCGTACGCTAACCAGTATACCATCTGAGCCTCTAGCAACGGTGTTGTCGAACCACGGATCGTATATGTGTGTTACAAATGGTAAATACAGTACGCTCGCTCTTCTCCAAACTACAACTATAGGAGGCGTTTTAAATAACATTCCGAATTTAGGATGACGATTTTGACGTGGGTGACTCACGTACTTCTCTCTCGGAAACCGAAGGTCCCCACGAACATCTTCTACGCCAGAGTAGACGAAATACAAGGCAAGTGTGGAGTACCATGAGGAGGTGGGCCATCCGAGAGGCATGGCTGACACCTTTGTTACCCGTACTATGTACGGCGCAGTTGTTTTGCGGTTCCACCTATGTTTGCATGAGTTTTTGAAAATACACGTATTCACCGAATGAGAAACAAAAGTGTGTTTTGAATGGATGGACAAACAATTTTACAGGTGTAGTTAGATGCACGTTGATCCGAGAATTGCAATGATTTCTGCAACTATCTCCTCAACTTGGTTGACTGTTGTCCTGATGAGCTATCAATAATTGTGTAGTACTTCAATAATAAGAATGAATATTACCTTTAGAACAAGAATAGATAATATCAATCGAACTAGGTCATTCAAAGTAGATGATTAAACGCCAAAACAATCCGAAAAATCAATTTTTTTTACTCATTTCACATATATTGTTTACTTTTGCATCACAACGCGGTGATTATTATATATTATATAAAAGTTGTTATAAGAAACTTTGGTAAGAAGTATGTACATGCAGTATCTGAAAACAACTAGAAAATGATAAAAATTTTCCAGAATCTCCCGAACTTATCTGAGCGTCAGTCACTCGTTCGACACCGGTTCGCTCCGGTCGTTCTCAAGAAAAGGTTCTGCGATCCCTGATGATCTATTGTAGGCAAATACACTATGATCTCTCCGCCTAAAATTCGTATTGCTCATTACGTGTTTTCTAATTTAATCGCAAACTTGTTCTGATGAATTTAATTTCACAAAAGTGAGTCACGCTAAGTTGTGTTTGATTTTTTCGATTCAATCACACTTTTGTATATTTGCCAATGAAAAACTTTTTCCATAACGAGTTGTTATTGTTGATCATGGTGAGAGCACCAGAACGAAACTAAGGACGAGTTTATGTGCATGTATACAAACCTGTTCTAATGGCGACATGACCCTTCACATCTCGAAAATGTTTCATGTTGAGTGAAAGAGTATTTATTTAAGCTAGAATGTTGGAGACATTGAACTATAAAAAAATCACTTATGTGCTGGAATGGTTGATTATTCCAAACACAAATTAGATATACTACGTCCTAGAAATGTGCAGCTAGAAACAATTATGAAAAGATTGTAATAGGTTTCAACATAGCAACATTCTCCTTAGTTACGTTGTATAGTATATATGTGATTCGGTGCTCTCGGTGAACAATTGCTAAATTTGAAAACCTTGTTTGTACAACTGCTAACGAATATCCCTTTTGCAGTCAATGTGATACTGGATCAACAGCTCTACACTATATTATTCTCGGTATTTTAGTCAACACCATTCCCACTGAGACTGCATTATACGTTAGAGATGTTTTCCATGACTGCATTTCAATGCGAACCTCAAGTTTATCGAAACCA
This sequence comes from Litoditis marina, assembly GCA_964036275.1. Classification (NCBI taxonomy): domain Eukaryota; kingdom Metazoa; phylum Nematoda; class Chromadorea; order Rhabditida; family Rhabditidae; genus Litoditis; species Litoditis marina. Next base: position 26,809,082 of record OZ038433.1, read on the forward strand.
AAGTTTAAAATTTAATGACACTAAATGCTCTCAATGACACTTAATGCTGAAAACGAACTGAACGTTTGGTGATTATATAGTGGTCTTAAAAACTCATATATACGGTTCGTCCACAGCGTTGGCATGAGTCCAGTTGGTGGAGTGGTTAGCGCTCGCACATCTCAAACTTTTGGGCCCAGTTCGAATCTCACAGGACGCGAACATTTCATAAATTTAGCACGCACTATACTGTAAAAATCCCAGTAGAAAACTAGTGAAAAAAGAAATGCATCATTTCCAGTGAGACTTTGTCAGAGACTGATTCATCAGAACGGCTGGTCTGACGAAGTGTCACTGGAGCCGAATGCCCAAATTAGATTTATCAAAGTCCAATGGAAACCATCGTAAGCATTTGGTAATTATGTCCTGCATATTCTATAAAATTGGGATATGTGAACAATACACTGTGAAATAGTTCCATTCGAGATTGTGCTCACGTGAGATGAGAACGAAACAGGGTTTATTTACTAACCTTTTACACCTCATTTATTGAGAGTTTTCTTCAGGACTCATGAATTATTCGACAATTGTTTCGAAACATTTTCAGTTTTCGACATTAGTTGTAATGCTGTGTTGAATGTCCAAGACACTGTATTATTTCATTATTCTAATGTGTGTTTCGCTTTTACTTGTTTGGTGAGTTTTACTATTCCACTCAGCCCTCAAATTAAGAATTGTCATCTATTCATTACAACACTTAGAAAACTTTTGGAGTGTTGCAAAACAGTACATTTATTTAAATGATCAGGTTTCATCACTGACACATTGACACGTCGAGCTGACTTCAAATTGAAGCGAAGGGCGGTTATGACCTGGAACTTCATTGAAGAAGCTCTTCCGGAAGTTCATCCACTAGAAACATTTACATGACTACAAACTTCCTACCGATAATGTTTTTTCAGTAATTTTGCTCAGACGTGGTATAATTTCGATAGCACGAAAATCAAATCGTTTCCACTACACTCTTCGTCTCATACGTGGTCTGGGTCAAATAACACCAAGGTCAGTCTTCAATTCGAAATGTCAATGATCATTCAGTTTATCGAAGTTTCCACTGAGAATTGTGTGTTGTAGATCTCATAAAAAACCGGTTGGCATCGGAGGCAAAAATGGCGAAATAGGTGAAATTCGATTCTTCGTGGAGTTGAAGGTGTAGAACTTCATTCCAGTGTTTTCAAAAATCTCTTGATGCGGTCCACGCCAAAATGTCTGACAAACTTTTGACACCCTGAGCTTGTGTATTTAGGAGGTTTTCGCAGTGATTGGAGCTGATCTCAACCCCACCTATCTCTTTCCATTACCAATAACAGTGAAAGCCTGGAAAAGACTGGGAGCGGGAACCATAATTTGCCTCGTGGGAAGTAGAGAGGAATATGAAGGAAATGAGGCTGCCTCGATTGTGTTGGAATTGCTACAGGAAGAAAAGGTGAAAAGCATTGTTGTATAACAGTAATTTTCAATCAGAGTTTTAATCAAAAAGAATGTTTGTGACAAAGTCGCAAGCCAACATGAACCTAGTAGAGCTCCAAAGGCAGCAATAACTATTTGAAGGTTTGAAAAGCGGACAAGACGAGAAGTACAACATATTGTCTGATTTTTTCAGGCCCGTTTAATTTTCTTGACCTCATCACTAGCTCCTTCACACACAATCGCACAGGTACGACTATCAGTTCAAATATAGGACGATTTCGTATATTTTCTCTATAGTTTCACTATAATTCACATCATAGACATGTCGCCTTTTCGCTGCGGCAACCCCGGATATTGACCTACCGGACGAATCAATACTAATAACATCTGATAGCGATCTGTGGCAATTTCATTTGAACATACCGACTGGCGATCAGATGATGTTTCTCTACAACTCAATGTGCTGTGGACTAACATCAAAGCCAAACTCGACAAGATTGTGGGTTTCCGGTTTCATGACCACGAAAAACCTGTAAACTATAAACTGTTCCTAAAAACACCCGTCCGAAAACTTGATTTCTCGATCATTTTCCAGTTTCAAACACGGGTTAGAGTACAAGTTCGATATACTTTTTCATAACCACAACGTATGGAAAGAAACCGAAAACTCTTTTCCCAAAAAGTCGTTTATCGTTAGGTTCCGGATGTATCCAATGGGAACTATTGCCATGTCAGCACATCTGTGGAGAGAAATAATGGGTTGGTTTCCCATTATTTAAAACAAGTTAACCATTATTATGAATATAACGTTAGTAGCCGATCGAAATGAAACATCGATTATATGAAATGACAGAGTATATCACATCTGTAAATCGCAAGTTGAGTTAACTCAAGACATAGTTCTCAGAGTTTATAGTGATATCCAAGCACAATGATCCCGTCCGGCGTCTCTTGATTTACGCACTATTTTGCGATACATGTATCTCGACAAGAGGTGAGAGCAGAGAAATATCACATGTTTGATGAGACGCATTTTCGAGAGCTTGAAATTGGCATATTCTCAAATATGGCCTCATCCAAGATCTAGAATTCTGCTACCGCAGTGTTTATCTTGTTTGGGTGAGTGTACGAGTGCCACATGCATTGTTCTCGAGTGGTGCATCGGACTGAGGAATTCAAATTTGGTGGATAAATTTTGCGTTCGATTTGTAAGTTCTATATGGCACCTTCTAATATTGACTTTTAGGCGTCGCAAAAGGTTGGTTAGTCGATGGTGACAGTTTGGTGAAAAGGTTATACACAGAGTTTGGCGAGACATTCATCAGAAACGGAACAGGAAAACCGAACATGAGCGATAGTTGGTATGCGGATCAAATACTCGTTTCGGAGAGAATAGATGATTGGATGAAAACAAGGTTGGACCTTATATCCTTGGACAAGAATGAGCTGAAACGACCTTGACCTTGGACCTTGACCTTGGAACACAATGTTTGACCTGACCTAGAATGAGCTGAAACGAGTCTTGAGGACATGTCTAGTAAAAGTGTTGACCATGACAAGTTGCACATGGTCAAGGTATGTGCATGAATTATCGCAATGTGACCCATAATCCTACCAAGATATGCGTATACTGTTCTTCTTTCCCGCTCCAATTTATTCAATTTCTAACAAGATTTGGTGTCGCTTTGAGGTATATGCGTTCTGATTTCAGTTTTATGTACAATGAGATTCAAGTCCTTTCAATGCCACATTCAGAGATGACAGTAGCGTGGTTGGTCAAATAACATCGATCAAGCTGACCCAGCGGTTGGACAGATCTTATTGGAAACGACCCGAACCAGGCGAGTTAGGTTCTGGCACTGCAGCTGAAAGCAAAACTTCATTTCGAACGACGTAGAAATTTGTTCAGCCTCTTGAAAAGTTTAAACGATGTACATGAGCACATCGTTGACATGCTACATGTGATCCATCATGTAGTAGCATTTCAATTTATGTATTTTCACAAGAAGCTGATAAGAAAATAGTTTCTTACAAGGTTTTGGTACCGCGCCAGATTTACGTTGAAGAAGAAGCAACTCATCGCAGTGTTGTCTGTCAGGAACAAGGCCATTTCTTTCCGGACCAGTCCGCTTCACTGCACGTTTAGAACAAATCTGCAGACTAGTATTTTCCGCTCCATTGGCGAATTCGAAAACAAAGTTTTATTGTTCCAGATTTTGAATTATCCCAGTTCCGGGATGCGCATATTCTGCATCCCTTACACTCCGGCGCCAACTGGCGACGCACTCTGTTCCTGCTCAAGAAAATGTTCGATGCTCAAACAGTGGAAGAACTGGAAAGTTATCATGAACAATTTGTTTCGAGACTTGAATGACTCACATATTATGAACAATATCGAGATTCTGAGTGGCATCTTTCACCGAGTACATATTTGCATAATAACATCCAGATGACAACAAATATTTTTGTTTCAAATAAATATAACATTAACATATCGGTATTTCTCATAATTCTACTCGTGTATCTCCCTGAGTTTAGTTGTTCTCGTTTAGCGCATCTCGTAGTATATTAAATAAAAAATAAACACTTCAGAAGTTGAGTGATCACTGATCATCAACCGTAAACGCTACAAAAGAGATTGTAACTTATAATGTATGCGTACATGTCTGCCCAGATATACAATTTACAAGTTTGGGTTATTTCCGTTCATCTGTTCGTTTTCGAAGAGAAATAGATACAATCCAACGATTTCACATAATATAGCCATTATTTCCCCATATAATTTTCCAAGTTCTCATCACCTGTTATCACTTCTTCGTATGTAGTAAATTTCAAGGTTGAACAATTTGATTACATGAATTACAACTTAATAACGTGTGTGTTCGTGGTTAAATTGGTGGTGTGCTGGGAAATTGTACGACACTTTGTACTTAGTTCTGAATGAGCGAAATTATGTACTCAAAAGTACGTTTCTGAACTGCTCGCCTTTCTTGCATGTTCACTATCACCTCAAATTACTCATTTCATTTTCTTTCTAATCCTTAGCTCGAACCTTTGCACTGTAAACGTATACAAATCAATTAACATCGTTCAAGGTAGGACTTATTGTGTTGTGAGGTGTTCATGACCAAACTTGCAAGCCTTACAATACATTGCTATTAGACTAACGAGTGGCTGTTTTTTGATCGCTTCTGACGCCGACCAACCTATGGTCTTCAGATTGGATAAATACAGGACCTGAATGTATTAACGCCTGATGAACTCTAGAACTAAAAAACGGAAATAAAAAATAGAGAAATATCCAAACCGCAAGTTAGATATTGTAACCGTCTGACACAGAAGATTGCACGTTTGAATGGAGAGTGTGAGTCATTATGGGTACCTTTCATTGCATTTTTTTTAAAAGGACAGTTTAAAAAAATACTTTGCGTGTTGATGGCATAAACCGCTTTTCGAATCGAAATACACGTGAAACTAACACTTGGTGTTATTCCACGTGACTGTCCGACTTATTTGTTCACTTGTAGCCGTTCTATTGATCAGTTTCCTGGGATGCCTGTAGTGTCCTCAGCTTTCGCGAAACGCCAGGGATCACTGAAATATTCAAATATTTCACACTTCAATGCATACTGTTTTTGAGATCTAAATATTCAAACTACGTAACTCAATGAAAATGGAGAGTACTGTACTATCCGTCTTCAAGCGGAAGTAATGACTCAGATTTATTAAAGAGAAAACATCGTGTCAGTAGAGGAAGTTCCAAGTTTGAAATGTGTTGTGGTTTCGCTAGAGGCGAAAATAATGCAATTTTCTACAGTGTTTGTAGTTTGATCTATTTCAATCATACCTCAGAGGTGATAACGTGGAAATTGAATATTAACGCGGATATATAAATAACAGAAACGTTTCAAGTAGTTTCACGGAATCTGAGTTCCAGCTCGCTTCAGAGGTGACAACTGCTTTTCAATGGCGTATTTTGTGTCTTTTATTGTTCACGAAAAAAATGGAGGAAGATTTCTGATCGCTTCTTCCTCTGATCAGGGTATTTAACTATGAATTTCCAATATCTCTAATTATCTGACGTAAGAGTGAGATGGGGTGGTTAATGTTTTAGTAATCTCCTCACTCTATCATGTGATCTCACAAATGATGAACCTACATAAAAAAAATATTGTGTAGTTGAACCATAATTTACGTTATATCCAGTAAAACCATCTCATGCTCGTTACGATATCTACAGTTAATTTGATTTGACGCGCTTCATTTGGTATTATTCTGAGTACAACTGATGTGAAATCTGGGGATCACGTATTGCGTTCCATTTAGTGAGACTTGCATCCCGCGGCAAGTATGACAGACAAATGGCGTGCGTTCGATAGAAGAGGGTTGGGATCTGACTGGGTGACGATTAAGCTCGAACGCATTAAGCTACAACATATAAATCGAGATTAAACATCAACAGAAAGTTCAAAGTGTCGCCATGGGTAGTTTATAAGAATAAATCCTATTTGTGAAAGTTTGGAGAGTAACAAATTATACAGTTTTCGAAAATTGACATCCGCTCAATGTGTTTAAACAAACCGTTTCTCTCTAATTTGAGTTTCACTAAAAATTTAAAAAGCTCGAAAAAGTTTCTTAATGTCTTCACATTGACCATGAAAAAACTTTCTGATTGAAAATTTGTAAAATTTGCATAACGTCAAGCAATAAAGAATGGGGCATGAAAATTTTCACTGTGACGCAATTTGACTTGGTTCATTTACATCCAGATTTATTCTGATTGTTTTGTTTCCCATTGTGTAGTCGCATGTGATAGAGTGTTTTAAAATCATTTTGCACTTCTATAGGCTATTTTGTGCATACCCCGTACGCAACTCTCCTATCGGTGTCATTACGTAAGCCGCTTTTCTGAGAAAACGAAGCAAGATAGGGATATAAAAGTATATATTTTTGATAACGGTTTTTAATTTGCCATAGAGTCTAGGGTTGTTAATCAATTCCAAAAACCAAGTCAATTCCAATTGCAATTTTTTTTCGTTTCACAAAAACCACTCAATTCCAATCTCAATTCTTTTCCATTTTCGAAAACCACTCAATTCCAATTCCAATTCTTTTGCAATTCTCAAAACCACTCAATTCCAATTCCAATTCTTTTGGATTTTGAAAACTGCTCAATTCCAATTCCAATTCTTATCAGTTCCTCGAAATCTCAGATTTTCAATTCCAATTCCATCGGAATTGATTGGAATTGATTAGTATTGACTGTGTTTCCAACTTCATGTCAGTTTTTTTTCTTCGAAAAACGAAGATAAACAATGTTCACTTTGGTTCCATTGAACAAGAGACATAAGGAACAATGGTAATTTAGTAATGAACAAGGAAAAGCAGCATGGAATTGTAAATAAATTCTGAATAAATTCTGGGAGAAAATCAAGTCAATTCCAATTCCAATTCCAGTTGTTTTGATATACAAAAGAATTGCAATTGCAATTCCAGAAATTTTTTGACATACAAAAGAATTGGAATTGCAATTCCAACTATTTTCGACATACAAAAGAATTGGAATTGCAATTCCAATTCTTTTCGACAGACCAAAAGAATTGGAATTGCAATTCTTTTGGATGATTGTCTCAATTCTATCAATTCCAATTCCAATTCCCATTCCAATTCTAACAACCCTAATAGAGTCAGATTGTTAACTCAAAGGTCAAAATTAAAGCGGGACGCATTCTTCAAGCGTAATCGTCACCCACTCGGGATCTGTGAGTGATATTTCTAAACACGGCCTATTTTGACACTACTGAATGGTACTTTTGGGATTTTTGTTCTTAAAATTAGTGTTCTCACCTAGGTTATCATTCACTACAAACGTTTTGAATTTTCGAAAGAACGCAGCTCACTTTCTGTTTCACTAAGGGATCTTCATAGTACACTCAGCTATTATCCAACAAGATGTTTAGCGCACAGGCTGGGATATATTAAAGTATTTCTGTTCATTATATGAGACATTTTGCACTGTCAAGTATGCGTGGGTTCACGAGACAACATAATTACACTACTAGAGGCTGTTATTCACTAAACAATTACAATTTGATTTGAAATGTGAATTGCCACAACTTGCGTGAGCTTTGATTGGACAAATATAGGGAGGAGATTGGAAACGGTCAATTAGAGAACGCCGGCTCTGCGTCAACACATACATTCAATCAGTCTGAACAAATGCATCACAGTTTCCAGATTGGAACTTTTTACAACACTTCTTTCAAAGCTTCCGGACCGCTTAAGCGAAAATCACATTGAACAATTAGACAAATCGTTGATGAAGAAAGTTCATTTGCTTGAGTTCATCCGCTCCCTAAATTTCAATACATGACTGAACTAGTAATGAGAGTGGGCATGATGGCTTCGAATCATTTCGTCTTAGCTCATTATCCATTTGAAAGCCCACCTAATCATTCCTACTAGGTATCATAATTTTCTCAGCCTAAACAACCATCCCAGAAACCATTAGACACCAACTAGGTTTTTCGTCTACAACATCAATAACACGTTCTTCAGACAACCTCGTACTATTCTCAAGGTGTCAAGGTGAATACACATAAACCTATAATTGCTGTTTCAAATTTCCGAAAAACTATTATACTGAGTAGAGCCATGATTTGTGAGATTAGGTAGTAGCGCATATTTATGCGAACGATAGCCGTCATACGTCGAAATGTATTTGATTTTCACTGAATTCCGACTTTGTAGTTGGAACGAAAGTTGTGAGCATATTCTAGGAATTTTGACAACTGCAGCTATTTCGAAAGATTATCACCAGTTGAGAACCGCACGATAGTTAACTGCCTCTGTAGAAACATTTATCGAAATGCAGGTATTATTTGTGCTAGGTGATAGTTTCTCTGAATTCAATTCCATAAATGGAAATTACAACTACATTGTACTGCCAGCTGCTGAATATGAACGAATTTGATTCCTCTCTCTTGATTAATGTAAAGCAAACAAATGCCACTTTTTCTCATGAATATTGACACTTTATTTGCAGCTTTTTACATTAGCCAACCATAATTCCAACCATGGGATCGTCTATATCTATAAAGTGTCAGAGCAGTCTGAGAAAGAAGTAAGTTTTCTTTTCTTTTTCTTTAATGCTGTTTCTTGCAAGACAAATTTGACTCTGACACCAGCTGCAGTCGGGTGAGTTGAGATACATTGGTAGGGTGGCAGAAAATCACTCTCGAATGACTGTGCTTCACGTACACATTTCAGAAGGAACTCGATTTTTTTCATCAAATCCCGGGACAAGAAACCTCCTTCCTCGTATACTGTACTTCCGTCCTTCGAAATGTGTGACGAGTACAAAATTATACTACAGGTATGTTAAGCCGCCAGTGTACAGAGAGACGTCTTGAGGTATTTCATGTTTGAAATTGTTTCGACAATTCTCACTCTGAACTTGTCTCAAAGTGGGGTTTCGGTATTTTGATATTGGAATATGATTACAGAGCTAGAATATTTGTTACGAGAACATATACTTGTCAATGATAGTCACGAGCAGTGAGGGTCCTATAAACTCGACTCGTATAGGAGCCAAGTTTATATAGTATTCGCCATTCGTGCCTGAGACCTCGGCAACGTGTCAATAAAATTAGCAGGCAGCTTTTCTACATGTTAATAATCTTTCCCAAAACACTATCCGTTTTTTGAGCGGCATATAGCCTTTGTTACGTGTACGTGGGTGAAAATTCTTCTCCTAAAGCTTGTTATTTCTATGCATAATATTCATTCGAACTTCCATTAGCAAGCTGCCAAAGTATCAGTGTGAATGAAAACTGTAGAAGGAGATGAACCAACTAGCACACATCACACAGTTATCATTCCAGAACACAATGACAAACTGATATTTCTTCATGTAGACAGAGAAACCGCGTCAGTTCCAAAATGACGACTGTAAATGGGTGAATTTCTTGATATGCATAATGCTTCCTGTCTTCAGAAACATTTCCGTTCGACAATGCTCGAGCAGAGACCGGATATTTTCCATAAAACCATGCTTATGTGCATGCAGTCCAGTCCCAAGTTGAATGAGATTGTTGCCTGTCAGATGTACTGCTACAGAGATCTCACAAAATGGCCGAAACTGAATCAAATAAGGTTGGCTGCTCGTTTTATCACTTGAAACGATAAACATGCACGGATTGGTATGTGGTTGAAACAGTGACTCACCAAAAAAGCATTGTTCAGCCAAAGCTTTTAGTTTTAGTTTTCTATCAAGTTTTTTCAGAGTACGCAAATGTAGATTTGCCACCTGTCAACTGCATTTTAAAAATGACAGTTTTGCGTTTTATGTAGGCGCAAAGTGTGGGCCTCCACACCTTCTCTTCCAACGCTTAGTATGAGGTACACTTAAAACCATAACCTTGAAACTTTAACTGAGAACGTTTCTCAGTTCACCCAGTTTGTTAAATTTCCCCAATAACATCTCTTTTCAGTCAGGCACAGTTGAACTTCTACGACCGTTTGATATTCGTTTTGAAACTGGACGGTCAAGCAGTTGCGGAGGCAGTCTACGCACTGGGAATCATTCATTACCGATATGCCCAATACGGACTGAAGCCACACTTCCTGGACCTATATGAACAACATATTCAAACCGTAAGTTTGGTGGTTTTACAACATCTGAAAGAAAACCGGAAAATAAGCTGTGTGATATGAGTCCGGCACACCGCTTTTGTTCCATTCTGATCAGTCTTCGGTTACATTCTACATTTATAGTTGACTGTTTGCCCTTTTTCTTTTTTTTGTTTCGTTTTCTGATGGGCGAGTGAAAATTGCATATAATAAATAGTTGACAGCCATTAGGTTCTCGACGTTTCATAGAGTTTTTTTTCGTAATCGATGTGGGGCAATAACTCACAGAACTTGTCACTTCCGATGTTCAAATCAAATCAGTCGCGAAGTGTATTTCATTTGTGGGACAAGTTCCGCTCAACTTCCTCATTTCAGTTTATATCAAAGATGAAGTTTGAGGACGGAGACGAAAAGGAACTCTATCTGGTGGCCTTCAATCAACTATCCTCCTACATAACTTCCACCATCAATTTGGCCTATTCTCGCTGTCAAATGGCCGCAATGAAAAATAGTCACATGAAGGACACGTGACACGTGGTGAAACTTGAAAGCGTATTCATTCCGGTTTTTCATCACATCTCACGTCTCCTATCATACACGCTAGTTCCCTCTCTTACGTCCTGCCGTGCGGTATGAGTGTCGCAAAACAGTGCGGAAAGCGAGAGACGCAGAATGGTATGAAGGCGTCGGGATGTTCTAGAATACGTACTCTGGAAGATACACACGTTCACATTATGCATTTTCTATACTCTACGTTTTCGGGTTGACTTCCAGTCCTGGCAGCAAAAAGCTTAACGGCATAAAAGAAAAAAACTTCAATTCACTGAATCCAACTGACCCGGAGAAGCCTTTTTCGCAGTTCATAGAATTGGTGATCACCTAATTTTTATCGTTTCGATTTTCCAACTTTCAAGTTCCTGTGGAATTGCGGATGGGAATCGGAACATCAATATTCAGTGTCGAAAAGTTTCAATGAGAAACAAGTGGTGTCCTAATATTATGTTATATTTGATAATATGTTATCATGCGAAATACGGGTCGTGTTTTTTTGTTTGAAATAAACGTCTCACTACACCATGAGTTATACAATACATTAAGAATCATACAACATTACCCATCAGGGCAATACTTCATGTCAATTCAATAACTTGACATAGCCATACAAATCACAATACAATCGACTGCAAATGTGAAGATCAGCTCACAAGAGATCAAAGAATCACTTTCACAAAAACGTGGATTTATCAGTTTCTGTTGACAAAACTGAATGAGTGTGTGATTGAATTCATCTTTCGCTAACACGCGAATGAAACTTGAACCTTTGATGACACTTTCTGTCAGTATGTTTGTTGTCTTGGTGAGCGAACAGGAAATCAGCATATGATGATAATTTTTACAAAAAAAATACAACAAACGATGGCATAGCGACAAATAGCGGAACGAACAATCGTTGATTGTTTCACGGCAGATGAGAGTGAATGTAGAGCCAGAATACGAAGATGCAGTGGTTGCTGAAGTCAACCGCGCCCCTTATAAATAGGCCGTACGATCTCAGTGGCACTTCGTAAATATATCAGGCAGGTATATTTTACGTTTTTCGAAGCATATATTATAGGTTTCAACAAGCGCATGAAAAAACTAATAAGCACCACAAATACAGTGCGATGGTTACATTCAAAAATATCCGGCAGAAACCGTACCTCCAAAAACATGGGTTGATATTCTCTGTTAACTCTGTTGTTTACTTTCGTTTGTTCACCATAATGTTGGTGTTGTTGTTTACTGTTGTATGGTTACCATATGTGTTGCGTGGCAGGCCTCGAATGCGGTTTTTCCCATAATAATCCGGCGGCTCTCGACAGAAACACGCCATGTAATAAATGTAAATCCGACCACTTTATCCAATGCCAACACGAAACTACGATGCAACTTTCGTTTGAGGACTGTCATCGCCTGTTTTAGTGCTCATTTTACACTTCAAATCCATTTTTGACGGAAATTATTTTATTAGCACATCGTGAAACATTCCTGTCAACTATTCACATAGTTTGTTTGTTAACATTCTTCGAAGTAGCAATATTTATTCTTGAATATTATTTCCTCTCATCTATATCTTTATTTTGAGCTCTCATGCATAGCAGAAATGTTGAACTGCCACTGAAACTGCTGGAATTAAATAGTAAAAGCAGAGAAAAAAGAAATAGCAATGAAAAAAGTTGACGCCACATACTTACCCTCGCCATCTTACCCACAAATTGAACATGTTTACTGTACCATGTTAATTTCCAAGAGTAAGGTTGGACAAAGTTTGCTCAAAGACACTTCTTGTGAAATTTAGAAAAATGCCAATCTTTTTGATTGAACCCTCTTTCTTTTCCTCTTCCCAATTTTTTAGTCGACAAACTTTCACGTGAGAAAGACACGTATGCGGAGGCAATGTTTGCAAATGGCAAGTTGTGTCTGTTTGCTTAAAAACGACATGGCAGGGTCGCCCGGGGCATAGATACACAAAGAAAAAGAGGGAGAGGGGGGGAGATCAGAAAGAGAATGTTAGAACGTAAGGTAGATTGAAAAGAGGAAGATAATGTGAGAAGGTCGAATGAGTAAAAACACGAGAGAAAAAGAGAGCGATATAAGATATGTTCTTCATACAATGTAGTTCTGTCCAAATTCAAGTTCACTGCCTTGCTTGTCTGTTTTGGTTCCCCCTGGCCGTTTCGCTAATGTCAAAGGTCACGACACGTTTTGCTGTAAAACGCCATCTGAAAAGGCATTGTATGGCGGGGAAAGGAACTCGTTCCACGGGGGAAAGCAAGGTCGAGAGAAGCCTTTGTCATTCTGCCGAGGGTCATCGACGAAAAACACAACAAGAAACGCGGAAACCGAAAATGGCGCCAATCGATGTTATGGAACACCGAAACCGAATACTCGGAGAAAATTCGGCTCACGGCTCGGGTACTTTAAGCGTATGGGGTTCTGTATGTTCACCCTGGTTCGCGGTGTATGTAGTTTAATATTGTTCCCATTCAGTCAAAACTCGTAAATTGAGGCATGCGTTCGGAATCAAACAACAATGCACTCTGTGTACGGCCAGTTACCGGCAAGAAGTGCGCAAGACGTGCACAAAAACAATTCAATGCTGTCTTCACGTGAGACGTGAAGGAACGAATTGATTGATTTATCTACATGCAAGCATGTGATATACAAGAGAAGGAACGAAACTATGACAGAAGGATACAAAAAAGTTGTTTTCGGTTGAAACTCGAAAGAGTGCTAATTCAATAACTACGAAGTACCTGAAATATACCGTGGCGCGCGCGAAAACTGTATGCTAACTAAATGTAGTTTTTCAAACAGTTTCTCTGAGGCAGCCCTTCAATGTTGAGTTTCTTTTCTGGCACTTTCATATAGTTACATTTTCATATTCGATATGACATTTCAAGGAATCAATGATCTTTTTGATCTTTGAACTCATCTATGACGCATAGGAAAAGTTTGTAAACTGTCTTCACCTATGCAACAGCAGTTGTTTACTTTTTCCGTACACGTTCTAGAACTTGATGTCTTCAAGAACTTTAACGTGACAATGCAATGGCAGCATCAGAAGACAAGCAGTACAATCAGATTTTTGCTATTTTTAACTAGGTTGTAGTTTAATCAGTTTGATGAGTCTCTCTCTCAGTCTGTTTACTTCTCTATCTCTCAATTTGTTGTGTTTTTCTCTATATCTTTTCCCCCTCCCCTCCCCTCTCTCTCTATCTCCCACTCCGAAATGTCTATATTTGACATGACATTTCCAGAAATCAATGTCCTCCCTGAACTCATGAATCTATCACGCCGCTTCGACAACTCGGCAGTATTTGCCAACCAATTCTCTCCCCGCTTCCCGCTCTCGCCCTCTCTCTCCCGCATACTCTCTCGCCCGATGGCCGTCTGCGCCCTCCTCCCCTCCCGTGGTCTCTCCATCCGTCTGCCACCCGTGTCTGTCTGCCGTCTCTCGTCTGATCCGTGTACTTCCCAACTCTCTCCCCTATCTAAGTACCTTCATGCCAGTTTTCTGCCACTCAACCTGGCCAGGCCGGTTCAAAGGTTGTCAGCATTTTCTACCATCATTACTCCCTCACTACTCTGCCATTGTACCACGTCTGGTTTATACTTTACCACAAACCTCTTCATTTCTCCAGAGACCACAAACCTCGTTAAAGTAAACCGCAAACCAACTTGAAATCTCAAAAAAGCTATATGCTAGCTGCTATACACCCCTTTCATAAAAGCGTTATTGAGATATAATGTTAGTCAATTGAGAAACGAGTATTGAGATATACTGTTAGTCAATTGCACAGTCATGTAAAACATGTCGAACACGGCAGAACTCAGAAACGTGCAAGGACAGGGTGAACGATGCCTTATTAAAATGCTAACTTTACCACTGTTCAATTAACTTTTAGTATAACACGAAACGTAAGTTCTGCTCACGTTGGTTTATAGTATCGGTCATTCCTACTGAGACTTTGCAGCGAGCCAATAAATATTGCAAGCCATTTTTAACCACTTTGGAGTTTCCCAATGAACTGTAAATCGATGTTGAAGGTTGTTCAGTTCCATGAGAACATGTCAATGAGAAAAGTCTTTAGAAAACTTATATCTGATCTGAGGAATTGCCAGTCAAAAATCTTGGCACGATGCCAATGGGTTTCAGTGGGAATGAAACGAACTGTATAATCTCCTTCAAAGCCGAGTTTGGGACTCCCTGATAAGTTGTGCGTAAACACTTCCTAAGGCCCGTTCATGAATCATTTCTGCACATTTTTTGGAAGATAACAGGGTGATTTTCAATGCATTGTTCAATATTCAACGCAGCGTACCCTATAAGATTCAAACTTCAACCTAGTTTTAACGAAATCAGCCAAATTGGAAAGAAAGTGACACATATTGTTATTTTGTGTCCCACATACTCTATTTCGGTTGAAGCTCTCTCATCTCTATTTTTGTTTTATTTCGCTACGTTTCACCATAAACTAGTTGATTCGTCTAATCTGAGTGTAATTGAGATAATCACGTGAAACTTAAAGAGTTGTTAGCAACTAAACACGTTCATAAATTCTGCTGTGTTGAACATGTTTTGAGACCACTGCTTCGACTAGCAGTTTATCCAAAGTGTATTTTTAGTTTCCGTATTCAGCGTACATCGTTCTAGGTACATAATTAGTGGTATATTCTACTCAAATGCCGAACATTCACTAATAGCTTCCCTCACTAGAACGGCAGTATTTCATGCATCTTCTCGGTATACTTCGTTCCACTCAATCGTTATCTCCTTCAGTAGTCCAATACTCGAATTCGAATGCTTCTAGTTAACATTGTGTTACAACGAGGAATATATGTTATCAAAACTGACGACTTTCCGAAAATGGCTGTCAAAAACCCACGCAAAAGTTCAATATCAGGGACCTTGTTATTTTGAGCGCACTTTGGGGTGCAAAAGGAGAACAGAATAAGTTGTCTCTCGAGGGCTTCGAACCCATCCATGCCGTTTTACAGATGAGGTGCTAACCACTTCCAAAACTAGATGGAACTCCTCTACCCGACCTACGTGGAGAAAATTCAAAATTGAACCCGCGAACCACGATATTGCTGCACACGGCATACTGCGGTGCACGAGTTCACCTGATATCTTGCGCAATCTGAGAAGATTACTAAAGCGTCTGCAGATTGGTGTCTGATGAACTCGAATATCAATTCTATTAAGTGGCCCGTAACATTCAGATGAAGACACACTGATTGCGAATTCAAATCAGTAAATTGAAGGTATTAGGCAGAATCACTCTGAATGATTGGAATTATTCTAGGAATCTAATCATCTTAACAGTTATGCTTTCTGGAGGATCAGCACGCCTCCGTGCTTTTTGGATATAAAAGGATTGGATGGAAATATTTATTAAATTTGTCCGTATTTCTCTAGGTAACTCTCATAGATTTTTCTCCTAAAACAACGTCTATGCGAAGTCGTAAAGTCCTCGGTGAATCATCTCCTTTTCTCTTCTGGTTCGTGTTTTATTACACTTCGAAGAGAAAGTTTGTTTAGAAAGAGAAAACTTAGTAGGTCATTTTACTAGAAAAAAGGAAAGCGATAAGAAACAAGAACAGATGTAGAGATAACGAGAGAAACAGCATGCAAAGTTAGGCGGAAACTGTCGTTTACAAAGTTACAAGTTCATAGTGTCAGCTTCGCAAAACATAATGCCTAGGTAACTAAGGTTTGTAATAGGCAAACTAGTCGGTTTGCGCAGGCAAACTCATAATTTAATAATAAATCTTATATTTTCTCACTTTCTCTTTCTGTCTCATATATGACACAATTTCAATGGAAATCATGCTCCCTGTTGAAAAAGCCGTTCAATAATTTTGTTGCACTTCAGTCGTCGATATTATCAGGCATTCTGAGTTTCGAATGACGCGTTGATGGATTTGGACATTATGATATATGTTCTCTTAATCACTTCCTCCCTTCTGAGTGTTCCATTAAGTATTGAGAACTAATATCAAATACACAAAACAAATACAGCAGAACAAATCTTCAGGGCGTTTTGTTTCTCATTTAACATTTTTGGAACAGCTTCTTTTTCGTCCTATCGCGTATTTTCCTATTTTGTGTTTGTACAGGCCTTGATGCAATTCACAATGGCTTTGGCATCCCGAACAAAGTGAATATAAAGCCTTTTGTTCCAAATCCAACTCTATTTGGATATTTCCCATTTCACAGCATTCCGCCCAATGTATTGTGTCCCCCTGTTGTCTGAAACTTCTAAGCTTATCCAGCTTTAAACGAACGTTTTTCTGTAACAGTAATATGTTGCTGCTTGAAACAAAATAAGATTAGTTGATCGCTTGTACGTGTAGATATCATTTGTAACGTCTGCAAGAAGTGTGTTGTTTTCTGGTAATCGTTAACTTGTACTTTATAGAAAGCAAATATTTGTAGCAGATCCATGGTCAGACATTTGTCGTAATCATCACGATAAGACCTTACTGAACGACTTGTTTTAATATTTCATAATACTCCACTGTATACATAGATTATACCCATTACACTAAGACCTATGTTAGGCCTGTGTACTAATAATTTTCAACTTACGTAACTGTTCGTAGGATTGTAAAAAGCTATGTCGTTTGGTAACTTGGAAATGATGTAAAGTGTTGAACTTATCCTCATTACTAGTTTAACGTGATGAAATGGAAAACTTTCTCATTCCAAAAGCGGGATTAAACTATAAAATCCACAAAACTCAACTCATCTATATCTTTCTTTCCCGCAAAAACCCGGTTGGTACTGTAATTCAGTACTACCTTTCCGTTTTTTCTGGTATGAACTACAAATGTCTGTCTGGATTCTAACAATAATCTTTCCCCCCATATAATTGGAGTCTTTCCCAGCCTTAGATACGCGTTGCCATGAAAATGAGTTCGGTTGGCTGTTCGTACTCAAAAGTGCTCGGGGCGAGACATTTTTGAATTTGGCGCCATAAAGTGCAGTACAACATGTTGATGCACAATATGCAAACTGCATCGACATTGACACGTCTAGACAACATTATCCCACTTGTAAAGGGTTCACGTGCAAACGTGAACGAATGTTAAGAGTTAACAACTCCTGTTTCACTATGTGTATTATACGAATTCACTTGCTTTGAAATTGTGAGCGGCAGACGTGTAGAACACACACAATTGTTCCAGTGTTTTCAGTTATGCTTTTATAAACTTCAACAAGTTTACTTTTTACAAGACTGTCACAAATTACATGTTTGTTCCGTCAACAGGTGCAACACACCCATTAAACAAAAAGACAAAAAGGTTGCCATCATGTGTTTCGCCAATAAACACTGTGTGTCAGAAAACACGTCTTATTGTGTGAGATGGTTTTTGTTGGTTGTAATTGGCGCCCAGTGAATAGTCGGGAGCGAGTTACACTCTCGCTTCACAGTTACCGGTGAAGGCCTACCAACATGTTAGCTCTTCCTCCACATAGTCTTCTCCGTTTCTACCCAGACGCCTACCGTACATTCACAGAACTGTCACTCCGTTCTAATCTAGTTGTTCCGTATTATCACAGATTTTTGAATCTATTCTAATTACCTCATTGTATCGAAAAGTTTCACAATGTTTCCATTTGATTCTGAGTGCCTATGACAAAGTGTGTTTAAAAGACTTTGATAAAATTGAAGTAGTTGTTGTGTTAGGGAAACTGATGAAAGTCATCAAGTTGCTGATGTTCCTTTCCGAGAAATCTGCGTTCTCTTTAATAATTTATTATTGAATTGGGATAATTGTTTACTAAACGGCTTCGTCACCATGTCATTCTCACAATTTGGTAGTTCTCGCAAGAGCTAGTCTTGCGAGAAGAGTCCTTCCTGAAGGTATGACTCTGCGATGGAGCGCGAACCACTAAAAGCGTTAGATTCTCGGAAAACTAAACAGAAAAATTTGAGTTGACAGTTATGTTCATTCTAGATTGTCATATAGTGCTATATATGTATATAGTATAAAGTCTTTGAGGACTAAATACTGTTTCGAACTTGGCCTGCAGCTGTTATTTTCATGCAAATGCATGTCTAGGCGAACATATTCCGTTAAACAAGACATGATAGATCAGACACCAAAGTCGTTATGATTCAATGGAATCAAAGTTTTCTGAGAGCTTTTTTCTATCAGTTAATGTCTCTTGATGTTATGTAATGTAATAATGTACAACATTATCTCATTAATCCCTCCTGAGGCTCTTTCCTACTTGTCTGAACATCCTTTCTCTCTCGTCCCCCCCCCCATCTCTGACTTTCTATCTCTCTCCTTCTCTCTATCTATTATACTTTATCGATTTTTGTTTCTTCGTGAGTTATTGTCACAGAGCTGGTGACTACACTTTCTCTCTTTTTATTATTGCCAATATTAGGCAACGCGCGCCCGTTGCCACGCACTGAAGAGAAAGAGAAAGAGAATGAGAGATACAGAGAACAGTGACACATTCTATGCCATATGTCAACTATTTCTCCACTTCCTATTATTTATTCATATTCGGTTCTTTTTTCTTCTTCTTTCTCTCTCTCTCTCTCTCTCTCTCTCTCTCTCTCCGTCTCATATGTCTCGCCGTATGCCTGTCTATCTCTCTATATATTTTTTCCTGTGTTCTCCCCTTCTCCGCTCGGATGTTTCCTCTCTTTCTCTCATTCCCCCCTAGTATCTCTTGCTCTGTCTCTCCCTCCCCTCTCTCTCCCTCCCCCTCTCTCTCTCTCCCTCCCCCCCCCTCTCTCTCTTTCTCTCTCTTTATCTCTCTCTCTCCCTCTCTCTCTCTCTCTCGCTCTCTCTCTCTCTCTCTCTCTCTCTCTCTCTCTCTCTCTCTCTCTCTCTCTCTCTCTCTCTCTCTCCGTCTCATATGTCTCGCCGTATGCCTGTCTATCTCTCTATATATTTTTTCCTGTGTTCTCCCCTTCTCCGCTCGGATGTTTCCTCTCTTTCTCTCATTCCCCCCTAGTATCTCTTGCTCTGTCTCTCCCTCCCCTCTCTCTCCCTCCCCCTCTCTCTCTCTCCCTCCCCCCCCCCTCTCTCTCTCTCTCTCTCTCTCTCTCTTTATCTCTCTCTCTCCCTCTCTCTTCTCTCTCTCTCTCTCTCTCTCTCTCTCTCTCTCTCTCTCTCTCTCTCTCTCTCTCTCTCTCTCTCTCTCTCTCTCTCTCTCTCTCTCTCTCTCTCTCTCTATTCTCACTTCCCTTCGAACCTTCGTTTTTGTCTCGTGTTTACTGATTGCACATGCATATGCGTAGCAGTCTGTCTAGAGGTCTCATGCAATCAAAACAGCAAAAACACTGCTCATAAACAGGAGTTCATTATGTATTCTGTGGCCGTATCCACCAATAATTTTTCCTCTCCCGGGAGCGTTTTTTGGCTCCCGGGAGAGCAAATTTGGTTGAAATTTGGCTCTCGGGAGCCAAAAACGCTCCCGGGAGAGGAAAAAAATATTGGTGGATACGGCCACTGGTGTGTAAAACTCCGATGACTCGTTTCGAGCGTTGAGTTAGTTGGGGTTGGTTCTCTCCCCCCCCCCCCCCTCTCTCAATCCTCAATCTTCCTCACCTGTCCCTCTCTCTCTCTCTCTTTTTCACTCTCTGTCCTCTTCTCTCTTCCATCTCCCTCCCTCTCTCTTCCCTGCTGCTCTCTCTTTCATCTATTCTCGTCATTTGCCAATCAGTCCCCCTACCTTTCTCCATGAACGAGTTCAAGGCTGCCCATGTTGTGATGGTCACATTTCGAGAAAACATCTACCACATTCCTTTGTATTCACGTTGATAACCATCTTTAAAATCACAGTTTAGCACTGGCCATTAATTTCAAAATGTTATTCATAATTTCATTTGTACTGCACTACGCACATCTCTTTGACGAGCTACACGGTCAAAGTACACGGTCAAAGTTTGAACTTTTCTGTTTATGTGACATCAAACTACAACTCCCAAACTGATCACCCCCCTCTACAATTTGGAATAAAATAAAAAGTTTGCCAAAATGTAAATTTTTCCCTTTCTTCCAAAAAGATCTTTGCTTTCATGGATTTTGCTCTGAACGTCATTTCATATCTAAATGTTTCTAATTAAATCTCAAAAGTTGGCTCTTATTTCGGAATTCCAATCTATTGTCGCGAATGTATTTTGTCCGAGAATAGTTCCAAGCTGATCGATTATTCTATGAAAATATGTTCATTGAAATTGCACTACTAATATGTTTTACAGAACATTTTCAATTGTTTCTATTTCGAACAGAATTATCCCAATCTTGTTCGATCAATTGCTGGCTGTAGTGTGTGAAACTACTGCCAACACGTGATTGCAATTGATGTGATATTTTTTTATCAAAGTACAAACTTATGTTCTTCGATTGTGAGAAACGAACAGTGTAGCTGTGAAATTTCTCTCTGTTTCCTTTTCATCAAATCTCAGAGTTTCAGTTAAAAACTACTGTTTATGTAAAACATGTAAAACTTCGTGACACGTGGAAACATGATAAGTTATGCTGTTTTGCACTATGCTATTGTTTCTCGGATTGCTGACACGTCTCACGCAAAACATGTTTCAGACTGTTTTGAAGATTCACTCGCACTTCCTTGCACGTTTTGTGGTTATAACGCAATATTCGCTGTGCTTATTGAAAATACTCTGATTAAATTGATGTGTTTTCAAGAGAGAACCTGTATATATTTGATTCGTGTTACCAGCAACTGTTTCTACATGTCGGAAATCTGTGTGTTTTCCTTCCATTTCTTCTCTCTTCTGAATAGTATAATAGTCCAGGGGCGTTCGCCACATTCTCTACTACCATTATCAGGGAAATTTGAGATAAGACCAGTTGGGCAGAAAGACAAAGCATTTACTTTTATTACTCTTTCTCCGTGTATTCAAATTGTAGTACAACGTTGCGATTCTCGGTTTATCTCGATTCTTTTACCAATGATCCTCTCCCAAATAACCAAATGTTGTAAATATTTCACATTACTTTAACATCATCAATCAGGAATGGTGTAAGAGAGATTGAAAAAAGAACATACTGTGTTGTTGTTCGAAATAACCATGATTCTGCGATTTAATTGAATGATCCCCTCTCTCTGTGGCAAAAAAGTAGGAATCCAGCTAAACGTATGTTTTCGGTCTTTTTCTGCAGTTACACGGATTATTTATGGAATTTCATCGATACGGGAAATTGGCTTCAATCCATACATATAAATTCAATATATATAATACTCTCTCATCTGCGCTATGTGCAACATGAATGATTGTGGCACTTTGTCATGTTCAGCGCCAATACAATGACATATATTGAAACTATGAAATATTTATTATAGAAGATAGTCTCTTTATCATTAAGTGTTTCATTTACCTTTCCCAACGAACAATCAGAATCTAGACATTCGATTATTCATGAAGTTCTAATGATATTCGCGTATAGTCGTATTTCGTGTGTGCGTAGTATAAAGCTGATGGTCACATAATCTTGGTTGTCAAGATGAAATGGTATTTGGAATTAGTTAGTGAATGTTTGGTGTTGAATCAGCCCAATTGATCCTTTGTGCCCACGTCTCTCTGACTCCTTCACTAGGTCATGTTAGTAAGACAGTCAGTAGCAAGATATTTTGGATTGAAAAATAGTAAAATAGGTGATGTTGAGTAATCTTTCCTGGCTAAACGCAATAAAGATGCAGATGTTTCTTTTCGAGATATTTCTCATTGTCTTTTACGCTTTGAGTTTTCACTTTGACGTTTTCTTCGCTGAACAATCTCCTCCTAGTTGTTTTTATGCGTGTGTAACAGCTGCACTGCTCGCTGTTGCTTCCCTCGACATTCCCTAGTTTTTTGAGATTTCGAACCAGAAATGCGTTTTTCAGATTTTGACGCACTTCAAAGAAGTATATTTTTCGAAATTCATTTATCCTATCAATGACGCACTAACGGTTTTTACCAGAATTTCGCAAAGTTCTTCCTCCACCAACTGAACATGTGAAGGGAGTTCAGGAATATCATGAGTGGTGAAGCTAGTTGTTTGTCTGTAATGGTTTCTTCTTGTGTATTGATTCGTTATTCGTTGTTCTGCGAAAAAACCTATTTACGTTTTCTGGGCGAAATATCTACGTGGGTAAATAACATTTGTTGAATCATGCTTCATTGAATGTGTTGAGGAACATTATTCATTGAGCTCTCTCAAGCTCTAACACACGTGTTCAAATGGATAGATTAGACCTGTGGATACTGATAGATTAACGCCCCAGGAAATAATTTTCGTCGTTGAGAAACGCGGAAGTTTACGGTGTCTAACTGTTAGTGCTGTATTCTCTGTTTGGAGAAACGTCAGTAAGCTCTTAACGGACTCAGTGCGAGATGGTTAGTACGACTAATTCACAGATCCCACTGGAGCAGGAAGTCATGAGTTATGAAAGCCCACTATACTGAGTTGAAGTCACTAGTATAATTATCAAAACTGTACTGGGAAACTAGCTGGGAGAGATTTTTCACCCGCTGTAGCTCTTTGTTCTGCTCATTCAAATAGCCAATACTCCCAATTCCGGAAACATTTTCCGCAACACTTCCCCCTCTTTTAAGTTCTCAGTTGATAATGGCTCACGGACTGAACGGTCTTCAATTTAGAGCTAGTGCGTTGCCTAAAGAACATCATCTACTTTTCTAAGCTAATCGTCTTAAAATCTTAGTTGTCAAGATAAAATGGATTTGAAACAGGGGAATGTTCGGTGTTGAATCTTCCCAACTGATCCCAGTGCCCACGTCTCGCTGACTCCGTCACTAGTTGATAATGGAATGAAATATCGGATTGTGTTCTGGGAAAAAATGGATGAAATGTGGGTATCGGCGTCTCTTTACACTTATCCTCTCAGCTGTGTTTCACGTTATTGCAATGCAGCCGCATTCCTCACGCCACCCTCTCTCACAACTTGTCACAGATTGTACTTCACCAAAGGTTTTATAGAAACATCTCTCTAACTGTAATACTAACGCGTAACTCAGCCATGTCTGTCTCGAGAGAAATTAGGTTTTTGAGTTTATTAGCTTTCAGACGTAAGTTATTGTACTTCAATGTCCGTATGCAATTAAACCTAAATTCAACTGGAACTAAGCATACGCGGCTCACGCGTGTAAAAGTGTGAAACTCACCTTTTGTTTAACCGTTGTAATCCACGTCGCCTTGACTAATTCACTACAAGTATCGTTGTTGATGAGCTCGCAATGTGTTATCTCTGTCGCTGACGTGCTTGAACCAACTTCTTATCGGTTTTCTTTCTGGTGCTATTTCGGCGCTACTTTTCAGACCGAAAAACGTATTATTCGAAAATGATAATTCGAAAAATACGTAGTGAATGGAATTGGAACGACTCTGAAGCGTGTTTTTGTATAGTTTCAGAAATGAAATAAATATCGAACTGGACTATCGGCGTTCTATTCTCATCATTTCTCCCCCTCCAAGTAAATAATCATCTCATGGTCACGTTCTATACAAAATCCATTTCCTAAAAATTCTGCTTGATTGCGTGATGTTGTGGAGGTAGAAATTCGCTTGTAAACACCTTGAGTTACAACAGCCCCAATGTTGGACATGAAATGGTAAATTAATCTTCTAAAAGCTTCCGAGGGAGTAGAACAGTCAGTAACAAGTAACAACGATTCTTCCCACGGTTTTCACTCTGATGATCATATTTTCATTTCACTAAGTCTTTCTATCTCTGCTCAGGCAATTCTGAGAGCTTACTTCCTCAGTGATATTTCGAAACCGGAACAATAATTATGATTTCCTCTCTCACTGGATTAGTATTTTGCCTAGTAACGTCCATATATATAATGGAAGAAAAGTGTATGTTGTTAAGTCTTCATGGATAACGCTCTGTTTTATTTGACTTACTCGCCAAAACTGCTTGTTCGTTCTTAGTTGGTGTCACCTTGATCTGAAAATCAACTGATTTTCAACGTTTGTATTCATTGCATCCAGCCTCCATCTGATGTATAGTTAGTATTTTGCATTTTGTTGGTAATCTTGGCTTGTTTCCTATTTCTCTACCATTCCAGTTTGAGATGTTCGACTATGATAGATTAGCCCTCGATGTTGCCGTGCTCAGCATGTCACCCAAAAATGAGACGGTTAGTTTTAATAAGCTTTTTGGTCGTTTGACATCAATTGAGAAGAAAATTCGAAGCTATCACCTCCGTAATAAAGTCTGGACGAATATAAATGCTAGTATGTACAATTCACAGAAGCCCGTGAAAGAATGTTCACATTATAGTAGTTTCTCTATGATATTCCCATTACTTTGGCACAGGGAACCAGAAAATCATTAGGCACAGAGGTTGAATTCGCTTTCTCGCCGTTTTCTTAACACCAAACGCGAATCAGTTCTCAATTACAAAAAAATATTTTTTTTTATATTTATCACCAGAGCTTGGAGCATCCATCTTTACGTTTTGACCACGTAATACTTGCGTTTCGCCCGGAATTGTCATCATGAGCGGAATCCGAGTTTCATTCTGCTCACCTTTAACAGTTTTCAGAACCCTTGGTTGGCCTCGAAAGCGCAGTCGATTCCGTCCGACGACGGAGGGTCTTCGTCCGGTTACGATTCCCCCGGTCGAACTCCCCTCTCAAGTCCCCTCAATGAAGACGTATTCTCCGGTATGTTCCCCTACTCGTACAGTATTGTAGTTGAAAGTGGAAAACAAATCCTTCAATGAACCTATGATCAAAAAATGTGATTACTGAACGAAGCCGAATGAACCTAACACATAGTGCAAATTGCAAGTGTAATGCATAGACTATGGTCGGTTTCTCTAGTTTCGAAACTAGTTTTATGCGAAAATGGAAGTGTTTTATGCAAATTTTCGGGAAATGTCATTATTTGATTGAATACTATGATATTTACAGGGCTAGCAATGCCTTCCAACGTCCAACGTGTGTTTTCTGTCGGCTCTGACGATGCTTCAAAACATCTGGGAGTTTCACTCGTATCAGCCGACCCCTACAAGGCGAAAGTCACGGTGAGTAGGGTGCAAACCGATCCATCTTACCCTTGTACGCAGACAAGATGCCGTGTGCAGAAATATCCGGGCGGACAGACCTCTAACTGTGTTTCTCGTTTTCACACCAGTTCCTACTTCTACAGTATAATCAATTCTCTTCGCACCGAAAGCGCGGCATAACCTCCACCTCCAGCTGCTACAGTTACATAGTGTTGGTCGATGACCAATCTCCGAATCCTTCTCTCGCGGTTTTACCTTAAGTTCCTAAAAACAGGCAAAATCCGGTGTTTTCTTAGCAGTGAAAGATTAGGCTTTAATCCAAAAAGCCAAATCTCCATGAATCTGTCATATATTCGAGTATCCGCGCTAAGTAGATTGAAAAGAATTAGCCAGATGTTCTTGTTGAGTTCTAATATCGGTTAGCCGCTTAGAAGATTATTCCTCCCTGGTATCACTTGCGTCAATGAGTGTGTAGATAAAGTCACCCGAAGTGAAACAGCGGTACACATCGAAAATATACGCACAATACAGAAGTACACACGTACATAGGTGTTATCGCGTTTCCGGTGATCAACCCACATTGTATCGTAATTGTCCAGGGTGATATTTCTACAATTGGTAAAGAGTTCACCATCGTCCATGAAGTGTGGATAGATTA
The DNA here is from genome assembly GCA_964036275.1 of Litoditis marina. Taxonomy (NCBI): domain Eukaryota; kingdom Metazoa; phylum Nematoda; class Chromadorea; order Rhabditida; family Rhabditidae; genus Litoditis; species Litoditis marina. The sequence goes on from OZ038433.1 coordinate 26,835,371, forward strand.
GTCGTAATGACGTTTCAGGAAGGAAACATTGTTATTCAAATACTGCATTGAGTTTTGTAACAAAGTTACAGAACCGCATACAAAGAAAGCGGGGGTTTTCAAATAAACTCAATGACGCCAATTGTGAAATGAGTAAACTCATCATCATTAATTGACGACCGGTTTGCCGTATGGTAGACATATTATAACCATCTGAAACAATCACTTTGTCATAACGAATGTTAACACCCTACACTGTTCACACTTTATGGTGTTGCAGAACGTCAAGTGCATTGTCAGTCCACGACCGATTCAAATCTCTTTTAAAACCCGCTTTGTTCGGTTTCAGCTTAAGTCCTTAACGAAGGAAAAATCCACTACTTCCGTAAAAGTGAAAGATCTTCATCTTCTCATGTATTCTGGTTTTCGCAACAAGTAGATTGAAGGGAATCCGCAGAACCCATCCGTTTGTCATAGGTATACCACACTATCACTCTTTGAAAATTTATACTTTGTTAAAACAATAAGTCTTTTAATTTTGCAGGAGCCGCAACCCGCTCCTCTAGCACTGGAGGACGGATTCAGCCAGGATGAGATCGCCTGTTTCGAAGAACTTCTCTGTTCTCCGAAAAAACAGCCGCCCACCAAATATCAATGTCACATCTGCTACAAGAATGGGCATTACATCTCCGACTGTCCTATGGTAGAATTCATACTCTATTTAGAAATGAATTAATAGTACACAATATGTGACAAGGCACTGATGCAAAAGGTGAAACCTAATTTGTTAGTCAAATCTATTTTGAGTCAGATATTATTAACGCACTGAAGTGGTTATTTTTCATACGTTTGTTGAGGAAAACCGACTTGATATTCCACTCAATGGGAAATTAGAAATGTGGGTGTCAATTGAAAACAATATTTTGATGCGTCCGAAAACCTATATCAAAATAATCTAGTCTTGTTTAGCGTTTCAATACCCCCTACGATGAGTTGACGCCATACCAAGGAAGGAAAAAATGCTATGGAGAATTCCAGGTACATTTTTTTAACTATTCGATCTGGAATAATTAAATTTCCTACTATGGTTCACATATGAGCTGATTTGATCACCGGGTGCAAAACGTAATTCTTGCTTAGTCCCGAACGAGATTCAGACAGAAAATGATTGCGGTACAAACAATAATGTACGAATTTATACGGGTTCATACTATGCTAATGTTTCTCATTTTCAAGTTTGTCAAATGTTTATTGAAACACAAATATATACTTTTTACTTCAGAAATTTACAGATTGAAACCAAACGATCTCTTTAACTTATTGTCAATGTACACTATAATAAATCATTTGCAGTGTCAGCAATGTAAGCGCAAGTGGACGAGTCAGAATTCGGTGGCCAACGAGGCGCAGTCCTGTATCAAATGTCATATCACTGTCTTTCCTCATAAACAGGTTAGAAGAGTGCAGATAATGAACTTGTGGCTCACAATTTCCTTTACAGCATAGCAACAGGGTGGTTCACATGATGTTAAAAACACGCTTGAGTTCCTGTTGTACACTGCTCCACTTGTGTTGATTGTCTCGTCCAACCTTATTGTTTATTGGGCTGTTTTCTGAACAGTTTCACCAGTGTTTTGAGTATAGATCATATTAATTCCTAGGGAAATAGCCTCTACTCTTCCACGTTAGAACGAACCTAATTACAACTCTCGTGATACTCTGTTTCACACGCTCATTGACTCATAAAAGGTTAATTTTAGATTCCCAACAAAGTTTCATGTGAATGTTCTGAATTTATGAGTCCAACTATAATTTTACGCCTACTAGAGAACGAAAAGATTTTCGTAACTTTGAGGTCCACGTCAGAGTGATAAGGACTACAGGGTTGCTATCGACCTCACTCATTCAAATCAATAACACACCATTACGTAATATATTTAACGATTTCAATAGCGATAAAAATGAACACATTCGCTGGCAACAACGAATTGAATATTTATAAATACGCAATAAATACAAATATGTGTTCAGCTGCCGGTTGAGAAGGCGGTGGTACTCGGCCTGATCAAGTCCCAGCACGCCGTTCCCTCGAAAATAGCCCCGATTGGACATGGTCGCCCTCCACACTCCAAGTAGAGAAAGTACTTTGGAATTCTCGAACTTCTCCCACATTTTTGTTTACTCTTCAACAGTTTTCTCTAGTTTCTCTCACTCGTCTGTTGTCTTCTACTCGATCACGGAAAAGCCAACCTGGCACTTTCTCGCATACTGAAATTTGAGTTATCGGATTGACTGATTTGCTGTTTTCAATACTTTGAAAACATCATTCTTTACCAAATTACTAGTTTTTCGGACCAAAAGAGTACGGAATACACTTTTATGGGTTAGAGAAACCGTCTGGTTGGTACCCTAGTAGATCAATCAATAATTTCTGTCTGTATAAAGCCGCCTAGTTTCTGATAGATTCAATATAAAGTTGGTTGAACTTTGTTCATGTCATCCTCATTTTCTCATTTCTCAGACGCAATTTGTTCATAGTGGGAACTCTGTAATTTTCGTCTGGGCTATCTGTGAAGATTAGTGTAAACGATTCATTGTAATATATAACTTCTGTTTGTACTGCCACTGAATCTTTCTATACATATTGAAAAAGAATGTACGTAGTCATGTTTGTATCAACATAGATGTATCGACCGGTTGTACGATAATTTTCTGTATCAGAAATGATTTCTATCCCCGTTTCTTTCCCCCTTTCCATATCCCGTGCTTCTCTGATGTTTTTGTAGATACGTTCATTTTTGTTGCTCAGTTGATCTGTATCTTTTGTATCCAGATATTGTTAGAAATGTTTATACCGATAAAACTCTTCGAAAACATTGCTTTATGATGAAAGAGGCAGAACGATTTGATCAAGATTCATTTAGGCGAATAGTCAATTTGGGCATTAAAATAAAAATAAAGAATAATATCTGAGCGTAGTCAGCTGCTGGCAATCATAGAGTTTCATCGAAGGTGCCCTAAACATGGAAGAATTTTATCTTTGTTCGAAAACCCCGAAATATGTTGTGAATTTCAGCTTTGAAACTTGGAAGTTAGCTCAGGGGCTTTCTCGATTATAGAGAAAACTAGGAGCTGGTAGTTCGAACACGTTTTTATCCTGCTCACGTTTAAGCCGATCGAATTGTGGACAATTCTTGATTATAGTGGAACATTAAATTTGTAAGTAACATAAATAATTAATTCCATCCATCCGTTTCACTCCACATTAAACTGTCTGATTAACACACATTTTTCTAGTAAACAAAGATATTTTAAAACATACGTTCGCTTGTTTTATAGAAAACTTACAATTCTCTTTTGATCTTCATCTACAGGATACAATATCTACTCAAACAAGCTCTGAATACTTTTTGAAAAATTGAGAAAATTATCATCAAGTCGGCCTTTCTAGTTTTTTACTGTATCGCTGCGTGAATTAAAAAAAGTAACTGATAGCCAGCTCACATCTGTCAATTGTGATATGTTGGATTGTTTCCTGATATGAGGGAGGGACAGTTTGTCGTTGTTCTCCAACGACATTTGAGTCATTCTATGAAGTATATCTGCATTGTACCCGATCTGAAGATGAAGATAACTTTCTGACCTTACTTAAAGAAGGACGATTATGTGGTCCAATCCCAACGCTTCACTCCTTTAAACCGCAATACATTTTTCAATTGCAGTTTAAAGGACCGATGTCACGGGATTGGTCCACAGAATCGTCCTTCATTAATTATAAGTTGCGCACTCCGTTTTGTGCCTGTTCGAAGATTTGTCTAAGTCACTATTAGTATCCTAACATTACATGTGGTCTGTCAATGACTATAGAAAAACTTAATAATGAAATGGGTTAGAATTCACATAAACCGATGTTTTATAAATTTGTGAATACACATTATTCTACCTATCTCTTGAAATCTTTTCTTTATAAAGTACGAATTATTACACACATCCAACATCAAACTGTATAATTCAAATAAGTGAATTCAACTGATGATTGAACTAACTTTAATTTTCCTCATAACGTCCCTGAGAAGATTTCTCCACAGAATAATGACGTTGTCTATTTCAGCATCGGGAAAACGTCGGGCGCTGGTCAGAGTTTTACGGAAATTGTAGATGGTGCATTCCAAAAATGTCGACCAATAGTAGCTTCTGAAAGAATGAGAATCAATTTGATCAAAGTTGTAGTATGATCTCACGAACACAGTAGAACTTTTGACGAAGTGCGGCTGAATCAAACTAGAGACACAGAATGGTAGTTTTCGCCTGTTTGCGAACCCAATCTTGGTCTTTGATCATTAAACTTTGAATTGATTGGTTGTCCACTTCCAGTGGATACTTTATGAAACAGCGTCGCGTTACATGTTAGTCATTTCGAAACATTCTGATCTTTGTTCCGGAAACAGGAAATGCTATCTTAGAAGTCATTAGCGATGTATCGATTCCCGCTTAGGTGAAAAAATTCTTTGGCAAAATGAGTCACAAATCCATTAACTATTGCTCCAGTTACACCAAAATCTCGAGTTGATTGAGAATTTAAAAAGAACATGATCTCTTTCCCCTACGCCCTACAACGAAATTTCAACAAAGATCAGAACGTTCGCGTTCGCAAGAAGAATACACTCAGAGAAATCTTAGAAAAATAGAGAATGATAAGTGTTTGTTTCGTTATCGGTTTGCGAAATGTTGGCGAAATATAATGTAGTTTCGAATACCGCCATAATCTGAGCAGCAAACCACAAACACAGCGGGATAGGACAACAAACACCGCCAAAGCCTGCTTCAGCATGTACACCAACCGGAACTTCCCACTGATTTCCAGTTTTCCATGCCTCCTTCCCAGGTTGTCGAGGATGGGGTCCAAGGTTTGAAGGTGGTCTATCGCCGCCACCGCCCCCTCTATCACCTGAATCGATCATTGTTTCAAAACGTCAGTTGGGAGAGATAATAAGTTGACAATGTCTTTGACATTGAATTCCGAGACAAAAGTGATGTTCGACATTCGACGTGAAGCTTCAGACGATTGTAAGGTAATTCGCAGTGGGACAGCATTTTCTATGTTTTTTGTACATTTTAAGGCTCAGATAGTGTGGTGTGTGGTCATATGAAAAACTTATCACTAAATTATTCACTTCCACAGTCTTCCAAGAGAGTTTTACAGTTGCGAGAAAGCTAATTTTGAAGAGTTCTTCAGAAACAAAATCGAAAAGATAAATAGTTGCTTGCTCAATGTGTATGCATACCTGCATGAATCGTCTGGCTTGAAAACTGAACTCGCACGCCTTTTTGTCGGGTTTAGAGTCTTTGAATTTCATGCGTGGAAATAATTTACGAGCCTCCGGACACTGAAATAGTAATTTCAATTCAAAGGGACCGTTTCTCTATAGTTTGGATCGACTAAAAAACATAAAATCTCAGGAGACTGCTTTGATAGTCTACTGATGGTCCCTTACAATTACACAAAAAAATGAAAAAAGGAAAACAGTGAAAACCAAGCCTTTTTTTTCGCTAAACTATCTTTAGGGTTACTGTATCGCAAAACTTTTGTTCGAATGATGAATTCGGTTTTAATAGACACAACCTCATTCTTAAATAGAACAAAAAGAGGCATAGATAACTAAAACACTTCCAAACATGGCAATTGTTACGTGATAGAATTTATGATACGTTTCATGGACGTTTTGCGGACAATTTGGGCGCGTCTCCATGAAAATAGGTATGTGCTGTGGCTTCCGCGTTGTTGCCGTACTCAAATTTTTTCAAAAACCACCCAAGTTGGGAAATTTTCCCTAATTCTGACTGTTTTGTTTATTTTTCGTTCCCATGTGTCCACTGATAACTCAAATCATTAAATTGAAGAGGTACGGTCCCTTTAACACAAATATGCATCGTTCCAGTAGTGACCCTTTTTTACTTCATAAACTTTTTGTATTGATAATCTCACACTTATATATCAAATAAAAAATTACAGGTTCAACAAAACTATAAAAGACTAGGCTTCACAATAAGTGACTCAGAGTGTTCTAAGAGTAACAATATTCTCTAGCTGAACATACCCCAAGTATTTCTCAGTGTTGGTAACACTTTGTCTCTACTCACTAGGAAAACTAGATATTTCTATGAATTCTAGGGATACTTCAATTAGGGCGCCAATGAGGTTTTCAGTTTTTATCGGAAATGTATGAATAGAAAACTAATTCGTTTACCTGATTGAAAATCATTTCGTAAATATCCCCGGCAACTGAGTTTTTGCTAGGTTCAATCACAGCCCACGATTTCAATAAGTCCTTTTTCTCCTCCTCCGAAAAACAATACCATTTGTCCATTATGATAATAAAGCTGAAATAAGATTCATTTCATGAGAATTGATATGAAGAAGTACGAAAAGGAATATATTGTCAACCAAATAAGTGTGTGACTTTGAAAAATAAGAATCAAACGAATGTTTCCGAATAGGTTTTGTTACTTTTTCGTGGGGCAGAGAGTGGGAAGGGGTTGTGGATTAGCTTGCTGCCTTAGGGCAAAACTAGACAAAGTCATGTACGCAATACAATCATTCCGACTTTTAGTCGAAATTCCCAAAAAAATGAGTTGCAAAATTGCTCGTGCAATTGTGCAAAAAGCCAAAAACACGGATTTAATCAAATTATTATCATTAAACATGTGTTGGGCGAAGAAACAACAGTGTTTGCTCATTCGATTCGGCCCAAGTCTGATTTATGTTTTCTGTGGTAATTAGTTGAATCAAGAGGAATTGGGGAGCATGTGAAAAAACTCCAGCTTGAAAACAACCACAATTACGGGGACCAAATGGGAAACACACACTCAGTAAAAGTTTTTTTTTTGGTGAAACCCATACTTTTATCGGTTTTCAGTGGAAAAAACTAACGAATCGAATGCAAAACAAATATTCTGCCCGCAAAATGCTCGATTGAAATATGACACGAAAGTTAAACGTTGTGGCCAGTAGGAGAATAGATGAATTGTGGTGCCATAAAGTTAATGACAATTTTATCGCATGTGAGTGAGAAGCCTGGGAAAATTTCCGCAACCATCGTTGTAAAATGGCCAAACAGTGAGAATTGAGGTTGAAGGTTAGTCCGAACGTTTTCACATGAACCCACATCGTGAGTTAGCTAGAAAAACTGCAGAATGGAGAACCTTTTTTATCCAGTTTCTGAAAAATGTTCAAATATCATGTTCTATTGAGAGATAAACAGAGATAAACATATGGGAAATGTGATCATTGGCTGATAGTTCCGGTACTCTCATTGGAAAGTGGAGCGAGTTTGTTATGTATAAGTAACGAGAAAGGGACTGACATCATACATTACATTAATTAGGTCGGAAATTATTCTTCGTAATAAAATGAAAAGTTGGATTTCCTACGATCCCATGTGACTATTCCGTGTTGCTAATTTCTGATCATTACAAAATTGAGTGGAATTGTCACGTAGCACTTTTTCACGAGCTAATACAGTTTTTAATGAATTTACCACTCTGTTTTTAGTTTAATCGATCTGGATACAGATAAATTTCTCAAATGCTCAGCTATGAAACATGAGGGACAGTTCAGCAACGTGAGAAATATGCAACGATGGTTATATCAGTCATGTTCCCGGAAATCGACTAGCTCAATCACTTTTCAGCTAAACTAAGCACAGAAATGCAGGTAGAATGACATCTAACAATGACGAATAATGTTTTTCATTCTAGTTTTCTAGAATGTTGATAGTTTTTTTTTCAAGATAACCAGGAATTTAGAAGAATTTTTTTTAAAGATGACACGAGCAGTAGGAACGAATTTTCAATTAGATCCAGATGGCTTTGTTGTGGGAGGTTTTTGCGAGCTTGTCTAATGGGAATAAACACGTTTTGTTGATCATTTAGAAAATATTACTCGATGAAAAAAAATCAATAAACTCTTAGAGTTTACTATTGGAACATTTTCCATGATTTCGGAAAAGAAGAAAATGGCGAAAATGTTTTATTCGATACCGAAGAAAGCCTGAAATCCACTTGAAACCAACAAGTCGGTTCTCTCTAGTGCAATCAGAGTATGTATGCTGTACATACCGGTCCCTTCGTCCCACTCTGCGTCTCTTTGCTTCGCACACTATTTTGCGATTCCTGAATCCCGGCGGGTCGTTAGAGAGCTTAGAAATAGTGTATGTTTAAGGAAACGCAAGTTGGGATCGAGGCCTCTGAATAATTTTTACAGTTGTCTGTTTCACGACCTGACTCATATGATATGGGACATTCCGATATGGAACATGGAACATTCTGATCAGTTATGAGAAAACAGCTATTAAAAAATTACTGTAATCTTCATGCTACGAATGGTTGAGACATAGAATATGGTTTTTATGGTCGGTAGCCGAGTTGTAATGAAGAGAAACTGGACTTTCCATGTGATTGTGCATGGGAAAATGTGGTACTCTAAGATAGGAAATGAGGGAAAAGAAAAAAGGAAATTAGAAGAAGAGTTCAATCTCAGTGAACAGCGGCACGGCAGACGAAGAATGCAATCTCATTGAAACGAGCCCAAATGAGGGCTTAAATGGTCCACATTTCAAAGATGAAACTCGTCTACGTCTACTAGTAGAAGTACAAAAACTGTGGAAAATTATTCATTTACCATGTTTTTCTTTAACCAGATGTTTTATCTAGAAACCGGTTTGCTGATTGACTGACTCACTAAAATATCTACACTGCTTGTTAATAACGTAATTCTTCCATAAATCGTTGCTCAAATCGGTACCAAAGTGATCACTAAAGAATTTGAGAACCAATCGAAAACTGGTGGCCTGAGCACGTATGCTAGAAGATCCTTGCACCTTCATCCCATCCTGCGTCTCTCGCTCTGCCTCACTATTTATCGTCTCTTACATCCCGGCGGGATGTAAGCACAGACAAATAGCGTACGTTTGAGGAGACGCAGGATGGGTTGAAGGTGCCGGGATATTCTAGAATACTAACTCAGGTCTATGGAGTGGTTTCAGAAAGAATGGGTGCATTATGGAATAGGTCAGTCAACACTAGATTGAGACGTGTCGACCATGTGAGGTTGTTTTTGAGCTCTGGCGGCGTATTATAGTCTGTTTCACCAATCGATGTACTCCTACAGTAATCCGTCAATTATTCAAGGGGGTGTTTTCTAATGAAAACGTCATTACTTTGGTTTCAAATTTTCAGAGTTAGTAGTAGTAAACATGTAGTAAACACTATGAAGATTTTGAGGCGTTCTGAATACGCTAATATAGTAAACTTTGACCTGGAAGTGTTAGCAGATTACTGTAGAGGGTTATAAGTGGGTGGAACAAACTATAATCCCTCCAACCTCATGAGAAGTTCATATGAGTTTATCATGAGATACCTCATGAGAAAACTCGTGAACTCTCAATGTTGTAGCATAGCAATCAATAAAATCTCATGAGAAGATCGTGCTGATAGCTCATGAGGTGATCTCATGAACTTTTGTGGGTATTGCTACGCCGCCTGATCTTTCTCTCGTCTATTCCAAGTCAAAAACTGCAATCTCGAATAAAGGTTAAGAAAATTGTAAATAATGAAAACCGTGTAGGTGAAAAGGGGACGAAACATTGAAACAGAGTTCACTGCACCTACCTGAATCACTTGAGGTGTCCAATTTCTGAATGGATCCTCCCAAGCTGTTGGATTGTTGACTTACCGAGTATTGACTTGGTAGTTCTTTCCATCCTTCACATATCACATACTAACCTCTCTGAGGCGAATTGGATAACAGTTGTGGTAACTTTTTTTTGGAAATTAAAACAAGACTATTCAATGGATGAATTATCGAAACATGGGTGATCATAATCACACACTTGTTCTTGTTAATTTCCCCCACTGTTTTGAACAATTTTTTGTTACCTCTTTTAGTATGGTAACCTGCAAGATAGGTTAATATACAAATGCAATTTCAGTTGAATCCGATAACTTGCGATTGACCAGAAGCATCGTTTAGCGGTTATTCTATGATATTTTCACGAAAGGTATGTAACCACGTGGTTTTATTGACTGATGAGTACAGTGCAAATATTTATCAAACAAATAACACGTGAAGCAAATCACAATACAAGCATACAATGATACACGTCAGTTCTTTCAGTCGAAAAGTATGCTAAATAAGGTTGTTTACATATTCTGGAACTAATTTAATCATACCTATGAATCGTCTAACTCCTCACTAAATTACCCGTTAAAATGATGATCGATTGAAATTGCCGAGACTTACAAGCTGGATATGGAATAAGGTACTACGTTGATTCGTATTATGCACACATTCATCAAAGTTGCGAAAACAAACCAGAAAATATTTCATGATGTGTGGTTATTTGTGAAAGGCGTGAACTAAAATTTCTGTTCTAAAACTAATCCAATCGTGTCAGAGGTCGTATACAGGATTTTCCCATTCAACAGTAAATACTTTGCGTTTCTTTGGTTTTGAAGCTTACATCTCGCTATAATACACTTTTTGCTCAATAGTGTTGAAAAAGAGAAGAAGAATTAAGTATGATCCCCATAACAACCCTTCATACGGCTTCTGAGGCCGTATGCATGAAACATCCCGGACCGAGTTGGGGTGCTAACCCGAGCTGAATTGGTCAGGAAATAGCTCGGAAAATAGCTCCCAACCCAGCCCGGGATGTTCCATGCATACGGCCTCTGAAATGGTTCTCGAACTGTGTACTCGTAGACAAACGATAAATTGCGTGAACTTTTCCGAACACTTGAATAACGGAGAATGGTATGAACGTAGTGTAGTACTTTTTCGAAACGAAGAATCATACAATAAAAAAAGTTTGAAGAACGTTCACGTTATTACTCTCTGCGATCTTCTCTGGTGTGAAAGTTGTCTGATAACAATGTTACTAGTGATGCGATAGTAAGTCAAACGAGCAATTCTATCCAGCCAACGAGCTGATCAACATTTCTCCCTGTCTCGACCAATCACAGCAAATGTAGTGACGGAGTAGCATCCGATACTTTTCCGAGAACAACATGTACACGCAAATGTTGCACGACGCGTTGACCACCACCTGAGAAAAAACAAATTGTTTTGTTTACTTGGAATGTCATAGTCACTATAGACACTATTACAGACTGTACACATTTAGCGAAGATATATCGAATTTCAATTTTTGACTTCTAGTAACAAAATCTACCTGATCGCTAACCGTGTGAAATTTTCAAACCAAGACAGGCCGTTATCTATTAGGAATGGTCACATTTTCGTGACCCGGTTACGAATCATAAGGATTCTTCCTTCCCCAAAACTGATATCAAAACTATTATTTTTCTCATTTTTCTCATACTGAAGTGAACTTACAAGGATTCATTCACAGAATCCTGTGAGAACGATGGAATATTCGTACGTACCAGCAGATTGTTGAAGGTGACCATAATTTGGTATACCGCCCCGACTTCGTCCAGATTCTCCAATATATTACAGACAAAGGCCAGTGTGTTGCAGCTGATGAATAGAAGTACAATAGCCACCAGCATTATGGAAGTCTGCCGTTCTTTTCGCTCTGCTTTCTTCGAAAATTCGTCATTTTCCACCCCGCACTGGAAAAAAAATGTGAGGGGTAAGCTATATTCATTAGATTTCTAACATTAAATTCCCAATTTTTCTAGTTTCAATTCCCCACCTTTGGTCAATTTCGCGGTTGATCTATTCTCGGTTACTACCGTGTAAAATAATGTTCAAGCCCCAATTACCAAGGGCGCGTTCGGGCGCGTTTACAAATCCCATATTGTTCGTTAGATGTTAATTATAGCACCACTTCTTAATCTACTTTTAGAGTGGTATATGATGTGTTGTGAGGAATCGAGAATAGTTATCGTCATTCCGACTGAGTAATTGGAGAGTTGGAAAAATATTTTTCTGTAAATAGTTGTTCATTCTCGTAAGATCATTTGAATTGTTTTTTTTTCTTCAGAATAGTCCATTTATATGAATAGCATTCTTCCGAAATTCCATCGACGACCCGAAATCTGAGTGGGAATGGTCAGAACTACACCTTTAGAACTTTCGTTCTACATCTCTTTTCTATGAAATGATGTTATTCGTACCTGGCTAACCATGTGCATTCTTCTACTCCGTCTAACTGCCGAGAGAACCATTGAGTTCAGCACAATGAGCAGGGAAAAGGGAATCGCATACATCACTATAGTATAGGCCCAGCCAAAGAAAATGTTCCTGAATAGAAATGTCAGCCTAGTAAAACTGGTTATTTCTGACAATTTTCTATATTAAGGGTACAGAATGTTGCTCGATAACATTAAAAGAAAGCAATGGTTGTGATTATTCAAAGGTTCTATCATGCTGGTTTGTGAGCTGACTCTTATTCATGCGTAGAAGGTGCCGGTGTCGAACTACAAACGGAACAAAACGATAGGAAAACATCTCAGCGACCACGCTTTTCAACGCGCAGGGCACTAATGTCACTATGAAGCTTGTTCTTTAAGGTGTAAAACGTGTGTTCTGTTTTCGTTTGAAGTTGAATTTGACATAATAAATGTACCTGTAGAGGTCAGAAAGTCTGAGAGCAGTTGGTTGTAGCGATGGCATGTAATAATTGATGTTGATTCGGAAACAAACATTCGACACGTGAACCTGAAATTCATTGTTCCATCCTCAGATATCATATATAATAGAATCTGTGGTTATCATAATATGAATTTGGTTGTGCGGAAATTACGGTCAATTTTGTAAAGGCTTTGACGAGCAGCCAGTAGATCTGCGTATCCATTGCTCGATCGATTTGAGCTTTTGGTTTTTGTGGGAAAACTAAGATATTCTGTTCTTAGTTGTGATCCACATATGCACAAATATTTTATGCCTGCTGTCTGGGTGACTAGTAGAAATTCGTTAATTAGCCTATTATCAATTGAGACACATGTGCGCACAAAAAACACAATTGCTTCTCTGTAGCCCCTCAAAGTGTTTGGTCTTTATACTGCGGATTTTGCAAACGTAGGAAAGATGGATGGCCACCTCGCCATTGTCAATTGTCATGTCAATCTAAACCCGGTTAGTGTGGTCACGGATAACGTTTGGCAAAAACAGCTAAGCTCTCGCACTAAGTCATGTATTTATAGAAGGCTTTTGGCAAAATGTCACTGGAACGTTCATAATTTCCTTGAACAGATAAACTGACCATTGATAATATTGAATTAAAACGAGAAGATCAATCAAACTTTCAGGGCTTGTTGAGTAGCCTTCACCCAGAGTTTTCATTCGTATATGGCTGAGGTCCAAAGAACGAATATATCCACCCTTCGCGCAAACAAAGTTTGTTTTTAGAACCTTATATTATTGAATTGGATATATTACGTCATGCATTGAAACACAAGTATTTTCAGTTCCCCATGAATATGATTGGGACAGGTGCTTACTTCGATGAAACGCGTTGTGTTGAATAGGATGGAGAAGACTAGAAGTAGGACAATGAAGGTCGTCACTCTTCTCTTGGACAGCCATTCCACTGATCTATAGGGTTGACAGACGCCGATGTAACGATGAACCGATACCCCGACTGTCATGAAAACACTGGAACACATCAATTAAAAGTCAAAAGTGGACTCAATGAACGCAGTTGAAACACAGCTAGCACCAGACAGCTGTTACCCTGTTTTCATATAAATGACTCATTTGTTCAGAAGAACTGTGCAGAACCGAAAAATGCTTTGGAGCTCAACTTCGAACAGCAACATAAATTGGATCGTATTGAGACTTCTTTGACGACGAGCGTTTCCAAATATTGTGAGAACTCATTACCCTTAATTCATTTCACAACTCCAACTTTGTTTGGTTGAAATGTCTTTTCTCAAGACTGACCTGATTGTTTGGGCGGTCATCATTAGACCATACATGTATGGAGTGACGGAGTAACTGAAAACACACATATCTATTGGAGGAACGTGTTTCTAACAAGAATCTTGTGTTGCCAACCCCTTATTATCCAAGTTCTACCCTAAGCTTTTCGCATTTGAAATAGACGAGATGACTTTTCGTTGCATCGCGTGTTTGCCGCGAATGTAAAGTAGCATGCTGCCATCTTCCATGATTAATCATCAATGCGAGGTTTCTCTCTAATTTCCCTCATAACAACGAGCGCCCTCGAACTATTCTAGATGTACAGCTCGGGATGTTTTAGAAGAGGTTCTTGATCCTATGATGAATGGAACTCGCAGAAAAACATACTCAAACACGGGTTGTTTTTGTTGTTCAGGAGCGGCCTCATTATGTGCATCTGAATGTATTGTGCATGAAGGTGGCGCTAGGCACAAACTTCGAGAGTTGAAGATTGCTGATGAGTATTTCAAATCTGAGTTTTTGATAAATCCACCGTGAATGTCGCTTAAATCAGTTATTGCAGTAGCAACTCGTTGAAACACTTCTGTTGGTTGTTCAATAGGAAAACATAGAACCAATACGTTTTCAAAATTGTCATGGGTTGGAGAAAAAGTATGTAAGTATATATGTTGACCCCTTCACCGCGGTAAGATTTGAAAGAGCTGGAAGAACCCTTTTTTCTTTTTTCCCGTCATCTTCCTATAACTATGTCGACAACTATGTTAATCAACTCTTCCTATATTCAGTTTGGATATTAATGAGATATGCAAAAAGTAACGACATGAGTTTGTTAGAAGGTCAGGGTACCCATACCAAGCACAGTTTTTTTTTCACTCTTCTGAAGAGATATGTTCATCGAAATGTGATTTCACAGATCACAGTTTGAAGAATATTGTTCTTTTCGGTGTTCCAATTTTGAAGCGAAACACAACCAATTGGGCGCAGTTGCCGGAAGGCTAAAAACTTTTCGTGGGTACGACCAAAGCTATTTGTTCCCATTGTCCGATTATCAGTTGTTTCAAACGAACTACAGTCATTCGCATACAGACTTCGAGAAAAGGGGATGTATACATTTTCTTTATACGAGTTTGTATAGTTAAAAGTTAAAGTTAAAGGAACAATTCAGGTCTTACACCATTCGGAAACTTATCTCGCCTGGCCTCTGGATACCGAATTTGCGACATAGGAGAACATCAGAGAGGATAAGATGTGATCGCTCAGATACTTCTACACACGGCCTATGTACTCACAAAGACCGCGAATTCTCTTGTTGTTCTGGCCGAATGTTATTTTATGGCTCTAAGGTTTCTGGTTAATCATTCCACGAATGGCGCAACTAACGAAATTGGCTTCACTTCCTGGCCAACTTCAATTTCCTGTGTTTACATGATTGAAGTTTTCAAAGTGTTGGCCAACTACTTCTAATAAAAGAATTAGTTCCGCGTAACCATGAGTACTGTACAGCCTAGTGGTGGGGACCGCACGGGGGGGGGACCGCACGATACGATGGTTATTCACACGACCCAAAGCGTTTTTGTCTTTAACCTACTATTTGAAAAGAGACAGGTGATAATGGACTGAAAAAATGTTTTAGAGTCGTTCTTTACATTTTAGAGATTACTAAATGAGCTACCTAACATAGTTGAACTGCCACCACGTGAGATACTCTCCTAGACGTGGAAGCGTGAGAACAAAGAAGGCCGATAGCAGAATGAGGGTGTCCGAGGCAGAGAGCACCGCCAGATACCTGGAGTACACAGAATAATAATTATAAATTCCAGAAACTTTTCGCGCGTTCGGGTATAGTTTGAGGTATTTCATCGTCTTCACAGCACAAGAAAACCGGAGGCTTGATGGCTTTTGAGCCTGACCAAGGCATATTTTGTGTTTGGCAAACCATACGCTTTTCTATAATTAAAATTTTCAGGTTCAATTAATGTTCAATTCAATTCGACTCAGAAACATACCAATTAATGGAGGAGGAGGACATGAGACGATGGGTGAAGATTCTGACGGACGTCAGGTTGGCGCACATTCCGAAGACGACGATGGGGAGGGCGACGAGGCCGAGAAGCATTCGCTCGGGGAAGTCGTAGAACTGGTACTCGTAGTGGCACACGCAGGAGGTGTTCAGCACGGAACACACCGGCTCCTCGGGCGGTAGTTCGGCGGAATAGTTGGTCATTACTGGAACAGTTGATGCATTGATCGTGTCAATAGGCAACGAACAAATCTTGTGAATTTGATCTAGATACATGGGACTATTTACTACTTTTGACAGACATCACAGAAATCAATCTACAAACACAGAAGAATAGAGCAACATACACCGTTAACCAAATTGCGTCGGAAAGAGCAACCTCTATATGGACAGTCGAATGTTTCAGTTGATAGGGTGAGCACGGTAAAAATGAACTACGGTCTAAACGTGAAAAATCATCCAGTGTTGTTTTATGGAGGAAAACTATCAGTTAAGGACCGTTTCAAATGAAAAGAGAATGGAAAACATATGAAAATGACATTGCAGACTAGAATCTAGGCAAGTAAGGCGGATGTTGTTGGAACGCATCTCATGGCTCAGGTAATTTTTCCAATCAGATTTGTTTGCATCGTTGCACGTTTTGAACTTACATCAAAAACATAGGCGTTTGAAACCAATTTCACATAACGGCGAACTTCACAGACCTAAATAAAAAAGAACGCATCTAAAGCGATCGGCACAATTTGTAAGCATGGAATAACATTAAACGATTATTCTGTTCAAATGCTTCATATTATGATATAAACTGTAAGTACGAAAATTAGAAAACGCCACCCCACAATTTCAAATAACGGATTTGTATGTGCTTTAGAGAATGAGTAGCACTGCGTGTGATTTGGAAATGTTCTCGGTTGGACGGGGGACGAGTTGTCGAGCAGCTGTCTTTCTCGAATTGCATCTGATAAAATGTTGTTTTGGCAAACAGCCATGGAAAAAGAGGCAAACAGAGTCACTGAGCCCCCAATTAAGCACCGGCTAAACTCTAATTTGAATTCGAGTTAATGACGTTACCATCTAGCGTCAAAGACAGGAAAACAGAGTGAAATGCCGTAATTATGTTCGTGATTGAAAATTGAATTGCAAATTGCGCGCACGTAACAGGTGACGGAAAACAATTCTGGGAATAACCTCTCGTCGAAGCACACTTCAATACCTTCTAAATGATGTTTACCTGATGCGAGGTGGATTTCATCCGTTCTTAATTTTGTGGTCAGTTCTCTTAGACTCATAGCAGAAATGTGTTTTTAATGTGGGTGAACTTTTGGAAGTTTTGAAACATGATAGTCTTTTAACGACGAATACTAGTTTTCATCTTAATTGATGAAAATATTATCTTCATTTCACAGACTTTTCCAATTCGAAAAAACTCGAAAAAAAAACTCAGTCTAGCTGCTTTCGAAATCATATGAACAAGAAACATTTAGTTGCAAGTAGGCTGATTGGTCTGGTGAAGCATGTTATAATTGTTGTAGGTGGGAGGGCACCACTGGACTGGGAATATAAAAAGACACTATGCTGAGTAGGTAAAGTCACTTCTATGGAGTATAGAAAAAGAGGAGAACAGAAAGAAACTATGAGAAAAATAGTGTAGCGAAGATGAAAAAATATTAGAAACACTGATACCTGCAAAACCAGAAATCCGTTCGATACACCGCTGTTGCAGGAAAGAAAAAGAAATAAACACCGAGAAAACCAAAACACGAATGATCGAACTAGAAAGCAAGAATGAAAACAATTTTACTGTTTCAGTGTGTGTTCAGAGCACTCCAAACATGTTTCTTTACCGTAGTGTAGTATAACTCTGCTGTTCGGCTTATTTTTGAATAAAATAATCTCTTACGGCGACTATTTCAGCCGTGTATTACTAAATTGAGAGAAAAGTTGAAAAAGGGGTCACGATAAAGTGAGGAATGTGCTTTAAAGACACCTGTGGGGGGTAGGAAGGAGGGCAGGGGGCAGCCCCACAAACAGACAGCCTGAATCGAATACTTAGCCCCGGAATGAATGGACTTCCCACATATGTTGGACAAGAGAAGCGGAGAACTGATTGCTTTCAACAAAACAGAATCATATCAGAAAAACAACTAGGAGAATTTGTTTCATGGGGTAATTGGACAATTATCAGGAACTCAAAAGAGCGATGAACGGAAATACCGCCTGGGAAAGTACGCACTACATCGCAGAACACGTGTGAAGCAATATAAATGGAAACATTCAAGTTCTTGATGTTTGATTGAAATCAGTTCTCAAAGGAACTATAAGGATCATTATGCTCATCGAATCTCCTATCCACAAAAATAATTTCCGAACAGGAAGAAAATGTGACAAGAATTCAATAATCATTTAGTTCGATCAATTTTTTTGAATGACCGTCGGCTACCTTTTTATAAACAATGTTGTTGTAATATTTAATCATATAGTTGTCCCCTCGGGGACTTATTTGTGGTTTGGTGGGTATGAATCTTTTGTAGATTTGTAGATTGGTAAGTATGAATCTCACACCCCTTTGAGTGAGCAAACTGAGACTGAGAGGATTATCCATATAGGCCAGAGGAGGGAGGGGAGTACTGAACAAGTTGAAACTCTTTTTCCATGAATGTACCTATGGAAAACCTCATTGAATGGGCTAGCCGCAACATTTCTAAACAGAATAAATGAGAATACAAACTTAATTTGTTATATTCGTTACACGCAGTATGACTTATTACTATCCCCTGGGCAACACGTTTGATAACAGACAGCGAACCCATAATTAGCTCATGAAATGTCATTTGCGAGGGTTGCCGAGAATAACCTGTTAAGACTCGGAATTCACCTGAAAAGAGGATTTTTTTTTCTTGTTTTCAACAACTTTAACACAATGTGAAGTTAAACAAACAGAAAATTTGATGCATTGTGTTTCGAAATTTCACCGCAATTACGTGGTCAAAAAACTGCAGTTGACCGAAAACGTGAAAACCTAGTTTTGCTGAAACTATGGGGATGGTAAACTGTTCTTCATTCAAAGGCAGGTTGATGGATTGAAAAATAGTTGTATACTAGGAGTAAATGGAGTATGACGTTTTGGTGAATAAACATGAGCGAATGTGCACTTCGTGATCCAAAAAAAGTAATAAACTTTACACTTATTTCCTACGTGAACTTGGATTTTCAAGCAGGTACACAGGCGATATCCATTTGCTGGAACTCAACAATTTCGTGCTATTTCAATCAGTTGCCACCCAAATACAGCTGGTGCTTGATTAAAACAGGTGCTAAGGTTGAAGTTAGATCTAAGGTCAATTTTCCGAGAATAAGAGAGGAATATATAGCCACTTGTGCAATAACGTGTTTGAGAAGAATGCAAAATCAAATGAGTGTGAGCAATCTTGCAGAAAAGCTATGTTTTCTTTTGTTGAGTAGTATAAATACAACAATTATATACTTTGGACGGTAGATAATCCCGCAATTAGGTACAAGTATTGTTGCAGACCAATGTTTCGTTCAAGGACTATTTAGGTTTGCGTGCGTTTCTCAGAAAATGTCTACCATTTGGTAGCGGAATCGCTCTATTTCATGCTCACCTTTTGAGTTATGAGCAGCAAATTTTTTATGAGCAACTAGGAGCGACTAGGTTCATTGATTTACGTGGCGGTTTTCTGCTTCCGTTGTGGGCAGAAGGACCTCTTCAGCATGAGTTTCCGTTCCATTATTGACCACAAGGGCAGCAACAGTTTGGGGGCATGCAACGAGCACAAATAATGTTCCCCGCGGTCATAACAACCCTATAATACGTAGTTATGCTTGATGTAGAACCACTCGAAACCAAAACTAGACAACGGAATCAAGCTGGATTGAGATTTCCCAATTGAACAGTATATTTATGTAGAAAGCAAACGGAAGCCTGTTTATGAAGATTGATTTGAGATAGAATACGTGCTACGGTGTTACATAATTTTAGTGAAATGAGCTACTAATGTAACAAACCTAAGTAATTCGACATTTCTACGAATTCATTTTGTTTGGTAAAAAGTTGTCACGATTGCAATATGGGAAGACTATGTCAAATTTTTTATTAAAAATATCGAAACTAGATTATAAGCGTTCTGCGGGCTCCTGCGAGTGAGAAAAGCAGAAATACTGGCGTCTTTTCATTGAAAATGCATGACTGGGTAATATGGAATATGGCGTTTGATTCGGAGGTCGCCCCCCCCCCTCCCCAATAAGGTGACACTCAGAACAAGTTTCGTTGCGAACAAATAACAGTAATAAACTGTTAATGTACTGTAAACACTGTGTGATACACTGTAAATCCATTTATATATCTTTCCGAAAACAATTATTTTGAACTGTCTCGACTAAACGCGATTCCGTAAACTGAGCATGATCGAGATACTGACAAAAAGAAAAGGAAATGAATAGACTGCCAGAAAAACTTCTCGTAATGTGAAACGTGGGGTACTAGTTGAAATGGCTCAGCCCGGAAATCACAATGAAAAACATGTTACTTTTCTATGAAGTTTGCCCTTTTTCATGTAACTGTTTTGTTCCGCTGTGTTTGTTGTATTGTAATGAAATTTCGTATCGTATTCAAACTAGAACTCCGCAGCAATGGTCGTTCCCTAAATCATTAATTCGTTGAAACTCGACGTACGTATTCCAGAACCTGAAAATTAGCAGAAAAGGAAATCGCAGCCTGAATAAAGTCTGGCTATTGAAAAGCCTGACTAACTTCATACTTTTTGTTTCATTCTCTCACGAGCATCATTTCCATTTGGCGCAATTAGAGGTAGAGCGGGACACATTAATTATACATTACATCGTGTTACTAGTAGCACTTCGACGAACATTAACAGAAGCACAAAATCAATAAGGGAACATAATACTATTGAAATTAATGTGTGAAATATGGAAATGAGATCATTCGGTCTGCATATTGGTTGAATATAAAATGATATACTCCTGGTATTCATGGTATATCATCCTACAAGAAATAGTTATTAAAAAACGTAAGAATGTATCTGGAACTTAAATCTCAAAGTTTACTAAGATAGTGAAATAGAGCAAATTGGAAACAGCAGGGCGAGTATTTCTAAGGATGATAGATCATACGCCAATTCCCCAGAGAAATCGGGGGCTTAGACACAATTGGGCAGAATTTCTCTGCCGCTTTTTGAACTCATGTTTTCAAAAAAAATTGATATAACTTTGTTGCGACATTCAATAAAAGCTAAGATGTTTCTAAGAAAGTGTTTGGCTGTTGTAAGAACGTGAACAGTCTCTCTTTCATAGAGAGCAACCGTGCCACTTTGAGCTCGATACAAAATGTACAGTTTTTTTTAATCATAAGGACATCAGATAAAACACTCAAAATGATTTATACGCGTTTGCGACTTACGAAACATATTTTTATTACTGAGTGCATGTTGATTTCATTATTGAGTAATGTCCACAACGACTATTCAACAACGACCCAGAACTGAACATAGTTTGCGTTTTTCTAGGCTCAGAAATAATAATAGAAATTTACGTGGAAGATATGTACGTTCATAGAGATACTATAACAAGCATTTTGAGTAGTTTTCGGAGAATAAACAAAGTTGTACACATACTGTAAGACTCCCGCAGAATGATGAGAAGTATATGAATAGTGATTAATCCCGCCCTCGGAAAAAACAACGTACTGCTAAGGCATGTATAATATACTCTTGAATATTATACATCATGATGTATATGATGTTGTGCATAGAAAACTTGGTGCAATGGGTAGACCGATGTGAAAAACATGAACTCTTCGCAATTATTGTGCTATAGTGGTATTATGGTATCGATATATAGTTCATTTCCAACTGGACTCGTTGGCAGCGTGCCAAAAACTTTGGAAGACTGTTATTTAGAGAAAACATATATTTTACAAAACATTCACCTTGAGTACGAACTATAACTAAGGGGAATAAACCGTCACATGAGTTTCTATTGTTTTGAAGTATTTCAACATGTTCAAAAACTGCCTTGAAATTTCACAAAAAGTTACCTTGAGTACGAACTATAACTAAGAGGAATAACCCGTCACATAATTTCTATTGTTTTGAAGTAT
This sequence comes from Litoditis marina, assembly GCA_964036275.1. Lineage (NCBI taxonomy): Eukaryota > Metazoa > Nematoda > Chromadorea > Rhabditida > Rhabditidae > Litoditis > Litoditis marina. The sequence goes on from OZ038433.1 coordinate 26,857,394, forward strand.
TTCAACATGTTCAAAAACTGCCTTGAAATTTCATTGGCATACTGCCCAAGTCCAGTTGGGAAATGTGCGAACTATAGTTCATAGAATAATAATAATAACATTCCTCCTTTGAATAAAATTATTATTGATCAACCATTTGGCAGGAGCGATAATTTGCAGCCAGTTTTGCAATTTTCGTTATCTGTAGCAGAATTAGTCAAGACTCGTAGAAAATACTTATCAGTAGGGAGATTTTCGAGATAACTCATACTACATGAGAAAACTAGTTGCGTATCGTACTCTCAGGAGAAACAATAGGAGATAATCGAGTTGCGAAGTATCTCAGACATTGTTCAAAGGAAGTCTGTCAGTACTCGATGAAAAAAGTCGTGGTAGAGATAGGAAAAACGAACATCGACGGCACGTTTCGCATCTACCCCTAACGTGGCCGCTAAATGATTCTAATCCTTCTGCCCAGGTTTTTTATCTTTCAATTAGGAAAGTGGTTTTAGGAAGTGATGCAACTAGTTTCTAAGAAATCTGTTTGGCTGAAAACAAACCAAAAGGTTCAGTGGAGCGTTTAAGCTAATTAAGAAAAGGCTGAAGCTAATTCAAGCGAGACATCCCATATAGAAGTCTCAATGAACTATTATGGCTTCACTGATTACTAATTATATACAATTTGTGCTTCAACGAGAGAATTGAAATGTATCTATCATCTCTGACCGAAATTTTCAACACATACTTAAACGATTGAACCAAATAGAGCGTTTTCTCAGTGTGTTTTGATAACATTCGATAATAATGTTGAAAAAACATAATACTGCCGTAACTTCAGGAAGAAACGAGAGCGAAAACGAGAGAGAGAGAGAGAGAGAGAGAGAGAGAGAGAGAGACGGAAGGAGTTGGAGAGATAGGGAGAATGCAAAAAAGAGCAAAATAGATTTTGAAAAAAGAGACAGTTCGCAGAAATTCATGCGAAACTGAATTTGTTATTGTTTCTTCTTCTGTTAACGGATGCAATGATCGCTCCGGCTTATAGATGAGATTCTTCTTGCAGATTTGCTGCCGTATCAACGTCATTCACATCTTTGTGATTACATTCCGAGAAAATAAAGCGTTTTTAGCTAGCAATTGAAGTGAAATTCATTCTTTGGAGTAGAGTGGGAGGCTGTTCGCTGAACGGATATGTATCAGATATAACGTAGAAGAAGAAGAAGAAGAAGAAGTTAATGATGTGCTGGGAATTGATTTTTCTAACCACGACCCTCATTAAGCAAGTTGCAGGAAACAGAATCCGCCACCAATGATATTAGAAGAAAGCTAAGAGAAGAATGAAACTAATGTAAAATTCTATAATTACGTGATATGACCAGTTTCACCTGTATTTAAGAGTGGTTTTTGTTTTATTTCTAGGATCACGTTGTTGAATTAGCCATGTAGACATTTAAAACAAAATGCACAACCTTTTTATATTTTCATACCCTTTCAAGCAATGACGAAATTTTCTCAAAACTGCGAAAAATAACTACAAAACAACCTGTCAAGAAATGATTAACCGGGGGTTCTTGAGTTAAAAAATCGTGTTCGCTCCATTGTTGCCTAGAATGTTTAGTATCAAGCAAATTTCTCCCATTTTTGAGTAGAGCAGTGAAATAAAAATTAGTACCTTTTTATAAATAAATTTAGCTTTGCTTGTAGTTTGATCCGAGAGTGTTCACGGTGCGTTAGTTTTCCGCTATATTGAAATATGTAATTACTCAAGGTTTCAATAATCAACTAATGAACACATCTTCTTTCGTTTATTCTTTTTGAGCCGTTTTCCAGTTGATGAGTTTTCGTTGAAGTTCGACTTGAAATATCGTGTTATTTTCGGAAACATTTATTAGCTGCTCTGCTGCTTTAAATAAAGTAATGAAGGGTCAAGAATTGAATCATAGAGTGAAATCAACTGATAAAATGAGGAACTGGAATTTGCTCGCAATCTAGACACAGTTAGGAACGTAGGTCGCATTGTTTTGCTGTTGCCAATACACATCTGCCGAATGTCTCATTCTATCCGTCACACTAGAAAATGCAGGCACAATTAGTAGATTCGTTCTGTTCTGGTGTGTTTGTAGTGTGATCCTGTGTATTGATTGGGAGATATACGGTTAGCTCTTCCTCTTTGAAAGACGACGAGATGTGGTCCTCTCGGGAAAGGACGGGGAAAACAGTGTTTTCAACTCTCCCTCTGAACTTCCATGTTTGTAGTTTCAGTCCAACACCGGATTGTTATTTATAGTTCATGCTGCAGAGGCTGAGAACTCACAACTCAGCTCAATAATATAAATAATGATAATAATAATAATGATAATAATAATAATAATAATAATTCATCAACTCATTATGATATACAACTTCAATGGCAAACAATTATCAAATGTGTTGATTTTTTCAAGAAAGACATGTACAGAATAAAAATTAGATGAACTAAAGGTATCCATGGTACAGCAGTGAGCGGGGGTTGGCGGGCTTCTCAATGGGCTGGGCAGCTGGGAGACAGACAATGGACTGGCGACATCTTACAAACTTTTTATGATTGCTTCCTACAACTCACTCATTTTCAGTTATCAGTTTCTCGAGGGGATAACTGCAGTGCTCGTAGTAACCTTCGCGATTCGAGCTCAAACACAATTTTTGTAGGGAGCCATTCCAGCTATAAATGGAGAGCAGCACACGGTTTTCAGTGAGTTCATGGGTCCCACAGCGAACATACAATACGGGAGACCAAAGCTGAAAAGAGATACGGTAACTAAAAAAGAACATGGGAACTGACGAAGCGAAGAGGAGAAAGGTTACTGAAATGGTATAATAGTGACGGAAATAAACAACCACGACCCCATATATAATTGCTGTTGGGTTCACATCCTCTTGGTCAGAAATACCTGCAGGAACATTCTAAATTAATATATTTTTTTGTGTGACGACTTAGAAGACAACAATCAAGTGTTAACTGGAGTGTGTTGTTTTATAACCCGTTCATCAAATGAGCGGGTGTTTAGTGCTCATAATGAAGGCTCGGTAGCTTTTTATAAGATGGCGTTAAAGAATCCGTCTCGCTCTAATTTTGACTTGTGAGTTAACAATCTGACCTTTTGGCAAATGAAAAACCATTGTCGCCATTTTCCCCATAAAGACAGCAGAGGGTTCAATTGATTGAGCGATGCGGGGCGAGCGGTCGTTGATTATCTGCCAGCAGTTTAGAGAGTGAGCAGATCAATGATACGCAGACGAACTGGCCGCTCGCCAAACCCCATCCCATACAAAATCGATGGTACGGTGTCCACAACGGTTTGACAAATCCTATATCAAAAATAAATACTTTTATATCTCTATCTCGTTTCGTTTTCTCAGAAAAGCTGCTTACGTAATGACACCGATAGGGGACTTGCGTACGGGGTATGCTCAAAATAGCCTATAAAAGTACAAAAATATTTTTAAAACGTTCTATCATATACGACAACACAATTAAAAACTAAAAATTGATGATAACTCGAAACGTAAATGAACCAAGTCAAGTTGCGTCACAGTGAAAATGTTCATGTGCTCTTTTTTATTGCTCGAGGTTATGCAAATTTTGCAAACTTTTTCTCGGAGGTCCATAATTCAAGAGGTAGCTAGAAAATCTAATCTCGCAAATTTCATGGGTTTATGCAATCGTTCATTTGACGAGGGTCAAAATAAATGAAAGGAACACGTTGTCGATCCGTCGAGAAATAGCATCGACTGTCAAATTTGAGATCAACATGGACGATCGTCAGTTTTTTAGACCATCAAATCTCAGATATAGTTGCTGTCATTCCCACTGAGACCTTGGCAGCGTGCCCATCAAATTTCGAACGGATATATGTCATGTGACAAACACGTTTTGTGAAAATGATTCCTACGTTGTAACAAGAGTAACAAGCGTGATTTACGGCTCAGAGACATTTCCAGTTTTTTTTGAATAGCATTAACGTGTGAGAACTCCAGTAAGTTCCACGATACGTGTCAGTGGGAATGACTGGTACTGTACAAATCAGTAAATTTGGCGAAGTGTATGATTTTTCTTCAAACCCCCCTAAATTTTCAAGAATCGGAAACATTCATGGAGTTTTTAGTTAGACGCGTCTTATTGTTGAAAGCTCTAAAAAAGACATGATGAAACAACACGTTTTATGTTGCCCCGGTTCTTGTTTACGTTCCGATATTGTCACTTTCGAAGTGTGGATTCTAACTGAAGTATTCTATTTTCGGCGGTATTCGCTTCCTTGAACTGTTACGATCATTTGCGATTTTTCATACCAGAGAGCATTTCGAACATACAATGTTTATACCTGTAATATGTGAACAAAATAATATAATCAACAATCTTCGTTTAATATATGTCATATATTGTAATTCCTCTACAATATTTACAACACCTCGGCAATAGTACTTATCAGATCATCTTCCAACAACATGAAATGTATACTACAAACGCATGGAAAGTTCACGTGAGAATAATCGGAAACACCGTATTGTATGTTAGCCATAACTTTTATTCTCAACATTTCGCTCGTCGATGTGTATGTGTTTAATCGGCTTCAAAACGATTGACAATTTTCCGCGATTGGCCAGCAAGGAAAAAGGGCATGCAGGTCAATAAAGCGGCATAAAGATCCTAGTCTGTTTCACTATGTTATATGTTTTCAAGCGTTAGCCAATGCACGTAGTGCAACTTTCTTTACAATACGTAGAAGAATACTTCTGAGAAACATTATTTCTTTAGAAAACGACATGTGTTTGGCACACTGCCAAAATTTCACTGGGACGGGACTGAAACTGAGAACGAATAGCCACAATTTTATGCGATCGGCCCGCTACAAAGGCGAGAGAGCATATAGTTCAATGAAGCTGCAGACAACAGCGTCTCTCTGACCTGCATACTCTCTCGTCGAGGCCGCTACAGAAGTGGCTGGCCAATTGTAATTGTCTGACACCTACAACCGTTTAATGATGTTTCTGTAGACCGGTCTGATTAATTGCAATCCATTTTGTGTGAAATGCATTCGATTGTCGACGAAAGAGACGAGTGTTTGTAGGTGGAACCCGAGATAAACCGAACCGCGGACGAAAGGCTTCGCGGTGTCGTAGACCTGAAATTAAAATCAGTATGAACCAGTTAATAAAATAAAATGAAATGTGAATGAGATTACTGATTGGTTAGAAGTTAGTAAGTAAGTTCATTGGTAGATTCAACATTGCATTGTTCCAATCTCTAAATCACTGTAATGCGAAATTGGAAACGTGAGCGCCTCAAAACAGATTCGAACTCACGATCGAGCACTGAGAAACTTTACGATAACCACTTCACTAAGCAAGCAGTTCTTGAAAAAAGAAATAGTAATATTTATTTTTGAAGCTTTTAAAGTATGGTGTGTTACCCATTTAAGCCCATACGAATGGATCTACTCACCTCACACTTTGTACAGTTGATGGCGGCAAACCTCTGTCTCGCAAACCTCAGTTCACGATCCGTTTTCTGAAGCATAAAAAGTTAGTTGAACATGACTCGATATATTCCTTTCATTCACAAATGTATCTCTGACGACGGTTCACCACTTACTCTGTTTTTCATGTTCGTACTTTTTCGGTTCGCGTTTCTTTTTAGATGAGGTTCTAGTTTTTTCATTAAACAAAACCTCCGAGCTGTCAGGGAAGTTTGTCTAGAAATTCACATCCACCTTTTTAGTTAGATGAAAGTTAGTTCTTGCAGCTCCAGTCTCCAGCGCTTCCGTGAAGTAATTGAGATGGTTGGGGTGGTACACTGGCTGGGGACCTTCGAACAATGGGTTATACATGAGAAAAACGCAAGAAAAAAACTGAGTAAAATTGTTGGGTCATTCATGGTCGGAGACAAAGAGAGTGGCACGCTGCCAGCGACCACATGCCGTGAAGGAAACCCGTAGTGGAACCGGTGACAGACATAGGCAATGGGGAATTCCCCTCGAGTCTGAACAATTGAACAGCAAACCACCCAACCTTGAATGAAAAGTTTCCGACAATTTCTCTCGATGAGTTTGACAATATTATTCTGTTGGCGGACGACTCGGTCGTTTTTCAGTCCATTGGGAATTCCAGACTTCTGCGTCGGTGAAACACTGGAGACAGCGACATAAAAACAACAGGAACACGAAAATAAGATGATTGGGTAGTCTATTCCATTTTTTCTCTTTTTTGATTCACAATTTTCAGTCTGTTTGAGATTATGTCGTGGCTATGGCAGTCAGGCAAAATAGTGCACAAACCAAAAGTTACAGTACGGGATCAAGGTTCTGGGATGTCCAGTAGATTGGTTACCAATTCCAAAAATCAATTCAATTCCAATTCCAATCCCAACCAATTCTCGGAAAATTCCAAAATTTCAATTCCAATTCTTTCATCATTTCAAAAAACCAGTTCAATTCAATTCCAATTCCAATCAATTCTTCAAAATGTCGAAATTTCAATTCCAATTCTTTCCATGTTTTCAAAAACCAATTCAATGCAATTCCAATTCCGACCAATTCAAACCAAGTCTTGAAAAATCAATTCTAATTTCAATTCTTAAGCCTTTTTTTGCAAAAAAAGTTCGTGAAACAGTTTTTCTGTTGCTTTTTACAACAAATACATTCGAACAAGTTAGAAAAAAAAACAAGTAACTGTCATTTTCAACACGTTTAATATTTCAATTCTGAATCAATCCCGGACCTATTTCAATTCTTTTAACCAATTCTGAAGAAAAACCAATTCAATTTTTTCTGGCTGTCAAGAACCAATTCAATTCAATTCCTATTTTCTCTTAACAAAACCAATTCAATTCAATTCAATTCTTAGGAATTGGTTTCACTCAAAAACCAATTCAATTCAATTCTTTGGAATTGGTTTTCAATACTTTTCAATTCCAATTCCAATTCAATTCAATTCAACCACCCTTATGTCCAGGCATACGTATAGTTTACACCATTCCTACTGAGACTCCTACAGTAACTTTACAAACTTCCCGGGGGCCGATGCTGAAAGTTGTGTTTATCAAAAATCCTATTGTACATTCATTGTGAATGAGGGCGAGAATTAGGTTCGAAAATCTTCTACCTTCCCGATCACAATTACGTGCGGAAGACGACTTAGAAGTTTCGAAATCCTACTGTAGGAGTCTCAGTAGAAATGAAAAAGACTATATACAGCAAGTGAGAGGTGACACAGCAAAAAGTTGAATCTACAGTGGGCTGCCTATTTTTCATCTCCAGAAATTGGAAAGTAGCACAGCAGAATGTTTACTCTACTATTACTCTCTTTCACTGGTTCAAAAGTACCTGGCTGCGATGAAAACCACGTCTGGTTTTACTTCGGCAATCATTTTTCTTCCAAGTCGATTGGATATTTCGTCATTGTAACTTGGATTCGGATGATTGTATAGGACTTGCAGGTCTGTGAAAATCGTATGATTATCTCACCAAACATAAAAACATTGTTCAAAAACGTTTCCAAAATTTCAGACTAAATGGAGTAGAACATGAGAAGAAAACTGTATAATGAAATATGAATAACAATGCTAATATTCAGATTTTTCGACCAGACGGTGAGCGAACATGTGAAAAACTCACTTTTGTCTGAGAAGAGCGCGAAACTACTGTACTTGCTCTTCAATTCTGCATGTATAATGCTCACTTGATTAACGGCCAAACCGTTTCCTATCAGCAGAACACTTTGGCTACCCGTTCCTGCCTGAAAACAATGTGTTTTTTTGCAAAATGTCAAATCGCAACTTGGTTCACGTTTCTAAACACCTTTTGTACTTCATTTAGAATCCGAAGAAATATTATGTGCCACGAAATCGTGTCAAATGAAGATCTTGGCAAGGGTTCAAGTCTAGGTATTAAACCGTCTGTTGAATGAACCAATCACGAACATTTCGTACGTGCTCTAAACTTTGGAAGTACCGCTGTGGCGGAGTTCCAGCACTCAACCACTTTTCTTCAACCTTTCTCGAAGAGTGTTTCTTTGGGGACAAGGTTACGTTCGCCTGACTATTTCTTATTTATTCTTCTAAAAAGTCACTTCGTGGTAATCTCCCGGGATATATGGAAATAACAGGAGGGCCAGAGGCAAGCAAAATATCGTTACCGGAAAGTGACATAGTCCCCAGGGATAGGAATATCTGGCCAGTTCTGGGGTCGACTTGTTGAACTGACAGTCCAGATCTCCGTCGTAAGGAACGTTCAACAGTTTCAAGTTTGATTCGATTGCCCTCTTCACTACAGGACTGGCTGAAAACATGAATTTATGTGTGTATGAAGCATGTGAGCATGTTACTAATGTTCTGAATAAAAAAAGAGTGAGGCGAGCTCGTTACGCAGTTAGTCGCGTATAATAACGGTGTTTTTAGTAGTAACTCATTAGTATGTTTCGACCAAAATCGATTGGTAAACTAGGGTTCTTGAATGAGATACGACAGAGGGAGCGGATCAGTGATACACTAAAAATTACCAACACGACTCACATGATGTCAACTTGTACTCTGACACCAAGTTCTTTATTCTGGGCGAATAACCGAAAGAGTGAAGGAATGTTGCATTGAGAACCAGAAATAGCAGAACGATTATGATGATCGCATTTGGTTTCATGCGCAGATAGAACTTCTCGTAACAGTTGTGGATGACAGTCGAACACATCACCACCAACACTGAAACGCATCTTTTCTACAACTACAATAATAACCTAATCACTGTGCACCTCAATTCATTGGAAAACAGCTACTGGTGTTAATCGTGATGTCACTTCTAACATTTGTGCTCAAAAAGTTTATTCACGCTTGCCACAGTTCATTACGGAACCAGTATGCCAGTATCGTTCGATGTGAGGAAGATTTCACAAAAAACATAGAATCTTTTTCAGGACAAATGTAGTTTCATGTGACAATGCGTAAGAACCGTCAATATCGAAACAACTGAGACTGTGGGTTCATGACAGTATCAAGCCCGATCCGTTATTCATGAGTATCCCAGTTATCAATCTCAACCTGCGTCTCCTCAAACATACGCTATCTCTTTGCGCTGAAATCTGGTCAAGACACCAGTCCTGTGCAAGAGTACATAAACCAAAGTTCCGGGATATCCCAGCATGCCTACTCTGAACCCACCTATGGATAATTGCACTTGATGCCAGTTATGAGTTCCGACTATGACAGCGATGGGCCAAGAAATCATGTACAATAGAAAAGAGATCGTTCCGATATAGTTCAAACACTTGTTGAAAAGTATCTAGAAAATTGAGAAACGGTTACCGATAGAGATTTTTTGTGAACTGGTGAATGCATTATCAGGCTAAGAACATGCCAACAAGTCTTGCACGAGAGCTATTTGAACGTTTCAACAGCACAGATTCAGTATTTTAATTATGAACAGTTTTAGGTTTGTATTCTGTGAAATACCAAAAACTTCTGAAGTCCTTTAGGAAACTTCTTCTTACCTTGGGAATGTAGTCTTTTTCAAGTATCAGCAAGACGCTGATGCTCAAGGAAAGTAAGAGTTGGAGAAACATAATATCGAACTGGGTTGGAAAGGTAAGGAATAAGAGACCAGATAGGGCCATGAAGCCAGCACATGTCAGCCACCATTTTGACTCATTTTCTTTGGAAGAAGCTGGAATTGAGTATCATTTAATTTGCAATTTATTCACGACCTATTTCATTCGTTCGTCTTTTCATTTTATGTCTTTTTACAATAACATAGGTTCGATGACAGTTAGGCTTAAACATTGTGAGCGTATGTCTCTTATTCAAACAATATAAGTGAATTAACGTTCGAGCTTCTGTATTTTATTAATTGTCCTAGATAAAAATGAAAAAGCAAAAAAAGTTTCCGCCCACTCACCTTTAGTTGGAATGGTCTGAGATCGTTTCGCCACCCGGTGAGCCATGATGCCCAGAATGAACTGCCAGAGACGAGCAAAAATATGATTGAGGGCAAACGGAGCACTCGTGCTGTTCTGAGCCAACAACGACAACACAAATATTGTCGTCAAAAGCGTGAGTTTGAGTACAGGTTTTCCCAAATTCAACAGACAAAAGTACAGAAAAGGAGCGATCAGGTAGAACTGAATGACAACTGCCAGGGCCCAGGTGTGGTGGTAGATGTCATGCTGCACCACGAGAGGAACCAGCTGAAAACGTAAATAAGTTATGAAACTATCATCCTCCAGTTTTTTCAACTATATATTCTATGCTTGAAGTCAGACGTGGTTCCACAGTGATCATTAGCCCAAAAAAGAATCATGAGGAACTCGGACTCTACATTTATTGTATGTAATTGTATGTAACTGTTTGTATTGTATGTAAGCTATACATGAAGTTGTGATTTGATTGACACTCACAGCGTAATTTTCGAATCGAAACTTGTCCACAGCAGGATCAAACTACAAACACAAAAACTGAGTTCATAGCTATGGTAAAGATATGAAACCCGCTCTTACCGGTGGGTTGTACTCCTCACTCTCCCAAATAGCCCTGAGATTCTTGATGAAGAGAAGAGAGTAAAGGGCATTGTCATTATTTCTGCCCAGCCAAACTTGTGCCACAAGCAACTGTGAGATGACAATTGTTACGAATATGACTGGATAATACAGGGGGAAGATTCGCTTCAAGCTGAAAAACCGAACATTTTATAGGGGCTTTTTTAGACCACAAGCTCTCGAAAGGGCGACCATGAATTCTAATGAATGTTTTCACGGCGGTACACCCTTTTTATTGAACGAAAATACGTTTAAAAACTGTTCTCGATAATTTTTGGAAAAAAGATGACAACACCTGATAATTTTGCAAAACAGTTGCATGTCAAGCACGCACCTGGTCGTGTTGTACTGTCATAGAAGGTAAAAAGATGTGGAAAAGATATAATTCCTCTCACCTTTTGTAATAAAATCTTCCGATAGTTTTCCAAGAGCTCTCTTTGATGTCGGAGAAATAGATATTGATTGAATAACCTGTTATTACAAAGAATCTGTAAATGAGAAGGTTTGCAATCAACATTCTACATATATTACATATTTATTATCATTTCACTTAGCTTCGTTTCGACCCGGTGCAAATTATATATTCCAATGATATGTTCACAATTGTTTCACTTTTCTCCTCTTGATTATCGCATGTTTTCAAGTAAATAAATTAATCAATCAAACAATGCTATCCGTCTTTTAAGTAATATCAGCGATAAGAGATTGAGTTGAGTAAGGACAACAAATTTGCACTTTCTTAGAGTAGGGTGGTGCTGCTTTTTGCTCAAATCACTTCTCGACAAACACTATAACGTGAAACAACTTCGAGGTAAACTTATAGATTCATTAATTATTTTGGAGGGTACGGTAACGCTTGAATTCCGGACCGATTTGATGTTTAGAGTTGATATTCGTGTCAAACAAATCATGCTCTCGCCATTCCCATTGAGACTTTGCCTGCGTACCAGTGAAACAGTGGATGGACTTTGTTTACATGTGGCCGTATCTATCAATCCAATAATTTTTCCCTCTCCCGGGAGCCAAAATTTTAACCAAATTCGCTCTCCCGGGAGCCTAAAAACGATCCCGAGAAAGGATTTTTTTGCTGGATACGGCCAATGGTGTAACGAGAGTGAGCTATTTTTCCGAAATGTTAAAAAGGAGCCTAGAATAACAATTTGCACGCTGCCAAAGTCTCAGTAAGATCGGAACTATAGAAGGGGTGGAAAAAGTATACACAAGCAACTCACATGTCTAACCCGAGAGTTCCGTTTGGAAATGCTAGAGGCCACCAGATATTCAGTAGTATGGCCAATATGGCTATTCCCCTCAAACCATTCAATAAAGGGTTTGGCATGACTGCCGAGGGTCCCACTTTCACTTGTAAAGACAGACTGTGGACATTGGTTGGAGCGTCGAAGAGGCTGTGTTTTCTCTGAGACTTTGTTATAGATCACAGTTTGCGAAGTTGCAGAAAGGCTACATACAGGTAAGACAAATAAACATAAAAAACCATCGAAAAATAAAAACATTCAACCATTTGCTGTTTGCTCGATTTGAAAATTTGACGTTGAAGTAATGAGCTGGTTGTGTAGGATATGAAAACGAATGGTTGGACATACACATCATAATTTTGACATCTACTAATATAAAACCGTTGCTTGGTCTGTCTGTGAGTCTGAAGCAAAATGCCGTTCTGAATTGTAATATAGGTGCACTTTGTAGTTGGAAAAGGAGAAGGGAGAGGACGTGGAGAAACGTGTAACTTTTCATTTCCGAACCCATTGAAATCGGCTGTTGCTGGGATTTGAATTTGGAAATAACGAGAACTCCCGCCTAAGGAGAACTGCGGCGCTCTATGTTAAGGAGATTTTCCGCGCTCTATGCTAAGGAGAACTACCACGCTCTATGTTAAAGAGGAGTACTGCGCTCCATGTTAAAGAGAAGTACTACGATCTATCTTAAGGAGAACTCCCGCGCTCTACGTTAAGGAGAACTCCCGCGCTTTACGTTAAGGAGAACTTCCGCGCTCTATGCTAAGGAGAGCTACGGCGCTCTATGTTGAGGAGAACTACCGCGCTCCATGTTAAAGAGAAGTACTACGATCTATCTTAAGGAGAACTCCCGCGCTCTACGTTAAGGAGAACTCCCGCGCTTTACGTTAAGGAGAACTTCCGCGCTCTATGCTAAGGAGAGCTACGGCGCTCTATGTTGAGGAGAACTACCGCGCTCTATGTTGAAGAGAAGTACTACGATCTATCTTAAGGAGAACTCCCGCGCTCTACGTTAAGGACAACTTCCGCGCTTTACGTTAAGGAGAACTTCCGCGCTCTATGCTAAGGAGAGCTACCAGGCTCCATGTTAAAGAGGAGTACCGCGCTTCATGTTGAAGAGGAGTACCGCACTCCATGTTAAAGAGAAGTACTACGATCTATCTTAAGGAGAACTCCCGCGCTCTACGTTAAGGAGAACTTCCGCGCTCTATGATAAGGAGAACTTCCGCGCTCTATGCTAAGGAAAACTACGGCGCTCTATGTTGAGGAGAACTACCGCGCTCTATGTTGAAGAGAAGTACTACGATCAATCTTAAGGAGAACTCCCGCGCTCTACGTTAAGGAGAACTTCCGCGCTTTACGTTAAGGAGAACTTCCGCGCTCTATGCTAAGGAGAGCTACCAGGCTCCATGTTAAAGAGGAGTACCGCGCTTCATGTTGAAGAGGAGTACCGCACTCCATGTTAAAGAGAAGTACTACGATCTATCTTAAGGAGAACTCCCGCGCTCTACGTTAAGGAGAACTTCCGCGCTCTATGATAAGGAGAACTTCCGCGCTCTATGCTAAGGAAAACTACGGCGCTCTATGTTGAGGAGAACTACCGCGCTCTATGTTGAAGAGAAGTACTACGATCAATCTTAAGGAGAACTCCCGCGCTCTACGTTAAGGAGAACTTCCGCGCTTTACGTTAAGGAGAACTTCCGCGCTCTATGCTAAGGAGAGCTACCAGGCTCCATGTTAAAGAGGAGTACCGCGCTTCATGTTGAAGAGGAGTACCGCACTCCATGTTAAAGAGAAGTACTACGATCTATCTTAAGGAGAACTCCAGCGCTCTACGTTAAGGAGAACTTCCGCGCTCTATGCTAAGGAGAACTTCTGCGCTCTATGCTAAGGAGTACCGCGCTCAATGTTAAGGAGAACTACCGCGCTCTACGTTAAGGAGAACTTCCGCGCTCTATGATAAGGAGAACTTCCGCGCTCTATGCTAAGGAGTACCGCGCTCAATGTTAAGGAGAACTACCGCGCTCTACGTTAAGGAGAACTTCCGCGCTCTATGATAAGGAGAACTTCCGCGCTCTATGCTAAGGAAAACTACGGCGCTCTATGTTAAGGAGAACTCCCGCGCTCTACGTTAAGGAGAACTTCCGCGCTCTATGATAAGGAGAACTTCCGCGCTCTATGATAAGGAGAACTTCCGCGCTCTATGCTAAGGAGTACCGCGCTCAATGTTAAGGAGAACTACCGCGCTCTACGTTAAGGAGAACTTCCGCGCTCTATGATAAGGAGAACTTCCGCGCTCTATGCTAAGGAGTACCGCGCTCAATGTTAAGGAGAACTACCGCGCTCTATGTTGAGAAAAACTTGCACGATCTGTTCTAAGGAGAACTTCCGCGCTCTATGCTAAGGAAAACTACGGCGCTCTATGTTAAGGAGAACTCCCGCGCTCTACGTTAAGGAGAACTTCCGCGCTCTATGATAAGGAGAACTTCCGCGCTCTATGCTAAGGAGTACCGCGCTCAATGTTAAGGAGAACTACCGCGCTCTATGTTGAGAAAAACTTGCACGATCTGTTCTAAGGAGAACTTCCGCGCTCTATGCTAAGGAAAACTACGGCGCTCTATGTTAAGGAGAACTACCGCGCTCTATGTTGAGAAAAACTTTCACGATCTGTTCTAAGGAGAACTTCCGCGCTCTATGTTAAGGAGAACTACCACGCTCTATGTTAAAGAGGAGTACCGCGCTCCATGTCAAAGAGAAGTACTACGATCTATCTTAAGGAGAACTCCCGCGCTCTACGTTAAGGAGAACTCCCGCGCTCTACGTTAAGGAGAACTTCCGCGCTCTATGCTAAGGAGAGCTACCACGCTCCATGTTAAAGAGGAGTACTGCGCTCCATGTTAAAGAGAAGTACTACGATCTATCTTAAGGAGAACTCCCGCGCTCTACGTTAAGGAGAACTCCCGCGCTTTACGTTAAGGAGAACTTCCGCGCTCTATGCTAAGGAGAGCTACGGCGCTCTATGTTGAGGAGAACTACCGCGCTCCATGTTAAAGAGAAGTACTACGATCTATCTTAAGGAGAACTCCCGCGCTCTACGTTAAGGAGAACTTCCGCGCTCTATGCTAAGGAGAGCTACCACGCTCCATGTTAAAGAGGAGTACCGCGCTTCATGTTGAAGAGGAGTACCGCACTCCATGTTAAAGAGAAGTACTACGATCTATCTTAAGGAGAACTCCCGCGCTCTACGTTAAGGAGAACTCCCGCGCTTTACGTTAAGGAGAACTTCCGCGCTCTATGCTAAGGAGAGCTACGGCGCTCTATGTTGAGGAGAACTACCGCGCTCCATGTTAAAGAGAAGTACTACGATCTATCTTAAGGAGAACTCCCGCGCTCTACGTTAAGGAGAACTCCCGCGCTTTACGTTAAGGAGAACTTCCGCGCTCTATGCTAAGGAGAGCTACGGCGCTCTATGTTGAGGAGAACTACCGCGCTCTATGTTGAAGAGAAGTACTACGATCTATCTTAAGGAGAACTCCCGCGCTCTACGTTAAGGACAACTTCCGCGCTTTACGTTAAGGAGAACTTCCGCGCTCTATGCTAAGGAGAGCTACCAGGCTCCATGTTAAAGAGGAGTACCGCGCTTCATGTTGAAGAGGAGTACCGCACTCCATGTTAAAGAGAAGTACTACGATCTATCTTAAGGAGAACTCCCGCGCTCTACGTTAAGGAGAACTTCCGCGCTCTATGATAAGGAGAACTTCCGCGCTCTATGCTAAGGAAAACTACGGCGCTCTATGTTGAGGAGAACTACCGCGCTCTATGTTGAGAAAAACTTGCACGATCTGTTCTAAGGAGAACTTCCGCGCTCTATGCTAAGGAAAACTACGGCGCTCTATGTTAAGGAGAACTACCGCGCTCTATGTTGAGAAAAACTTTCACGATCTGTTCTAAGGAGAACTTCCGCGCTCTATGTTAAGGAGAACTACCACGCTCTATGTTAAAGAGGAGTACCGCGCTCCATGTCAAAGAGAAGTACTACGATCTATCTTAAGGAGAACTCCCGCGCTCTACGTTAAGGAGAACTCCCGCGCTCTACGTTAAGGAGAACTTCCGCGCTCTATGCTAAGGAGAGCTACCACGCTCCATGTTAAAGAGGAGTACCGCGCTTCATGTTGAAGAGGAGTACCGCACTCCATGTTAAAGAGAAGTACTACGATCTATCTTAAGGAGAACTCCAGCGCTCTACGTTAAGGAGAACTTCCGCGCTCTATGATAAGGAGAACTTCCGCGCTCTATGCTAAGGAGAACTTCCGCGCTCTATGTTAAGGAGAACTACCACGCTCTATGTTAAAGAGGAGTACCACGCTCCATGTCAAAGAGAAGTACTACGATCTATCTTAAGGAGAACTCCCGCGCTCTACGTTAAGGAGAACTCCCGCGCTCTACGTTAAGGAGAACTTCCGCGCTCTATGCTAAGGAGAGCTACCACGCTCCATGTTAAAGAGGAGTACCGCGCTTCATGTTGAAGAGGAGTACCGCACTCCATGTTAAAGAGAAGTACTACGATCTATCTTAAGGAGAACTCCAGCGCTCTACGTTAAGGAGAACTTCCGCGCTCTATGTTAAGGAGAACTTCCGCGCTCTATGCTAAGGAGTACCGCGCTCAATGTTAAGGAGAACTACCGCGCTCGATGTTGAGAAAAACTTTCACGATCTGTTCTAAGGAGAACTTCCGCGCTCTATGTTAAGGAGAACTACCACGTTCCATGTTAAAGAGGAGTACTGCGCTCTATGGTAAGCAGAATATTAAAGAGAAATACCGCGCTGTATGTTAAGGAGAACTACCCGCGCTATATGTTAAAAAGTACACCCGCGCTCTATGTTAAAGAAAACTACCACGCTCTACGTTAGAGAGAACTTTCGAAAACGAAAAAAGGAAGAAACATCTCGACGCAACCACCGACCTAGACTCATCAAGGGAGGGACCCGGGCGTAGCCCGGGGTACCTTCCTTGTTCTATAATAATATTACTAAGTATCTTCTGATAACTTTGCAAAATGATCGAATGAGTGAACGTGATAAAACCAATCAGGCAAAGAACAATAACGGATACAGTGAAAGTGAATGAATAATCGAAAGTTAATATGAAAAGAAGAAAGTGTACTTTCAACACGAAACGCTTCAGTTTTTCATTAGACTCTCAACAGTTGACGTGAACTGAATAGTAATGGCTAGTAGGGCTATAAAACCGGAATTGGCTGAAAGCATAAGTTTGTTTGGAGATAGCTTGCATCTAGCCAACTGGTTCCCCAATCAAGAGCGGCTACTTTGTGCCCTAACCTGTTTGATATTAAGCGAGACCATGACTGACCATAAACAGACTTTCGCAAGGAATTGTTCAATCGCAGTTCATTTCACGTGTGTTTGTGGATAGATAACTCAGTAATGATGTGAACTGGGTAATTGTATTTCTAGAGCGCACAGAAGATACGGGTTGACTTGTGAACCAGCTGCAGCTCCATAGAGCACAGTCACATGAAATATGTTGAACACAGCAGAACTCAGAAACAAAAAACAAAGCGCACAATGCCTCATTAGAATGCTAACTTTACTTGACTATTCAATTTACTTCTAGTATATGAACAAGGATTGAGTATAGGCGCGGGTTCGAGAAGATTGACAAAGAACAAAGACCAATAACTACTGGGAGAACTATATAAACGCTCTGAAGTTGGACACACTAACATACAAAACTCTTCAAAGAATGGAAACACATTAGCTAACGAGTGACATAAGAATGAGTATAATTGGATGCGTGTAAATATTCTGGAGTTTTACCTGTCCACATGTGGGAATAATATTTCAGGGTTATTTAATTACACCACTTAACATGTGAGTCAGGTTCCGACTACCAAAACCACAAGTGCACCGGGTTTAAACTACAATAATATCGCGTAAAAACAGCTTACATTACTTCGTGCGCATTATCATACTACTGCGTTTCCGAAGTTTGGAACGTTTAGGTTTAGTGATTTTTCTTCCAAACATGAGTAGAATTTTCGACAGAAAGTATAATCGAACACTCCATATACGAATGAAATGAACTATACGAATGAACTGGAATGAGTAGAACTCTCGACAATTTAGTAGCTAAGTTTTTTTCGGAAGCTGAATAGTTATTGAATGAAAAGCTGTATTGTGTGATGGAGTGTTTTGCGGGGAACTTGTTCTGGTAAGATCCCCCAACTTGATAGCTTTCGCAGTAATGCGGAAAGAACAATAGACATGACCCAATTACTTTCGGGTAGGTTGGATATACGCTTCACGTGTAGGAAATAGCTTCGTTAACCACATGGTAACCGCGTACTTGCCCGAGAGGGAGTTGTAAGTAACTATTACCAAGCGCCACGCGATTACCAGAAAATGGGTTATTGTTGATTGGCACCCGGTTAATCTGATGTGAATAACTAACTACCCGGTTCCTTGTGAAATTGGTCATGGTTGTGTTAGGAGATAACCCAACCGCTCCCGTATCCTTCAACTCCCATCTTACAGATTTTCTGAGAAGAAAAGAACAGAAATGTCTGTGGATTGCCGTTGTGACAGCATTCGAGGGAACACGCCTACAATTTTTCTTATGTTTCCCATGGAAAACATCCATGCGAGTTGTCCCTTCGCTCCTAAAGTATCATTGGAACGACGATAGATACCCACAAAAGCGTACAGCATGTTAATTAATATTATTCCGATAGTAATAATATTAATTAACAATCCGATGTATACGGAATAAGTATCAGTTTTACGTTCCCGCAATAGTACAAAATACTCTTCGGTTCCAACTATTCACTAAAACCTGGGGGTTAAAGGATCGGAGAATTTATGAAAAATTAATGGGGGTTAGGATCGGAGAATTTATGAAAAATTAATGGGGGTTAGGATCGGAGAATTTATGAAAAATTCACCAAGACTTTTTTCTTTTCGATATGAATTCCGTTCTTCGCTTCTTGAAACTATTTGTGTGTTTCTCAAACGTTCAGCAGATTGTTGCATGCATGAATACAGTGCAGACATACTGCGCTCTAATAGCAATAATCGGACCCACTGCTAACCCACGTAATAATAGTCAATAGTTTGTTAATCGTCGTGTCTTTATATTTACTTGAATCTACATTATTGTCTTCTTCAAACATGTATTGAGTAGTTTTCTAAAAGTTTCCTTGCATTGTCAGTCATGTCTTTCTGTTGTAATAGTTTGATTTGTCTCTGTTTGTAAAAGTTCGAAATGCCACTAGTGGGGCACCAGGAAAAACTCATTCAAAAATAAAACTCATTACTCAAAAACTCATTGAGAATTAAACCTCATTAACTCATTTTCAGTCAGAATTTCAAAAATGCCGGAAAAATAGGAAGTTGATTACTGCTTTTCTCAACCATTATATCCTTAATGAGATTTATTTCGTAATGAGGTATACTTCAATGAGTTTTATTTCTGAATGAGTTATTCTGGTTGCCCACTAGTGGTTAAAGAAGGACGATTATGTGGTCCAATCGCAACGCTTCAGTCCTTTAAACCGCAATATATGTTTCAATTGCAGTTTAAAGGACCGATGTAACGAGATTGGTCCACATAATCGTCCTTCTTTAACAAGCAAATTTCTGATTACGCTGTTTAATAACTACTTTTCTCGTTGATATCATTGTATTCAAGTTTAGAAACGGTTAGGATTTTAGTATTTCAGTCTCTTTTTCAATCGAATTTCAGAACAAATGTGGGTCTTTTTGTTGCTGCTGGCAGTTGCTTCCTCATGGGCCGAGGTCGAGGAGTATTCCATGACAAAGGAGGAATGCGAAGCCGCTGGATTTGTACCCGAAACTCTCAAAGTACGTGGTTTTTTAGTTATCATACTCTGTTTTCCAGCAGGTAATCGAATTTTACGAATATTGAAGGTGTTGATACAGTTCAGTCAAGTGGTTTTTCGTCTCTGAAGTTCGTTTACTTTTTACTTGATTCTAACGAAAAATATCGAGTACTTGTGTAGGTAAAGCTACTATTGATAGGTTGACATCGTATCATGACTGATTAGATAGTTGCCGGCTATTCCGTATTCCTGAGCCAATTTACTAAACGTTGGTTTATGTCAGTATTTTTCACGCGTTTCAACCGAAACTATTTTTAAAGCACTATTGACTAGAGTCGCATATTGCGTGCGAAATGAGTAATTGATTTTCAGTGTTCATCTTGTGAAAAGTTGACGAACTTCAACCTAGAGACACTGCTCACAGATTGCTTGTCGTGCTGCATCAAGGAGAAAGAACTCAATCACGAGGTGGGTCATCACTTCCTATTTTACTCATATATGAGGATTTCAAGAGTACTTCATACTTCATAGAAAAAGCTGTTATTGGCTGAGCATGAGATATCAACAACCATAGCTAACTGACAAAATATGGCATTTATTTCAGCATCTAAAACTATGACTGATGGAATTAGTAACGGAAGACATCTATGATCCTGTGTACTTATGTTTCTTGTAATTTTCAGAAATATCCTCTTGCCCATGTTGAAGTATGTGAGTGTAACCTGGCTAGATTCCCACAAGCACAGGGTTAGTTTTCTATTCTGTTTTCATCTTATTTTTCAAGTGAATTCAATGTGTTTCCCCTCGCCCTCCAGATAAATGGGTACGAAATTTCTCCCTTAATACATAACACTTTCACATATGTTCTTGTAGTGGTCGAGCCGCTGAGCGTAGCTATCTTCGGAAATAAGCTATTGAATCATTGTAAATCAGGTCGCATGTCCATCTCGGAAATGTCGGAAAACATTGATTAGTTGTGATGGTGAAATTACAGAAATAACAGCGACATGTATTTTATCGTAAAACCCTTTTTTGAAGAATATATACTTATTTTATTTTTCTAGCATTCGTCCGCAATGACATGGCCTCAGCTTGGGGTGGACGAGTGAAGGTGAAGCACGTGAGAGGAGTTCGACCCCAGATAGTTCTCAAGGTATGTTGTCAGTTTATAACATTATTTTACTCCTTTCGGGTGTTTTATTCTCATTATTTCCTTATTCATTACCAAACAACTTTACAAATGTATAAGTTCAATCAAAGCACCGCCGACAGTCTTGCATCGGCTCTGAACAAGAATCGTTCGAAACCATAGGTCCATAGGTGGGATAGTGTTGGTTTGAATGGTTAAACATCCCCTCCACAGAAAATGCGGAAAGTTATAGAATCCCCCTAGGTAATAATTACCCAATTAAACCAGTTGTTGAAAACGTTTTGGGTCCCCCTCTCGTGTTCTCGTGAGTAGTTCATGTATCAGCTATTTTCAACTACTACATTGTTGTGTAAGTTGGTTTCTTCATTGTTATGTAATCTTCTCCCATATTTCCGTCTCCAAGATTGTAGGCTCACAAACAATGTATGATAAGCGTGTGAACAGAATTTCATGATAGCCGGTCATTATCGATTCTTTTCCAGGATAGTTCGGGTGCCAGCCGAGAGACGCTGAACATCGAGAAATGGGACACAGACAGCATCACCGACTTCTTAAACCAGTGGATCGAATAATCGATAGCTATGCATTGTTCCTAGTTTTCTATTTCCTGGGTTATGTTCTTGTTACGTGTTGTGGCCGCAATATTTATTATAATAAAATTTATAACTTTGTACAGTATGATATACAATAGAAGTAATTAATCACATAAAACATCACAGTTGGTTAAGTGATTATACACATGAAAATAATTTGATATTTACCTATCTGACTAGTAAATGCATAACGTGCTACAAATAAGCAATAAAAAGAAATTAGCGATAAATTATGAGAATCACTGGGGAGGCTTGGAATAACATGCGTCGAGGAATTCGAAGGTCATTTCATCCACCAGAGATTTGTCTGGGATCTGGGCAGCCATTCCGTAGAGTGCGGCCTGTAGATGGAATAAGATCAAAATACACCGAAAAGTGACATTATCTGAGTTGTAGTTTGGTCTGCTAAGTATATTTTTCGAATTACGACTGAAATATGACGGAATCAAACTACAAACACAGCTAGATGTACATTATCAATCAACCCTATCTTGCCTGAGCGAATCATTATACCGGTGAGCGATGAATGTTTACAACTATTTTTCAATTCGAATATTCACAAAACTTTACATACCTAAATATTAAGTGCTAATTGGACGAATTTCGCGTACCGTACTGCTGTTCTCCCCCTTGTCACTGCTGGCTTCAACCTCGGCCACAACTGTCATCAGGTCGGAGAGGAATGAATCGACAACACGCTGCTCGGCATGGTTGATCGTCAGACAAATGTGAATTCTGAACAAAAATAATCAAAACGGTTGTTTTATAGAGCATGCTCGCATTCAAATATAGAATACAATAAGAAAAGGGTATGTAGTCTTCAATCAATCGGTTCTAGTCATATATATTTTTTTTTTTTTTTTTTTTTTTTTGTACTTCGCATCAGCGCTTTTGAGAAGTGGTTGTCCTTCACTGAATTTTTGTGTTTTATTGAAACGTGTATACAATCTTTCTTATGGTAAGAACTTATACTATTATAGCAATGCTAAATAATAAAACAGAGTAAGTGCAGTGTTACATATTCCTTGAATTTCACTCATACCACCCATAGCAACACATACAAAATGAGAACTCACGCATTCGGATTCTGAAGAGTATTGAGATTCCAACCGAGTTTGTTCATCTTGTCGCTAACTGCATAGATGTTGAAGTCATTTCCCTTGAATGCCACAACAGAAACATCCGGACTGCCGTGCAGCTGTAATATGGAACAGTTATAACTAACAATCGAATCACGAAAAGACTTTCTGCTAAATTTAACTCCTAATCTGTGTTAGAATGTATTAACTTGTATAACACAGTAGTGGTTCAATCTGATCTTAGCAGTACAAATAAACTGTAAAAAAGACAACGATTAGTTCGAAAACTTCTCTGTATGAAAAAATTTGATATTAAAGTAATTGATGTTAACTCCTCCTGTGAAATCACGTAAGATCACATAAGATCACTTCTGTAAATATATACAAAACCCACCTGCAGTTGGGGAATCTTTCTGATTCCGTCGGCGATCAATCTAGCATGACTAACAATAGCCTTGCATCTGGAAATGTACTCTGCCCTGCCAAACGACAAAAGCGTAGCCCAGGCGGCCGAAGAATTCGCACCAGCACGACTGCCTGCAATAAAAATCAATACACACTGTTTTCACTAGGTTAAGAAAGTCCTAGCTGAAGAACAGCAATCTCAAAGCTGCGTTTTTTTTTGTGATGAAGTGAGAATCTAGATGTTATTATTTTCAGTGTCTGTACTTTGTAGTTTGGTCCTGTGGCATTTCGATGGTTTTGAAATCTTTGGCTATTAATACTTTTTACGTTGGCGTTAATTGTAAACGAAGCAGCCAACTAAATCGATACACATGAAATGCATTGTTTTAGGGAGGAGCAAAACTGCGACTCTCCGACGTGATAAGTATGTTTGTAACCTTTTACAATATCACAAGCAATAATTCACTGTTACCCACCGCAAATGGTCGGAGTTGCATAGATACCACCAGTCCACTCGGGTACTGAGAAATACTGGTAATGGTGAAGTTCCTTCGATCGATACATTACAATGGAGGATCCTTTCGGGGTACATCCGTACTGAAATTACCACAACTACAAGCAATCCAAAATGAACGTTCGTTTTCCTTATCAAAAATGTTGTCTCTGTTGTAGCAGCTGGCCCGCATGATCATTCAATATGAATTGCCAACAATTTCCTCATTTCGAACCTGAAAAGCTACGTTTTTCCACGTATCTCGAACCTCAGCTTATTTCTTCGCAACGTCTTCTCGATCACTTAGGAAAGCCGAAAGGACAATCATTTTTTATCTAAAAACGGAGGTCGGGTGTAGGTGATGATGCTACAATGTTCGAATTTCAGCCACACGTTAGAGCTCGCTCAACCCTACCCGGTGTAGATCTCACCTTATGTGTGTCACAACTGATTGAGGTGACTCCGGAATTGCGGAAGTCGAATGGCTTCAGGAAGTATCCGGCCTCGTTCATGAACGGAATCAGGAATCCGCCCAGACACGCGTCGACGTGCACCGGAATTCCGTACTTTTCACCCAGCTTAAATTAAAACAAACGTTAACTATTGGAAACATTAAAACGTGCAAAGTACGAAGAAATAATTCCAACTTCGATCTTGGACCAAACTTTGAATGAAACGTTTGAAAAACTCAGTTCACAATGTAAAACCCGAACTATATATGATAATGTATTATCTTCGTTAATATCTTCACAAATTTCAGGTATCTTTATTGTGTCAGTATAATTTACCTTGGCTATTTCGGGAATAGGGTCGACTGATCCAGAAGGATAGTTGGGAGCAGATCCAACCAGCTGCAAACAATGCATTGATAGAGAAAATAGTCATGATGAACCAGGGTTCACAAGTTCAAGCCATTTTAAAGTAATTTATCTCGTTTAGTCTCTTACTTAGTCCCTCGGTGCTTTATATTGACAAAGGAGTTTCTTAGACTTACTTTCAACTAGTTCGTAAAACAAAACTGTAATAAAAACATCCCGAGGTTTGACTATTTTTTGGAAAGGAGCTCCTTTTACATACCATGCACACGTCGCCACTGATAGCCTTCTCCATCTTGCGCAGATCCACTCGGTTATCCTCGTCCACAGGCACATGACGCACACGCATACCACACAGTTGGGCGGCCTGGAATCAGTAGATCATACATCTTGAAGCAGGACGATTACGTGAACGAATCCCGTGCCAACGGTCCTTTAAACTGCAATTGAAAAATGTATTGCAGTTTAAAAGACCGAAGCATTGGAATTGGACCACATAATCGTCCTTCTTTAAAGTATCAATTATTAATTAACTTGGGAGGTTTAAGTTAAAATGCGGCTAGAGACAGACACATCGATTGATCACTTGGAAGCTTTGAGATGAGATGAGATGCCGGATGCCGCTAGAAACCGAAATGAAGAAACCATAAACTGAAAATAGGTTCCCAGCCCAAGTTTTACCTTGTCGAAAGCTGCATGAGCGGTGATGGAACACACGATGACAGGTACCTCAATTCCTCTCGCCATAGCCCGATTCCTGAAAGATCTGATTCAAAGAACACCGCTTGGGAAAATTGAAGTGTGGAATGTCCAATGAACTTGAAACGCTAGTTTTCAGTTATTATTTTAAATATTTGGCCATTTTGATAGAAAAAAACTCGCTACTTTCTACTGAATGCCGAGTATTTTCTGATAATGTGTGTTATATCGTTCGGTACGACAGTATAACTAGAACCAACCTATAAGCATAACAGGCCATTATGATGGACTCTGTTCCGCCCGTGGTGAGACTACCACTTGAAGACTCGGGGGCATTATACAGATTCAACACCTGAAAAAGCGTTACGAAACTGTTACAACCAGAAAATGCATCTCTCGCCTTCACTATCAGCGAAATTAGAAAAAGTACTGAAAAAATTCAGGCACAAAACTTCCAGTCTCTAAAATTTCCTCCGATAATTTGAGGTGTGTGACTTATAAAATTTCGAGTTTCGAGTTCGACTCGAAACTCGAAAAACTCGAAATTCCCAAAAGTCGAATAACTCGAAAAACTCGTTTTTTCCCCAAAACTCGAAAAACTCGAAATTTCAAACTCGATTAACAACCCTAGTCCCCATGAACCTGAATCACGTGCAAGTTCATGATTCAGAGGGAAAATAGGAAATTTTCCCATTTACTTCAAAAATGGAGCCCCTTTCTCGAGTTATGTGGCTGTCCGAAAAACATGAAGTGTGCCACCTACCATTCTGATGACCTCTGCCTCCATTTTGCGAGCACCGGGGAAAACATCAGGATGGAGAGGATTGGAGAAGGCATACTTGCTGTAGATCTGTAACATGTTGAATGAGCTCTAAAATACACATATTTTTACAGAAACTTGAAAAAAGTGAGTGAAAATAGGACCTTCCCTTTCGCAACACAAAAAAATAACGTGTGTTTGCGTTTAACCTAACATAAAACCTATGAATCCAACAAAAAAACGATACTTGATAGGTTTAAAAGTTGGAACCAACATCAGTAAGAAGTTTGACGTGAGGCTCCTTCATATCGGTGTAGACGGCACCAGAAACCTGAAATTATAGATATTTACTCTATTGAATAAATAGTAAACACTTACAAAAGTGAAAAAGATTTTCAGATAAAAATAGTAGTGATTGTTTATGCGCGCTCAGCACTTAGATTTCTATCCTAGTCTTGTTTCTTACTAGTTAAAATGAGAAAAGTGAAGTTGAAGTTAGCGGGAGAAAAGTGCAAATCTCCAAAAATTAGAGTGGTGTACTACAGAACATTTAGGCTCCGAAAATGGACTATGCACCCATGCGTCTGAGCAATAGAACCGATCATCGTATTATTTTCTCTTTCATAGGTATATTACCAGTTTGTGTAACGTAGGTACGGTGACGAAGAAACGAAGTATGTTTCTTTAACTGAAACAAATTACCTTGCCATCAGCCACGGCAAACTTCCCATAGTTGTTGTAGCGGTCAGCGATAGCGATCACTTCCGAACTTGGCAGAGCGGAGAGAGGGATCTCTGAAATACCGATGAATTATTGATTATTCGCCCACGGCCCATAAACCAGCCGACTTCCAAAAAGGTTTTCTGAGAAATCGGGTCACTAAATTTGAAACATCGGAACTCAAAAATTGGGGTCTCATGGAGTGAGGGACGCTCACAAAAGTCAGCTGGTGTATGTATTCGCCACCGAGTATACAAATAGTCATAACTGCGATGAGAACAAGCAATGCTCCTTTAACAAAGTTTGAATGATTCTCAATTATACTCGTGCTCGTCTTGTATTAGTATCACAAGTCTAATTAACGTTGAAACGTTGTAAAAGTTTGCTGTTTTTGCTCAGGAAAAGGGAATAACGTGTAAGTTACCACATGAAACCGCTTGATACAACCGTAATCTGCAGACGTATACAACCCTCGACGACGTCTGAACTTTGGTCACCCAAAAATTATGAAAACTCCAAAAATTCAGATAATCACCCAAAAATTCGTCAAAATTTGGGTGATTATCTGGATTTTGAACAAAAAATCATCGTTTTGATCACCCAGAAAATAGATATATACATCATTTTTCGTTCTGTCACCCAGAATTCAGAGAGTCGTCCAAAAATTGTAAACGTCTGGTAATCTGCTTTACACTAAAATTTGCACTCACCAGATATGAATACTTTATCTGAATCGTCCTTATGGATCGAATTCATAATATCTTTCTTGGCTCCCGACAGTTCCTCTTCGATTTTCGCCTTGACCATCGGAATACGGCGGAACTGAGAGAATGCATACGAAGCAATTCTAGAAAGAAAATACGAAGTGTTTGTAGAAACCAAGCAAGCTTGCAACTTTACTGTCATCATACGCACGCCCAAGTTCATCATTTTATGTCGAACTCATCAGTACCGCTCAAACCCTTTTGTCACTTCTGTGGTATTGTGTATTGGACTTATGAACCACAAAAATAAATGCATTGATAAATAGCTGCAAGCTGCATGATGTCACATATCACACGACAAAATCAACGAACCTTTTGAACAACGGTTCCTCGCTTCTCTGAACAATCTTGACAACCTTCAAGTAAACCAGGGTCCCGCCAACTGCACCCAAAACTAAATAGAGTGGATCGATCTGCAAGAAGATAACATAGCATGTTGATCAACGATTCAATGGATGATAAGCAAGAACTCCGTTTTCGTACACCAGTAAGGTCCGACTAAGAGACGAAAAGTAATCCGTTTTGAGATGTAAACACGTGAAAATTTAGGATTTTTCATCAAAAGTAGACCGATTTTCATCCTTTCGGCCGAAAAGTAGTCTGTTTTGCGAATTTTTCTGACTATTCGGACAACCTTGCTGGTGTATGTCCGTTTTCGATGAGAGTTCTTGTCTTACAACTTTTCAAGACTATTGCCACCCGCTTGGATAAAACACCAGACGGTGCAGGGACCTACTAATTACCGCACCTACCGCACCGGGTTAAATACCGCACCGCGATTTGAAAATACCGCACCGTACCGCACCACCGCAAATTTGCGTATTTTTTTCAAAAAATCTAAATCTTCCATTTTGCAAACAAAATAGTTTCTAAAGCATAAATCCTATCCTTTCCATCACTTTAGATACAGCAAGTCTGAAAATGATGTGTAATGACCGAATACATTTAGTTTATTCTCTTTTTCTGCAGGATGAGTGGAAATATTCTGAATTGTGTTTCGAAAAATAGTTTTCAGTTAGTTCATTTGTCTAGAGATCCTTTCATCTCTTCTAAAAGTATGAGCTATTCGAACCTGAAATATTTAGTGGATTGCGTTTTCTGCCTAAAATTGACATCCATTGCCAATGAATAAACGAGAACTCTCTCTATTGTGGTAATCCTGCAAGGGATCAAAATATCAAACCCTGGTAAGAGTAAGTTAAGCGTAATGTTTTCTATACTCAACTGCAAATTGGTTATATTCATCGAAGCCTGCATCTAAGATATTTTCCGACTGTTTCCAAAAAGGTTCATTGATAATAACGATAATTTGGGTATTCTTGAAACAACAAAAAGCAATCCCGGTATTTAATATGTCGGACCAACAGAAAAGTAGTTGATCATTACAGAGTTAGCCAGTTCGGATCTCTCAAAACTGTTGTCGTAACAGCTAGGACTTCGTTTGGAGCAAACTGTCTGTCGATGCAGAGATCCATCCAGCTCTCATGAACACAGATAGAAAAAAACATAATTTCACGTTTAGAATCAGATAGAAAAAACATAATTTCACGTTTAGAATCAATCATCGTTCAGCTACTAAACGCGAGGTCACGTATACGTTCCATCCTGTCTCGTAGTATTCACATTTATTTGTACTGGATGGAAGCGCTACAAAAACGGCTGTGAAAAAGGTTTTAGAAATAATAAAAACACACGATTGAGACAGGTGAGGCCGGCGTTCAATTGTTTAACGGTATATCTGAGGCTCATGACATTGTTTTAAGTAGTGGAGCAAACGCTCGCATCATGGGTACTCATCAGTACTTTTCTTCTGAAATGATGAGCAGCTTCTTCTATCCATTCGATAACTTACGAAAGTGACATGAGAAGCATGAATTTACCCAACAGTAAACGAAAACGCAATACGGAAAGCGATAAGCGTATACATAAAACATATGGTCTTCTAGGGAGAAAGTTTCACAGAAAGTTTTCTCGAGATCACTATTTTTGTTTTCAAGTGATGAGAGATTAGGATTTCTGCTTTAAGAAGCTATTTTGCTTGCAAAATTGGACATTTTGGAATTTTTGAAAAAATACGCAAATTTGCGCTGGTGCGGTACGGTGCGGTATTTTCAAATCGCGGTGCGGTATTTTCCCGGTGCGGTAGGTGCGGTATTTTCCCGGTGCGGTAGGTGCGGTAATTAGTAGGTCCCGACGGTGCACGTGCAACCTGACAGCTATGAAAAACCAAAAGTAAAGTGCAAAGCAAATAACTCACTTTTCGAAGCTCATCACTGACAGTTGACTTCAATTCAACTGCTTTCGACAAATATACATGTGTAACTTCCGACAGCGACATAAGATCTCACTGAAAAATGACTGGAAACTCTGGAAATGA
This sequence comes from Litoditis marina, assembly GCA_964036275.1. NCBI lineage: Eukaryota > Metazoa > Nematoda > Chromadorea > Rhabditida > Rhabditidae > Litoditis > Litoditis marina. The sequence goes on from OZ038433.1 coordinate 26,886,897, forward strand.
AAAGCAACAACCACGTAGGGCGAATAGACTAGAAAACAGTACAATCACTTTGAGATAAGATAATGGATGGGTGGGTAGCGCACAGCGGAAGGGTCATCACGCCATGTAACATAATTACTGCAGACTTTCGCAACCGTGTGAACCAAAAAAACACCACAACAATACCTGGCAATAAACTGAGGTTCAGACGGTGGTGCCCACGACAAAAATAACCCCAAAAGAAACATATTCTACATATCCAGCGGTTTTTGGCAAAACCACAAAACCACAGGAGATCAGAGCAAAAAACGACAAGACGGCTTCATATTTTAATAATTGAAGAAAAACTAAGAAAAGCGTATCGTAATAAAAGAAACAGCCCGCACTTGCTTATTTACTTTACCTCTCACTTGGTGAAATTTGCGCTGTGTACGTATTGGTCCTGCAAAGAGTTTGCCCTCTTTCTCTCTCACGCTCCTTTTTTGACACACTGTCTCGTTCAGAACAAAATTGCAGAAAACATGCGCGCGAATGTCAGATCGTTCGATTTTTTAAAGTTATTACTTTACTAGTAGTAAATTTTTTCCTTAGTTTTCTTCATAAATGTTATGCAATAGTTAGGAAATTCTCAGCATAATCCTATTAAAACAAGTCTCACTTCCCCACTGGGTAAACATCACCGAAAAAGATTAGATTGTTACGAGTTAGTTATTCATGATGTCACTTTTGTTTCTATTTTATATATTTCATCAGCAAAGTACTTTATTGTAGGTACCATGGATCCGGAGGAACAAGCTTGTGCTTCGGAATCCGACAGACTTCTAAGTGGGCAGGAAATCTGCACACCAACAAATGTACCGGTTTGTTGTGCTCTTTTGCTGCGTACGAACAGGCTAAATAGCCCGAAATATTCAAAAATATGTGCTTTTCGGCCGAATCCGATTAAAGTAGCGAGTTTTAATGACACGTCAGGGGATTTTCGGTTCTTTGATCGAAAAACAACGGTTCTTTTGTGTCGTAGAATGGCAGAGTAGTCGGACTTCAGTAGGTACGTACAGCAATATGTTTCTAGTTTAACGTGTTTGGAGCTTGTGTCTCGTTAAATATGAAGTAACCAGCAACAATTTTTTTCACATTCATAACTAGTGTTTAAACGTGAGTTAGTATGAGTTGGACCACGTTCATTTTCGGGAGTTGCCTTGATATCAATATCAATTGCGAGAAATTGTTATACATATTGTTGGTCAACACATAACAATCACAACATTCATTCGATTTAACTTTATTCTATGAATTCTATTGATATCACTGTGTATAACTGGAACTTTTCTGACAACGAACGATGATGTTCTGCAGTATCCTACCCTAATTTCAAGCCACCTAAGTAGCTCCACAACCTTGACGTCGCCATTTTGTTACAGATGATAATAATCAATTATCACCACCACTCCATTCAGGTTTGTGACAAACCGGGAACGACAGACAATACCCTCGCGATCGCTACCACAAACGCCAGTTTCTCGAACATGAGCAGTCCAATGCGGAGCGTTACGGTATGTCAAACAGTTAATGTTGTGCACATGATTTGTTTTCAATATTTCACTTCCAGTATTCTGATTATTGCTCTCTTCTTAATTGCGCCTTGGAATAGTTTACATTACTTGGATTTTCACGTCACAGCCATAGTTACGAAATCACGTATAACGCGTCATGAAAATGCATTTCATTTCAATCATCAACTACCACCAGTTGCTTCTAGTTGATCCTTCACAGAATGGTTTGATTTTTTTGGTTTTGAGTTGAGAAAATTGATTTTTCGTGTACTAGTTTTTACTAATAGTGACAGTTTTCTCAACAGCTCAACACGCAAACTCTTGTCTAATGTAACAGTGTCATGTTCTCAATCTAAAGAGAACAAATTGGATAAGAATTTGGGAGTTTGAGCAGTTTATATTCTAGCCTCATCTTGTTTTGTGGCTTTTAGTCGGTTACCCTGAGTATTTTATAGAAAACAATTTTTCAGGATGTTTTAAGAGAGGCAGAGAACATTATGACTGATGGGCCACTACAAGTTTCGACGACAAAAGATAATCAGCAGGTTCTCATTGATGAGGTGGATGTGGAATATAGGTAGGTTGTTCATTTTTTTAAATCTCTGGTTTCAGTTTCAGAACCCCCATTTTTTTGTGTTTCACTTTCACCCATTTTCCATTTACTACCGAAACATCGACACGAGATGTTTCGAGTCATTTCCAACCAAACACCAGTAAAGTTGTCCGACTAGTCAGAAAATTCCAAAAACGGACTACTTTCAGCCGAGAATGTGAAAATCGGTCTGCTTTTGATGACAAATCATAAATTTTCACGTATTTACATTTGAAAACACACTACTTCATGTCGCTTAGACAGACCTTACTGGTCACACGTGGGGCGATTTTGTTGAATTATCCATTGAATCACCCGTTTCTCACACAATCGGGACATTGAACTAGCCTAATTCCAACAATAATCGCAGTTTTTCTGAAGAAAACCTAGTCTCGCACCCTGATTTGGAGTTTGGTTACCCAGACCAATAACCTGATTTTCAATCAGGTTCTGTGGACAACAAAGTCGCCTGATGTGTGTTACTGGTGTATGGTCATTTCTTCAAATCAAGCATTCTCACCCACCACCCACCTAGTCATCAAGTCAATAGTCCTATGCATAGTGTAGTGTTTACTGGGGAAATTTGCACCACTCATTACTCAACTGGGTTCGCTTTTATTGTGGTTCACTTCTGACTTCCGTTCTCTCGCTCAATGCTCTCGAAATTAGAAATGTTAATATTTGAAATAAGAACTTGTTTTGAAGACAGTAAGCAGAAAGGTGCAAAGAATAGTCACCCCTCCCTGCTCCCTGGCGTGTGTAAAACTAACATTTCGAAAAGGTTCTCCGGTCGATGCATGCCTTGAATTCGAATCTAAAAGTGACCGGGCGCGTGAGAGGCGAATGTAAGTTCGCGAAACCCGCCTCTAAGCGTCTGGGTAGGAGTCGGGTGATTTTGTAATTTACACCGAATACTACTTGTACTTTGTTCCTTTATTGATTCATCTGTGTCTTCCATTTCAGTCCTCGGAAGTCGTGCCAACCCATCGAAATTGTTGTTCGTCACAACAAAGTGGTCGAACAAACTTGCAGTAGTGACAGCGAAGATGAGGGCAGTTCTAACAAAACACGCGGCAGATTGAGTGTCCTACACGAAGGTATATTAGTGACAAAGACGTTCAAGTACCTAGGTTCATACCACAATCAGGTCCGACTATTCGACAAAAAGTAGTTCGTCTTAGATTGAAACACGTGAGAGCATGATTTTGCATCAAAAATATCCCCTTTCTCTCGGATTCGGCTAAAAAGTAGACCGTTTTTCCAATTTTTGTGGCTACCTAGACAATATTACTGATGCATACCTGGGTTGGCAGTTGGCATTTTCATTTTATATCTACTTTGCATCAATTTCTATTACATTACAAGCCGAAACCCCTAGAAGGTTGGAAATCATATAATTAAATGGTTTGGGTATGGCTTTTTCGGAACTCGAAAGTGTTCAACTAAATATTACTAAGAAAATCCCGATATTCGATAAGTTTGAGCCAGTTTGACGCATCTTATTAATAATATTAATGTGTGCTTGTTTGCAGATTACGAGAGTAACCAAAACCAGAAGCAGCAGCAGCCATGTTCCTCAACAGCCGTATTGTCCCCATCGTTTAGAAAGGGACATCGTAGAGCCTGGAGTATGCCGAACGCAAAGGGAGACAAAATGACCATAGCCGTCATTCACGATGACAAGGATGTAAGATTGGTTAAAGATTTGAGGACGCATTTAGAAAGCGCACGTTTTTTGAATCTCGAAGTAGAATGTGTTTTCAGACGGAGTTTTTATTAGGGTTCTCAGATAAATCCCGTTTTCTTTGTAAACGGAAATTAGAATGCCTGGTTTTTGAGTAGTTTTACTCGGACTGACCAGCGCAGTCCAAACGGTTTGCTTGTTGTACCTTGTACGCTTTAATGCAACGTGTTTCAAGTTTCAAGACTTTTTGTTTGTTACTTTTTAGTTAGAACAGCTTTGTTTAATGATTTTTGTTCCAGGCAACGGGAACTCGTCGTAGAACTGTGAAGTACCGCCTCAATCCCAATAAGCTTGCTGGTCGTTTGGGCGCTGGGGCGGATGCGTCTGACGATCTTGTACCTATCCCCGATAGGTGAGTCTACTCAGAACAATGGGGGCGCCAATTTTCTGTGATTGCCCAACTACAAAAGCAAGATAGTGTGGAGGCAGACATCTGCGTCTCTTTGACCTACGCGCTCTCTCGTTGGCTACAAAAGTGGCTGGGAATACTCAGAACGATTGGCGCCAATTTTCTTCGATTGGCCAGCTACAAAAGTGAGAGAGTGTGCAGGTCAATGAGGCCGCAGACATCTGGGTCTCTCTGACCTGCACACTCTCTCGCTCAGCCAATATAAAAGTGGCTGGCCAATTGGCTGGGAATTGTCTGAGTAGTAAACATGTAACACTCTGGCAGCTGGCCAACTTCGGAAAGAGCGTAAGATGAATGACTGCATTTCTGTGAAACTTGAAACTCAAAGTGAAGTTGAAAGGTATAAGATTTGAAGTATGAAGTAATGGTAAAAAAGTAAAGGTGAATATGTTTCTTTCCAGAAACTGCGAAGTTCGTTTCGACATGGCATTTCCTTCCCCAGATGAAGACGATAACGAGCTTGAGGTATTTTTGACAATAAAAAACTGTTATTTGGCTGAAATTCAAGTTAACTATTCGTAGGTGCAATGTACTTACCAGTTTCACTATCGAGAGCGGGCACTGAACTGATTGCTTCATTTCGTAGTCGGTCCTTGCTCATGATTCCCGTATGCATGTGAATGTGTGGATTTGTCTTTTCTCAAAAGCATCCGTTTTCAAAAACATCTGCTTAAAACAACACCTTTTAACTTATACTTTATGCTCTTATAAACTGAGCTGCGAATCTAGAGTTATCGATTAAAATTTAAAATGTTTTTTTTTGTTTTAACAAACACAATGTAGAAAGATGCACGTTTGTTTGTTCATTTGTCTCTTGTCTGACATATTGTTTTCTGTTTCTAGGTGGAAATTAATGAAGAAGAAGTAGTTATTCCTGGCGAAGAAGGAAAAGGAGCTAGAACTATCGTGAAGAGGGTAAGAATTTCTTATCCATTCTTATTAAGATTAAGCTAAATGTTTTATCAGAAAAAAATATAAAGAAAAGACAGGTGTAATACTCCATCGAGCGGAGCGTACTCGTTTCTCTACATTTTCTAGATGCAAACACGTTGTTGAATCAAACTACCCAAAATGCATAACGCAGTTACGCATATTCGTATTCGTATTTTCCCCGCTAACATGTGTCGCAGATATGGGGTTATAGGGTTGCCAATCGATCTCAAGTTTTTTTTCGAATTTCTAGTGTGGACAAACATCGAAAAGAAAAAGTTTTATTACGACTTTGAAAACCCTACTAAACTACCTCATTTGTATTTAATTTCAGTTCTGGGAGGCTCGCTGGAAAGCAACACATTTTGATAGTCTACCCGATTGGCTACAAGACAATGAGTATCTCCGTACTGGTATGTTGATCCTTGTTTGAAATAGGCATTAGATAGATAGTTGTATACCTGTAACCTGTAGTAGTTTTTCAATTCGTGAGGTAATTGGTTTTCAATTCGTGAGGTAATACTTTGGTAATTGGTACTTTTGGCGAGGGCCTGATCTTTAAAGAGCTCGTAATATCGTACGTACTACGTAACACAAGGTCACTCAATTATCCCCGCCACGGTTTAAAGTGCAAGTCGAGTGGTGAACATTTTCAAAAGTCATAGAACTTGTTTTCAGGCCATCGCCCTCCTTTGCCGTCGTTCAGTAATTGTTTCAAGAGTATCTTCGCGCTACACACGGAAACGGGAAACATATGGACGCATATGTATGGTGAGCAAAATATTTTCTCGGAAAATTGATGTGATATCTCATTACTTTTGTGAAAATGGAGGTCTGCTCACATACTCCAGCAAGGTTGTCCGAATAGTCAGAAAAATTCGAAAAACGGACTACTTTTTAGCGGAAAAGATGAAAATAGGTCTACTTTTGATGAAAAATTTTAAATTTTCACGTGTTTACATCTGAAAACGGATATATTTTCGTCGTTTAGTCACACCTCACTGTTGTATGTCTGCTCATATCCCGGTAAACTTGTCCAAATACCAAATAGTCAGAACATTTCGAAAACGAGCTCCTTTGCACCATTTTTTTGTAAAAAAAAAATAGGCAAAATTATTAAATTTCACGTATTTACATCCAAAATGGGTTCCTTTGCGGTATGGTTATACCGAACCGACAGTTTACATGGCTAGTTGCTATTCCGTTCTGCACAGCAATATTACGGTGTATAAACTAGTTGGTCAGTATAGTGGGAGGGCAGAGGTTCGCGTTCGCGTTGGAGAACTTTTCGAATTTCGATTTCAGGTTGCGTGGCTTTTATCGGTGTTGCACTATGGGTTCTGACAAGATCTTCCGATCAGGTATCGTCCTATTTAGAGTTTCTTTGATTTTGCACACCTGACAATTGACGGCTAGGCAGGGGGGATCACGAAGTTTCCTGACGTTACGGGCAGTACGACGTAGCCCCTTTGAAAAATAAGAATTTTCCGGAAAAAAATCTGGGTATACCCTGCGGCGAGGTTAGTTATTTCATTCAAAACAACATGTATTCTGTTTTCAGGTTCAACTAATGGAGAAGGTTATCTTCTCTGCGTTCTTTTTGGGTGCTGTAACGTGTCTCGGAATGTCATTCACGTTCCACACACTTGCCTGTCATTCCATTGCCGTCGGAAAACTATTCAGCAAGTCAGTTCAATATTGCAATGCTATGTTCTGTGAGGATGACTCTAGTATCTTGGTGCGGCGTGTCGCCGGTGACTCGGAATTTGGTAGACGACTTGAAGGTGTTCTTATTGTTCATCAAACACTTGGCTGTTTCTGGCGGAGAGGTTGCGGGTAAACATTTTAAGCAAAGATATCTGCATTCAAAGAATGTGGCACTCGCTCATCACCTCATCAGAGAAAGAGAAGGAAATAGAGAAATAATTGAAGCCGTGAGATTTTAAATGGTTTACAGTTCACTTTTTGTACGATGTTGTATCGGAGAGGGTTGGAAATTAGTCGAAATTTGTAAAAAGTGGGGGACCAGGAAGTGTGTGAGTTCTGTTCGGTTTCACCGTTTTCTGCAAAAAGTGAACAATACGATGTTGTGAATGAGTGTGCAACAAAAAAAGAACAATACATTTGTTTGCACAACGGTTCACAACGTTCTTAGGGAAAACTACTATGCACTTTTACGTTCAAGTTATACTTTATATATTTGGTTTCTTGTGAATCGTTGTGCAAACAAATGTATTGTTCTTTTTTTGTTGCACACTCATTCACAACATCGTATTGTTCACTTTTTGCAGAAAACGGTGAAACCGAACAGAACTCACACACTTCCTGGTCCCCCACTTTTTACAAATTGTTCTCTTTTTGCTAGTTGTACTAGTACAACCACTTCTAGAGTTGACTTAGAAAAACGATTTTTGAATAGTGGTGACAATCAAACATCCTGATATCTGAAAGTTCCAGGTTTTCAAACGATGTGATCCTGAAAAATTCAAAAAACAGCTTTTTTCCGCTTCGGTAATTGAAATTTGAGTATTGTGAAAAATCTGCGTCATTACAGTAAGAAAATATTTTCTCCATTGGCGCGAACGGGCGCCAGCCATTGGCGCCAGATATAGAATATGTTACTCTAATTAGTAACAAATAACTTGGAATGAATGGCCTCGACCAATTAGCACAATTTCTGACTGTTTTTTGGTTCAGAAACCCTATTTTCAAATTTTGGCGCCAATTGGCGGATAAAGTACCGTTTTGGCGCAGAATGTCGAAGAAATGTTGCTATCCAAGCTGTATTCGTTAACTATGTTAATAGTTCGAACATCTGTGGAACATTTCGCTCGTTACCCTACTTACCTGGCGTTGTTCTAATTTGGCGCCATTGGGCGCCAGCGTTTGGCGCCAAATATAAACCATGACACCAAATTTCCAGAGAAGGTGGAGATTCACTAATCTAACCTCTGTGCGAAATTTCGGAGCATTTCATCCATGGGAACACATATTTTCCTGCTACTGGCGCCTATTGGCGCCCGCGCCAAGCGCCAAACGAAACGTGACATCACCAAACTTCTTGGGCCGCGCTAACTTTGGGGTTAACACATGTGTGCCAAGTTTCAGCCGAATTGGTCCAGTAGTTAAAAAAATAATTTTCTATGCGGACATTGGACGAGGGACAACGGAAATTTTCATAACGACACGACAGCATAACTTTTTTCAACCTCGACCGATTTTCCTAATTTTTTCATACAACATGTATTTATTAGATATCTAGCTCTCTCTTTTTTTAAATTTCGAAAAAATGTTTTATTTGAAGACTTTTGTGGTTTGAAAGCCAAAATTGAGTGCGCAATGGCCAAACCAAACACAACTCACACGCAGCGCTTCGCGCTGCGCGCGATACTAAGATATTCTCGCTCAGGGAAAGGGGCTCGCGGGTCACATGAAGTTGACGGCGAGTCGTTGCGGAACACGTGTTACCCCTCGCCAGTTAGTCGCCGCGGAGTTTCCGTAGGAGAACACATACATAGGTTATCATTAATCATCATGGACTACGAAGTTTTCTCCTCAGGATTTAGCTTTCGGTTGGACGTTTACTTTTCTCTTCCAAATTGTCTCATCATTGATCCTCATAGTATAACTGCCTGACAGAATCCGATATTAATATGCTACTCTCAGGCTGGACTACACTGGAATAACGATGCTGATCGTTGGCTCGTTCATCCCGTGGATCTACTATGCCTTTTACTGTCGTCCACAGCCCATGATCATCTACATATTCATGATTAGTGTCCTCGGAACAATGGCCATGATAGTCTCGCTCTGGGACAAGTTTGCCGAACCCATGTTCAGGTATCACCATTTTCTTCGATTCTACAGCTAAAAATTTTCAGCGTGTAGGTAATACTATACCTAGTGGTTCGTTTTATTTTTCTCAATACTAGCCCTAATGTCGTACGTTCTACGTTGCTATATCCCACCGTGTTTGTTTGTAGTTTGCCATACGTTTATTGAGATAAAAGTACAACTAAGATTTGTTCACTGTCCATAGCTGGATCTGAACATTGTGAACTAACTAATATGACTGCAGACCTCTTCGTGCCGGCGTCTTTGTGGCCATGGGACTGTCTGCTGTTGTTCCTGCTGCCCACCTTTTGGTCGTCGACGGGTTGGATTTCATGTTGCACAAGGTGAGGGAGAGAGATAGTTTCTAGGGAGGGAATGTAGAGAGAGAATGTTATTGGTTAATTTCAATTTCAAATATGCTTAGGTTTTCGCAGAAAAAACACACAAACTGACTGACGCAATGCGGAATTTGTAATAATGAAATGAAAATTAATTTGTGTTCATTTGGTTCTTGGGAACATTCGGTCGTAACATTGAGCAAAAACCTATGTCCGGATATTTTCTTTCTTCGATTAAGGCCTCGTTGGGGTGGATGCTTCTCATGGGTGGAATGTACATTGGAGGAGCAGCCATCTATGCAACTCGTGTTCCCGAACGATTTTTCCCCGGAAAGTGTGACCTATGGGTAAGTCTGCTAGTTCACACGCCCTTACACTTTTTATGCGAACGTTTCGTCACGTTTAACGTATATTTTCTGGTATCAAGATGGTTTCAGCGTGGTATCTTATATACACCACCGAGGCCTCCTAACCTCCTATGGATATAGGGTCACGAATAGAATCAAGTTGAAAGTAGGGGTCGCGCGTTGAAAACTGACGAAATTCTTACAAAATTAGTAGTGAACAAGCAACATATTAGAAAACATCGCAGTTTTGATGGGGTCGCGGCTAGAGAAATATGGAGGGGTCACGAGGATTTCATGGCCAACATGAGACGCTTGGTGTATGAGCTACTTGTATTTCAGAGGAAACATCTGTTGAATGCTGTCATATGCCAGTAAGGTTGTCCGAATAGTCAGAAAAATTCAAAAAACCGACTACTTTTTTGCTGAAAACTGTAGGATTTCTTTGATTTTGGTGCGAAATCATCAATTTTCACGTGTTTGAAGCTAAAAATTGACTACTTTTTGTCGCTTAGTCGGACCTTGCTGGTGTTTGAATGCTGTTGTTTAGCTGACATGTTGATCTACTTGGTTTCCTTTCCAGTTCCAATCTCATCAATTGTTCCACACATTTGTGGTCGTGGCTGCCTTCATCCATTTCCATGCCATAACTCAGATGGGACAACGGAAGCTGATGGAGGGAAGCTGTGCCGAACAATTACTCGAAAGGTGACTGACATATATTATCTTTCTCTTTTTACCATTACTTTTTTTTCTATTCTGGGCTCTGGCTTCTGGCAACCTTCTGTTTCATTCTGTATCGCTAGCCAAATTGAACAAAGAGCAAAAAATAAGTTTCATAGAAAATATACGTCTACACCCTCAGAATTTAATTGTATTGAGCTGTGCATCAATTTACGCATTACGCTTACAACCACTGAGAGCTCATTATTTGGCAAACTTGATTAAAAATCATAGAACACAGGACTTTATCTTCCAAAAACTTTACATGCGAAATTAGAAAATTTCGACGTCTTTCAATAACTGATCCATGATCCGTTTATTTGAAGGTTCGGCGAGGAGCGGCATCCTTCATGGCTTGGAACGTTACTAGGACTGGATGATGATCCTAATATTGTCAGCTGGACTCCTAATGTTCTCTGAAGTCTGAAGGATCTGGAGGTATTTTTCCATTTTCCATATGCGCGTACCAGCATGAACGACGTAAGACGCCAGCATGCATTTACATTGAAAAAAAATCAGCTAGTTCTCCCGATGTCAGCAAGGAAGTAGCCTGTTTTTCGAATTATTCTCATGGTTTTGACGGCTTCACTGATGTGTGATTTTTCTTTCCTCCAGTGAGGTATAAAGATAAAGTGACTGAAATTATTGAATATATTTATTTTTCCGATGTTTCATGACACTGTTTATATTACAAATAACAAATATATGTTTATTCAGTAATGAATACATTTAGTTCGATCCTGTTGTGACGTTACCAGTACAAATCATCAGTGCAGAAGAGTTTTTGCCTTCGGTCCCTTCTTGTGGTTTCATGGACGATCTAAGCTGTAAATACAGGGTTGATTTTGTTTCGCGTTTTCTCTTGTAAACTTGTACTTTGCTCTTCACTTAGGTTTTCTCTCTTAACACTGTCAACATTTTCGATGTTTCTCGCTTTAACCATAGGATTAACACTGGCTGACTGGGCACTAGTTTCCATTTCTGTACATTCCTTTGACATTGTTTAGTGATAGTTTGTATACATATAATAAATATTCTAGTCCATTCTGAAATTACCCATCCTTGCTGCCCATAGGAGATTACAAACATTGTTTATCTGTAGTATGTACATGAAGTTGTGTTTCCCGAAAAATTCTTCAATATACGTATTAGGGGCTTGTGTTGGTGTCCATATGTGCTGGTTCGTAGTAATTATCATAGAAAATGAAATGAAGATTTATTCAGTACTGCCTTTGGATATATGAATTTGTTTTCATCAATGTTGATATCTATCATATTGTTTGTTTCGCATTATCGTGCTATATCTCGTCTGCCTCATTACCACCAGTAACCGGGCTTATTAGGAACAACTTTGTTAACCAAGTAACCGCGTCAGAATCAACAAGTTAACACCTCAACTTTCGAACCTGCTTCAACAACACACGCGGCTGAAGTCTTGTAAACAAAATGGTTCCGAATCAGTTGACGAGTATCCCCGTTATGCAAAGGGTGAATGTCATCGTGGCTTTGGGTAACCTAAACGGTTCTTGGGAATCTAAAATGAAAAACCGGCTAGCTGTTTTCTAGCGCAAATGTGCCTTATACCGTTATTTTCAACGATGACCGGAGTTCGGTTTCAGGTTACTTACCGGTTACCCAAAAATGGATTACCAAAACCGGTCAGGTTACCAGATAACCTCGGTAAGATATAGAATTGCAATTGGCCAGCACAGTGCTTGCCCGTTCTCCCTCTGAAATTAATGAAGTAAGAGAGGCGTGCTCTGCTAACTCCTCTCCAAAACCGCCGCTGGCGATTTGTTGTTGTTCGTAGGCCCGCGGTCTAGCATTGATTAAATGTCCTCGTGGTGTGTATTAGGGTCGAGAGAGAGTGCTTTTTCACTCTCTCATCTTTCTAATACCCACCCGTCCTTCTTTCTTTTCTAAACCTGTTCACCGACCCAAAAGGGCTGAAGATCAAATTGAAGTAATCATATTAGCCTGTCTGATCGAAAATTGGTACTTCTTAATTGAGTTACGTCATTTCCCATGATTTGGAAATTAGTTATCTAGTTGTCACTATGAAATTCTTTTATGGTAGTAGTTTGGCGGTTGCACACTCTGTACGATAAGAGAGGTGACTTTTATACTTTTATTGAGATACTGCTGGCTACAATTAAATATGAATGGAGCAGCGTTTAAAAGAATGGCGTATTGCATGTACCGCCTACTGGGTTTTTATAGTTAATGATTTTCAGACATACAATGTTCCGTACCATCCTGCTCCTTCAGTTTTTTCTGTTTTATCAGCGGTGGTCTATGAGAAGAACGCAAATTAACTTATTGTCATCATGAGAACATAGCACTTACTTATGTGAAGAAGTGAAGACATGATTGCACTGTCTTTTAGTCTTACCACAGCGTTAATATCATCATCGGCATTAAACACGATCGATATTTCACTAAGCCCCCCTTTTGATTTGATTCGATCTGGACCAGGGTCATTCGTGAGTATTTAGTTTTTTCTCTCTCTTTTTCACATCAGACATAGGCATTACCTTGTAAAGTTTGTATTATGTATATTTTGTTTCAATTTCAAGATGTAGTCAACTTTTCCCAGAACAAACCAGTAGGTTACAGATAGAGGTTTTTTTAGATGTTGTTGACAGAATTGAGTGTTTTCGAGTTAGTAGGTCTTTTGACACACTGACACAACAACAAAGTCCGATAATCTAATATGAATGCGTATCACGCAATTCGCAATTACTCGTTTTTCTATCTATTCCACGTCTGCCAGTCAATATGGGTTCATTAGATACAGCTGCCAAGTTTCGTTGACATTATTGGCAGCTGGTTAACTGCAATCGAAATGGGGTTCCTATTCATACCAACTGCTAAATATTTCGGATGATATTGTTATATCAATTCTTGTATTCACATGCTAAGTAATGTTATAGTCACACACCAGTTCAAGTCCGCCTATTACTTCAACGAGAAACCCGTTTTTTTAAAAATTAAACTACGTCGGCTTACATGATTATGGTATTGTGAATTCATCTGGCTATTTAGGCAAGTTTGGTATGACTGTAGTTATAGTGCTCTAAAAACTGTATTGTTATTGGTATCATGTTCCTGATGTTTTCCTTTCTTAAATCGTGAGAAGTTCAGTTCCACGAATGAAATGCATTTGTTGAAGGAAAAGCGAAATTGGCTGCAAAAATTCAAGCTTCGAAAATTGTAAATGTATAGCTGGAACTATGCCGTGTGTCATATCACACCGCTGCTCATTTTTCAATTAGCCTTGTCGAGCCGAGGAAATTCGAGATATTGTTCGTCGGTTGTGTCACATCTCGAATGTTGTTATTGACGGGATATACCTGATTGCATTTCAACTCCCGAAGCATCTCTTTATCATAGTAGTTTATTACTATTTACTCTGTAAAAGCTCTCTATTCCTTGTCTGTGCGTCTGTTTCTCTCTCTCTTTCTCTCTCTCTCTCTCTTTCTCTCTCTCTCTCTCTCTCTCTCTCTCTCTCTCTCTCTCTCTCTCTCTCTCTCTCTCTGAGCGTGCAAGTATGCATGAATATTCTTTTCTTTCATCTTCTCCGCCATTGTTCGTATAATCCTGATATATCTAATCCGTTTGTTTGCAGATTTTCCCCCAATATTCCACGTATTTCCAGGTTGAACTCATCCTTCTACCAGCGCAGCCAATCAGAATGACCGATGCTTCAGAGACCCCAATGAACGTAGATGTGGGGGACCATTTGACCGCAGACGGAAAAATTCGTGTCGATCTCGACCCCGCCGGACTACTCAAACGACAGCCCAAGAAGAGTATTCTCAAGATGAAACAGGTAGCACATATAGAAAACAAGTATAAGTGAAAAGGAATAGAATAGTTGTGGGAAAATGTTTGACCAGGGGCCAGGGGTTAGCGCAAAGTTAACAAACAACTCGCAACTACTACCGAAACCGAATAAGCTAGCGAAATTAGTCAAGATTTGAAATTTGGAATTTCTCTATTTTTGGCGGCTATTCTCCGACCTAGTGCACGCGTGTCACGTGTTGTCATCTATGTGTTTGTTTTCGAAATAGCATGTCAGCCATGCGTCTCATATGAAAAGTGGTGGTAGACAGTTTTCAATAAAGATAAAGAGTTGAGTTCGCGTTTGTCAGCTATCGTGTTTCTCTCACCTTTGTTCATTTTCTCCTGATGTTTGAAAAAGAACACGAACTGGTTGGTCTGTTTGCAAAGTTTGTTCCAGTTCCCCACCACCATTGCCTTTCGAAGAACACTTTTTTGCATCTCAGTTTGCATCGCCGTAATCTCGTTTGTCACTTTCTGACATAATGGAATGGTTCGCGGGACAAACTTGAATTAATAGATGGGGCCTTAACATTGGGTTGGACAAATGGAAAAGAATACAAAAAAGAATTTGAATAATGAGTATAAAAGAGGCTGGTTTTATAACATAACAATCCAAAGCAGGCCTCAACCTATACAACTGTGTTTGTAATTTGATCCTGTTGCATTCTGCTCGAAATACATCAACTGTGACGTGTATCGAGCTCAAACCAGCTCAAACTACAACGAAAATCTGTTCACTCTTTTTCGTGCTGCAGGATGCCTCGCAGGACGGAGAGGGCAAGGAGGGTCGCGCGCGTTTCGATGAGATGAACATTCTGGCCACCTACCATCCAGCCGATAAGGACTATGGTACCATGAAGGTGGGTTGTGTTGCATCTCAATATCACCACGAATGAGTTGCCATTTCGACTTTCGATAAGCTTTCAGATTAACTTTTGTAGTTTGGTTCGTACTTGAACGGGTGGGCAGTAGTTCAAGTTCAACGCCCACCGCGTCTCGAACGAATATCGAATATTTATGGAATATGGAATTTGAACTATAGCAGTCAGATGTTGTCGAACTTGTGAATTATTCTCGATGACGTTTGTTTGAAAGGGTTTCTGGCCTTATTCTATGTTTTTGAAGGAACCGACTGACACGCTTCTATAGGTGCGATAATCTGGTTGTCTAACCGGGGGATTCTCAACTTTTCCGTTGATTGGGTTAGGTGGGACCCATAACTTTTCTAATATCTCTAGTTTCATTGGGTAGTTACCTAGGGGGCACCCATAACTTTGGGTTTTCGGTGGAGGGAAAAGGGGATAGTCAAGTGCTCAAACCCTCGAACCGACACTATTCTCACTATAATAAATAAGAATAGATAGTTGTTAAGACATCATTGAGACAATTTGTCGGAATTAGGCCCGGGCCATACTTTTCACGTTGGCGTATTACGCCGGCGTTTTTGGTGAACAAAACATGGCTATCGATTTACGCCGGCGTAATACGCCAACTAAATCAATAAGCATAACATGCATTGGTTTACGCCGACGTAAAACGCTCGCGTAAAAAGTATGGCCCGGGCCTTAGTATTTACTGTAGTATTGAAATTGATTGTAGGTTAAAATGTCAACTCACAAATCACTATGTTCTTATAAATGTCGGTTCACTCTATTTCTCCTTCAGGTCGATGAGCCAGATACCCCGTTTAACCACTCTGACTACGAAGTTGAAAGCGGAGACGAAGTGGGTTTTCATCGAATCATTTTTTTTATAATGTCATTGTTTGTTTCACATTTTAGAATAACGAAATGAACGCCTCAACGTGCTGCTGGTATGATGATAAGTGAAAGTGGTGAAATATTTACACATTTCTGAGATTTTCGAAATTGAAATGAAACATTGTTTTCCTTCATTTTTTGCCTGACACGTTTTTCCATCATCTCCATAATATGGGTTGATTTCAGGGCTCGATTGGATCCGGCTCTTCGAACCGCCATCGCCGCGTTTCTCTCGGAACTGCAGTCGACCCCGAAGAGGTAGGCAGACTCAGTCATACACCGCCAAGGAAGGTTCTCTTTATTTTTTTTTTTGAAAGCTCTTTTTCAAGTCGCGACCCCTCCAAAATAGTTCAAAACTGCGATTTTCATACATTTCGGTATAATTTTTACTAGTTTTGTATAAAATTTGCTGGTTTTCAACTCGCGAACTCCCCCCCCCCCCCCATTTTATCAGAGGCCTTGGCGGTGTATGATACTCATTCTAACCGTGCGTAATAGTGGAATGGTCATCTCAGAACGATTAGCGCTAATTTTCTGCGATTGGCCAGCTACAAAAGCGAGAGAGCATGCAGGTCAATGAGGCCGCAGACATTTGGGTTCTTAGAAAACTGAAGAAAACCAATTGGCAAACCAGTTCTTCAGCGGTCTCAACGAGAGAATGTGCAGGTCAGAGAGACGCACGCTGTCTCAGCCTGTCTGCGGCCTTCTCGACCTTCGTGCTCTCTCGCTCTTGCTAATTGCAGAAAGTTGACGCCAGTGTTTCCGAGTAGGATAGTTTGGCGGCGTGCCCACGAGCTTTCGAATTACTGTTTTTTTCCTGAGAAAACATAAGTCTTCAGATAAGCTTTTTCTGACATTATGTAAGAAGGATCAACAGACAAATGAAATTGTTTTCTTATTTATATGTCAAAAACTATTCGAAGACACGCTTCGAAAATGTCAGGGGGAATGATGTGAACTATTACCTATACCGTATTGTGTAGTTGTAGTTAGCCGTATGCAACGCGAAAACTTGGGTCTCCCGAAGAAGTTCATCAAGGAAGGGTCTCTTTATTTTTTTTTGAAAGCTCTTTTTCAAGTCGCGACCCCTCCAAAATAGTTCAAAACTGCGATTTTCATACATTTCGGTATAATTTTTACTAGTTTTGTATAAAATTTGCTGGTTTTCAACTCGCGAACTCCCCCCCCCCCCCCCCATTTTATCAGAGGCCTTGGCGGTGTATGATACTCATTCTAACCGTGCGTAATAGTGGAATGGTCATCTCAGAACGATTAGCGCTAATTTTCTGCGATTGGCCAGCTACAAAAGCGAGAGAGCATGCAGGTCAATGAGGCCGCAGACATTTGGGTTCTTAGAAAACTGAAGAAAACCAATTAGCAAACCAGTTCTTCAGCGGTCTCAACGAGAGAATGTGCAGGTCAGAGAGACGCACGCTGTCTCAGCCTGTCTGCGGCCTTCTCGACCTTCGTGCTCTCTCGCTCTTGCTAATTGCAGAAAGTTGACGCCAGTGTTTCCGAGTAGGATAGTTTGGCGGCGTGCCCACGAGCTTTCGAATTACTGTTTTTTTCCTGAGAAAACATAAGTCTTCAGATAAGCTTTTTCTGACATTATGTAAGAAGGATCAACAGACAAATGAAATTGTTTTCTTATTTATATGTCAAAAACTATTCGAAGACACGCTTCGAAAATGTCAGGGGGAATGATGTGAACTATTACCTATACCGTAGTTGTAGTTAGCCGTATGCAACGCGAAAACTTGGGTCTCCCGAAGAAAGTAAACCGAACATTCGGAATTCCGAAATTCAATTTTCAATTTTTTTCCTATTCCCAACATCAAGTCCAATCTTTTTGAATTGCACAGTTTCACTATGTAGGAGCAGATTTGAAAATAGAGGGTGCCTTGTTTTTTTTCGCATTCCAGTTAGCATTGCTTCCTACTCCGAAATAATCCTTTCTCATTGTGGGAAGATTAGCGAAACGGAAACATGTGATACATCAAAAAGTGAAAACGCTCAAATACTAGTTTAACGCATTGTATCACATCTTAGCTAACGATTGTTTCCATGTTGCTTCGTTACGCCCGTGTGTGTTTGTTGTTTACAACTAGCCTGTGCTCAATGCACTCTGATAACACAGTCAAGTGATAACAACCAGTATGTTTATTACTTGCAAAAAGTTTAGCACACCTTCCAAATTTATCAGTCACATTTCGCAATCATAAGGTGAAAACTTTGTATTTGTTTTAGTTAACCAAGTACCAAGTGTTTTCCAGGTTGCCTACAACTTGGCGCACCCTCATGAGAAGTGTACTTCTCCCGCGATAGATAGTGATGCCGATGAAACTCAGATGACACCCGAACAGCTAGGTTGGTTCTAATCTATTCATCCATCTCAGGAATGATATGTTGATATGAATGTTTTCTGGAAAAGTTCCCTATTTTTGCAGCAACAAAAGTAGAACATTCCCCAGTTACGCAAATAGGAAACAATACTTGGATTTATTGTGTCTGACTTGTTGGTGTCATCGGACTATAATAGTAACATTAGTATCCAGTTTTGTTTACTATTAGCAAAATAGCAAATGAATAATGAGTTGTTTCCTGGTATAAGAGATCGTATCGTAATTGATTTCTCGACAATTTTTCAATCACCCATGACTACTACAGCTGTTCGCTAGACATTGAGGAAGTGCTGATCTCACAATTTTAAATAACATGATTTCTCTGGATAGTTTTGGGATCAGGTCACTTTACTGTGAAAAGGTATGGTGTAACAAACAGTACAGTCTACTTTCTACCCTACCCTATATTGACTTTTCTGGTTAGCTCATTGGAGACCACATTTTTATGAATGTATTTGATTTTAGCACGGTAAAAGACTTAATGATTTGCATAGAAATGTGAACGCCTTGGAAGAAAAGTTTGCCTTAGAACATAGTTTAGAAGAGTTTGTTTCCAGCCAAAAAGCGTGCGTTTGAGAAGAAGCGAAAGATGCACTACAACGAGGGAGCTGCCTTGAAACACCATCTGGCAGATGCCGAGGTGGAAAAAATGGAATGAGTTCTCTCTTCATAATCAACATAGAGGACTTGTCCGTTCAAAAACTGTAAAAGTCGCCTTCTTTGTATGTTCCAGAACAAAGTGTAGTTTTCCAATATGAAAAATTCAAAGCTTTGTGTTGTCAAATCTACACGTTGTTCTAGGAGAGAACAAGATTACTTTTACAACATTTTTCAAATGGCCAGGTTTAATAGTCTTTTCCGATAGTCTACCACTGTTCACCTGATTATCCACACTTGTTTTGCCGTCCTTATTTGTTTCACTTGATGTCTTATCTATATATGGTGTTCATTCTCTAGTTTGTACCTTGTCTGGTCATTTACATCTAGCGTGTTGGCATGTAAAATGGCCGTTTTCAATCTGCATATTTATATAATCTCAAAATCGTAGCCGGTCGCTTGTTTTCAGTATAGTTTTATTCGTCTTTTCCTTTTTTGTCAGAATATGCCAATTCAGAATGGGTCTCCTACTTTTCATTCGCAAGTTGACCATTATTACTCTTGGCCGATTATTGGCCCCTTATTGTAATATTGTAATCGAAAATGAATATTTTTATCAAATGATTCCACTCGTTGTTTCATTGTTCAATAGTCGTTTGACTGAATATCTGTGATCATGAGGTTCGAAGAAAAGCATGTTTCTTGTTTAGCTGTATTTTTAAAATATTTATCTGGAATATCTGTTAACCAACCCGCTTCACACTCTTTTTATACACCACTTTTGACTGCAGAGGCGGACTTTTGAGAACATGAACAAAATCGGAAAAGAAGAAGATTGAAGATAGCTTCTAACCGAGCTTGGTGTACTTGTACCGCTTGAGTCACCTGAGAACCTCGGAATAAATAGTTTGTTTATTCTATTCTATTCAGAATGTCGCTCGCGGGAAAGATTGCTGTTGTTACTGGAGCATCCCGTGGAATTGGTACGTTTTACTGCTGACCAGAAAAAAGGTAATTTCATAAAAAAGGACCGTAGTTATATTCTGATATTGAACTCTTTCGGTCGTACATTGTACATTCAATCAAGTGAAGTTTTAAGCTAACACTGTGAAAAGGCATTCCTATACTTGAATCGCAAAACATATCTTTGTAACTGGTATATATCTAGAACATGTTTTAAATTCCACCATAAGCGCTATTTTCCAGGCCGCGGCATAGCCCTGCAGCTGGGTGAGGCTGGTGCTACCGTATACGTGACTGGCAGGAAGCCAAGTGACAGTGATGCAGCCAAAATGACGTCTCTGCCCCAGTTGGAACAGACGGCCAAAGGTAGGAGGGGTGGACGATCGGTTTTAATATGTGTTTTTAAGGGGCTATTTTAGCTTTGTTATTGTTATCGAATTATTCGAATCCTCTTTTTTTATACCAAACCAGACCTAGTATTGGAATGTGAGACTTGAGCAAATATGCTGTATCAGAAAATGTTAACATTAGTTGCCTATCATTTCAGAATATTTCAGAATATTTATTCAACGCATTCATGTATTTTGACACATAGTATCACATGGTGTTCTCTGAGCTTCATGCTTCACGTACGGCTTCAACGGGGAAGGCTAATTTCCAAACATCGGTCAGAGCCCGGGCTTCGCGGATCCAAGTGCTCCCCAGGATATTTTTGAAGTCATCGTGCCATCTTGCTTTTGGACGTCCAACTCGGCGCGTTTGGTTATAGGCCTATCATTTATAATTGGAAATAATTGTGAAGTCATAAGTATTAATGAGGTTGTAAAAGGCTTCTTCAGAAATAACTGATCGTGGAGGTCGTGGTATCGCGTCATTCGTGGATCATTCTAATATGGCTGAAGTCAAGGAATTCTTCGAGAAAATTGACTCGGAAAACAATGGACAACTGGATATTCTCGTCAATAACGCCTACTCGGCTGTGCAGGTGAGAGTTCTCTGGTAATGGTGGCACAAAAATGAAAATTCTATTATTTTTCCTGTGACTAAGCTGCCAGCGGTTTCGCGTAATTTCGATCACATCCGAATTTGAAGATTAGGCGATTGTCACATTAGCAGCTTTCAGAGCATTTCGAGTGGTTCGGCCGTGAATTATACTTTCATACTATTTTCAATATTTGGGTTTCCACAACCTGAGTTTGTGATCTTTCATCATTATCAATCTGAGCTTGAAGTCACGTAATGTTTGCAGACAGTCATTGATAATATGGGAAAGAAGTTCTTCGAGTGTCCTCCAGAGATGTGGGATGATGTCAACAACGTCGGTCTCAGGTTAGTATTCTTGCCGATTTTTACTTTTTTATCAATTTTCTGTTTTTTTCGCTGAAATTTCTTGAACAAATCACACCCCGCTGGAGTAGGTAGGAGAGGAATACGTGCTTCATTCAATGCTGAAGACGCGATGAAACAACTCAAACTACGAGAAAACTGTAAAAGTGATAGTCCTAAATAGGTGTAGCGGCTTCGAGTTGGCGAAGAAACTGGTTTTGGTTTCATTACCGATAAGAGGGTGTTCATGAAAAGTGTTTGCCAACTCAGTTGGTGAAGTGAGCCGTATCCTTAGTACGTGACGCTTTGTTTTCGAATGGAAAATGTTCGAGTATTGATGGAGAAGTTTGCAGGAATCACTACTTCTGCTCGGTCTATGGGGCTCGATTAATGGATAAGAAAAAAGAAGGTCTGATTGTGAACGTCAGCTCGCCCGGAGGCATAAAGTGAGTTCACGAAAAGCCAGTCTTGAAGTTCATAGATTGTGTACATCGTATAGGTATAGGTGCACCCGCGGTTCTACAGATGTGTATCAATAAGTATTCACGTGTATTTGCCGTGTTTTATTGAATTGGATGAACGATGTTATTTCTCAATGTTTTCGTACCTATCCGTTGATCGGTACTTTCTCCTTTACAAAAATTGGATAGGCAACGCTGACATTTTTTCAGTGATCCTATATTCTTTCTAGATACTTCTTCAATGTTCCTTATGGGGTTGGCAAACAAGCTCTGGATCGAATGGCTGCAGATTCGGCTATTGAGCTGGAGGTACGTCGATATTTTCAGTGTCGAACTGACTTCAGCCGTATTTCGAATATTTCTGTATACCGTACGCCGTGAATATACGGTCAAATATGTTCTTGGCACATACCAGAACGTCTGCCCGGTTTTCGAGTTGTTCTAACTGTTTCATCAATGTTCCCGGAGTATGATTCATGGTTGGTGTATTCCAGGAGAGCAACGTGTGTGTTGTTTCTCTCTGGCCGGGCGCAGTCAAGACGGAATTGATCAAGGAGAACTACGGTCCGGAAGAAGGAAAGACACACTCTGGCATGGTAAAATGGGATCATTTCCTAGTTTCATGACAAATTGACAAGAATAGCGACTTTGTGACGTGTTTGCTGTTGGCTGTAGGTCTCTGGTTCCCATTTTATCGAAATCCCAAGAGCGGGTTGCCTATTTCTGATGAAAAATCATGTCTTTAACGAATCTGAACTAAAAGATGGGTTTTTGTTGCGTTCTAAATAATCAAGATGAACTTATGCACTTTCAACAAATATGTTTCCCTTTCAGGTTGCCGACATGTTCAAGTCTGGAGAATCGATTGAATTCCCTGGAAAAGCCGTGGTGGCCCTGGCCTTGGATCCGAAGAAAATGCGCAAAACGGGACGAATTCTGATCACTGGCGATCTGGCATCCGAGTACGGATTCGTCGATATTGACGGTAAGACCTATATAGTTATCTGGGTGTCTTTAAGGAAGACGTGGGGTTGTATCTTGCTCTCCCCGTCGCTCTCTCGCGCTTCTCTCTCTCTTTCTCTTATTTATCCCTCTCTTTCTCTTCCTCTCGTTCCTTTTCACTCCCTCTCGCTTCCCATGCGTTCTCTCTCTCTCTTTCTAGAATCATTTTTTTCTGAAACGAGGACCTACTTGAGATGAGTTATTTCCAGGCAAGATGCCGGCCAACCTCCGCAATGTCTCTCTTCTTCTCGAACGTTCCGGTTACAAGCGGGCAGCTGGTTGGATCCCGAATTTCGTGAAAATACCCGGTTGTGTCATCTGGGCAGCGACCGGTAAAATGTAATGTTTGTATTATAATAATACATTGTGAAATATCGGTGTACATACTTTAATAATCTCTTTAACTAGAAGTGCATGCGAGATACTTAAGTGAAACGTAAGAAAACCTCGTGATATTTCACACGTTCCGCCTGCTATGCGTTTGATTAGTTGTGTTAATAATGCGTGTACTATGTGTTACCTCCTGTGTTTGTTGTGATTACTATTTTTCTTTGTCTAATCGATACCGGTGAAAACTCGGTTTAGAAGGCCATATCAATTGTAAATTGCTTGTATTATTATTAGTAGATGGATTTTTTATTCCTATTTTTATTTTGGCAAAAATATTTGTACAGTCAATGCTTTCTCAATAAATTATTACGAAAGGTGAAGCAATTGTCAATGTGATCTCTGCTATATCTACGCCAATCAATATATTTGTATCCTACGTTATTGTCAAAAACAGACGCAAGGACGACTTGCATTTGGTGCCTTTTGGTCTATCACTTGCATTCCGATTCTGTATATTTTTCTGACTTCCATCACGGGACCAGCAGTCCCCTACCCATTGGGGGGTCTTTCGGGCTTCAGGAATGGTTCGGCGGTACATGTTGGCCTCTTCTGCTGTGTTCGTAGTTCGATCAATTCGTTCTGCAGCTGTACTAGTTAGGCATCGACATTGGTGCGATACCAGGATCAAGTTATTCAAAATTGAAAGTCATTGAAATAAAAGTCATTAATTTAATTTTAGTCAGGATTTGAAAAAAGACTGAAATGGGACAATGAGATATTGGGTTGGGATATTTGAAAGACAGGTTTAGAGAATCACGCCCGATGTATCTCGTCGAAAACAAACGAGAAAGGACAAAACATTACACCTACTCGCATACTCAAATGATCATGGATTTCAAATATATGATGTAAAAAGAAATGACAGAATCAGAAAAGTGTACAACGTCGGTAATATGTGATTTAATTACAATTCAGACCTTTTTCATTCAATCTTGTGTTCCATCTTTATCATATGTCCCAGTTATGGTCTGGTAAGCGCTGACAATGTTTTCAGTACAGGTGAACCTTAATGTTGAAGCTTGTAAACTATGAGGTGAATCCAGCTCAAACTACATTTTCGCCAGAAACAAATACCGATTTTCTCGATTGCTTACCTTCAAATGAGACAGGAAATGTTTTCTTCAAAAATAAATTACTCAAACTGACGCCATTGCTCTTTGGTCAAAGTTCGTTCCACCAGATCGAACTACGACGAAGATTCGATCAGTCCTTGTTACTCTCGAAACAAGATTTTCAGATGACCGTGATGGAGTTTCTCGTCGCTCTCGCTGCTCTGCCGTCTCTCGTCGATCCCTATCTCTCGATTTGGCTAATTTTACCCTACAGAGATGCTATTCTCATGACGTTGCACAAGAAGCAGAGTTGTCCTACTGTTCCAATTGGGTAAAATGTGGGTTTTGCAGATGAATATCGGGCAATTTCAAGTTGTTATAATGAAAATGTGGTTGCAGCATCTGAATGAAACTATCCTAGAAGTACCCTACACGATAAAAGGTACATGCCACTTTCTCAGCTCTCTTTTGTAGTTTGATCCTCATGTATTTCCGTAGGAGTTCGTACACTGGACTGTGTAGGACGACCAAAGCAATAGGGCCACTTTCTAAATTTTTCATACCCATCGACATTCCTGTAGGAAGAAATGTTAATAAACTTTAAAGCTACTCTGTATTGGAACAAATTATTTACCAGAGGCGAATCTATGACGCATGTCCTCAGAGATTCACTTGGTAGTACGATACGCACAGAATGAACTTTTCCGTTAATTGCTTCGGGAATAAAGTTTAAAGTTGATTAAGAAAATATTAAAGTGAATTTTATTTCCTATTACTTGTTCGTCTAACATATAAATTGTTTCGGAGAGGAGTTTATGTTTTATAACCAAGTTTTGTCACTAATATTGAGTTACACTAGTTGTACAACCTACTGCACTAATTGGTTCTGTAAAACAGACGTTTCGTTCTCCTATTCAAAATTGACATCGCATGTATTATTGAGTATTAGAATAGTTCATCAACCAGTTGTAAGAAATATAGGTTTCAATTATTTTCGTTGCGTTTAGGGAAGTACTATGAACACATTCATCCAATTATTTCAAAATTACGGGTTCCACTGCTAGAACTTCCGTTATCATAGAAAACACCCCCATATTATGACTTTCACATATTGCCCGGCTTCTATTTTTCAACATGTTCTAATATAAATTTCGCCTTTGTAAGAATATTTCCCAACACTTTTCCAGGGAAATAGCAAAGGGGACGAGGGGTAAAGGGGACGACCGGGGGACGAGGGTGTGTCAAATATATCTTCTAAAACGAGACATTATCTTGGTTCTGCGGATCACATTGCTAACTAAAACCGTTTAAATGGTACTACTAGTGATTGTAGTCACCACAGTACTGATAATTATGATTTTACCCTTAATTATTTTGTCAAGCCTCGTTCCCTTTACCCCTCGTCCCCTTTGCTATTGGCCACTTTTCCATTGGGGTTACTTTCAAGCTTTCCGATAATATGTACGTTATTGAAAAGAAGTGAAAGCCTTGTAGTTATACTGTATGTAGCAGTCTCGGTGGGAATGAAACGTACGTTGCGCTCTCTACAAGTAATATTCAATACATTTTAGGCCTAGCATTATTCGTTCATTGTACTTGAAAGTCTGTGATGTGCTTATGACACCTGAAGTGTTGTCTCGCCACAATGTTTTTTGTCAGTTTTTCAAACTTATTGATCTTTGAAAACAGCTACATGAGCCGTGTTTTACTTTACTAATGACATTACAACAATCAAATCACCACTTTATTGTGTTTTTTTCACTGTAATGTAGTCGGAATTATTCTGTTCAGTTTGCTGTCCTATCTAACGGAAAGCACAAATGGTGACGGAGGAGCGCGTTCTGGAGATATCTTTCCGTGTCTATTATTCTCTGTATCTCTCCGCCTCCCTTTTTGGCAACATTCTGTTTCTCTATGTTGTGATCTACCATTCACCAACTAGCTTATCCTCGTTCAAGAGAAAATTTGTGAATTTGACCATCCTTGAAATAGTTGTGGCTTGGTTTGCGGCCTCGAATCAGCTAAGGTGAGAAATTTACGTTTAGGCCTATGATTTTAACCTAATGATCGGAACGTTCCACGCGCAACGTGATAAAAACTTCACCCCGAGAAATGTTAAAGGAACCGTCCTTCTTCACCCATCTATCATGATATCGGCATGCCAATACGTATCGTGTACGTTTGGTGCAAAGGTTATTGAAAATTTCGTAGGTTTCACTCGTGGAAGGGAAGCAGATCAAAAACATGAATCGTACGTGAGAAATCGTAGAAGTATACTATAAAAGTGTTTTTACAGGGTAATGACCACTTCTCGTCTGTTTGTCGTAGTTTCCTATGCACTTGGAGAATACTTGGGGGCTGCCTTTACCTATTTTTCCAATAACCTCATTCAGGTAAAAAAATAGCGAAAAAACTAAACACATTCAATTAAATAGCTGACTGCATGTTAAAACAGAAAAAAAAATAGTTTTCGCGTTTTCGTTACTACATGTACAAAAAATACAAAAGAGGTCCAATAAACTATTGAGGAAAAGGCTGAGCTCGCTTATTTGAAATGACGCGAAAATTGCCTAGGTCTTTGCTATTTGTATTCAGATGTTTCATCATCGGTAATAAGGACTGATTGGTGCACTTTTCCACCAAGCGAGATTAGCCTTTTCCTCAAATTTTTATTGGACCATCTGAGCAGCGCTCCGCGCAGTGCACAATACCACTGAACAACCTACATGTAAAGCCATTGATATGCATATATTTAAATGAATAGCAAAACCAAGACATACTAAGAACAGTTTTGTCTTGTTCGCATTTTCGATGTGTCTTTTGCATGTTTTCATATAAGCAAAAAGTTTTATTTTTATTCTGTCACTGGTAGTGGTAAGAACCACATCTTGGCAACATTAGTAACCATGAATGATTCAACTTGAGATGTTTCCGATAACTTTTTCTCAAAGTTTACCCCAATCGGAAATTTTCAGACTGCGAATTGTTGTATCGCGTTGTGTGTACTGGAATTCATGTTCAGTCGCTACGAAACCCTTATTCAGCGATCGTTTCTCACCTCATTTCGACTACCTTTCATTTATATTGTTTGTTTCATTTTCATGGTAAGTTCAATTTGACCACTCAAAAATTGTAAAAGGTATCATCATTCTTCCGTTTTAGAACTAAGTGTAAATTTCCATTACGGAAAATAACAAGCGTTGTATTGTCAGATGTACGTTTAGTTTTGAATTGTACTAATGATGGCATATTTACAATTTTTAATGGCGAGGAGTTATATACATTAGTACATAAATCGGAGATACAGTTCGATCACTTCGATTAGCGCCAGTAATATAAGATCTTCCGTGTGATATTTTTGTGTCACCGTGGGAAAAACGAAAAACTGTAAACCGCTATTTACTGTTATTTACGCCTGTTATTTACGAATTAAGCCTGTTATTTACGAGAAACACTGCATGTGTATTTGTTAGTACTTTCACGTGTTAGCAACTTTACGTGTACTTGTTAAAGATTTCACGTGTTTCTGGGAACCTTCACGTGCTCTTTGCGTGTTTTCAGGCCAACACCCATTTTCTGCCCAAAGAGCATGGAAATTGTCTGCCTGATGAGATGATTCCGTACTACCGAAATAGTACGGTAGTTTGCTCCTTCTCGCTGACCGCTCTTTACAATACGTCAACTTTATATAGAGGTATTACTATTGAACTGCATATTCATGACGTGTTTTGTGATCTATTGAACACAGCATTGTGAAAAACAGGTTACCAACCCTCCCCTGCTTTCGCTTCCCATCCATATAGGTGTCATAAAATAGTGCGCAAACCGAGAAACGCAGGATGGAATAAAGCTTCCGGGATTCTCTAGCACACGTGCTCTGATCGTGCCATTTTTCAGCGGCGACACTTTTTCTGTCAATAGTCGCGCTGGGAGTACCAGTTCTGTGCTTTGTACTTCGTATTTTGATCAAGAGACAAATACGTGTATTCGCCTTCCATATGTCAGAAACGACGCGTAAACAATACTCGATTGTGGCAAAGGTGAGTCTGACAGAGGCATAATTTACTCTGCGTTTAGACGGGACTATTTCCAGAAAGAACTGCTAAACGAGATTGAGGGTGTAATCTTCAACGTTCTAACCTTTTCATCCCAACCTGAATCTCTTCAAACACACGCTATTTATCTGCTCTCACATCTCTGCTAGTGTGAAAATCGATAGTCGCAGAATGAGATGAAGTTGCTGGCATGAATGAGATGAAGTTCAAAAACCTGTTGTGGATAGATAGTAATTTCGCTGAATTACAGACCCTCTTCTTTCAATCTTGTATTCCATTTCTATCGTATGTGCCAGTCATGGGTTGGTATGTGTTGACAATGTTTTCAGTGCAGGTAAATTGTGATCAATTTCGGAGATAGCGAGAAATGAACGACGTCTTCTTCAGAAACCAATCTTTAGATCATTTATTCTAAACTTAGAGAGAGTTACAGCCAGAACATTTTCTTCATTATCTGAATTCACTATCTTAGAGAGAAAGATAGTTATTACCAACAACTCTCCAAAGTTACTTGGACAAAATTACCTATAATGCGGTAAAACACCTTAATGTTCCAGATCTCTTTGATGGAGTTCCTGTCTGTCGCTCTCGCTGCTCTGCCGTCTCTCGTCGATCCCTATCTCTCGATTTGGCTAATTCTACCCTACAGAAACGCTATTCTCATGACGTTGTTCAAGAAGCAGAGCTCCCCAATTGTTCCCATTGGGTAAAAATCATGTTTTTGTTGATGAATAATTTGTATTTCAAAATATCGCAACCCTACACATCACGTTGTTTCACACAAGTTTTTGTCTTGTCTGAAAGACGCTGATATATTCATAATAAGTGGAGAGTATTGCGCGTAGATTCATAACAAAACTATGCCTCTTTCTCTTTTAATTAAGATTGATGTTGTTTGTATTAAAACTGAATTCATCATTTGACCGAAAGTTTTGTGATAGTAAGGGACCACCAGTACACTATCAAAGCAGTAACTTGAGATTTCATGTTTTTTTATCGATGCAAATTATAGAGAAACGGTCCCTTCAATGTCAGAGCGTGTCGAAAACAATTGATCTGTTTTTAAGCGTGACGTGAAAACAGTATTTTTTTAAAGTTAGAAGAAAGTTGAAAGTTAGAAGAACAGCGTCAAGACAGTAACAGTAGTTCCGCTCAGAAGCCTTTTTGACCGATTAGGTGCTCTACGTTTCACAATTTGTAGAGGATTTCAGAAGCATACAGCACAATTGTCTTTGTTGATTTTTGTTGAACAAAACAGAGAACTTTGATTTTCCCAATCTTCCACAAATCACAGGTGAAAATTACCTATAGTGAATACATCATTGTGATTGCATGTACCCTTTTCAATTAGAAAAATTGTTAAATCGAGTCGCGATTGCTCAACCACCTGCTCCTACTCATTACTCGCCCAATTTACCCTTTTACTCAGTTTCAACCTTTTCAAAAGAGTGATTTCTAATCTACTGTGTGGGGGGGGGGGTGGGGTTTCGATTAAATTTGCAGATTATGGTCCACATCATTCCTGCAGCACTTCTACCGTACACAGTAAAACTTTCCAGAACCAAGTCTTCAAATATGGACTTCAGCCTTGCAAAAAAATTCAGAGCACTCTTTGTAAACCTTTCGAAAATCCTTTTTCATGAAAATTATATGTACTGAAAGTTCTGAGTAGTTACTATTACAGTCGCAGCAGGAATGACAAATAACATAGATATACCCAGTTTTTTCCTCGTCTGTAGCGCTTTTGAATACGTGGTGGAAACACACAAGTTTAAAATGTTTCTCAAAGGTCTATAGAAAGCATCTGTAGTACACTGTTCTAGGCAACCTATAGTATATTTATATTTCAACCCATGTTATATTTCAGCATCATCAAAATGGTAGCCTCTGGTTTCATCAACCAATCGATAATCGAATGTCCACCTTTTGACCTACAACCTACGCTGTACATCTTTTCAATGCATGTTATGTCGGCTATATCTACGCCACTCAATATATTCGTGTCCTATGTTATTGTCAAAAAATCCACAGACGCAATGAAAACGTACAAATGGTACCTTTTCATCTATCACTTATGGATCTCGATTCTGGATATTTTCCTGACATCGGGCACGGTACGTGAAATGTCCTTTTCATGTGCGATATGTGGCTGTGAACGTTACTACTAGATGGAATTACGAAACATATCATCCACACGTTGTCGCTTCAGGGTAGTTACGAGACTGTTGAAGGAAATACGTTGTCCGACAGTGCCTGTTAACTTAGACATCAGCTAGCGTTTCTTTTCACGAATTTCAGGCGATTGTGAAACCCGATTCTTTTGGAACCGGTTGGTTCGTCGCAGGAGCAAACTAAACTTGAGCTGACCAAGGCTGAGGCGAACAAAGCGAAGTAACTGATCAAAACCACCCTCGATTTTGCTTCCGGAGAAGTCAGTTCGGGGAGAAATTGGCGGTGAAAAGTTCATTCTTTCAGATTCCGATAATATTTTTCCCCTTCATTTGCGGGTATCCACAAGGATTCTTCCACTATTTTGGAATCAATTCGTTTGTGTTAACCGCTTGTGTTATCGGTCTAATAGGCGCCGTATTTTCGGGAATTCAGTTGCTATGGTTTTTCCGTTGGTACGCAGTTTTGCCAGCGGACCACCGGTTGAAGTTGGGATATAAGGCTGTGAGGTTGGTTTGGAGCGTTCTTTGCATCAGTCGATGCGAAGAACTGTTACAAAATAATAAAATGTCTATCAAATGTCGTCGTAAAAACTAAGACTTGATGAAAGTCGCGGAATTCAGCTTGGTTAAACACGAAACACCGTATCCCAGTGAGGCCTCAATAGCTTGCAATCGAATTATATTTATCTACGTTCATTTAAATTCAAAATTTGGAGACACTAATTCTTTTATAATGTTAGAGCTTTCTACATATTCACCTACCTGTGGATAGTGGGCCCCATTATTGTTGTACAAAGTTTCCAATACGAAGATCAAGAACCAATCAAACAAAGGTTTATGGTGAGACATTTTCTTATCTTTAGAGTAACTATCATGAGTTCCGAACAGATTGTTCATGTTTAGAGTACGTATGCTAGAAGATTCCGGCACCTTCATCCCATCCTGCGTCTCCTCAAACATACGATATTTCTCTGCTCTTACATCCCGCCGGGATACGAGTGTCGCGAATGAGTGAGGCAGAGCGAGAGACGCAGGTTGGGATGAAGGTGCCGGGATCTTCTAGCATACGTACTCAGAGGCCCTGAGGTACAAATTGTATTGAATATCGGTCGTGGACCAACATCATTATTGTCATGAGGCAGAAAACCTGGTCTGTGAAACTCATACAGCGCTTAAAGGATTGCTGCCTTACATTTGTGGTAGTTGTTTTGGTGAGGAACGAGGGAGCGGAACGTTAAAGGACGCCTGGAAAAGAAGAGTGGATTTATTCACTTTCCACCGTAACTTGCGTCTGCCATCATTATATATTAGTTCCTGTACAAACGATCAAAGTATCTATATTTATGAAATTTTAGGTCTACCTATGTGCTAGACCGATTCTCTATCTGGACGGACTCTATATTTACACCCCTGAAATGGTGTCGAAAGCTGTGCCCATCTTCATGGCTCAGATTATTATTGGTAAATCTTAGACTACTGCATTTTTTGGTCCTTAGAAATGAGTAATACATTCTAGGAGTCGTCCTAAAATGATCCAGGAAAGACTGTGTATGACTCTTTTTATATACCTATTGAACTAGTGCTAGTAATACAGCAGACGGTGCACAAATTTTAGTGTGCTTTGCATTAGGAGCGCGTCATGTTATGTCCCGGGACTATCTGAATTATCATTCCTTCCTCCCTATTAATCTATTAATACAAAGTTTATTGCGCGTACATAACATGAAAGAACAGACTTAAATGAACTAAATGAATTGTTACTAGACTTCCCTCTTCCAATAATGGTTTTCAGGATCATTACAAACTTCATACTTTTTGATAAATACTCTTCGAATTCTGAACAGCAATGCGTGCCACTTTTCGGCCGAAACACTGAAACTACAGAAAAAGTTTATAATTGCACTAGGCTATCTGGTCAGTTATTCATCGCTCGACATTTACTTTGATCAAATCATTGAGGTTATAGAACTAGCAGCTGCAAGAAGTTATATTTTCGAAACAAAATGAAAATCAAATTGAACCTAAAATCAAAACTGAAGAAAGTTCAAAAAGTTAGCTTTTGCCAACATATATTTTGCATGCTGGAAAACAGAAAAAAAGCACTTTATTAACAAAATATCAATAGCAAGTCGAGTTCAGTACGTTTGAAGTACGACAGAAAAATGTCTTTGGTACCAGAAAGGTCTTTTTTCAGCACAAAATATGACTTTGTGAGCGATTGATTTTCTAGGCAAGCAGTTTCAGTGTTGACTGTGAGCTAGAATTATTACATAACTTACAGCTGACAATTCCTTGGTTTGTGCTCATATTTCCCGCTTTCATGGTATTCACTCTGGTTGGAAACGAAATATTTGGGGTCCAAAGTAAGAAAAGCATGAGTTAAAAAAATGAACATTTGTTTTATGATAATGTGGAACGACTGAGATCATTGAACTCGCTCCCTAGAATGAAATTGGAACCGGAGATATAATCTTTGCCAGGTGCCGGCAATATTTTGTTGGGGTACTCTTGGAAAGTTTTTAGCACATGAATTCTAGCTAAAAGGCTAGGAGTTTTTGCATTAGATTCGGATTTCCTATTACAAAAAATATGTAAAACTCTTTTCCACTGACTTGAAGTTTGCATGTAACGGCAGTAAATACAGTCACCGTGAAAACTGAATGTAGACTCTCAGTAGAATGCAGATTTCATGTATTTTATGCAGGTGTAGGTAACCTGTGCATGGTTATCATTTCAACACACGGAACGTGTAGTTCTCTTTGTATTTTGTGGGTTAATGATCCATATAGAAGATATGTTACCTCTTTCTTCAGGAAAGGTGAGAAAAGAAAAGATATGAAAAGGGTAAGAAAAGAGCATGCATTTCTTGAGCATACTACTGCAACAGCGCTCCAACAAAACTAATTCTACCGAAGGGGAAATTTTTGCTGTTTGCTTTCGAAACTCGAGCAGATTATTTATCAGAATATTGTGCAGACAACATTGAGAAAACAAAATAATGATTGACCATTATGAATATGAGTTGAAAGTTATGAAGTGAAAGAAAACCTGCAGTTCGTTTGGTTCGCGGTTCTTATTAAGTTTTGCTTCACCAAAATTGGTTCACCTCGCACAGTATGATCAGTTGTAAAACAATAATGTTTGGAAGTTTATACGTTCTCTCACTTGAACGCTCTGCTCGGAGAAGCAGGCGAAAATAATATTCTACCATTTTTTCAGAAAATGCGGTATACACACAGGCCGTTTCCATTATGAACTCATCTTCGGTTGCCCCTAGTCAACCTCCAGTCCTTCAATGAAAAAGTTTTCAACTGTTTCTGAAAAGTTCCAGCGGTCTCGAATTTCATGTATTAGAACATCGGCATTTTTTACAGATATAACTGCCTGATATAAACTGAACATATTATTTTTCTAATTTGATATTAGTGTTCTAACTTCATACGGTGTGCCTATTCTAGTCTGATATAACTAGCACTATGTTATTATTTCCTGAATTAGCCTTCCTGCCTGCCCCCTTTGAGAATCGAAAACGAAATTAGTTCCTCTGAAAAATTGGTGTTATGCCAAATCAATAGTGAATCGCAAGGACTCTTTGATGCAATGATCATATTTTGAAATTTCTGACAATGGTTGCAAAAAAGAATTATGAACTTTCAATAAATGATTGATTAAATTTAAATGTTTAAGTAGACATTGTGTGTTTGGGTAAACGTAACAATGTTGAAAAACATCTAAAATATTCCAATAACAGTTGAAATCGATTGAAAAGGATGACAATTTGTAGGGATGTGAGTTACAAACGTTGAAAATGATTACAATTCTCGGAATCAAAGGTGCATGTCCGTCCATATGCGCGCTGTGTACAGGCCAGAGTGTAGTCTGCCATGACAAAGATCGAAAACGATAAAAGACGCCCGCAAAGTCAGCAGAACACACATTGCGCTTCGTTTCGCCCGTCTCCAAATGTTACTGGTTGTCCATGGTTCGCTCTTTCCATGACCAGTCTTCGCTGAATGTTGCCCTATCCGCTCTTCCCGCTGACTTTGTAGTTTGATCCCATTGCTTTTCGGTTGAAGTTTGTGAAAACCGGCGTGTTTTGAAGTGAAACTACGACGAGTTTTTCTCGCTATACCTGTGACTTTTTAGATTCTGGTTACTATGATTATTAGATTCTCTCATTCACTTTTCAATCGGAAAACCACTTTCTGTTACTCAAATCAACTTAAACTAAAAGTTATTGATAGCAGAAATCTCCTTGAACTTTAGAAGTTGCGACCGTTGAAAAGGTTTATAACAGTAATATTTACTCGACGTTTTACCAATCTCAAACGTTGAAAAAGCAGTCGATCAATATCACGTTCTTGAAACCAGCTGTCGCAGTTGGTAAACAACTTTTTCTAACTGTCTGAGTAGGCTATATTTTGCTCTCATATCATGTTTCTCTTGCAACAATCAATTTTCACCCATTTTTTAAGTTTACAGCGATATTCAAAACGGTGTAATTTCTCGACCTGATTCAGGCGAAAATCAGTATTGTCTCAAACAATATCCAGAAAAACCAAACACCTGCACTTGCTGGAAACGAACTTGTTCGTAGGAAAACGAGTAAATTGTTCTAGCAAGAATGAAGATTTATGCGTTCATTCCGAATTATCCATAGCGGTTGTTGCTGTTTAGACTCGTCATGAGATTTTCGATTGCAAGGTAAAGCGGTCAATTAGTTCTATCGCTTTCGCTAGCTCCAGCAGATTTTTCTTTTGTCCTGCTGTGTAAATCCGGTTTGATCTCATGTTTTCTAGTCGAAACACTGAGTTTTGATGTGTTTAACAGGTCTCAGTTGAAACTTGAAATGACCTAGTAATCGTCCAGATTTACTAAAAGTCCGAACCACTCTAAATAGTCAGCGGTCCCAGTAGTCTCTCTTTCATTGTTGTTCATCTAAAAACACTGTTTTCCACGCTCACAACTCTCAATTTCAGAATGTCGCTAGCTGGTAAAATTGCCATTGTAACAGGTGGCTCTCGAGGCATTGGTGCGTTTTCGTTTTCATGAGAACCTCTTCAGCAAATTGACACTTTTATCGTTCGTTTTGTTTGCTTTGTGTTTTGACAAAAATATAACCGAGACACCAGGTTTACTGGACCAAAACTGTTCTAGCGTTCACTTCTCCTGTTGACGTTGGTTAATCGAGTCGAAATTTTACAAACCTATAAATGTTTCAGAATCAAAGTTCAGTAAATTAATATCTTATATATATATGATTGAAAACCATGTGATCATATTTACCTTGTAAGGAGTTTTTGATCACCAGTTTACTCAAACATGAAATCTCCTATTTCCACCAGTTCAAGTTTAGCCTTAATTTAACAATCTATTTTCCAGGCCGCGGCATAGCCCTGCAGCTGGGTGAGGCTGGTGCTACCGTATACGTGACTGGCAGAAAGCCAAGTGACAGTGATGCAGCCAAAATGACGTCTCTGCCCCAGTTGGAACAGACGGCCAAAGGTGAGAAAACGTGAAATGAATTTGGGTCCATGTGAATATGTTAACCAATTACTCGTTAGTTTGGCAACAATTTCTCAAAGTTCACAAAAGCACGTAAAGACCGTTCCATAAACTCGACCCGCACTGAAAAATTCGATCAGATCACCTACCCGGTCCTCCTCAAAAAACCAACCCTGAAATCTTTACTCATGCAAAGAAATAAATTTTACACAGGTTCGGGCTATTTTGGCCCACATAATTGTACACCTGGCGCTGTAGCAATCCCTCCAAAACTGGCGAGATCTCATGAGTGAAACTCGTGAGGTCTACTCACGAGGTTCACGAGGAACTGACGAGCTCCTCGTCAGCTCACCAGTTTTTCAATCAATACTTATTTTTTCCCACTGAATTTCAAAGTGAGAGCGAACTATATTTACCAAATAATGCCTACCCAACAAAACTAAATATATAAGGCCGAGATTTTCGAACATCTCACACATACTAGCACAAACACACGTATATGAAAAATCTCTGTGGGAGAAATATAGATGGTACAATTTATAAGGAAAACCCGATTTGACGCATTTCTTCAAATTTTCCATGGAACAACGTATTTAGTACGCATGTTTAATTACAATTCGAATTCTCAATTCGAGAAACTCATATGAAAAATTCGTATTGAAACTTTTCAGTATGAATAATTTAAATAGAAATTCTCCATTTTGAATAATTTTCATCGAAATAACCAATAACAAGAATGAGTATTCGCAACTATAATTGCACTTTGAACTATAAACAAGTTCAATACAAATTATTCATGTATTGGCGAAGTATGTGAAAAATAATTCAAATGGAGGATTCGAACCTGCGACCTCAGTCTGGTAGTCCGACTCATTAGCCACTGCGCTATTTTGACACATTTTCTAACGATACATAGGAGGCGTGATATACCGGTTCATGCGGCATTTACAATTTTGAGAAATGTCAACAAATCTCAAAGCGAATGGAACAAACTATATTGAAATAGTAGTTTTAGCTGAGCTTTTGGAATACACTCGCTACCATGAGAAACCGAGAACCAAAAATCTCAATATTGACAAGTGAAATATACTCGTTTATTCATTGAGTACAATTTTATAGTAACACCAAACAACTATCCAAATATTTCGAGCTTCCTTCTTCACACTCTTGTAAACTTCCAACTGTGAACTATGTTGTTCCAGTTATATGTTGTTCCGACCATATTATCTTACAGTCCCGAGCTGAAAATATATCACTTGAGATATATCTAGCAAAATTTGTGTGAAAAACAAAGAGAAATGGAACTATCAGCGTTTAAGATCGAACTGAATGGAATATAGAAAAGGATATCAATAACTCAAGGGAAATGGGAAAACCTTTCAACTGTCTAGAACAATTTTTTTTTGAATTTTCCAGTTTTTTGTATTCAGAGTTTGCAAAAGAAATGAATTGCGTAAGCAAGGTGATTATGCTAATTTGGACTACTTCAAAACAATACTGATGATAATACCATCGAAATCAAGTAATTCGGGGAACTTACATTCTTTTAAATATATTTATACCAAATTACATTCGAACTGCATTGAAAATCATTGGCCGAAACATACTATTTGAGAAAAAGTATGTTAAATAAAACAAAAAAGTAGTTTAGTAGGTATGAATTACCAAACACAACAACAAGGAATTTAAACATTAAAGGAAAAAGGAAGCCGATTGCAACCTCACCAGCCACCTCACCAACAAAACGTGGTCTCCGTTGATTTGATCGTGTGGCGCTTTTCGCCCCTCTGTCCTCTCAAAATAGCACACTCTCTCGCTGCTGCGCACCTCGCCAGCTTACTGGTCAGCGAAACTGCGCGTAAAAAGTTGGTGAGCTACTTCGCAAGTAGCTGACCAGTTCTCAAATTTACAATGGTTAAGCATAGTAACCTCATGAGGTAAGCTCGTGAGCTAGCTGGTGAGTTAGCTCATGAGGTGACCTCACGAGGTTTGGGGGGATTGCTACAGCGCCTAGTCCCCATACATGGGAAATAGCAAAGGGCACCAGGGGAAAGGGGACGGGTTCTGACAAATATATCCGGTGAAACGAAACATATCTTGGTTCTGCGGCTAACATTGCTAACTTGAACCGTTTATGTGGTATAACTAGTGATTGTAGTCACCTTAGTACTAATAATTATGATTTTACCTTTAATTATTTTGTCAAGCCCCGTCCCTTTTAACCCTCGTCTCCCGGTCGTCCCCTTTACCCCTCGTCCCCTTTGCTATTGGCCCCCATACATACTTGTAAAGTTACTAGTTGTTTTCTTAAGCGAAATGTCCTGTGATGATAAGTTCATGTAGACGTAGGTTGTGCACAATAAAATGAATTCGTTTCCAGAAATAACTGACCGTGGAGGTCGTGGTATCGTCTCATTCGTGGACCATTCTAATATGGCTGAAGTCAAGGAATTCTTTGAGAAAGTTGACTCGGAAAACAACGGACAACTGGATATTCTTGTCAATAACGCATACTCGGCGGTGCAGGTGAGAATTGTTGTGATTCGAGCATGATTGTTAACAATGGATGGATAACTGATAGCTTTTTACTCACAGTTAGAATAGTAATGTAGTACTGTGGAAAAAAGTCCATCACATGAAGCATTGACGAAAAATGTCCAAATTCACGATTTTACGACCGATAGCTCCAGTATTTCTTTGTAGACCATCACGCGGAACATGAATCGTGCTTTCTACGAGTGCCCACCGGAGATGTGGGACGATGTGAACAATGTCGGACTCAGGTGAGGTTCTTTCCCCTGTTTATTCACCACGAGCATTTCATAAAGAATAATTAGGTATTTCACGTCTTTACAAGCAAAAGTTATGTCTAAACGGCTATATGGCATAGCACACGGAGGAAGCCTTTTTGAATGACATATGACATACTTTTAAATGTCGAATAGTTGAGTCGAGTTGAATTTGTTGTGTGTTGTGATCAAGTTTTGACTGCCTAAAGATATAACAATCTTGATTCTTAGTTGTTTGCACGTGTATGCTAAATCATTTGCCAATCAAAGTCCGCGAAATTACTGATACATGTTCGGTGAAACATTTTCGAATGTCTGATTGTTCGTCATTCCAGAAACCACTACTACTGTTCCGTGTACGCAGCCCGCATGATGCACAAGAATCAGAGTGGCCTCATTGTGAATGTCAGCTCGCCAGGTGGACTCAGGTTTGTAGTTTGATCTCATAAACTCTGACATTCGAAAGTATGAAGAAGTGATTGTGGTACTGAATTAACAACACGTCGGTTTCCTAGTGAGTAATTGAAGGTTGCTCAGGAGTAATAATAATAGTAGGTTTGTTCCACAAAAATCACACACAAAGTTTGATTCAAACAACCTTGTGTTGGGTAAAGCATCCACACGATTGGTAACAATGTTCGTCCAATAGTTGAGTCTCAGTAAAGAACATTTAAGATATTCTACGGTTGTAAAAATGGAAAACGTGTTGCGTGTGAATGTCGAAAGTATTCCAGATATTTGTTCAATGTTCCGTATGGTGTTGGCAAACAAGCCCTCGATCGTCTGTCAGCGGATATGGCTGTTGAACTCAAGGTAAGCATACTCGAAACTGTGGCACTGGAGTATAGAGCTGACTCGTAGTTTGATACTCACAATTGAACCTGGTTGTGAATAAAAAACACAAAAACCACACTTTTGCCAACAACTGTGTTAGTGACCCTTGCTCAGAGGTTGGTGTTAGTCACAAAGTCATGTAGGATCTTATAGAAAAAAAAACGTTGAGTCTTGTATGTATGTAAGAAACATTTTGGTAATAATCAATACGTATGTTTTGTGTAGCGCAGCAAGGTTTGTGTTGTCTCCATTTGGCCCGGTGCAGTTCGAACAGAGATGATCAATGAATATTATGGACACGAAGAAGGAAAAAAGAGCACGGGAGATGTGAGTTTTTTGAGTGTCGAGCCCTTTTATGATTCACACAGATTTCATACCAACAGTACGAATACGAGTCTACATCTTTGTTTGTCATGAGTGTTGTGAGAGTGAAAATAGCTATTGAGATTATTGAGCATGAGCATTAAAGCATGCATCAATCAAAAACACTAATGAATTTTTGGTAGTCGAGCTTGATTCTAACAAGAAATCCACCGAGAAAAACCAAAAACCTGTTTATAAGGTTCAAAAATGAAAGAAACATGGTTGCTATTTTCGCTCAATGTTTTCTGACCACGAATTTCATCTAGGTTGCGGAAATGTTCCTCTCCGGTGAGACGGTGGAGTACCCGGGCAAGGCCGTTGTTGCCTTGGCCAACGACCAGAACAGATTGGATAAGACCGGTCGCACTCTCATCACAGAGGACCTAGGCGCCGAATATGGATTCATCGACATCGATGGTTAGTTGTTTAGATTGTACTTCACCTACAGAAAACAGCGTTTTATTCTACCGCGGCTGACATGATTCTCCTGTTTTTGGTCTTACCACGTTGATGGCCATTGGGGAAATCCTCGTTTTGTAAAGAAGTAGAATCAATACACACGATTTGTAGTTGTAGGAACAATACTCTTCTCAACACGGCCTCCTTCAATGCGACTAGTTCCACACAAATTGTTTGAACTGTCAGTCTTCCGCAATTGTTGAAAACTATACCGCTTTTCATTCATTTCTGCAAGTGGGGTGTCACATCTGAAATGCGGAATATCACGTATTAGAATCGGGTGTAGCGTGCAGAACTATTAACATCTATGAAACAGAAACATTTGTAAGCCGACAAATTCTAGGTTTTTTCGCGTATCATGTAATAGTTTCGCGTGTTGCAGAAGTATTGATTATTTGCAGGTCGAGTTCCGCCCAACCTGCGAAGTCTCTCGAGTAT
Source organism: Litoditis marina (assembly GCA_964036275.1). Lineage (NCBI taxonomy): Eukaryota > Metazoa > Nematoda > Chromadorea > Rhabditida > Rhabditidae > Litoditis > Litoditis marina. Next base: position 26,927,756 of record OZ038433.1, read on the forward strand.
GTTGAACCGGGCTGGTTACAAGACGACGGCTGGTTGGATTCCCCAATGGGTGAAACTGCCCGGATGGGTCCTCTGGAGTGCCACCAGCCGACTGTAGATATACGTTCCCTCATTTTTGATACTCTTGAAAATAAACTCATATCAAACATACATCCGCAAGGGTCAACAAAAAAGACTGAAACAACATGGATAATCACAATTTTATTGGAACCAGGTTGCACCAGGAAATTTTTTAAAAAATAGCTGGGAGCTGGCGCATCTGTATTGAAGGGTCTGTAGTCCTCTCATCTTTTTTCGGTATTCTCTCTCTGTACACTCTCCCTCTCCCTCTCTGTCTCTCTCTGTCTCTCTCTAACCTTTTCTCTCTATTTCATCCGTCCTTGCTGTTTATCATTGAATCGCATCAATCGACTGTAATATCAGTCTCCAATATTATCCAACTATCTCCCACCACGCACTGTTGAATCACTAGTCAACATTTCTCATTTCTTCATGATTTTGTTCAGATTCTTTGGAATTGTAATAGTAACACCGACATAAAACGTATTCCAAATTAGTAAAAAGTGGGGGAACCAGCAAATGTGTGAGTTGTGTTTGGTTTCACCTGTATATCAGCAAAAAGTGAACAATACTGGTTGTTGTGATACTGTAGCAGAAGTATTCTGCAAAAATAGCACAATACCGATGTTGCACAACGGTCCACGAAGCCCGCATAAAATTTCAACAATAGCCGATGCGGTATTTCACTTAATGCGTGCGTTGTGAACCATTGTGCAACATTTGTATTGTTCTATTTTTGCAGAATACTTCTGCTACAGTATCACAACAACCTGTATTGTTCACTTTTTGCTGATATATAGGTAAAACCAAACACAACTCATACATTTGCTGGTTCCCCCACTTTTTACTAATTGTTCTCTTTTTGCTAGTTGTACTCTTACAACTACCCATGTCGCCAACGAAAATTTGACGAACGCTTCTGGCGCTATTGGAGAAATCAGAATAACTTCTTTGAAATTCACTTACCACGTGACTATCAACAACTAAACGGAACTTCAAACGTTTCAATTGACGATGGCGTATGCGAAATTCTCAGTTTTCGACTAATCATTTTCTTACCATGTGATCACCACTAACTGTTCCAAATTTCCAACAGTTCCATTAACGATGTCGTGTGTTCAGGTTTTGGCGCCAGTTGGCGCCTTATACGAGCGCCAAAATGGAAACCGTAGTTTTCAGAACGGCAATTTATTTTCACATCACAGTTTCCAATTTCTATCGATTTAAAACATTTTAATTCACGACTACTACTGCTTTGTCGTTCTTGGCGCCTATTGGCGCCCGCGTCCGGCGCCAATGAGGAACTATACATCTCATAATTGGCGCGTCGCGATAACTTTTCCATTAGAACTCATGTTTCAAATTTTAGCTAAATCGGTTCAGTATTTTTTTTCCAATAGTCGTTTTTGGCGCCTTATGGCGCCCGCGCCCGGCGCCAATGAGGAGCTATACTTCTCATATTTGGCGCGACGGGCTAACTTTTGCATGAGAACTCATGTTCCGAATTTCAGCTAAATCGATTCAGTAGTTTTTCCAATAGTCGTTTTTGGCGCCTATTGGCACCCGCGCTTGGCGCCAATAAGGAGCTATACTTCTCATATTTGGCGCGACGGAATAACTTTTGCATGAGAACTCATGTTCCGAATTTCAGCTAAATAGGTTCAGTATTTTTTCCAATAGTCGTTTTTGGTGCCTATTGGCGCCCGCGCCCGGCGCCAATGAGGAGCTATACATGTCATAATTGGCGCGTCTCTGGCACGTTTTTATCAGAACTCATATTCTAAATTAGTATAAAAAAACGAGTGTAAAGAAAGTAAAGATTAGTTTTGGATAAATATGTACAAGAAATATAAAAGAAGTCCAATAAAAATATTTTGAGGAAAACTCTAATCTCGCTCGGTTTAGAATTTCAAAAAAAGGATACCTAGTTTTTGGTTGTCGGAAGAAAACTTCTGACTGCGACTCACAATAATCTAGCTTACACTTGTTTTCAAGAGAAGCGAGATTAGCATTTTCCTCAAAATATTTTTATTGGAATTCTTTTATATTTCTTGTACATATTTATCCAAAACTAATCTTTACTTTCTTTACACTCGTTTTTTTATACTAATTGAACTCTTTTTCTATGGTTACGAAGTAACGGTCATTTTTGATAAAAAATAATATTTTTGAACAATAAGCTAAACAAGAAATGTTATGTTTTTCTATTGGAGTTTTAAACCGTGCCGTAGTGCAGAACGTTTGGTGTAGTTGTAACCTCGTTCAAGTGATAGCAAATTTTCCACTCTAGACTCCAGGCAGGAATCGAACCTTCGTTCGCCGTGCGTGAATAGAGCGTTTATCCAATCCGCCAATCAGACATGTGAATAGGAGTGAAAACCAAGCTGTACCCACCTGTCATGAGTTCTTCATTGGAAAACGTCTTCCTACTACACGTTAAACTCTTCTTTCATTTTTTATTTTCACGAAACCGGTCTATCCATGATTTTTTGCGAGACCATTTTCGGCTCTCTCACACGTAATATTCAAATTTCAGACATACCTGGAAAATACGTATACCTCAACTTTTTTGGAGCTTTTCAAAAATGTAAGTATTTTGTGAATAAGTTAATTCTGTGCGAAACTATGCCGAGATTTGAGTAGGCGGACACTTTTGTCGCCGGCGCCGGCGCCGCCGCCGCCGCCCCGCACGGAAGCCATTTTTGCGAGACGTTGGGCCCTCTAACTCCTCTCAATAAATTCTACTTGAAACGTGAACTCAGTATCTTGTAGACGTGTTGCCCTTCAGTGATTCATGCAAAAATCTAAGAAAATGGTCGACGTACTTTGAAGAAAATTGTAATAATCTGTTTTGTAATGTCTGCAGACCTTTGAACAAAAACTAATCTGCGCAGCGCTCCGCGCTGCGCACGATGTCAGCTAAATCGGTTCAGTAGTTTTTCCAATAGTCGTTTTTGGCGCCTATTGGCGCCCGCGCCCGGCGGCAATAAGAAGCTATACATATCATATTTGGCGCGACGGGCTAGCTTGTGCATGAGAACTCATGTTCCAAATTTCAGCTAAATCGGTTCAGTAGTTTTTCCAATACTATGCGGACAGAATTCCGTGAGGGACAAGGGAAGAGGGACGAATTACGGCGGAACTTTTCAACAACGACACGAAACCATAACTTGGGTGAAAATTATTCGATTCGGCTGAAATTTCCATACAATCTTCAATTCGTGATTCTCTAACTACATTTTCCTTTAGTTTCCGAAAAACGATTATATGTGGAGCTTTTTATCGATTAGAAGCAAAAAACAAGTCCGAAATGGCCAAACCAAAGACAACTCACGCAGAGCGCTTCGCGCTCTGCGCGATAACCCAGAAAAGTTTAGTTTGTGTACCTTAACCTATTGTGTCGTACACAATTCACTTTACTTTTCGAACTCGATAAGCGAATATGGTGATATGTAAATCATATGTGTGATTCTTTCTTTCAATTCTTATTCAGACCGAAAAACATGTAATTGAACTAGTGACAACATGGTCAATTCTACTGTGCCATTTATAAGTTTGCCATTGAGTTTACAAACCTCTTTTGAGAACAATCGACTTGTTCGCTGTCATATATATGGATTTTAGTGTCTACCCTCACTAAAAAAATAGTGGTCAATAATGTAAATATTGCGAAATCAATTCAAACAATTGAGTTTTCTTGATGTGGCGTCAACATCTAAGATCAGCAGCCGACAATATAGAAACAAAGCATGCCTGTCCCTTCATAACTGCTTCCCTTTGCAGATGCTTTCCCGACCATCTTTACGGTTTTATTCGGCCGCGAGAACTCATTTCGAGTCACATCTGAAGGCAGAGTTGGATGCCATCAAGGTAAGATTTGTTATAGTTCTCGTCATTCCCGATAAGACTTTGGCAGCGTGCCACTGGAACTAACAGGATGTTATAATTATGTTATAAATCAGTGTTCTCTATAGAATTTCGTTTATCAGTTTTATTCAAAATACTTCGTTGAGATGATTACAATACTGATACACACAAAAATAGAGCTGATTCAGCCTATTTGGCGATCTGCAACGATTCCACACCTTGATTTTGGCCTGAAGAAAAATAGGTGAAACACTTTCTGCTGAAGCGAAAGTAAAGCAATTATGTTACAGGCTGCCGGCACCTACAAAAACGAGAGAGTTATCGAGGGAAAACAGGGAGTTCTGGTCAAAGTCAAAGGAACTGCTGACCCTGTTCTCAACTTCTGTGCCAACAACTATCTGGGTCTTTCTAGTCATCCCGAGGTAAATATTTGACCTTTTTGATTTTCGGTTGTTTTGCAAAAATAACCAAAAATAGACTCGACTGAAAAGCGCACGTATAATCAAATTCGTCATAAACTTCTCCCAACAAGTTTTGTGTTCTCCTAAATTAGTAGTAATAATTGTAAGTCAATAGTAATATTTCATTCTATCTCTAGCGATTTTAGCGAAACTATTCACTTCATTGTTTCACGTTCCTGATTTGGGCTGATGTGTTTACCTACGTCAATGTGTATTTGAACAGAAGTTACTAATTGAACATCATTCACCTAAATATATACTCCCTCTTCAGGTTGTGGAGGCGGGTAAAAAAGCCTTGGATAGTCATGGTGCCGGCCTGTCTTCCGTCCGGTTCATTTGTGGAACTCAGGACATACACAAGGAGTTGGAACAGAAAATAGCACAGGTACAAGTTTGCTTTAGTTCTAAGCTCCTACTACCTTCACTAGTTTTTCTACACCAAATCAATACATGCAACGATCTCATAACAATAGGGATGAAATTCACATATTGAATACAATCCCTTTAGCTCAAATTTTGTGTGAACTAGAATATTTTTTAGTAACATACAAATTATGGATTCTCACATTAATTCTAGAACATTTTGAGTTGTACAATTGGTTCATGTAACAGTAACACTGCTGCAATTTATTTTTCAGTTTCACGGAACTGAAGACACTATTCTGTATGCCGCGTGCTTCGACGCCAATGCCGGAATATTTGAAGTAATGGCAGGTTTGTAATTATATATTATCATCAAGCAACTCTTGAGGTTTGAATTTGCTCAACTTCTGTTAGTTTTTATATTTCCTGTCTGAAGTATCTGAGCGAAGTGTGACAATGGAGTGTAAAAGACTCACAGTCAGTTTCTCAGGATTCTGTATCTATCTATGAATATTGATAACCTACTAAAAACGAGCATTGTTCCAGGAGACCAAGATGCCATAATCTCTGATGAATTGAACCACGCTTCCATCATCGACGGAATTCGACTCTCGAAGGCGAAAAGACTACGATATACTCACATGGACATGCAGGATTTGGAAAAGAAGTTGGCTGAGGCACAAGGTTAGTCAAACGTCAGAGCCTCTATTTAGATTGTCTCATTTCTGTGTACTTATTTCATACAGTTTTAGATTGCATTGTTCTTCTTTACACCTCTGTTAAAAATGTTGACTTTATCCCTCTCATCGTTTAGCACAAACCAAAATCGAGAAACGAGAAAGATGAGAAAAAGAGTAAAAATTGGTATGATGATATTTTGAAATGTTTGAATACTGTCTGGATACTTGAATGCCGTAATTGTCAGATAGTCGTCATCGTGTCATCGCCACCGACGGGGTTTTCTCGATGGACGGAGACGTCGCCCCGCTGAAGCAGATCAGTCAACTGGCCCAGAAGTAGGCAATCAATACTTTGTATTTCTCAAAACAAGAGAACGATCAACATATTTCATTCTCGAGTTGATGTTCTTGGGTAGTCACCTCGACAACTAGACTGTGCGCAGGCATAAAAAGTTGACAAGACTGTGATCAGTTTGTGCTTAGGTAATTGGGCAGAGCGAGCTCACCACTTCTTACTACTCTGCCAGTATACTGAGCACCGGGAGTTGCATGGTGTAGTGAGTACTGTAAAAACAGACACAACGGTGGATACTCGCAACAATGGAGTGTTAAGTAACTTTTGCACCGTTTTTGTATATTTCCAAATGACTCGTTCAAATTAGTGGTTATTCAGATACAATGCTCTCGTGTTCGTTGATGAGTGTCACGCGACAGGATTCTTCGGGAAAACTGGACGAGGGACCGAGGAGGCTTCAGAGGTTCAGGGAACCGTTGACGTCATCAATTCTACCCTCGGAAAGGCACTGGGAGGAGCCATGGGCGGTTACACCACAGGTATAGTCTTTGTTGTTTGTACGTGGTCCTCTGAGTGGAACTCTATATTTATTGTCAAAAAGCTTCAATTCAACAACTTATTGTTGAATGCATGAGTTCACATTTGAAATATGAATAATAAACGAAAACTATGTTTTGTTCGACAAGCTTGAGTGAAAATTCTGAAACTGACGACAACTAGAAACGTTTCACGTTAATTACCGAAATAATTTTTTAGAGTTTTCAGGTCCCAAGATGTTGATTGATCTATTGCGCCAGCGATCTCGGCCCTATCTGTTTTCCAACTCCCTCGCTCCTAGTATTGTTGGGTCCAGCATCAAGGTTAGACTCTTCCTTTGAGTGGTTCGTATACAGATGCTTTTTCTGGATATCAAACTTAAGTTGTTTTATGAAAATAGTCAAACACAGCAAAAAATGCTGGACACTTCTAGGTGTTCGATATGTTGATGAATGATGCCTCCATCATAGGATCGCTGCAGTCAAATGTGGCCAGATTCAGGTGGGTAATTGGAAAGCGTGCTGTGTTTACCATCGAAATTGAACTAAACGTGTTTTTCAAGTTCATTTACAGTCGAAAATGATAATGATTCATCTCACTCATTAGATGTAGGGTTCGCTCTGTAGCGGCGGGAGAGAACAGTGCTCGTTGCGCTGTATCACTGTGTTTGTGGGTGGATTCCTCTCTGTTTTATCTACCTGAAAAACCGCTGCCAAGTATGCACATATCAAACTATAATCATCACGAAACTACTAATTTGGGCGTACAAAACACGATCATGTGCAGGACAGACATAAATAATATCGACTCGTATGGATTTCAGATCAAGCATGAAGGATCTCGGGTTCACGGTACTCGGAAACGATCCCAGTCATCCTATTTGCCCAGTTTTATTGGGAGATGCTAGGTTTGCTTTGGGATGTATAATTACGCTTTTGTGTTCATGAAATCAGATATAGGTGGTGAAGACTCTGTAGATGCAAAATTTACGATCCGCTCATCTCACGTCCAAGAAACACGCTCGAACGAGACAGCATGCGAAACGTGAAGAAGTATGTAAAGGTAAATTAAACCATCTTCAAGTTATTAGCTCTCGCTTCACGTTGGCCACTACTCAGAATCGCCGCGACGATAGCTGAGAAGATGCTGGAGCAGGGAATATACGTTGTGGCCTTCAGCTATCCCGTTGTGCCCAAGGGAAAGGCGAGAATTCGAGTACAGGTCAGGGTTCATTTACGTTCACGCTACAACGTTGATATGGATATCAAAACCGCCTTCTGTTTCTGAGTTCTCTATACTGGTAGTATTTTCAGTTGTCCGCTGCCCACACAGAAGAACAGATTGATCGAGCGGTGAACGCTTTTGGAAAGATTGGAAAAGAGCTCGGAGTCATTTGATCAACGAAAATATCCCGACAAGTGTTCATATCATCCAGTTATTTGTAGTCTTGTTTTTAGTTCAAATATTTTCGATCATAAAACTTTCGAGACTGTGTGACACACTCTATTGCTTAAATATAAATGAACTTGAGAAACTAATTACAAGTACTATAATTTCATTTTTGGCTGGAAACGGCTGTTATCTGCTCTGTTTGTAGTCTGATTCCCTGCATCTGAGACAAGTTCGCAATCTCTATAGATACGGTGATCAACTTACGAGTAAGAGTGGATTCTTCCATAGCCAAGTTTTAAGCGTCGTAACTAGATTATTTTCCATTTTACTTGTATTTGTCGTACCCGGAACTGTATAGTCCAAGGCCTGGCTTAATGCACCCACTCTCACCCCATTCTTATCTGATGTACTCGATGGCCAGATGACCGGTGAGAGAGTGCTAAATGAGGAGAGACACAGATTTTGGTGGTATGATCTCTGATTTCGACATCCAGGGGGATACCCCCTGCATAACAGATGAGTGCAAGGTTGCTATGTACCAGCGCCACCCACCACCATTCATATAAGTTATCGATTTGGGAAAAAACAGTTTTATTATCTAAGGTCATGTTTATGTTGCACTTCTTCTCTTTTTGTCTGTCCAAAGTGCAATATCGATACAAATACTAACACAGAGATGATTCAAAGATCATACTATTCAGATGTCCATTCTTTGTACTTGAGTTGGAAGACCTGTGTGACTCTTCCCGAACCAAAATCGAAGCAATTCTTTCCGAACAAGTTGGTTGGGTGAAAAAATATACTACTGCTTCCGTTTGGAAACCAGCACGGAACCATGATGGAAGATACATGAGCGACGAACTTTTGCATAAACATATCGGCTGATTCGGTTCGGTCTTGGTTAGTTCAAATTCGGTTCGGTACTGAAACGAACCACCTGATTCTGGAAGAATCGGTTCGGTTTTAATTCGGAAAAGTTTTACAATTTTTATTCCGAAGCAAAGCCAAATGAGCAAGGAAAACTAGTGATTCGTGGGTTATTTTGGCTGTGTTCTAATCACTATGCGACACAGATTTATCGTTTTGAACAGCGGAACTAATCTACCCCAACTAATATTTGTTGACACGTACGCAGGCTCCCCCTCAACACCACACCCAGTTTACATCTTTCGACTTGGCTCGACCAACCTGGCCCTACTATTCATTTATTTATTTGTTTAGTAAACAACAAGTGATGACAAGTCAAATATCAAAGCCCAAGCTATGGCTTGGTCAAATAGTCGTAGCGTTTGATCAAACTCTACAAGTGTATAGTACAGTGAACAATATTGATCAATTATCTCATTTTTTCACTCGACTAGTTCTAGTCTTCAAGTAGTGAACAAATTTTCAATATCTAAGAATGCAAAAAACCTTCATTTTTCGCCCTTTCATTTATTCCCGGGCTCTTTCTCGTCTGCCAACCTTTAAAGCTGTAGCTATGCCCTGGGGGCCTCCCTGGTTGTATTGATCGCGCTCTTTTCCGACTTTTAAAGGCACGTGCCGGCTAGAGGCAGAGAATTAGAGAAGCGCGGGCCGCTTTTTTGTTTGAAGAATCTCAGTCACGCCATTTCATGTACTATGAACAGGGTCGGAGCGAATTTACCTGTCAATGATAGTCCCCGTCATTTCTTCGTCGACTCCTCCGGTGTACTATGTGCACTTGTGCAGACAAATTTTTGATGGTCGTTTTTCTCGAATATGTGGTTTTTAGAATTTTCATTCAATTATGTTGAGGGATACAGAACGGCTCACTGATTTCTGAACGTTTCTGGAATGTACAAAACTCATTGAGAGTATTAATTTCGTACTGCAAGTGTCTTTGGTGTAGTTTTATCTCGATAGATGTCTAACTATAAACACAAGAAAGCCGTTATTGTGTATGTTGTCCTGTTCCGCTTTGATGATTGATCTTGCTGTTTTTGGTTGAAGTTCAAAAACTATGGCGTGTATCGAGTTCAAACGAAAACTCAGCTGTGGCCGATCCCTACAACTTGTGTGGGAACCGAGTGGGGCAAGACCCCCGCTGTCCGTTCCTAGTCAAAATCGAATTCATTGCTTCATTTCTCCGTCTTCATTCAGCAGATCCCGGTTGGTTTTTTCGTCTCTCTTCTCATAAACGCACTGATTATAATTTCTTCAATGATCGATGGGGTTCTTTCTCTATCTTTCTCCCTTTTTTCTGTCTCTCTCTCTGTCTCTCTCTGTCTGTCTCTCTTTTTTGTCTCCCTCTCTATTCCACTCCTCTATTCTAACAGAAAGCTCTAGACACGTCCACCCAAACGAAAAATATTATCTATTTGCTTCAGCGTCTATGATTACTTTAGATATAGTTGTTTCTCGTTGGTCTGTCTGATACAAGTACTGTAAGCTGTTTATAGGATTCGCTCGCTATAAAAGAAGCCTGTACGGCGTGTGTTGCCCTGTCGCGTTATTTTTGTAGTTTGATCTCCTTGTCGTTCTGTTCAAATTCGTGAACTATGGCGTGTATTCAGCTCAAACTACAACCCATAAATGATCATTCCAAGTAGACCCCCCTTTGTCGTCTGATACAGTGTCCACGTGACTCGCACGGGGGCGGGGTTTCCCCAGCCCGGCCCCTCCCCTGTTACACACGCATAGATACTTCACCTACTAGCACGGGGTTTCCCAACAAAATCGTATCCTATTTCAATCAAAAAGGTACCACTATATAATTTTCATAAAGTACGACTCTAGGACTATCAATCTATTGTATTGCACATATTTTAAAGCCTTTTTGAAATATCTCTGCATTTTATTCGATAAACGCCACCATGTACTCTCTGATTTTGATATAGTGTTTGGCCACATGTTAGTTTATTTATCAATTGTTACCTGATATTTTTGTGTACTAACAATTTCTCGGCGTACGTGATTTTTCATGTTTTCTCTCATAGTACTGCAAGGTACATACTTAACAATGTAATCTGTGTTCTCTTCCAGTTTTTGTAAACTAACAGTGCACGTCGCTAGAAATTTTCACCGGTCGAATCTCTCCTCTCTCACTCTTCTCTCTCTCTCTCTCTTCTCTCTCTCTCTCTCCTGCTTTTCTTTCTTCCGTTTTTCCTTTCTTCTTTTCCCTCCCCTTCCTTCCTCCTTCTCTCTGTTTTTTTTTCTAATCCTTCCGGGTATCGTTCTCAATCAGTCTATCTCCATCTACTTGCTTCTTCCTCTAGCCCTCCCAACCCGGTTCTTCCAATATTGATTTACGTGCCACGCTCAATCAACACCATTGATCCGTTCTCTAAGATATCCCTATATGTCTATCATTCGAAAGCCAAACTATTGCATTTGTTCCACGCATACCCCCATTTTGTCACAGACATACCAATAATGTCGTTGCGCACTCGCGATTTGCCACTTTTCATGCTCAGAGCCGAACTGATAACAAATTTACGTTTGCTTTACTTGTAGCTAGGTATCCGTTGAGTCTCAGTTTTGATGTCATATGACCCATAGCTGAGACATCTCTTAAATTAAACTGTAAATGTAGACATTTTCATTGAGCAAATATTGTTCATATATTGTTCAACATCTTTTGTTGAAGAATACTGAAAAAAAGTTTGTAAAACGAGTCGTATGTTGTGTTCTCTAAGACCTCACATGAATTAATGTGCTATCATGAAACACATTGCATACATGTCTCGCTTATTGCCTAAATTATCTGAGAAACGTTCACTCAACTTTCTATTTAAAACGACTCTTCCAACACTTGTTATCACGTTTATTCGTTTTCTTCCACGATCCGAACATTTTTCAACTTCGTTTTCTTTCAACCTTTATTCTTAAACCGAACTTATTAAACTAAACTTGAACTTTCAGAAGTTCTGCTCCCTCTTCGTGCCCTCCGTGCCATGATTCACGTGCCCATGCCAGTCGCCGCCCGGGCATCAATTTCCCACGACGTGCCTTTAATAGAGGAGACCGATCAGGAGAGAACCAAACGGATATGGAGGAACGCCGATGCCATCTGTTTCGACGTCGATTCTACCGTATGCCAGGTATAGTCACATTCATTTTCACGTTGAATTTAGATTTCATTAGTAGATCTCTGCGCCTAAACTTAAATAACGCGAAGTGGATTAACTGCCTACATATGTTTACCGATCATCTAATGGTTGCTGGTGGCAACACTCTCGATGAGACAACGTGAAGTATGTGTAAAACTTGTTCTAAATTTTCTTCTGTGTATTATACGGTTCGAGTGAACCTAGTAGTTGGAGAGAACCATTGCAGGATGAGGCCATCGATGAACTGGCTGCTTTCCTCGGTGTCGGTGAAGCCGTAGCAAATGTAACCAGATCCGCCATGAATGGAACCGCCAGATTCAGGTACATTTTATATTTCCTTGAAGAAGACCCAGTATGATTGTGATTTCATGTAAATGTGCTTGTATTAAGTAAATATAGTTTCATCTAGGTTGGTGTAGTTTGTAGTTTTATCCTCTATCTTCGGAAGTAGTTTGATCTCCAAATGTGAGTAGCCTGGTCCTTACATCACCCCATGTATGACAGAAATAGTAGTTCTATAGTCGACCATTCTCCTGTCTCCAACCCAGGTAAACATTTTCTGTTCTTGTTGTCTGGGTAGACAAATTCTGTGCGCTCGGGTTCGCCTCGATAAACAACAAAAATATTTATCTCAAAACAAAAAGGATGTTGTTTCTGGAATGAATTGAGCCTCTACAATGATATTACAGTGATTTGAGAGGCTTATCTTCTCAGGCATGTTTGGCTGAAATGAAAGTTCGGATATGTTCGGCCATTTCATCAAAAATTAGGTTTAAACTAGGTGGAAACCCCGCCTTTGACTATACAGTTTCTTAATGAACAATTGCGTTCCAGAGATGCCCTGGCTGCCCGCTTACAAGTAATGAAACCATCGTACGCTCAGATGGAACAGTATGCAGCTCAAGCCAAACCCAAGGTAATGAGAACCAAAGCCTGTCGGTGTTTTCAGTATTCCAAATTTATGTTTGTAGTGAAACTATCTCGAAACTTTCAAAAACCAACAAACTACAAAATTTCGAAATTCCATTTTCGAAAACACTATTTTGTTTGAGAACCATGCCTCTTTCCAGTTGACACCCGGAATCCGGGAACTGGTTCGAGTTCTGCACAACAAGGGAACCGATGTGTACCTAGTTTCCGGGGGATTCCGCAGACTTATCTTCCCGGTCGCTGATATTCTAGGTGAGCAAATAGTGATTTGATGCCAAATAACTGGTGAATAGCTAATATACATTATTCATAGTCCGATTCATTATTATTTTCTTCAACTATGTTCTGTAATGACTTCGTTTCAGTTATGTTGCTCGACAAACCACAATAATCACTGAAGTATAATGAACACTTTGAAGGATAATAGTAAAAACTAGGCAACTAGATTGAATGGTTGAGCTAGTAGGTAGCCATAAATGAAGTTCTCGCTCTAATTGTGTTAGATCCCAGTTTATATTTACCAGATATTCATTGCTACTGACACAAACCCAACACGAACAAGTGTGAAATCTAGTGCCCTCAACATTAAATATGTGACTAGATAGATATACTTATTCTCGATTTAACACGCGTTTTCATTTTTCGTATTTTCTGTTTTAATCATATTTATTTATTTTAGTTTTAATCAGCTCTAATTTCTCAGGAATTGACCGAAAAAAAATCTACGCCAACGAGGTCCTGTATGATTCCAACAAGAAGTATGCCGGATTCGACACCACCGAGCCTACCAGTGACTCCGGCAGCAAAGATGTGAGATAGTTATTGAAACTCGGCTGCACTGCTGCCGATTAAATTACTAGTATTGTAGTCAGTCTACGAACTCAAAATACAGACAGTTTGTTCAACCAATGCCCGAAACTCTTTCTTATGTTTTTTTAATGAGGCGATCCAGATTAGTTCCCAACTATGCGAAACAGTTTCAAGTTTTCTGAAACATATTGTAGGTTGGTAGTTTTACCGTGGAAAATACCATAAACGATCTGCTGCAAGAAGCCATTAGAAAAATAGAATATATTGGTTAAAATCGTGAGAATAATATATTTTAGGATTTAAATATATAAAATTAACTCAATTAGAAAAGATTAAGGTAAAAAAAGTAAAGGAAGATAAAGGTTAAAGATAAAGTAGAAAAAAGAAAATTTCAAATTTATGAAGAAACTTTGTTTTGTTGGTTTTCAAAAGTTGTAGTCTCTAAATCTGGACGATGCTGTATTCTTGAATGAGAACCCTTGAAAAACAAGGACATATTATTAAAGTAGTAGACAAACTGATATGTTTCAGGTTGGAAAGCCGGCAGTGGTTTCCTTGTTGAAACGGAAGTTCGGTTACAAGAGTGTCGTGATGGTGGGAGACGGGGCGACCGACCTGGAGGCATGTCCCCCCGCAGATGCCTTCGTTGGATTCGGCGGAAACCAGGTATGTCAAGGTCATCATCATTTCTACCAGAGGACTAAGGAGAATTTCTGAGATCCCAATCTTCTTGATCGTACGCTATTTCTATGCTCTAACATCCCTCCGGCACACAATCTCATGAAAGAAGCGCAAAACGAGAGAGCAGCTCAAAGATTTTCGCAGAAAGATCCAATTAACACAATTTTATAACAGGCTCACAGGTCCCTAAACTGGCTGACTAACAATAGTATAATAAACTGAGGTTAACTAAACTAAAGGTCAATGAACTAGTAAAACTAAAGTTGAAACTACATACTGTATGTGTACACGCGCGTATGTAAGAGAACACTCACATTTATCATTCTTTGGCCGTATTTTGGCAAATAGGCTTTGAATTGAAATACCAAATTGCAGGGTGAAGACCATTCACCTTAAATACTGTACAAGAAATGGTGTTTAATAGTTATAATTATTACTTTTTTTCAGATTCGAGAGTCCGTGCGCAGCCGGTGTGACTGGTACGTGACCGACTTCGATGTCCTTCGCAAGGAATTAGAACATAATTATTGATTGAATAGAACACAATTTTCTAATTGAGCAACATTGATTTACGGTAACAAATAGATTCTTATCGATTAAACACTGCCCAATTCTAATTAAAAAGCGTTTAAACACTACCATATACGTTTTGCCTTGAGGTTTCAACATCCTGTTTGTCATATTACTCTGGTAATTGTTTTAGAGTTATTTTGAATTGAATAGTTTTATTTGAATATTATGTTTGTATAATAGTCGATGACGCATTCCCCAGTTTGTCTTTTGAAGATATATATCACTTTATGTACACAGTTGTTTCCCTTCAGTTTGAAAGTTTACTTGTAACTAGTTAATCCACAGTGTGTGACAATGAATTTTTATGAATATTATGTTGTAAGTAATAGAGAAAATTGTTCTATGAAATCAAAAGTCGGTTCAATATTCAAGAGGAATTGGTGCACACAAATTTGTCAGCGCTCAGCAGATTCGGGTTCATTGTTTGATGAAAATATATTGATAAACGGTCACTTCTGTATGTCCGGCTGTCTCCATTAAAGTAGAACGTAGAAGTACATACATGTTAAATGGAAAGGGCAATCATGTCATTTTGTGTCTTAATTTTCAAACAAGATAGGAAAGTAGAAAATGGGTTAAAATTGTGTCCAAACAGGTAATGGCGCTCGTTTGTGTCCACAACTCACACTCGAACGCGATCATGTTATGTGAGAATAAAGTGTAAAAACGCGAGAGTGATATCCCTTTCCGGTTGTCTTTGAGAACTTCCGCATTCGTTGATGTTCTTAGAGTTTTTTAAGACTCAAATCAATGGGCGTGGTTCATGTAGAACTCTATAAATACCATTCTTTTCTTATTGTTTGAAGTGAAATGTTGCGCTTGGTTTTTGAACCCCCGAATGAAGGAAATAAGTCATACATTCCAAACAGTTTTAATACCCAGTAACATGGCTTGCTCATACATATTTGGGGCGTGTTATCACTCTTGGCTCCAACACTTTCCACTATCAGTCGAAAGAGCAAATACAACCTCTTCACTACAACATCGATTAGCATGGTGAGTACGTTCACAGCGTTTTTAACATTGTATTTTTATTACAGAGAATGACACGCAGAGCCACAAAACCTACCAACATTGCTGGTTCAAAAAAGGAAGAAAACTGCTTAGAATACATTTCTTAGTGATACTAGAATGTAATCACTTGTCTTGACGTCGCAACGTGGCAACCTATCAATTACAGGGAATTCAGAGATATCGTAAAAAGATGGACTGTTTCAAAAAACGTTAAGGAAAATGTTTGATTACATCGACGAAAAGTACAACTTTTTTGGCCAAATGTTTCAATATAATTTCATTGTCTTGTGAAGCATTGACAAAGGTTCGAAAATGAGCACGTCATTATCTAATAATTCTCTTTCATATGTTTTCTATTACATTTTTATATTTCACTTATGGTTTGTTGTAACGACATTTAAATTTCCGATTCAGAAGCGCACGGACGTGCTCGGCAACGAGCGGAACGTCACCCGGGTTGCTCGGCCGAGGTATAGTCCTCTTCATTTCTATTGAAATTTCTACAGTATGCTTAGAAACTTTTCGCTACATTCTGTTAACGTGAATGTCATTGAGAAGAAGAGTTCGTAATTCGGTTCTGATTCCATATTTCAAAAAATATTTGAAAATATTCTCTTGAAGTTGAAGTTTGCATTTGAAAACAGTCAGTAGAAAGTTCTAATGTGTACGGTAGGAAATTCTGTGAGAAAGGTGCAAACAAAAGGAGAGCCAACAGAGAAATGAATCAGCTTTTTTAGTTAGTGATTGATTCATGCACATGTAATAAAGTGAAAAGTAAGTGCAGAAATAAACCATCATCTATCTAGAAAAACTGAACGCAAAAAGTAAGTGCATATTTGATTGACAAAAAGTAGCCATGCAATCATTGTTGCAATTATTCTTTGTGCTTGCGTGTTTTTCGCTTTTACCTGTGATGTTTTCGAGCTTTTTTTCTGAATTGAAAATGATCTTATATTCGTGTTCCTAAAAACCAGACCAAATCATTTAAATTAGTTTCAATAGGGGTATTTCTTAGCCAGCGGTTCGTTATCAGCAAACGCCAAAGAGCTCTACTTTAGGCCAGTTTAATGTACTTAGCACCACTAAATTCAACTTTGCATCTAAACCCCAACAAAGATAAGGTCAGTTAAAGGCAGATATCCACGCCAGCATTCAAATTGAATATATAGTGAATCGCCTATAAATGACTCATTTTTATCAGTTTCGAATATGTATAGTAGGAAGAAAATAAATATCCCAAGTTTTACAGTAAGTTTGTTAGTGAATGTTCGAATTTCTCAATATGCAGGTCCGCGGTAGTACCGCACAGTCTCGCGGACGTGTTACCTGTTAGGCCGCGGTTGTATATTCAACCGTGTTAAATAAATAATACTAAAATTATTTCTTCGTATGTAATTATTTTCTCTGTTTTTATTCAAAATTTCGAACATTATCATAAACTTGAAATAAACACAAATACAATGATTAGGACACCCCTCAAGTTCGCCACCTCTAATTGCGTTACGGTAGGTGCGCATATACGCAGAGGTACCGCCCGATTTCCGATGAAACCCGATGAAGTTCAAAAATAAATTTCATCAAGTAAATTTTAATGTTCCCTTTTTTCACTCATTATCTGGTAGTAACTACCCAAGTAGATTTGGAAAGGGACCTAATCTCAATTTCGATGCTGGCGTGGATCTCTGCCTTTAAAAAAGTGCACGCAAATACTATCCCGCCGTAGATAGTATGTTCCTCATTTGGGAAAACATACCACGGCAGAAAAGTGGTTATATTGATTTTCACCACTCTCGTCCTAAAATTGAATCCCATATCATTCACCAATCATTTCATGTTCAACTGACAAAAAGATCGAAAGCGAGCTATATAGTCATATTAGTATTACAGTGAAGTAAATCCACGTGCATGATACGTGAACAGAGAACATTCCCACGACTTACTCATGATTCATCTGACCCTTTCCTAATGAACTGCTGATTTTTAGTGTCGCTCTGCCGGACTCCATTCAGCTGACGCCCATTCGTTTGCCGCGTCCCCATTTGGACAAAGATGAATATATCCAGGATATTCAGGAGGGCCGAGGTAGGCCGCTCGGCCATGAAATGGTCAATCTTCTGGTTGTTAGGAAAATCGTCAAAATGAACATATGATTTTTATTTCAACACTGGCTTGTTCTCTCATACAATTAGTTTTCGGAAACAAAGACAGCGAAAGACAGTATGTATTATCCACTTTAACTATGTCATCTTGCTACATAGACCAATCGCCCCGACACAAGTCTTCACGCTTTCAAACATAGCTTTCATCATTTTTGCATAACTTTCGCGTAGGGCAGGGACCTCAATTTGCTATATGTATTTGCTACGTGCTCTGCAAAACTCGTGTAGTGCCTGTAGTGTTGGTGGATCGCAAGTACACGAGTCGTTGGAGAATCAAACATCATTTATTTGGACTAATGTCATCATTTAGGGGCAAGGTGACTGCTTCCTCCATAGAGCAATCGCCGACTATGCGTAGCCATCAATTGGCCCCACAAGTATTCACGCATCAACTACAGACAATAGTCTCAGTTGTTCTTAAATAAACTTCACGCAAGTAGTTTGTCGCACTATTGTTTCCCATCACGTGTGTTTGCTACGTGCCCTTAAAACTACTTGTAGCTTTGTAGTCCGGGTTGGGGTGATAGAAAATGCAAAAAAAGTTTGAAAAGCCAATTTCATCATTTGCGTAGCGGTTCACTACATCCTACAAAGACCGATCGACGTGTCAGTATTTTTCCTGTTTCAAATTCAGTTCAAACTGTCCCTAGGTGGACTCACATATAGCAAACACTGGGTATTTTGTCCTTTCTTCCCTATTGTCTCTACAAACTATTGAAACTATTGCAGCTCTTGATTGCTAAGATGGAAAATGAAAACTATTTGGGAGCGAAGTATCATTCTTTCTGACTTTGTCATCATTTGGGTGACAACTATATTCTACAGGTCCACAATGGCCCCGCCACTACTCTTCGGACGACGCTCTGACTGGTCGGGTACTCAGTCCGTTTCCCAATCATCTGATAACTAGGAGAATGTCCTCTATTGAACTGTCTGATCTCACATCACCAAGGTGAAGCCCAGTTATTTTAAGTGATACTACTGGTATACCAGTTGGTAAAGGTTTCGATCTTTCTGAGGAATAAACTTCGAGGAATACTCGAGATTTATAAGTGGGTTAATGACATTGAACACATCAAATTTCAAGAAAGTGTGATATGTTTTACGTCTTTTGTGACAATTCAGTGTGTTTCGGTAAAAACTTTAATGAACACCGTCACCGACATATTGTTTTTTCGTTGCAGCCAGACTGCGGGCCGGTTGCGGGTGCGGTCTACGCATGGCCTGCAGACGGTGCAGACCACCACCGACGTGCCGGCAACGATGCCAAGAGTTCGACTGAACAATCCCCGCCCTTCTACAGGAACGTTAGTTTACTAAGCATACTATCGAAACGGTTAAAGGTACACAAACGTGTAGGACGTAAAATTAATACGAGCACCTCTTATCGCTTGTTGGCAGTCCGGCTTAAGTAAATGTTGATGGGTACAAAATGTGGTGTTTATGTGTTTGATTGATTGATTTATTTATTTACATGCAAGCATGTGATATACAAGAGAAGAAAACAAAACATCGGCATTTTATGTGTAAATGTTTATGGTCAAAAACATGCAACCAAAATGAAACCAGGTTGCATGTGAACCAAACTGTTGGTTGCGTTCCAATGCAACCGGGTTGCATCTCAAAAGCAAACAATTTTGTCTACAATTAGACTTTCTGGTTATGTAAAGTGTTTCTTCTGGTTATGAGTGATTCGTGAAGTTATTTTTGATGAACCAATTGTTTGGAACACATGCAACCGGGTTACATAAGTAATTGCCTCAAAATGTGTTGAACTGATTGAATATTTGATGTTCAAGATAGCTATGTTGTGTTGGTACTGAGAATGAAAGAAGAGGGGAATATTGTTTCTGTTTTGAAGAGGTCTCCGAGACGGTTCTTCTGCAGTTCTCGTTCGACCGACTCTACGAACCGGGCAGATCGTCGTACCATCTCAAGAGGAAGAAGAAGAACCTGTTTCGGCAGCTGAGTAAGCTGAAAACTTTCTTACAAATTGTACAACCCTATTCAGTACGTGTCAGAGCTGCCAGACATTCAAGGGTCCTTCTTCACATTCCCACTAGTTTTCCAGATGTTTCAGTCATTAATCTCATTTTTCTGACGTTTATGGAGTTCAATTTTTGTTTTAGGAGCATTCGTCTGATCAACGAGCAGGCTCTGTACCAGAATCCCTCCATCAGCTATCAGAGATTCGTATTTTCTCTCACAAAGTACCCCGCTCTGATTCTGATTGTTTTCTCTCTCTGCACTCTCTGGGGCAGAGGAGAAGGAATGCCCGAGTCCAACATAGAACAAGTGAGCTACGATCTCTGTATACCTTGTGATCAGTGAAATGTCGAAGAATTGGGTTTACTGCGGCTGCTGAAGCCGAACTCTCACCTCGATTCGGGCTGGAAATCATAAGCTTCATGGTTCAGCTCCTCAGTAGTTAGTTGATATTCATTGAATAACTGATTCGAAATAAATGCATGAAATGTTGAAAACCGAAGAAGAACAAAGACCCAATTGTTTGACTTTTTTTTCAGGGTCCTGACTATGCGGCGTTGGCCACTGGAATCATTATTCTCGTATCTCAGGTGGTTTTACTCCACAACCATTACAACTGCTATAAGAAAGCGAAAGTTATGGTTAGTTGAATTACGGTCTTAGCCGACACTGTGACCAATTCACAGTGCTTCAACATTACAATAATTCCTACACAATATACACTACATAGATATATGACTGTAACTATACAACAAGTAATGACGAATCAGAATGTTCAAATTTTAAACAAAGGTCAAGTAGTTGCGTGGTCAACTCGCAATCATTCTACATGAAAACGTCATGACACAGAGGGATCTCTCAGTTACATGTACTTGTTCAAATCGAAATCACCAGTTGTATCACCTTGCGATCTGAGTCAAATGAATTATGAACTCTGACTTCTGAAACAGATTCAGCCGAGTTGCCACTTTCAGAGTGTCTTGTACCTGCTGACGATGCTCGCTGCCTTCTGTGCAGCAGCTACCTCCATTGTGCTCGCCGCGATGTCGTTTGGCAAATTACAGAAACACGAGTGAGTTATATTTTCTTCTTCCAATATATAATAATTATGTTTTCTAGATAAACACACGGCAATTCCCAGAATACACACTCCACGCCTTTAGTGCAACATAGTTTCACGAATGCAGCAAAATTAGTCATGTCTACAATAAAGCATAAAACGTACATCAACTGGTCACTTCTGCGCTTCTACGTAGATCGCTCAACGAAATGTTTTCCGGATAAACCTACATCCAACTTCCAACTCGCACTTGAGGTGTCAGTAGTGTTTCAAGTAATCTAAACTACCTACAAATTTTTTCAAACTCAATGATCTCTCTTCAGGAATGGCGAACGCGGTCCCTGCAAGTTGGCTTATATCAAGAACTCGGCCCAGATGAACAACAAGTACTGTCTTTCCACGCAGGACCGAATCACCTACCTGGGAGTTATTTTGGGAGCAGATGCAATGATTGTCGTTATGACGCTCGCCACGTTTGCGTTCGGAATATTTGGTGAGAACTTAGTTCAAAGAAGGACGATTACGTGGTCCAATCGCAACGGTTAAATCCTTTCAACTGCAATACATTTTTCAATTGCAGTTTAAAGGACCGTTGACACGGGATTGGTCCACATAATCGTCCAGCTAATGCAACAAAAAATTAGAAAGTGACCGAATATTCTCGTTATACGCCAAAAGTCACCAGGTTTGACCGGAAGAACGGTATGAACATCAAAACACAATGGGATAGAGCAACATACACGGTATAGGCCCGTTTGGAAAGAGCGAACCCTATCTAGGAAGAGATTGTGTTGGGGTTTGATCACGATACAAGGTATAGTCTGGTGTCTTTTTCCGAAACTCAGGAACTCCAAAACTTACGCGCTTTCGCCAATGCAGGCTAGTTCTACAAAAATACAAACGGACACACTTTTTGCTCTCGACCATGTTTTGACAAAAATGTAGTTCTGATTTTAAACAAGAGCGCTTGTTTTATTCATAATTCTTCTGGTTTGAGTTAGTACTCAAAAGCAGTAAACACAATCTGAAGTGCCGAAAGCTAAGTATTTACTATGTTTTTGCAGGTCAAGCAATGATGAAAAAAAAGAAGGACGAGGAGTATCAACGAGTGACGAGGGCCAAGTCTTATGAGAACGAGGCCATGCAATTCTGAACAATACATATCTAATTTTCTGCCACAACTAACGTGTCCACACTGTTGTATTGTAAAACTATGGAAAATCTGTAGAGTTATTCAAGTTGTTGATCAAAGTTGAAAACGTGACCAACTTGAACTTTTTCCTCGCACAACTTGAACAAATCTTGACCAATTTTCTAAAGTTACAAACTTATTCATTTAGGTTGTTCACATGGCGTCATATTTCGGAATTTACATCGTTACAAAGAGAGTATATATAAATTTGGTTATTATTATTATCATCATTATTATTCAAATAACAAAAGGTTATTTCTGCGAGATGTGTCGTGATGTGTGATGAATCGTTTCCAAGACATAAATAACATATACACCCAGAGCATATTACGTTCACTTACTGTGGTTACAGTATGGAGTGAAAAATTACGTTACCCTTCTTGAAGTAGGCTTTCGAGCAGTTTTTCAACACGTAAAAGTTTTTGGACAAGTTGGGTTTAAATGTCATTCCGACGCCTCCGGGGAAACAAGTCTGTTCGGCGTGCCATTACTTCAAACAACATGCATGGAAATGTTTATCTGTACAATATAGAAGTGAACGTAGAAATGACGGAGACTATGGAACAAGAGATCACAGTTTTTGATTGGAAAGGGCGATGAGGACCACTCCCGTGAGTCCAATGGCTATTACGCCCATCAGATATAGAATGTTGTTCCGACCCTAAACAAGGTGATACTCATGTTTGATCACCTGAAAAATACTTCTGTTTTTCTGATTCTTTCTAAGTTGTGTTCAACTCTCACATATCACACTTATCCTGAAATAAAATACGTTGTATTTACTCATTGATTTCAGACAATTCTTGATTCTATTGAAAATACGAACTCTCATACTGCTATATAATAGCATTTTATTCGCGATTAACACGTGACTTTCCACATAATTATGCTATACAAATGTGAGGTATCACAACATTTATCGACCTTATCAAATGTAAGGTAAGGTTCTAGAGTGCATGGCTGCTTATACTCCTTCAGGTTCAAGTGCCTGTTCCAGTTACTCGTGGTATAATATAGTAGAAGTTCAAGATATCGAAACTGAACACACTCGGAATGGTGGAGGGAGACAGAGTGGTATAGTTCGCGTTTATCTCAAACTCAATACTCACCACGATCGTTTTGTAGATGGTAACCTCGATGACAGCACTAATTATGGCAGGTAACTGAAATTCATAGATGTTCGTGGGTTCCACAGAAACCTCGTCGACGTATCTAATGATTCATATAGTTCCGTTCATTCCTACTGAGACTTGTCAGCGTGTCAACGAATATTTCAGGCCAGTTTTCACCACTTTGGAGTTTTTGAAAAGGCTGCCAATCTCTGTTGACGGTTGTTCAGTTTCATGAGAACACGTAACTAAAAAAATCATTTAAAATACTTATACATACTTTCAGAAATAGTCATCCTAAAATGTTGGCACGATGCCAATGAGTCTCAGTGGAAATGAAACGAACTATACGTGATGAAAAACGAAAAGTATGGTATTTGGGTGTCCACACTAGCAGAGCTTCAGGCGCTGGTTTCATTCTTACTGCAGACAGACAATTCAATCATTTTACGTCTGTTATAAAGAAATACAAAATTTCAAGTTACTGGAAACATGTTGCGGACAACAGAGATATTGAGACAAAATTACAGACAAAACATGAGACGTGTCGTTTAGGCCTACCCTTCTCAAAATGAATCGCATAACTAACCCTGGTTGTGATTGGATAGGCAACGACTTGTGATAACTTGTCGCTGGAGACAAACCATAACGTCATTCCTGCTGTCCATAAAACACCGTAGAAAATGGAGGGAATGATCAGTTCACGTTGGACAACTGCGTTCCTTCTCAGAATAATACAGTAGGCAAAGAAATATAGGGTGGAAAACACACCGACCGTGGAATAGAACGACCAACAGTAGTCTAATACTGAAAATACGAAGATTATATGCTCTATGTAAGCCGGTTCAACAACTTCGAGTCAGTTCCAAACATAAATTATCGATCTACCGCGCTAGAGTTGCAAAATACGTAGCCAGAAAATCGATAAGAAAAAGCTCTCAACTCACAACGTGATGTTTTTATTTTAAACGACACTTGCATATAAATCGTACAGTCGTGTAGTGATCGAAACGTTACGGTATGAGCTCATGCGTTTAAACACTCAATTTTGACCAAAACATCTCCTTTGGTAGAATTTTGGCCCTACCTTTGTACTTGTCTGTTGAAGGATATTTCTGTTTAAGAATATCGATTGGTGTCATCATTAGGCCATGGAATACCGCCAATATCATCGCCATCAAAATGAAACTGGAAAATGTTGGTCAACCTTGAATGGATCAACTACCTTGCCAACTACGTTTAGGAATCTTAAAACTGGAATCCTATATTCTGGCGACATGTCACAGACACAGCAAGCACAGACCTTGCCGAGAGAGTGCGCAGATCAGAGAGACGCAGCATATCTTAGTCGGTCTGCACTCGCATTGAAATTCGTACTCTCTCGCTTTTGTAGTTTGCTAATCGTAGAAAGTTGGCATGTTTCTGAGACAATAACAAAACTCACAGAGAAGTTGAACGAGATGCAAATACTACTGAATATTTGAAGAGACTCACGGTATTTTCTTCATGAACGCTGTTGTATGCGAAGTGCTCTGTTCGGACGTAGTAGGAGAATGGTCAGAAGAGTCCCCCAGTTCGTACGACGTTTTGTCTTCAGAATTAACATTGCCATGTCTCACAAACACGAAGAGAACCCCACTAAACCAGAAAAATCGATAATTGAAGAAAGTATGGTTTTCGTTATTG
The DNA here is from genome assembly GCA_964036275.1 of Litoditis marina. Lineage (NCBI taxonomy): Eukaryota > Metazoa > Nematoda > Chromadorea > Rhabditida > Rhabditidae > Litoditis > Litoditis marina. The sequence goes on from OZ038433.1 coordinate 26,952,681, forward strand.
ACATATTTGTGGGGTATGTATGAAAGCTTGTAGAAAATACATGAAAATGGTGGTTTTGGGAGCATGCGTAGTTGCACGGTTTCCATTGAATTCTTCACCAACTCAAATAAAACCCGACCTTCAAGATGAATTGATGAGATATTTTTCACGAAACATGTGAAACGCAACAGAAAACCGATCATACGGGAAATCACATTTTTTGACGAGCTCTGATTGTTGCAAGAAACTCTTGTTTAAGTTATACACCTTAATATAGTAACTGCCAGTCCAAGGTAGTTGAGCCAATCATATTCCACATTTGACGGGGCGAGCCAGGTGAAAAGACCGAATCGAGCCACACTCCATCCAACCATGATCTAAATGAGTTGGTTCGTACAAGTTAGTACATTTGTATGTATGTTGGTTGTTGGTACCGCGAAAAGTACTTTTCACGTCACACCGATTGTACCAAACGCGACTTCATACACGTGTTTTCTGATGTAACGGATACACGTTGATCGTTGACATCAACATTCAATAATAGTGAACTATTTTGCTCGAACAATCATCAATAAACGAAAAACACGAACTATCTCAAAATGTAATTATCGAATATGATGATTTTTCATGTTTAACGACAGCTAAATTTTCGAAAATCTTGTGGTCAGCCTTCATTCCACGTTAAACGTCTAAAGTACAGTAATCGGACGGAAAAATACTTCTGTTATAAATTGTGCCCAAAGCCTCTAATTATACTGTCCTAGTACTTGTGTACCTGCATGGATCCCCAAATGAGAAGTCCCAATCCCATACCGATTCCTCCAACAATAGGAACAGAAAATACATTGCCTGTAATTTTTGTGAGTTTCTAGATGAGAGCGAATACTGTCCCTTTTTCTGAAAATCTGAATGATTATTGCAATTAACTGATCCTAGTAGGAGTTCGTTTAGTGATAAAATGCAATTTCGTTGATGCTTCGTCATGTTTTACGTAACTGTTTGGCTCACGTGTACTAAGAGTATAAAACCAATCGACATGATTGCTTAAAACGTGTCCCATACTTCCGAAATGTTCGAAGGTTTCTATTATGACTTTAGTTTTGTTGAACACCTCTAGAACGCAATTTCTGATAAGTAAGCATGATCATGTGCAACATTAGTAAAGTTTCCCACAAAAATTTACGTCATTTAACCGCAAGGAAAGGAAAAATGTAGATGTATTTTCATGAATAAAAACACTGTACTGTTAGTCATTTGCACAGTCAAATGAAAGATGTTAAACACAGAAGAACTCGGAAACGTGCAAAGTGCACGATGCCTCATAAGAATGCTTACTTTACATGAATAGTCAATTTACTTCTAGTATATACCTGTCGCGTACAGGGCTCCTCCAATGGCGGCTATCCATTGAAATTCGGGAAATCCGCGAATACAATTGATTATGAAACCAGTTACAAAAACAACACTGCATTCTATCCATTGCACGAAAAAACCTGCAAAACTACCGAATTGAACCTGTACACAACAAGGCTTTGCGAATTATAATAATAGATGGTTTGAGTTTTATTCCGCTCTATAATTTTCACAAAACCTAACCGCTTTCTGATTCTTTTTCTCGCATGAGTCTTTTCTCAATTGCCCATAAAGTGTACATAAGTGCATCAAGTCAACGTGAACGTAGTAAACAAAATGAACAAGTACGACATGAAGTGTGGAACAAAAACGAGTTCACGACACAAAATTCCTATAACCACAGTGTTTCACGTGAAAGTTTTAAATGAATGTCAACAACAATATTACGAACTGAACGTGTATTTACAAAACTCATGCTTCTTTCTATAAATAATAGAAATGTTTTCGCTCACCATCTTTACAGTCCACTTTCCGTAGGGGAGTGAACATGGTCCCAAAAGCAGTGCACGAGAGAAGAAGAGCCACATATCCAATGATTTTATCCGTGCTGGTTTCTATCAGGGGACCAATAGTGGTCGACATTTCGCTAAAAAATTGAGTTTGTATCGAAAATACCGAACAAATAGTAATATTCTAGAGACATGAACGTTACATTTCCCTACAATGTGGGAAGTCACGTGTTCAATCGTGAACAAACCATTCTTGTCTAGTAATGATGATATGAGTATGGTAAGGACAAACAACATCTTCCACCTACATTTGGAGCGGATAACGAGATAACACTAACAGAAAGAAGATTCGAAAATGGAGAAAAATACAATAAGCCGAGGCCGTATGTTTTCTGTTATTCTATTGAAGGGGAAGATATTTGAGGTGTAGTAGACCTCCTAATTATTACGAATGATGAAAAACTGAATATACTAGAAGTAAGTTGAATAGTCACGTAATATTTGCATTCTAATGAGGCATCGTGCACTTTATCGTTGCACGTTCCTGAGTTCTGATGTGTTTAAAATGTTTCACGTGACTGTGCGATTGACTAACAGTATATATCACGTGTGAAGTCATTAGCCATACTATCAGTGGGAACGATGAACTATACACACCGTCAACATACGTACATCAGTATATTTATGGGTATATTGATTTTCAATTGAATTAGTGTCGCAAACACACCAAGAAAAAGGAATATTGGAAAAGTCGAATAAACAAGTATTATATTGAAAAGCCGAATGAACAATTCCGTCAACTTTACTTCTAAGAATGATTGAAAAGCTCAGTACTCAGGGTATTACTTTTATAAAAATAATCGTAGTCCAGATCGAATTATGTGTTTGTTTCAAAATTTCCTTTCATTTCACTGTTTTCAGAAAAGCAAATTTTATGAAAATAATGTACACTTCTTTACCGTAGACAATGAATGATCCAATCGAGCAAAGATTGTCGCAATAATGAAATCAAAACGTTTGATGTGTGATGCTTTGCCACTATTGATAACACCGCGGACCGGTTTCGGAAAGTTATTGAAAAACTTGAACGAATAACGGATACAAAAAATAATGCAATGACAAACACAACTCTTAATTTGTTATACTTGTATTCTCAAATAACTAATAGAAGATTGTATTCAAATGTATATTTTCCAATGTATTCGCTCTTATTTGCATTTGTAATGTTTCTAGAAATCGAAAAGTCTCAACATGAACAACGGGACATTTCACAAAAATGACAATTCATTCTTGATCATACCACTACACATATGAAAACCTTTACTCGAGTTTCATGTTCGCAAAGTTAACTAATAGACAGCGGCGAATCTAATCAGCAATTATTAACTAAATTACATGATCTGGTGATATTACTTCATGTATCAGTAAATAGCTACCTCAATGAATCAGGACTACGAATTGTTGATGGAAAACTGTTCCGAAAAGAAATGGAGAAAATAGTCGATTTGAACGCGTTCACTGGAAACTGTTCTGACTGAAACGCGAAAACATAGTTCGGAATCGAACAGTTGCACTTCGGGTACAGAATACGTCATGTTTCATTCTTTTCTAGTTATCTGAAAGTGTTATCAATCTATTTCATTCAGTTTTTCTTTTTTCCGTTTTTCTAAACTCTTATCATTTTTTCTTTGCGGTGAAATCAGATGTTGAACCGATTGTTATATTGATTCTATTACAGGTAAATGAGCCAAAGCTCACACAGAAAGGGAATTGGGCGATTAGACAACCCTTTTTAACTATGATTTGCCTCACGTTTTTACATGACTATAGTATTTCGAAAGTAGTGTATAATTTACAAAACAATCGAAAATTAAATGTATTTATCGCAGAGTGGTAGTTTCACAGAGTGTTATTTGAAAGTTGTGTTGTGTTAGCAGTACATAAAGATAGTACTTGTTATCATTGTTGTCATTAAGAGAGCACCAGGTCACTAGGTGAGAGAAAATTATAGAGGGAGAGAGGGGGAGAGGGGAGAGAAACAGAGAGAGAAAGAACGAGAGAGAGAGAGAGAGAGAGAGGAGGGAAATAGAGAGTGAAAAAGTGATAGAAACGGGAAGAGGAAGTCAAAAGAAAAAAGTGATGAAATTTAAACATTGGTTGTCAAGCCAACCAGGTAAGCCCTGGAAAAACAGTTTTCACCTTATTGTAGTTAGAATTTCAGGTGAATTTTACTCATCATGAAGTTGCATACAGTTACAGAGGCGAGAAGAGAAAGAGTCCGCCCATTGCCCGATATCTAAGGCGAAGATTTATCCCAGTATGAGGAGATCTAGAATAGAGGGCATTCAAGAAAAATCACCTTGCAACGACGATTTGATGAGATCTGATACATAGAATAAAATAGAATGGATGAATTTATACATACATGTTGAAGTTTCAGAATGAATTGAAAAACCAGATAAACTTCACATTTTTGATAGGATCTGTTGCTCCTGTTGAATTTGGTTGAGTACGCCTCGAATAGAAAAAGCTCTCCCTCACCCAACTGTCTAACTGAATTGTTGAGATATGTTAAACAATGTGGGGCGCATACATTTCGGATGATCTCAGTTATAGCAAAGCAACTTTAACGGCCAATATTATGATTTATAATAATTCCTGATCATTTTCCAATAACTGTGATTTGATATGATCCATTTTCAACATTATAGTTTCATCTATATTCCCGGAATCTCGGACATGGATTGATACAACCACATATCCTCGACGTCTAAGTTTCGGATGAACAACACAGATTTTCCCACAACTGATTGTTATTGTCAACGTCGTTTTCTGTTGTTATCCAATCCGGAACACAGAAACAATCTACCAAGCTCACATTGACAATCCTGATTCCGTAGATCACGATTCATAGAACGTATCGAAAAACTTCGAAAAAAAAACATTTCTGAGCGTCAGACATCCGTAGTAGTAATCGCAACCTTTAGTTAATCATATCTTATTTCGCCACAGGGGTGGCAATATTTGGGGAAAATTTACAAATCTCGTAATTTTGTGTTATCTAGTCGAAAAAAAGTCTCCAAAAACGCAAAATTCTCATGTCATAGGAAGCCCATGAAACTACAGGGAACGATGCTGCATCTTCCAATCCAGTACCAAGTGAAAGGCCGAAATAGTAGCAGAGACGACGAAACAGAGTATACGGTAATCACTTTGTTTTGGTTTTCGTTTGACACGAAACTCTTCCAATTTCCGCACGCTCTCATTACTTTCGGTTACAGTTTAAAAACTCTCACAAAATTGACAATAACAACTTGTATTATTTTCAATTATGAACCATGGGAAAAAATTTATGTTTTTCATATTGAAAGTTGTGAAAACAATATAGTTCGAAAGTTTTGAAAAGTGAGTGATAGAGGCACTTGAATTGAACTTTAAGCAGGAAAATCAGAATGAAATTAAGAAGTACATCTCAATTTTCACTCGGTTTAGGGAGTCTCATTATCGTTCAGAAATGGAACCTTTAATGGTAGTGAGCTGTTTTTGGAGTACGCCAGCGTAGGTCGCGAATCTATTGCAACTAACATACTCAAACTTTGTTGAAATTGCATTTAACACAGACAGACAAGGAATACAGTGTATGGTACTAGCTTTGTTTTGGTATAGTGCAGAGTACGGTACTGACTTTGTTTTGGTTTTCCGCTTGACAAGAATTCTTAACAAGAAGCCTTCATTACTTTTTGTGACGCTCTCATTAATTCTTGTTACGGTTGAAAAACTCTCACCAAAGGTACAATTACAACTTATATTTGTGAATTGACAACCATGGGGAAACTTTTTTTTTCCGGAGAATATTGGAAACGAGACGCTTCTTCCAAATCGGAGTATTTTCCACAAGAGCAAAAATGAGTAACAGACGCGAATAGAATGCATTCTGAACTGAAAATGGTAATCGAAATGAGATAATGATATAAAAACATAACTTCATTCGGTTTTGTGACGCCTTCGAGATAATACATCGTTCTTCAGGAAAGGAACTTTAATTGGTCCTCAGCCCATTCTTCGAGTACGCAGGTCACAACCAATGTGTCTAATTTTCAGCATGTTACGAGTTTCGCACAACAAAGAAGAAAACTAGTACGGTATTGACTTTGTTTTGGTGTTCCGCTTGACACGGAAATGTCACAATTTCCGCAATGTGACACTCTCACTATTACGGTATAAAAATTCCCACCAAATTGACAATAACAACAAATATTTACGACAAGTTTTTCAATTATAAACCATGGGAAAATAATTTTTTTTTTCAAGGAAACGAGGTGGAGCTAGATCTAGATTTCTCATTGCTCAGTCTTGTCTCCACAAAACTGGCGGGTTTTGAAGTAAACTATTCTAGTGTGGAATACCCAAAATAGCTAAGTTAGAGCAACGTTTCACCTCACTCTCTCTCACCTATGCGCTTCACGTTTGTGACGACTTCTCAAGTGTTAGCTATGGTAATTGAATGTTTGTATGTATAAATGTAAACCAAATCTTATACAGTTTGCTTTGTTTTAGCTCTTTTCGAGATTAAATGAACCCTATTCAGTCTTCGAACATGTCGAGAGAAGCCTTTCTTGTCACCGACCTCATTATTCTGGCCCTTCAGACAACTTGCATCGCGAGCAACGGATTCGTCGTCACCATGTTCATGAAGTAGGTTCGAGAACAAGGAGCAGATTACAAACTACATCCCCCACAGCGTCGATGAACGATAAACACCGTATAATTCAAGAAAACGGGCGAATAGCACCGTTTTGATGCTCGTGTACTCATGCTTTTGTGACTAAAGTTTCCGATCTATAATGAATGGCTATACAACTCTGAACTATCTAGCTACTAGCGTTGCCTTGCATACTATTTCCTACCGTAACATAATCAGAACTAACGAGAAAAGAAAAGTAAAAAGAAAGAATAGCTCAGCAATCGTACGTGATATATTTATCCGAGCAAAAACCGTATTTTTAGGGTGAAAAGACTGAGAACGGCCACTTCCCTTCGGCTGGTTTTCTATCTGTTTCTGACTGATCTCATACACGCTGTTTCAAGTGAGTAGCTGTACAATGCAACGAGATCAAACTACAAACACAGCGGCATAGGGTAGCATATAAAGAGTGGACCCTTCATCTGGTCTCTGGCCAGGCGCGCTCGTGATCACCAGATATCTCATCAGATGATCCCACGAGGTGCTTCGTGAGTAAGATGCAAAATAAGCGCAGATAAAAAAATCTACCTGTCTACCTACGTATCCGTGACCTATACGCTCTTTTCCCTGCTAATGATCTGTGAACAACCGCTGGCAGCATTGCACGTTTTTGAACTGTAACAAAATTGAAGGTAAGCACGAATTCGGTAAAACTAGAGTCTGATCTTCAACTAACAAGAAGAATGTTTTAGCTCTCCCCTACATGGTCTACCTTGTGCTAATGTGGAACCCCGTCTACTTCAACCTGAATCCCAGTTTCATAATGATCGCCAGCTCGCCATTATCGATTCAACTCAAGACCAATCTCATACTATCGGTTGGAACTGCGGCCGACCGACTATGGGTATACTTTGTTTCGTTGATCAGTAAACATTAACCTAAACATTGACCGTCTTTCCAACATTTCTAATGTTCCAATGCACATTTGATACTGAGTATCAAGCTCTGAATATGTTTAGGTTATGTTTGAGCAGAATTGGCGGAAAGAACGCGGTTTTGTGCAGAGTATCACTCGTCTAGACTATCAAAACTGAAAATGATGTATGCGTGAAAAGTTTACCTATAATGTAAATAGGTGTACAACCCAACCCCACTTGGCCACTTGCCATCGAGGGTGCTAGATGTTACTGCTATCAGTCTACTCATGACATCTAGGTTTTTTTCATTTTTGCATTCGCACTGTGATTCAACGAGCATTCCATTTTTCTCTACTGATTTGGACTTTCTTCGATTGAATATTTTAGGCGCTTTTCTGGCCGGCCGTGTACCGCAAAAGAGACCACGGTCAATATGCGTTGTTTTTCCTTCTACTCGGAGTGGGAGTCGGTATTTTTGACGTTTTCGTCCTTTTTACGCTCTCCCCGGTTGTCGAGAAACCAAATTGTGCTGCCATCGGATGCTTCGTCAGCTCAAAGTACAATTTCTACTGGGGAACCAGCAATATGGTACGGTCAATTGATTTTTTTGTCATTAAGTGTTGTATCACGTTGTTCGCGAAGTCGAAACAGCGTTCCAAAAGCATATTCATCTAGCAAGCCAAAGAATGGTTAGGGTGAGAAAAAGTAGTAACAACAGGTTCTATTCGGTCTAAAACGTCTATCTGCACTTCTTAAAAAGCTCTATAACTTCATTTTTAGCTGATAGGGTTGGTGGTTCTGGCTCTGACAACTGCGGTGGTTGTCAAACTGAAGTCGATGTCGGAAAATCAGAATATGGGACTCGGCCAAGCAGACCTCTCAAGATTCAACAAGGCGAGTTTTAACAAGGCGAGTTTTTCATTCGCGGATTTGTGTTACTGTTTGAAAAAATTCTAGAGCAACGAATAAGGAATGCGTATTGTTTGTTTCTCATTTAAAACCGGTATCAAGTAAATAACAAAGCAGGATTAATCCAAATAAGTTCACAACCAAAGGGATAATATAACAGTAACACACTCAAAAACTTCTATTCATTCTACTGGGAAACATAAAATTCTAATGTTTTCAACAAGTGCCTAAAGACATAATGATCGATCATTAAAAAGGGTTGTATCAAAAACACTTGATTTTGTGTTGCAGGCAAACCAAACATCTCTGTGTATGCTGCTCTGCTCCCTCATTTTCGAAATACTCCCCAGTATTGGAGTCGGTCTCTTCGAGGTTCTGGGCAATTCTATCTTCTCCCATATCGGACCCTTCTACATACTGGGACTACTCTCTGCCGGTCAGTGTCCCACATGGTTCGAAATGGCCGAGGAAAATATTCTTAGTTGTAACACTAGTATTTGACAACTATCGGTTCCAAAAAAAATCAAACCATGATGTTTGGCTGCACTACCAAATATTTATATTTTTTTGATAAGCCAGCTCAATCTCATGTGATCTTTCGAAGATAATCTCATCAAAACGAAATGATTATCAGTTATTCGAATGATTTTTGAAATAGGGCATGATGTAGAGTGTGAAGAGTAAGTAAGATTTCCCAGGAAACTACCGTATTCAATGACCATGACGACTGCCTGCTAGTCATGCATTGACCAGGTTAGAAAATCGGTGTTTTAAGGTTTCTGCCACAGTCTGATGTACGTGACGTTGAACCGAGACATCAGAAGAGACGCGAAATCCGTTCTGCTCGGAATGAAAGCAGAGCAAACTTTCACCGTGGTAACCAGGATCAGATGAACAGTTGTTTGTGAGGACGAGGAGAGCTCTAAATTACATGTTTTATCAATAAGTATTCACGTTTTTGCGCTTGGAGGAACGAAAAAAACGTAGTTTATCGTGTTAAAGACGGACGTTCATGTGGACTAATCCCAGCGCCCCAGTTCTTTAAACTGCAATACGTTTTTCAATTGCAGTTTGAAGGACCGATGCGTCGGGATCGGTCCACATAAATGTCCTACTTTAAGACGAGGCAAACTCTCATTTACACGTTTGATCAAGTAATGTGCACGTTTTTGCATAGAAAGGTGGGCATAATCTGAAAGTAATGCGGTGCTGCGTGCTCCATCTAGCTAGCGGCATGCGCAGCTCAACACAGCATGGCGAACTTGTCATGATGCACCATTTGAAAAAAAAATGTGCACAGCGATAAGTTTGACTAGAACTAACGCTTAATTTGATTTTACCTCTCTGCCCACCTAAGATAGCAGCAAACGACTTGATCTTAATGAATATTTGCGACTTTTACAAATTACTTGTGACCATCCTTGCAACAATAATTTATTCAGGCTTCATGTCTGTTTGAACTTTGTATTTGAACTTTGTTTAATGATGTTTGTGAGGAAACTTTGTAGATTATCTATTTTGCTTATCATAAATGGAAACTTTGATTAGTAAGTTACATATGTTTTTATGTTGTTTCTCGTTTCACGTGATTGTCCTTGTTTGTACTTATAAAGTGGTGTGCTGTAATTAATTTGTTTTGTAGCACATTTGAATATAACCTACTTGTAAGTTGGGGTGGTTATAAAAGTGTGTATGCTGAAGTCATTTACAGCTCATTTTTCATGAACTGCTTGCGCGATTACAGATATAGTTCGTTTCAACCATCGATACTCAGACCATAGGCTGTTAATTACAAATTTGCGTTTGGTCGAAACTGTATTGCAACAAATCTAGAGACAATGCGGGTGCCGGAGAGTCAGACGACGAGTTGAAAAAATCAATATCTATGACAGCCACGCTGTATAAACAGTAATTTACTGTTTTGCAACGACGCTTGAATCTGAGTAGCAGCCAGTTACAGTAGATTTTAGTGGGCGGAGTCAAATGTGTTGGGTAGTCTCCAACAGCGAACAGCCTAATCAAAATTATGCACCAGCTGGGTATTGAAATCAGCTGTGATGGCTGGTGCGGCGCCCACAAGCAGCCGCCCATCTGAACATGGTGGCCCAAACTAAGAATAGTATCCACCCATCTTTTCTGGGCCTGCAATGTAGGATGCGCTCGGCTAGCATGGCTGACTGCTATCGATGGTTGAAACGAACAAAAAATGATTAATTATGAATACAAAAGCGTGAAAAAAGGCGAAAATGACCAAGTAAACAAATAAATTTGGAGCTAGATTTATAATAGAAAACCGTCACAGAATTGGATATTACCCCAGTGATCACGAGTAAAATAAGAAAATGTATGTATAAATTATATTTGTTTGACCGAAAAAATCAAAAAGAGAAAAAAATCAGAACAACTCAAATAGGTTCCAACAGATACGAATAATGTATAGCAAAACTTGTAAACCTTGCCAATAAAATTTACGTTATCGAACCGAACATAAAGGTTTTGTAATCTGTAGAAGTTGGAGTAGATAATTATGAAAGGGACTATAACCGGTAATTATGTTGCTAGCCCCGGTAATCTATGGTCTATTTCTAGTTTTTTCTTCGCACAACAAGAAGTGTTGACTCTTTCCTTCTCTCTCGCAATGCCAATCTTCCCTCATCGATTTCAGATCTCGGAAAAGTTGTTTGCTATCGAAGACGAACACGTTGTACCTCAGTTTTAATCTATGTTCATTTAATTGTTACATATTCTTTGAAAAAACCTCTATTTCTAGCCTCCTCTATTTTCTTATATATTTTCTATATTTTCTTATGCAATGAGAAGAGAGACAACCAAGGGAAACGGTTACCAACAGCCATAGACCCGCTATTATGCAATAGCTACCAGACGAGCCTTCACCGATTAAGCTGAGCAAGTTATTCTGCTTATCTATGTTATTGTTCATGAGAAAATGGACGGCCACACTCTGTCAAAGAAACTGTCTGCTCTGAAGTTGCTCTCTAAAGGAACTAAAGGGTTATATATGCAATTTCGACTGTTTGCGGGAAACGATCAAGATATTAATTAGAGTAGTGTATCTGGTTGCTACCCAGCCGTTCATATTTATGCATGGATACCGATCATATTTCATGCTAAGGACCATCATTACCATCACTACTCTATATTATGTTTTGTTCTCCATTTACGTTAAACTTTTCTTATGTTTTTCTATGTGTATTCTGTATCAGCTAATATGGTGAGAAGTGTGTAATCAAATTTGTCAATTTGATTGTTCGCCTTCATTTGATTCTGTTTTCCTGAATTACATTTGGTCGTTATCAGTGTATAAATACTCATTCTTCCTCTGAACTTTGAATCATAATTTCAGTAAATATTCTTTTTCCATTATCGGCAGTCTGTCCACAGAAATATAGCAGAAGGGACAACTTGACAAAAACTTTCAGCTGACTGTGTAAATACTCCCAGTCAGTGGTCAGCCACTCGATTAGCAGGCAGGTCATTCTCGACGAGATAGCGTGGAGGTCAGAGAGATCCTGGCTTTTCTTGACTGACTGCGTCTCATAGACCTTCATGCTCTATCGCGTTCGTAGCTGCTAGCTGACCAGAGGGACGGTGCCAGTGTTTTTTCTTTGACTGCTTTCTCTTAGTAATATTCATGATTCACAGCATTTCATCCTATCGATTTAATTCATTCCCAGATGGAGTTCATTGGCTACGGCGCCCTTGCCGCCGTTGGCGCAGTTGTGGCGGGCGTCTTAGTCTACGCCAATCTGCCCACCCGCCTGACAATTGGCGCCGTCGCCCCTACCTTGGCGTATCTGTAGTCCGCCAAACTGATCCCCATCAAGGATGAGAACGAGGTCAACAGGGAAGGTTATTGAAGTGGGTCATCTTTTTTTCAGAAAATAAGTTTTTAGTGTCTTGGAGGTGTAACATGAATTTTTTGTCAAGTTGAATTGTTTTTTTCCAAAACCTGGAATTTGCACTGGATTTACAATTCTATCACTCAATGTTCTTAGAACAATTTTGAATTTTTCGAAAAGAAACTCGGGTGCAACGCGGCTTCAATTTACATTTAGTTTCTGTTCTCTCTTTTAGAAAATCTTTCTACTATTTCTATGTACATCGAAATAGGAGAAAGATTTTTTTGATGTATTCGTGAATCAATTAGGAAGGCAACATCGACAAATTCTTCACCCTTTATTCCCGTTCTTCGACCTCAAGCGTAACTATTCAGTAATTGAAGTCATTCAAAACCCCTATAATACTTATTTAAATAAGCGTGTTGTACGTATGGGTGCCAAATTCCGCTGCTCACTTGGGCGTTCACTCTCTGTCGTGGCAAGTCTTAGCTTAGAAATTCCTATTTTCGCATGGCGACTGTCGTGACCAGTCTCACCCGCACTACCCGCGCACATTAGACCCGATCATACTTAGATACGTACGTCACAGGAGCGGACTCAAAATGAATGCACGAGAAATTGTCATTCGCACAGTTACAAACAATACATATTATGAATAGATTTGGATACCCCTGTCTCAGATTAGAGAACTGGGTTCTGCTCCGTTCTATTTAAATCCATCATGGTTTTTCTTTTTTTGTAAAGACCCTTCAAATCTCAATATATCTATTTTTGATTAGTTTTACGCCGGCCAATCTGTGCTGAGTCTCGCCATGCAACAGTGTGGCGACACTCAAACTGGCGACTGTCTGGCAAGCAGGCAGACAGTCGCCATATGAGCCTTGCCACGACAGTCTCCATGGAGGTTCAGAGCTGTTCATTACTGTAGAGCTTTCCGATGCATAGTTTTATTCTAACATATCAGAGCTCACGTACACGTCATCGAAGTATGAGTGGTCCTTTAAATATAGCTGTGATCAGTTTTGGCGATTCTACCATCAAATCGTGAATAATGTACTTCTCGGACTTGAAAATGAAGAAAAAATACTGTTCAAAAATACACGAATTTGCAATATCACAAAGTTCACCAGAAAAATAGGTTGTCATCTAGCTAGGTGTCTGATAAAGTCGTGGATGCACGTCCGCTAAGTTCAGTTTTACCTTTAGGGTGTACTTGTTCTAATAATGCCCTGTTATGTAGCTTCAACTGGGTGTCATGTTCATCAGAAAAACTAAAACCCACATCTATCGCAAACCGTGAAGACGTTGGCAGAGCCGTTACTTTGCAAGCATCCGGCATCTTCTCTTAGCTTGAACCAAGATTTCATGAAATGGTATAATCGCAATCGCAACAGATGTAACGTAAACCGTATGATCAAACCGGTTTACTTTGTCAAAAGTTTTATTATTCTCCAATTTCCTTCCCTAGTTTGCAGGCATCCGGTCTGTTCTCATCCGGTCCGACCATGGTGATGGCCATCCGTCGCCCGGGATGTCTGTTGTGTTTTGAGTTGAGCAGTCTCCAGCCAGAAAGGACCGCAGCCAGAATCAATCTGGTACTTCATCCGAAAATACTGTAATTTCTCTATATCTGCCAGTTGTTGAGTGGGTAATTAGACAATATGGAACATGTGTGTTGGGTGATTCGCTGGTGTTATTTTCTGGACCAATTCCACACCGAATCGCGTATGTTCGTAATCGCCCCAGACAGAGTACGTATGCTGGAAGATCGCGGCAGCTTCATCCCAGCCTGCGTCTCCTCAAACGTTCGCTATTTCTCTGCTCTTACATCCCGCCGGATGTAAGAGACGAGAAATAGTGAGGCAGGGCGAGAGAAACAGGATGGGATGAAGGTGCCGGGATCTTCTAGCATACACACTCAGATGACAATTTAGTGGGTTTCAAGTAACCATCAGGTAACCCTTTTTCTAGTAACAACTTTCTAGCTCGTATTCACAACGCATTTTGGAAGAAATACGCGGCTACCAAGTGGTTAACGAAAGGGTTTAAACCTAGTGAACCTTATACCGGGTTCACTGTTAACAGATGTGGTCAAAGAACACTCGGTAATCGACATAAGAACTGGCCATTTGAAAAATTGTAAGTTTAGCAACCTTTATTGTGTTCTAGAACAAAGTGTTAATTTCACAATACAAAGCGTCAAGTTTTTCTAATTGAAAACAAAAATTTGTTCTATAACAAAAAATAAGGCTACAAGTTTTCTCAAATGGCTAGGTCTCATGTACTGTATTTTCCGAGTTGTTGGATGGCCAGTCAGAAAAAATGATATATGAGGCTTTTGCCTGAAGAATGAGCATAAAAATCGCCAACATATTGGTCCATAACGGAGGTTGAGTGTTCTGTATTCTACACATTGAACTTCATAAACACGGTTGTTCAATTATCAAATAAAATGTAAAATATGAATTCTTGCCACAGACTAATTTGTATCTTATCTCAGGTAGCAGTTGTACACGAGACAAAAGGCGTGAACGAGTTCCAAACATATTTCAAGGGAGACGTCTACTTTGATGAGGAGGTGAGATTTGGAAATATTGTACATCTCTCGCTAAAATATCTCGAGTTGATATTACCAGCTGACATTACCAAGTTTCCTTAGTTAGTGTATGTATAGAACTCGCAGCTGATTATTTGTTACAAACACTCCGAGTGGGTCTCCGGTATGGACTGTGTTTTATTTTTTGGAAAATAATGAAGTCCCTTTCAAACGTAGTAAAATTTTCTATTTTATAACGCCTTTCATCGAGATTCTCACGTTA
This sequence comes from Litoditis marina, assembly GCA_964036275.1. Taxonomy (NCBI): domain Eukaryota; kingdom Metazoa; phylum Nematoda; class Chromadorea; order Rhabditida; family Rhabditidae; genus Litoditis; species Litoditis marina. The sequence goes on from OZ038433.1 coordinate 26,967,711, forward strand.
AACTCTTGCATATATTGAAAATTCCGGGTTTTTATACTTCTATCGTCCATTGGAACACATCTTTCTTATCTGAGAGAACATTTCAAGTTAATATTGGAAAATCAGAATCCGAAGTTGAAACTCATAGTCAACTCTTTTCTTCAATGCATAATAACGGAACAGAAATAATATCGGATTTCAGAAGCATTTCTACGGTCCGAATCAGCGTTGGATTCCACTTTGGATGGGTTTCCTTCGCGTCAGTACCTATGTGAATGTTTACAAGACAAAAAAGGCCGGATTCCAGGGGAATCACAACGGAAAGGGAAGACTGCTGGGAGGTACAATGTGTCGTAATACCTCACAATTTGAGATGTTGAACTCACACAGTAATTTTTGACAAATGTGAAAATAAACCGTTAAGTTTCATATAAGTTATTTTTGGTTTCAATTCACAACGATAGTTACAAAATGTGATTCAAACGTCACTTTTTTTGTAAATTATCATGTTATAATTTAAGACGCTGCAATATATATAACCCCACTTAATCCGACAAATACACACATTTTTCGAAAATGTTGTGCAAAATACACATCGGTTGTCACGAGAGTGATTTCTCTTTTGACCATGTGTATTCAAAAACCTTGCACATAAAAAATCAAGTGGAAAAACAGGATGTACGCAAAATATTGATGTATATAATATGTGAACCTTTTCTGATTTTAGCTGGTTTTTTGTGTTTTAAGCGTTAAATTAGGGATTATTCCCAATATTCGTAGTAAAGAATTTGTGCATGTACACATTTTCCGTAGTACTTGCCGTTTTCCGTGTACTCCGTGTAGTTTTCCGTGTACTTTATGTGTACAGATTTCAGTATCTACCAATTTTGTGCACACCACTATTTGCACTTTTTTATTTCTAACGAATTCGCGTATACGATCTTGATTGATGCTCGCATGCACTTGGCGGTGTGATTTTACACATGGTTGATGTAATATTCGTTTTTCAGCGATTCACAGTATAATATTTGATCCCTCGAAGAAAAATTCACAACGATAAGCGAGCAAGTGATTTTCAAGTTTTTCTTGTGGGGACATATAAATTGCGGCGTCTTATACACACAGTTAATAACAACCAGTATATTTGCTGATGTCTTTTGTAGTTTCGATTGCCTAGTAAGTCACGGTAAATACGTACATTCTAGGTGTTTATCTGATTGCCGATAATGAGCTGAAGTGGTCACACTTGGAAAAAGCATGGGGAGATGCTGCCGATATTGAAGAAGTCAGGAAAGCGATCGATACTTTCAAGAAATGATTTTGAAATGATTTCTCGATTTTCTTAATTTCGATTTTCTTCATTCTCCATTTTCCATCACGGAATTTCGTTATGTGAACCACACATTATGCTGTTAGTCAATTGCACAGTCACGTGAAACATGTTAAATACACCAGAACTCAGATACGTGCAGTTACAAAGTGCACGATGCCACATATGAATGATAACTTTACGAGACTATTCAATTTACTTCTAGTATAACTGAATTTCAAACGATTTTTATATTGCAAACTTTGTTAAAAGCAAGACGTGTTCTACTCGAGAAACTAGAACTGGTAGGATTTCAGTACACATTCAATCACGACTTGTTTCAAACCCACTCCTTATAACTGTTATAATATATTAATAGTTATAATATACAAAAAAATATACCTTGAAGCAATATAGTGATGTACTTGTCTGCATTTTTGTTATGATACAAACAGTGCGGTAATAAATGTACATATCGATCATTTGATTTTTTTCAATGAGTTATACAGATTTGTTTCCGCCATATTCCTTTTTTTGTGTCCCAGGGCGAATTTCTGACCGATCACGAATGTGTCGTCGAACTTTTACTTCAGACCTTCCTATTTTTTTAACTTTTACTTCAGACCTTCCTTCCTATGAATATTGAACTTTAATTTGATTGACGGAAGTATTGGAATATCGATGCCGTTACCACCTTTGCGTGGTTCGAAAGGTGCTCCTTTTCAGTCCAGCTTTGCCGATTTTGTAGTTTCACTATGCGTTCCCCGTAAAATTTGCAGTTTCTGTTGTGTTTTTAGATGAATCTACAATCAAATCGCATCATCAGGATCTAAAATGCGTTTCACGTTTTGCAGGGAAAATGAAAACGTACAAATTCACGTGCACTTGCAAAGCAATGAGCAAGTTTTTGAGTGCGTTCTTTTGCTTATGTTGGTGTAACCAGAGCTCAACGTGTTTCACACAAGAAAACTTACTTCGGAGTTGAGGCGGTGCTGGAGATTCTTGACGACCGTTCAGGTAATATTATCAAGAAAGACTCGGACTTGGTGCTTTGTTGATGTGTTCTTCCATTGTCTAACGCTCTAACCTGTCTGCGTCGTTAGTTGGTACGGAGGTGCTCTTCTCGATTTGGGTTCTGAGTAGAACGAACGAAATCATGCCGATGTGGTCGGTCAACGTACTCATCACATATTTTAGTTTCTTTTTCGTAGGTGGAACAGAAATATCTCTGCTTCACTGTTATTTTGTGATTTCTTCGTGTCCACAAACAATTTATTTCTATACTAGACATATTAGAACGTTTTGTAAAATGTGGAAAAATAAAGTTATAACTTTTCACTGCTCCGATTAATGAATCTTAACGTTTTTTTCGACTGACTGTTATGTTCTCTAGAATTTGGCAACGTGGAGGGGTCGGCGGAGTGTCGCCGGCTAGTCGATTGTGATTACTTTCAGGTCGTTGACTCAGGCTTATACATGTGTTAATCAGATACTTATTATATTTGTCGTTTTTAGACAGGTGACAAGTTTTTACACAAACATTGAAGCCGTAGATCTTATCTTCGCTATTTCTGGCGACGATAACTGAATACAAACATTTGATTTTTTGTAAAATAACCAGTTCAGGTATCTGATTGATTTGTGGAGTGATTTTGGTTAAACGGATAAAATTTAACTTGTACCGAAAGAACCAGCGCGTCAATTCAATTCTTCCAGATATGCGGGATGGTGGTGCTAGCTCTGACGACTGCGGTTATGGTCAGACTGAAGTCAATGTCTGACAAAAGACGATTGAGTCGCACGAGATTCAAGAAGGTGAGTTCAAAATATTCCTTGAACGAATAAGTGGGATGAAGTTAGTGTCACTCGGTTGTGTTCTTTGGTGTTAGGTAGGGCCCATAATAAATAAAACCCTTCCATATAAACTATATGATCTGAACGAGAATTTGTAGAGATTGCGCATCTCAATAAATATAACAACCAGTGTTATCACTGACATTATTTCACTATTACACCTTTTATGAATTTGGGAGTCGGAACTTTGATTAGGGAACAACTATGATGAAAATGGTTCATTGAGTAGATACTAACTGTATATAGTTCCGGAACCAAAAAGAATATGTTACAGACAGTTGATTCTGAGAACCATTCCAGGCACACGAAAAATCTCTCATTATGTTGTTATGCTCTCTCATCTTCAAAATACTTCCAAGCATCGGGGTCGGTGTCTTCGAAATTCTAAGATACTCCATCTTCTCGCAAATCAGACCATTCTACATGCTCGGTCTACGCTGTGCCGGTTAGTTACACGAGTTATACATTTTGTAAACACTTCCACTTGAATGTAGCGAAGTAACAATTCCAATGTATTATATTAAAGGGGGGGGGGCAGAATTGAATGTTCAAATATTAGAGAAAATTAAGACAAGTCGGTCTATACCAATATCTTTTTTAGATTATAACTATTAAGTTCTATTTTTATTATTTAGTTAAATCTACCCCTAAGTCAGACACGCAGAGGGAGGCTTGGAGTATTGCCAAATTGGCGACCGTTGTAGTTTGGTCTCATATCATAGACACACATTTTCCAACTTATGAACATTATGTAATTATCCCTGCCGGAAAAGTTTACATCTACAAAATTTACTTTTACAGAACAACATATACAATTTATATAAAATATCAACTTCGTACATTTCATTGTCTAAAAGCAACAAAACTGCGAGAGTATTTCAAAACTACAAGTATAAATTCCATGAAACGGTCACTCGGGGGTATCATATCCATCGTTTCGGAATGAGATAACAAATGAACAATTATTTACAGAAGAGCATGAACAAAGAAGTGTGTTTTTCTTATATTCAAATTCTGCTACAAGTATATACAATACTTACAATACAAAATTAGAATGATAGGTTTGTCGAGGACCGTACAAAGCCAAATAAAACTATGAATGAATTCAAACTTGTATACGTTTTATTTTACAACAATGAAGGAATATACCAAATTCGAAAGGAAATCCAATGATTGTCGCCAGCCGTAGAACATGGCACACAGTAACTCGAAAATGAGATGAGCTAACCCCCAGTGGCTCAGATAATGAAATCCTAAAATACATAAGCTCTCCATATAATTATATTACTCATTTGACACGGCTCGTAACAGTACCACGTGATTCTTCAGAACAAAAACGAACCTTTCTATACTTCACGCTAGTATCAGTATGTAAACACCCCAATAGTACAATTACTAGAGATAGAGTAGAGACAAACTGGATGAATAATTCCAAATTCCAATAAAGGAATATATTTTTCTAAGTTGTTCATATACTCCAGTACATTGGTGTGAATAATCACAAAATGAAAAAAAAACGACAGCAATTTGGTCAATAATCAAATGAGAAAGTCTGAAATCAAAAGAAAACAATTTCAAATTTCTAAACAGTTCTATTGTTTACCTTGGTATTCGCCATATCTTATTCGTATCGGAAAATAACGACGTCGAAGCAACGGGACAGACACTGTTCTGTAAATACAATAATTATACACACATACTTTACCCGCCACCCAGCAACATGATTTTATGTGAAGTGCACCGTAGACAGATGGAACACTTACTTACTTACTTAGTTACTTAGTTGTCCCGTTCCTCAGAGGGCGATTGCTCTTCTGCGGGACCCAACTCTTCTTCCATGTCTCTCTGTCTTGGGCGATCGTTGACCAATATGTGAATTTCTTTGTGACTGTTCTGGAAATTCTGTTGAAAATTAAGGTGTGTTTGTTGTTTCTGTGGACCAAGGAGTCAGACCAACGGATAGGAGGGCGACCGCGGGGGCGGGGGTGAGTTCTTGGGTACCATTCCATTGTTGCTCTACACCATCGGTTGTCCGTGCGTCTCATGACGTGGCCTGCCCATCTGTGCTTGGCGTGGTCGGCATATGTGACTGCGTCCTTTGCTCCAGATAAGACGCGGATATCGGAATTGTGAAGGAGGCGATCACGTTGCTCGCGGAGTGAAATCCCGACCAGTTTTCTTTCAAGAGCGGCTTGGGTGACCTTGAGGTGGCGTTCTGAGGCGGCAGTTAGCGTCCATGTTTCGGAAGCGTATGTTATGGCGGGGAGAACGTGGGTGTTGAAGAGGTTGGTCTTCAGATTGCGGTCAGTGGATGACGATATGACCGGCATGATGTTCGAGATGGTGGCCCAGCCTGCGCTCCGCCTCCTGTGCAGTTCATGGTGCATCTCGTTTTGCATGTTCAGGGATCTGCCGAGGTATATGTAGTGGTCGACTTCTTGGATTGTCGTTGTCCCGATCTTGATGTGGTGATTGGGTCTGGTTTCGATGTTGGCTGTCATGTACTTGGTCTTCGACAGGTTCATTTCAAGTCCCACTTCTCGGCCTCGTGTGTTCAGTTCATTCAGTGACTCTTGGGCTTCCTCGAGGGAGTTGCTGAAGATGACCAAGTCATCTGCGAAGCGTAGATGGTGGAGTTGTCTACCGTCGATGTCTATGCCACGACCTAGGGTTGGCGGTGTGGTTGTATCATCTCTAGTCCAGTTCAATGGTCGCATTGCGTGTTCGAGGACGGCATTGAATAGTGATGGGGACATGGGGTCTCCTTGGCGAGCTCCACGTTCGATGGGAATAACGAGTTTCCGGTCGAACAGGCGTATTGTTGTTGAAGTGTTGGTTAGGCATTCCGTGATTATCTTCAGATATTGAGGGTGGATTCCCTGCGACTCTAGGGCCTCGAGGATGGATGGTACCTCCACCGTGTCGAATGCCTTTTGATAATCGACGAAGGTGAGTACAAGTGGCATCTTGTGTTCTCTGGCGGCTTCGATTACTCTAGTCGTGGTCTGGAACTGGATGAATAATTCCAAATTCCAATAAAGGAATATATTACTTCTAAGTTGTTCATATACTCCAGTACATTGGTGTGAATAATCACAAAATGAAAAAAAAAACGACAGCAATTTGGTCAATAATCAAATGAGAAAGTCTGAAATCAAAAGAAAACAATTTCAAATTTCTAAACAGTTCTATTGTTTACCTTGGTATTCGCCATATCTTATTCGTATCGGAAAATAACGACGTCGAAGCAACGGGACAGACACTGTTCTGTAAATACAATAATTATACACACATACTTTACCCGCCACCCAGCAACATGATTTTATGTGAAGTGCACCGTAGACAGATGGAACACGGAACCCTAAAATAAATACACATAATGTATTATAAAATCTTCGCCAGGAACGAGGCCCAGTTTACGTGTTTATGATTGTCTCTGACTAACCCGACATTGTTCTCCTAAACTATGATTACCTTTTCGATAGAAACAAAGGCCCCTCGCTGTCTCAAAACAAATTTTTAATTTTCCATCAGAATCATGAGGAAAGAAGTACTATTGCTCTATTGGAATAGAAGGCCATAAAACAATTTATGTAAAAGGTAGGGAAGTGAATGAGCGAAATATAGGCAAAAATCGCAGTTTTTCAGAGTGTAGCGGACCAAAAAACAGGCTACCAAAAAGGGTCAGGTCACCTAAAAATCTGGTCAGTAGAATTCGCCAAATTTTGGAGGGTTCAAGATATTTTGAGATAATTATGAGATCCTTGGTGGGAAGTGTAGTGTGAAAACTGAAAACGGGCTACTTTTTCGCCCTGAACGAGAAAAACATTTCTCTACTTACAACACAAAGCATACAAATCCAACATAGCAATAAATTGACTTACATTTGACATTTCGCTATAAATGACCATTTATAATATTCCAGTGTATAATAAGTGGAATAAGACTCATTTCACGTCCAGGCACAGGGTCCTCTTACTCTTTCTACTACTTTGTAGTGAGAGAATCTGGAATCAAATGAATCAAATAATAGATCAGCATGCATCGTTATGTGTGTTCAATAAATATGCTTCCTGTTCGTGATCGTGACACTGGACTGAAGAAAGTAATAACTTGATATTCGTTCCACTACACGGCTAAAGGACTGATTCTACAAATAGCCCCACAAATGGATAACAAGGTACCTGATCACATGATCTAAAAGTAACCTAAACACAAACAAAAACAGGTAACGTTTAAACTAACGGTGAACCCAAAATTTTGGGTATTGAATGATAGCCGAACAGTGACGGGTCCCCCATATTATGTTGGGGGACCCGTCACTGTTCGTAGGTTATCAATGGATTTTGTACTCAGATGTGAACATACGGTTATCATAACGATCTACGAACGGTTAGGGTCAGATAAAGAAATTGCCGCTCAAGACAGGTTTATCGAACAAATGAGCTCAGTATTGGTGCTAGCGGATAGTTCATAAGTCGAAACAAAAACCACTCAATTATTCATGAACTCCCATACTATTCAAAATTCAAAAGAACCTAGTTTCTTTCACCAAAAAAATTATTGCATAGGGTTTTTTTTGAAAACGGGGTTATTTTCGCGGACTAGTCACATTAAGTCGGCGGTTTTGTTGACTGCTTTGCTCAGTTTCCGGGGAAAATTATGAAAAATACATACGAATTCCTCTTTTGTACGTACTACGAAATGGATAAACTTTGTGTTTGAAAAAAGAGTCAGAAATCAGAAATAAAGAAGACATGCATGCATTTCAAACTAACCGGAGAGGATTATAGAAGTGAAAAACAATATGCATCGGCAACGATAACGAAATTACACCCATACCAAATTTGTTCTCGTACAGGGCGAGGACGATCGTTTATAGGGCTGGAGTCTGAAAATAGCACTGAATTGGTAATTCTCAATAACTGTGAAAAACACAGAACGCCGACAATGATAGAGCAACACCGGAACTGGAGAAAAAGATAACAAAACGAGAGAATCCGAATAAACCTATCCGGAAATTACCGCCGAAAAAGGTCGAAATTTGAAATCAGCTGGTTTTTTTGTTAGACAGAACCTATTTCTCATTGTGCGCACAACTAGGTGAATCATTCACAACGTACTTACACATGCAATACAAAGAAAACGTAGATAAATTCGAAAAAATGAAAGAAATACGGAATATTGAAGAAAAATTTCGAAAAACAGTCAGCCACTGTCTGCCTCTGCCATATTCGCATTGGAGTGCGTTTATTCGCATTGGGGCGCGTGTCATGAAATGTTGGATTGGAGCGCGTGTCATGGAATCGCACATTCGATTCTGTCCTCCTTTAACGAAAACATTCGGCTACACGTAAATAATACTTGTATGGCATACCAAAACGATATGATAATCAGAAAACATGTTCAAACCACGTTTAGTATAGGAAACGTGCCTTGTACACTGTGATGACTGAGCAAGATTGGTTCACCAGATTGATAATCGAGATTCAAGGTTGTTGCCAAAATCTGATATACGTGGCGTTGAACAGAGACATCAGTGGCCGTATCCACCAATATTTTTTTCTTTTTCGGGAGCATTTTTAGGGTCCCGGGAGAACAAATATGGTTGAAGTTTTGGCTCCCAGGAGCCAAAAACGCTTCCGGGGGGGGGGGGGGGGGGAATTATTGTTGGATACCGCCACAGGAGAGACGCGGAATCCGTTCTACTGGGAATGAAAGCAGAGCCAACCTTCACCGTGGTGACCAGAATCAGATGACTACAACGTTGAAAAACAAGGCGAACAGTCTTTCACACGTTTTATAAAGTTGTTTTCACGTTTTTGCGCTCAACATGGGCAGAGTTGAAACCAAACGCGACTGAAAAGTCTACTGTTACTCTACTTAACAGTCACATGAAACATGTTGAACACAGCTGAAACCAGAAATGTACAATAAAAAAGTGCACGATGCATCATCAGAACGCTAACCTTACCAGACTATTCAATATTCTTTAACTAATTTATTTAATTAGTGTGTACTCCATCTAGATCGCGCCAGACACCGAGCGGTACTAGGACGTGTATTCAATAGTTGCGTACATGCATATGTCTAAATGTTTTCAATCCATTCGTCTCTGGTTAGGAGTTCAGTTTGTTGTAAAAAAGCTTAGTATGGTAGAATCACAATTATTCACAAAGCATGTTTGGTGTCTTTTGGAGGGAGACATGTATGTAGATAGGAAGTGACCAAATTGTCTTTGTAGTTCGATTTTATCCCATTCCATAACGTTCTATTCTCGCCACAAATCAACGGGTTCAAGGTTGTTGCCACAGTATGATGTACGTGGCGTTGAACAGAACATCATGTGGAAACACTCCTCAAACTTATCTAGCCGTCACCCAACAACGAATTAACAAAATACGAATCTAAACAGGCAAAAAAAAACAGAATAAATGATAATATAGAAAAATTTACCTACTAATTTTTTATTGCCGTGTACGTGCGCGCCCGCAAGACGCTGGTAAACAGAGGGCGCCGCGCATCGGATAGGCGTTGGAAGTAATTTGCCCGAAAAATGCCACAAAATTTTCAACTTTATGGCTTTCCATGAGCAGCAGATTCTCAGAGAGAGACGCGAAATCAGTCATGCTTGGAATGAAAGCAGAACAAACGTTTACTGTGGTGACAAGGAGCAGATGACTGTAATGTAGAACAACAAGGCAAACAACAAACACAACGAGAGAGATAAGCATACACCGTATAGACCTGAAGTTGTTTTGTTCATTTTCCCATCCCTCGCACCACTATTAACAGTTGTTGTTGGATAGTTTTCATCTACTCTAGAGTTTTTAATCGACCTTGTAAACCCGATTATCTAAAGTTTCAACTTTTAAGGCAATTTGAAGTTTAAATCAACATTTTGACTATTTTTTCGCTTGTAAAAACCACACATAAAATGTCCTCAAATCGTGTCCTCGTCGCCAGTGTGTGTTTATAGTTTATTAGTGAACTGCCCGATAAATAGCTGAACCATATTATCGATTTACAAAAATTTTCGAATTTTCTGATGTTTGATTTTTGATGTTGTTCAAGTTTTTCCGTTTGTAGAGTCTCGATTTCTCAATTTTCGACCCCCAACAACACTATTCGCGATGCGAAGTAATGAAGTATGAAAGAATCCTTTTTCTCAACCATAGCTCCTGGAATTATGATATAATCCTCCTACTGTCACACACGAATCTCAGGGGCCGACTGGTCGAGTGGTTAGCGTTCCCCGCTCTCCACGGTATATTTCCACATACCGCATGAGCTTACAATGCTCATTCATGCCACCCCTTCTACGGAGAGTCCATCTACGGCTAATATTGATATATGTAACTGTAATTGAAACCCAATAAAGTTACACATAAATAAAAACAGATTTATTCATTCCAAATCGCATATAAAAATCTCTTGTTGTTATTGAACGGATCAATTCCCACGCTCTCCCTCATATAGAAGTAAAACAGCTCGAACTTTGACGTTTTATATTTCGGTTGTGCCTGTTGAAGTTCGGGAAGCGCTTTTTGGACGGAATTTCTAAAACCAGGTATGTTTTGATCAAATTGGGGTAGCCATATATTGCTGTAGTCTGATCCACTTGTATAACGAGATGTAATGCTACGACTAAAATACAGCGGGATCAAACTACAAAAACACAGCAGAACACAGCGGTGGTCCTTCTTCCCTTCTTGTTTACCGAAAATTATGATTGTAACTATATACCTGATGTGTTTAGCTGTAGCATTACAAGTACCATCCTCTTCCCGGAACATCAAATTATTTTCCCGAAACAAGCCCAGTTTATTTCCTGTGGACTTGTAGTCAATCTGGAAACAATTTGAATGCGCATTACCAACACAGAAAACCATGAGGCTTGGCTTTTTCCTTGGAAATGTACGAAGAAGACTTGTGCCCGTGTTCAGAAATAGCTTGAGGTTTGTAGTTGGCCACTGAAAGACTGCTCACGAATTACTACTCTTATTTAGAGACGTAACATGGGAATCGAGCATACATTCTCTGTTTTCCAAAACAGATTTTTCAGCATAATAAATTATTTTGTAGTTATCACGCTAGTAGTTTTTCGACGGTTGGTCTGTATTCCAAGAACCTCTGAGAAAGTTCCCGAGTGATCTCTGAGGTTTCGAAGAGTTTAACACGATACCAAGAGCACGTATCCAAAAGATGGTTTACGTATTCGATTTATATAGAACAGATATAGTAAAACCGCCCTTCACCTGTTATCGAGCAAAAATCGTTTTCTCGTGCAGTACTCAGCGAATGAATGGAGAGCTCGACATACAAAAAAAATACGAAAATTGAGATATCCAAGAAAGAGCAGGCGGTACGTTTCAGCTATACCGACGCAACGACTTAAAATCAGGATATCTTCCACTGATTGCACCCCAAAAGCGAAGTTTCCGAATCTCCGCTACTGAATTGTGATTAAATGATCCACAAACTGTCAATAAATTAGTTTTTCTAGCGCATTTGCATTGTAGCGACGGATTTAACCGTGGAGCGAAAGGCACGAGATTTGGTTCCTATCAGACCACCTTTAAAGTACCTGAATCAAAGCTGGTGTCTCATTGCGATTTCCCATGAAGAAATTCGATGAGGAAACGATTCTGCAATGTCGGGTTTATTGTTCAGATTAAACACAATGTGATTAGATGTTTCAGTGAATGTGGTGACGTTTCGGTGGATTCATTTTCTTCAGGATTGTCTGTAGTTATTTTTCCCACGTCAATTTCAAAGCCCCCCCCCCACCTCTCGCGATCATACCGCTTTGAAGAGACTATGTACGTGTAAAAAAATATGACACCGTTTTGCAATCGAGGGAGCAGAATCAAACGGAGAGGGAGAGGCAAATGTGGTTTGTTCACAATTTTTTTCTATTCGGTTCCTTGCCAAAAAGGAACACTATTTTATTCCGAGTAATTTTGCTGTTATTTGAGTTCAATTGAATGTACACTCACTGTCTCGGTAGTGTAACACATTTATAGATGTTCGCTCCACACAGATATGTCATGATTGCAGAATCGTACGAAACGCTGTTGGTCATTCGATAGATAACCTATAGTATACCGAATATGAGATAGTTTGCACGAGTTTTATGGTTTGCCCAAAGAAAATGAAAACTTTCCAGCCAAGTGATGAGTCAAATTGGTTAGACCGACGCTATTTTTGTTGAAAGAGGGTGTAGGTCAGAGAGAATTTAAATAGTTGTTTTTCATAGCGCAACACGCTCTCATATTCCTGTTGCCCGCTAAGTGCGTAAAATTGTCGCAAAGGCTCCAGCGTACCACTTGATATTGTTCTATCACGCCAACATCTTTCTGCAGGTTCTCTGAGGAATAGTTGCGCCAATGCACTGCGCTTGACTAGTCACAATGTAGATTTCCGCTAACGGTTAAATTGACTAGAACCTTGTTGAAGAAGTCGGCAGTAATCTGACTTCCTCGCACAAAGAAGGTCGATCCGCAAATCCATCCTATCATCCGATCGTACATAGCAAACTGCAAATTTGTATTTGGACCCGAAATGTTTTCATTCTTTTCCAATAAACATTGTTCTCCCTTTCTCTGTTGTGTGTGAGACTCAGGCACTGCCGATTAAAATAGGGAATGATATCGATTCCATACACATAGCTAATATTGGCTACACTGACAGAATGAAATTGCACGTTTTTACTTATCATAATTCAGATATAAAATTTACTCATTTTCACAAAACTATAGCGCCTGTTCGGGTGGCACAATAAGTGTACCATCCCTCGTTTCATAAATCGGAAGTTTGTTTTCAACCCGCATTCTGTGCATCTGATGACAAACTAACGTCAGTACAATCTTTCTCATTCTCACCTAATTTCTGCTGTTCCCAGGTACCTTTGAGCCACCTTTCAGCTGAACTATCTCATTGCTACCTTACCCAGCGTGTGGTCTCCAACACTACACGTACATATGGAGAATTGGCAACTATGTGGCCCTAATGTGATCAGGTTCCTGATCAGGATGAGCTCACTTTGTCATTTTGGTACACAATCCATTGAGGTTAATTTAATGACAACATCGCCCCCGCAGAAATCTATTTTGATGAAAGTTGCAGAAAAAGCTGTCATAAAGATACAACCATTTATCTGTTTCCATAAGGATACAACCATTTATCCATTTACACGAAGAGTGACTATAAACCGTATCACCTGATCATTTCCAATTGTGTCAAACAATAAATGAGCATCTGAGTATCTTTCCTCTAATTCCATATTAGCAAAATTAGTCGTCCAAATGGAGTCCTGAAACAAATATGAGAAACTCAATATCTATTAAAACAGTAAACTCGAGTTCGTATTCTTGTGACTGTGGAATAACTGATAACCTGCGCAAGTGATGTATATTCAAGCATGTATCCGAGTAGCAGTAAAACGAAAATTATCGATTAGTGTTGAGAAACTCAGAGGAGTTGCTGACCGGGACTACGGCCAATAGCAGCCATCCCTTTTAAATCTCATGAGATTTCTTCGTGAATAAGAATATCACCACCTTCCGATAATAAAATGTCCATTGCTAAGATACAAAACTAGAGGCACTCAAACCATGATAGGTCATGCATGGAAACTTCTTGTGAGGTTTGTACTCGCAATCGAGTCTGACCTGTTGCATGATCCAAAAGTGAACTCCCTCGATGGCAAGTGCGGCGGCAACCCGCGAGCGGAGCAAAAGAATCAGATGACCGATTATGGTCTTGTTTTTCTCAACGCCCTGCAAATCAGAGCAAAAAATGAAAACGACGATTTGTAGGTGGAACTCGTAGTTACACGCCTTAACTCACAAATTTCGGCCGGAATTTAACTAGATCAAACAACAAGCACGCGGTATACCAGTGCGACCTGCCTCAGTAATAGAAAACCGCATGGCGACCGGAGAAACAGAAAAAAACTTGTCGTATCAGTGTTCTTTGGGTGTTTGGGAAACATATTGATAAGCATAATGAATATTCCAAAGATCAACTCAAGAGAGGTCAGTTTTTGAATGATTTTCAGTACAAAGCTCAAGATGTTTCGTACGGCAACATTTGGTTCACTCTGAGAAGGCCAGACGGCCAAACATGAACAGACAGATCACCAAGTGCTATTGATGTTTTTTTTCTCATTTACTCTTCTACGTCGTTTTGTTACGAGGCGGTGATGATCAAACATGTCACACATTATTTGTACTCTTGTTGTGCATGTATTGTCTCCATAATAACACGTGTCAGAGACAATTAGAGACTACAGTGCTCGACGTGTTTGTTGAAATGGTTTCCAATCACTAGCACTTCTAGCTGACAGATTGGCAAGTAGCATTGAGATGACTAACTCTAATAACAGAGAGGTCAATTGTGACCGTGGGAATCTGGGCTGCTGCTGCATTCAACTGTCTTTCGGCCTCGTAGTCGAGGGAAATCGCAACCAGTCTACAACTTCCGACGTTTAGTCGTCGAAATATACATTTGTTTTTAAGTATTTCTATTTTTGAGTATGAAATAATTATACAAAAAGTGTTTTTAGGTTGCATCCCTGTCGCCAGTGCGATCGAAATCAAATTATACTATAGGTAGCTAGCATGATATCGAAACTGTGTAGTCGATTTTGAAATACTCCGACCTGTTTCGAGTTTCGAATTCTCACGAATTGTTCAAGTTCTCTGTTTTTCGAGTTTCGATTTCTCGATTTTTCGATATTTCGTTCTTTTCGATTTTCGATTTCAATTTGTTCGCCCTTAGTAGGTTTTCGTTTTCCATTTCGATCGTAACAACCCAAGTTTTTACCGCTGAACAGGATTGGAACTTGTGATACTTATAGATACAGTAAATGAAACAAACAAAAAAACACATTTTTGATCATCATTCGGTTTACAGAATTGTATTACAGCTCGACGTGTAACACCCACCTCTCTACTGCTCCAGAATATAATTTGAGATTACAAACATGATTCAACGTAACATTGATGTTTGAAAGATCGAACTGCAACAAACTAGTTTACTTCTTTATTATTTTCCCTCGTCAAGTATTGCACATCGTGCGCAGCGCGGAGCGCTGCGCAGATTAGTTTTCGTTCTCAACTATGCAGAAGTTTGGAAAAGTTTTCGCCCTCAATGAAAATTTCTGAACACGGTCTACACTGTTGTGAAGCGAGGAAAAAGTTGGGGTACACGTATCTTTCAGTCATAGTTGCATAATTCATTTTAAGGATGATAGGGCCTTGAATGGTCTCACGAAAAATTATAAATCGACCGGTTTCAAGAGAATGAAAATGAAAATAGGAGAATCACGGGAAATTGATTCTTAAACTCCTCAGCTCAGAACTCGGTTGCGCGTACAGCCTAGTTTTCATTTGCATTCACATGTCTGAGTGGCACAGTGGATACAATTTCTGTTCTAGTGAAAACGGATGGAGGTTCGACTCCCGCCTCGAGCGGTGCCATTTGCAATATACTGGTAGTATAATTTTGAGTTATCCCAATGCTCAAAGCTGTGTCAAACTTGATCAAAAAAGACGTGCATTATTTCCACATGGTTATATATTGTTTTGATCAGAGTTTCTCCGTAACTATAGGAAAAGAGGTCAATTAGTATAAAAAACGAGTGTCAAGAAAGTAAAGACTAGTTTTAGAGATCACATAAACGAAAAATATAAAACAGGTCCAATAAACGGATATTAAGAGAGAAAGGCTAATCTCGCTAGGTTGAAAATAACACAAAGTATCACAAATATTACTCAGTACCGATGATGAAACATGAATACATTACAAATCCAGCTAGATTTTTGCCATATTTCAAACAAGCGAGCTTGGCCTTTCTCTCTTAATATCCGTTTATCGGACCTGTTTTATATTTTTCGTTTATATGATCTCTAAAACTAATCTTTACTTTCTTGACACTCGTTTTATTATACTATTATGTATAGTCTGCGTTATTCCTATATGGACACTTACAGTATTCAGCTGAAGTGTTCCACACAATGTCGAAATACCGAACTCACGAAATGTACATTGCTAATCAAAAGTGGTCCATTCAGATATCTCAAAGGTTTTTAACAAATTAGAGCGTACGGCGCATATAATACATAGTTGAAAATTGGCGAAAAACAATTGCAAAGCAACAAGTTGGTTTTGTTAAAGAGCTGTTTCTGAAAAATCAAAACTGAATTTCCCAGTATATTCACTGGTTTGTTCACAACTCACAAATATAACATAGGGTGGGCGGAGCATAGTTTTTAGAGTTGTCACGAAGTTAGTGAACTGGAAACTAGTCTGGAATCCCGTGAATGGCTGCTGTAAAATCATTCACACATAATCAACTACAACATTTCAACGAAAATACATTTCGTTGTTCCGTGTACCCTCACAGTTTAAACTGATATCAAACATCGATGACACCGCAGAATATGTGGACAATACTCTGAATATAAACACCACTTTTTCTACGGTAGCCGGAATTTAAACGGTATATATCGTAACAAATATCGTAACTTTACTATTTTGTCAGCTAGTTTTTCGTAGTTCGAAAATTGAAACGACTACCGAGATGTTATCAAGATTGGTGGACAAAATAGAGTTCACAGTGATCTGTATTTTTTCGGAGTGAAAGTGTTCTCTTTCTCAGTCTGATCAAGACCTTGATAAGCACTACTGTTTGGACGAACTGTCATGCAACCTGGCACCGTAGCAAAATCTGTCACCATCGAAATATTATACTGATTACTGAAATGGCACAACCGCATTCTAATAAACAGTACGGGTACGAGTGTTGTTCGAATTCAGTAGGTGAGCGGAAACTTTGATTTTAGTTGAGAGCGAACCATATTCGAGTACTTGTTCACCACATTCAGTCTTCTCATAACTTTGTAAGGCGAAACACTGGGCTCTATCTGTAATAAAGAACTCGTAACTTAGACTGGGTTTTTGAACAACTGAGTTATCAGAAAGAATGGCTCCAACCTTCTGGGATCAGCCAGCTATAAAGTTTAAAAAGAACGAGACGGAGACAGTCTGAGATGATGTGACCTGCCCTCTCAGAAGAAGAACCAAACCGACTCGTACCAAACACATGGATTGATGTTGTGCTCGCAGCTACACAGTATACACGTTCGGCGATAACAGACGTCATACGCCGAACATCTCGAAGGAGAGGACAGAAACAGTTCAATGCGATCTCAACTCCACGTATTTTACAGACGTGAAAACTAGCGCTTCGAAATATGGTGGAGAGCTAAAGACGCAGACTGGGATTCAGTCATGGCAAATTCCTGCAAACCTCTGAAAAACGCTGAGTTTTCGCTAAACTCACAGTGTTGATTTGAAGAAATACATGGGTTACAGCCATAAAAATAGAGAGAGGAATGAGCTTGTTGTTGAGGTTGGCCAGATTCATCCAACGTCGATGATGTTTTAAAAGAACAGCACACCACATCTGCCCAGCAAAAATTAAGAACCTTTACCTTTATTTTTGGTTCGAAAACTTCACTCAATTGTGTTGAGTACGAAGTGAGTCGGATTGAGATGAGTTAAAAAAATTGGTTTGTGCAGAGATTTTGAATAAGTGCAGAGATTTTGAATCGCGAACTGTAAGGGTTGAGAGATTATATCAAATAAGTGCAAAATAAAGAGCGAACTGGAGCTTTTAGGCAGGTCTCCTAAAAGCTCCAGTTCGCTCTTTATTTTGCACTTATTTGATATAATCTCTCAACCCTTACTTTTCTTCTCTCCAAATATATGTCCCATTCTTCTCTATATCATTTTCCGGCACGTTTTGTATTTGGTCAAAATGCAACATATTATGTTGCATTTCGGTTCAAAACGTTCACTCGAATGTGTGACCTCGAATTGAGATCAGTTGAAATGTATGCGGAATATATCATTTTAGTCGTGTGGAAATGTGAGTGAAATTGAAAGTTTTGAGTAAGGTTTGAATATCTGTTCGGCCAAAGTATTTTTAAAACACGAACGAAATAAGTACTGCTTAGCAACCGAGAACTGGAGTGATAAGGCGGGGTATTCCCGCCTGAAAGGTTGGTCATTTTAAAGTTTGGAAGTTCATATTTGCCTCTCTACGCACCCTTGATTCTGAGGCCTCTGGGGTTTATCTCAAATTATTGCTGACTATCAAATGATCTGACTCTCGATGGTTCTATGTCGTATTGCAGAATATATCGAGATGATGAGACAGGATGAACGAAGATGAATCAAAAAGGAAAATAGACAACCGTTTTGTATGTTCGATCTTTTTGAGGCAACCGTGGTTAGCAAGTCGGTTAACCTATACCGTTGTGCTTGTAATTTCAGTCCTTTTGCTATTTGAAATATCGAACAAAATGATGTGTACTGAGATCAAACTACAACGATATTAATATAAAAAAACGAGTGTCATGAAAGTAAAGATTAGTTTTGGAGATCACATAAACGAAAAATATAAAACAGGTCCTATAAACGGATATTTTGAGAGAAAGGCCAAGCTCGCTATTTGGAAATATTGCAAGATCTAGCTAGATTTTCGTGTACTGTATTCAGATGTTTCATCATCGTAATGAGTCTTATTCGTGATACATTGTGTGATTTTTAACCAAGCGAGATTAGCCTTTCTCTCAAAATATCCGTTTATTGGACCTGTTTTATATTTTTCGTTCATGTGATCTCCAAAACTAATCTTTACTTTCATGACACTCGTTGTTTATACTAATTGACCTATTTTTCTATAGTTACGAAGAAACTCTTATCAAAATAATATATAGCTTTGTGATATTAATGCACGTCATTTTTGTTTGACACAGCAGTTGAGCATTAAGATATTCGAAAATTATACTAGCATATTTTTGCAAATGTTTCCGCTCGAGGCGGAAGTCGAACCTCAGTCCATTTTCACTAGAATACAAATTGTATCCACTATGCCACTCAGACATGTGAATGGAAATGAAAACTAGGCTGTACGCGCAACCGAGTACTGAGCTGAAAAGTTTAGGAATCAATTTCACGTTATTCTCCCTTTTTCATTTTCATTTTCTCAAAACCGGTCGACTTAGAAATTTTCCCGAGACCATTTAAGGTATCATCTCTAAAATGAAATTTGCAACTATGACTGAAAAATACGTATACCCTAACTTTTTCTTCGCTTTACAACAGTGTGAACCGTGTGCAGAGATTTTCATTGAGAGCGAAGTTGTGTCCAGAAAGGAAGGCGGACATTTTTTTGTTGCAGCCGCCGCTGCTCCGTTACGAAAGTCATTTTGCGAGATGTTTACCCTTTCAACTCACGTAAACTGAGCATTCTGAACTCAAATTTACATATCTTGTAGATGTATGCCCTTCCATAGCTCACTGCGAATTTCTTGGAAAATGGTTTACAAATTACGAAGAAAGTGTCAAAAAACTTTTCAAAACGTCTGCACAGTACTGAACAAAAACTAATCTGCGCAGCGCTTCGCGCTGCGCACGAATGTTATCATACCGATAGCGTGAAGAGTGTGGACTAATTTTGAGATCGAGATTCAACCTGTCGTCGATAATAGAAAGGTCCATGTAAGATTCCTGTCTAATTCCGTACTGGGACGGTTAAAGGAGTCTAAGCTATTGAGTTCGTGGTTGACATTGAATTTCACGATTGTCCAATTTTTAACTAAATCGCCAACAATGTTTCGTACTTTTTAATTTTAAATTAAACACTTACTCAAAACTTGGAGAATTTGGAATCCAACAATTCACATTAGAACGAAACAGTAAATCACAATACTTCATAGATATTCATTAACAAGTGTCACATGAACGAATATAGTAGTGAAAAGGTTACATAAATATCTCGGGCGTTAGAGATCCGGAAATCAACCATGAGAATGACCTCATAAGGTATTTCATGAGTAAAATTCATTTGATAACTCTTTTAGGGTAACATACAGTATGGTAAAGGGTCTGAGTTCGTAACAATGCGGTCAAACCTAATCTGAGTCCCTATTCAAAACATCTCGATTGTCTACGGTATTTCTCTTAGATATTACCGTGATACAAGTCTTGCAAAATAGTACGCAACGTTAGAGGCACAGAATAAGAGCAAACTACTGGAACGGGTAGTCATTCTGGTCATTTTACAATCGCGCCTAATCTTCAGATGGATCATCAATCTCGACAGAGTTCGTCCAACGGTCTTTGTTCTGGAGTAATCTCCAAGTAATCTCAGAAAATGATCTCAAAACCATTTGGAACCGATACTAACGATAAAAAATCAAATAAAAGGCGATCGAAAACCATTAAAACGGTCAGTCGGTTTCTTCTTCCACATTTTGAAGTGGAGTTTTTTTTTTGAAGAAATTCTTGTTTAAGAAGTTTACTACCAAATACAAATCTTTCCTAGTGTTGTGAGGTTTCAAGTAGAGTGTTTCTTTGCTCAAACGTTTCACGTAGTTGTGTGCATGCGAGAGAAATACAAACTGGAAACTCCGTTTTCATCTTTGCCTCAAAACGTTAAATCAGATTTGATCAGTCAGTTAGTTTGGACAATGAGGTGTTACCATCTTTTCAGGAAGTTGAGTGTAACTTTATTTTTGATTCGAGACTTTCACACTATAAATATATGTGTTTGTTTTGAACAGTGTGAAAGTATTTCACAATAACCCTACAAATTTTTCAACCCAGTGGGGAATATCGTTTGCAAGTTGCCTTTTAATGTGAATTTTTAGTGTATGTTCATACAATTCACTTGTAATTTTTTCTTGATAACCGTTGCTTCCAGAAGAGCGTGATGCGTGTTAACGTGCTTCTAGTCTTGACGACTGTGACCGCAATGGTGTTTTTGCTACTCGTCTCTGTCAAAGCCATCGGGTCTATCGGGCATGCATTAACATTTGAGGAAGTGGGTTTGCTTTTCCAAACCACGACTACATTCGATTGGAAGCGCGCCAATCCACTAGGATTGGGAACAGAGCGAGAGAACAGGGAGTTCGATGAGGCCGCAAACATTACCGAACAGCGCGCGTCTGTCTGATGGATTTTTTTTTTCATATAACAGTGATTCGTCAATTTTTTGGAAGATTGTCTGAGCAGACACCACATCGTTCCAAAATGATGTCTGTATTTGGTGGAGTGGCTCATTTTTCGCCAAACTATAAAAGTAGTAGTGTACTGCTGCCAAATTTCGACAGTTATTAG
Source organism: Litoditis marina (assembly GCA_964036275.1). Lineage (NCBI taxonomy): Eukaryota > Metazoa > Nematoda > Chromadorea > Rhabditida > Rhabditidae > Litoditis > Litoditis marina. Next base: position 26,989,048 of record OZ038433.1, read on the forward strand.
TCGTTCACGAAAGAAAAGTTGAAAAATGTGAAACTAAAATTTTCGGTAAGAATTCTTTTAAAACGAATGTTGCGCGAGATAGTGCACTCACTCTGTTCAGAACAATGTTTATGACAGCAATAACCGGAAACAGACAAAAGCTAGTAATATCAGTTTTTTCTCACAGAAATTGGAAAAACTGAGTGAGAGTCGAGAATGTGTATGGAACAAGGTGAAACATAGGAACGCAGAACAGGTTTTTTGTCTTCACTTTACACCTTGGTCGTACATTTATATTTTTTACCACGTTCATTTAATGTTTTATTAACACAGTTTGAAAATGTCTTCTAAAGAGGTGCAGAACAGTGTAACTCTCAAGTAAATGAGTTATTCATTTTTATAGATAGTGTTTATTATTCTCAGTATATTGATTCACTCATTCGAGAAAGCACACTGTGACAGAAAACAATGAAAATCTTTTAAAGTACATTTTTCCAACTGGTCGATGGACTATGATACGTCAACAAATAGATTGAACGGAGAAAAATAAGTATTCCACCCATTTATCGATAATTGATTTTTAATTGTTGCAGTTTTGGTCATCGATAGTGAAAACAGTGAACAAATGCTCACGACTGGAGTACTTTGAGTACAAAAAATATGTGAACTTGGACGAAACGAAAATTCATCTACCATCCCGGGCGGAGGTTGCTATTTCTATCATTTTCCAATTGGACTTTGGCAGCGTGCCAACAAACATTTCTATTTTTTTTTTCAACACCCTGACATTTTTTTTTGAAAAGAAAAACATCGTCAGCGTAGTCCAACTGGCCCATGACTGTTTTCAGAAATTTTATACTCATTTTTCTCATTTTTTTTTACTGTAAACATATTTATTAGATCAACGACACGCGAGAATGTACTGTAGTCACTCTGGGCGTAGGTCACGACATACTGGCGGAGCAGCGATTGAAAAACGACTTCCCTGTCTGCTCATTTTTTGGTGCGGATCCCACAAAGGAAACTAACCAATGCTTGTACCGTCAGGTTTGTTTTCTGAACAACTGATTCACGCTCGAAATACAAGGACTTTGATATAATCTGTACCTTACTACCACACGTGCAGAACTTTCCATGCGTTCAACCACTAGCAATATCACTGCGAGAGTTAAAATTCAAGCAAAAAGACAGTAAGACCACGGCTTTTTTTGAAAATGCTTATTCAAGTGAAACTTGAACACCAGTCGTAAGCGAGAAACTCTTTTTTAGAATTCTATCACTCTAGATTCGTTCAGATAGGAACGTTTTTCAACACAGCTGTGGGAGGTCAATCCGGCGACTTCAATGCAGTTGTCTTGACAGGTTAGCGAATTCAGTTTGTGCGAGAGAGAAAGAAGGAAAATTAGTAGTTATATAAACTGTGTTGGTTTGATAATTAAGCATTCGTGAGAGGTAAATCGGTAGGGAGAGAAACTAGTCGTTACACAAACGAGGTAAGATAGAACTAGACGGAGAGGGGGAGAGAGGAAGAGAGAAAAAGAAACAAAGAGGAACGAGATTATAGGAAAGAGGCTAGGCTGATTTTCAGTTACATCTGAAAGAAACTAGCTGTGAAGTGGAGAACTATAGCAGAGTGGTAGTTTCATCTTTTAACACATCAGATAACAATGTTTTCAATTGAAACACAGCGGTACAAACTACGGACACAGCACAGTTACAAGCAAATTTACAGACGTTAAATACCTGAACAAAACTGTGCCTTTCAAACAGTTCTACACATTTCTCGAAGAAGATGTCCAGAGAAAGGTGGGTCAAATTGTCGAACACTCGTTTCATGACAAAACTATTAGATGGAAAACTATCTTATTGAAAGCGGTACTTGTTAAACAATGAGATACAAGCAGAAAAACTCAGGTGGTAACCGCGGTGCACTCAATAACAGGGCGCACTTGCCATTCCAATTAAAGCTTGCACAGGGCTTAATTATGTTTATATACCTTTCCGTCTCTTTGTGAACAAAGTCGTATTCTGTATTCCATATAATTGTTCAGCGTGTGGACCAGATATTCATTGACATAGAGGGTGCCGAGTACGATCTCCTCCCCCTACTTCTGAAGGCTAATCGACCAAAAGGGTACACTATTTGTCAGGTACGATTTGTAGGTAAAATACGAAATGAGCGAATCTTACGTGTGGTTTTTGAAAATACTCGAGTACCATCGCAATTCTGGACGATTCTGAACTTTTGTTCGAATACCTCTCGAAATACGCCCAAAATACATACCGTATAGTGATCACATTTCCCAACTGGACTCGTTGGCAGCGTGCCAAAAACTTTGGAAAACTGTTATTCAGACATATATTTCACAAAAAGTTTCTTTGAATACGAATTGTAACAAAGGAAGAGAACCCTTCACATAAATTTCTATTGTTTTGAAGTTTTTCAATATGTTCAAAAACTGCCTCGAAATTTCATTGGCAAGCTGCCCAAATCCAGTTGGGAAATGTGATGTATTTTACCATTAGCATTGCGCAGGGCGTTCCTGGCAAGACCAATTTCATCGATTGACGCATACGAAAACAACTCAACTGAAGACAGGCGGGGTGAACGAAACATTTTGAAATCAAACTGTGATAGTTCACGACAAGTTCTCGATACTATTTTATTCACATATTCTAAAAACTGTTATTAGCATGACAGTGAATTGAGCATTCACATAAGTCATATATACACTGAAGTGCTATTGCGTAGCTAACCCCAAAGGAGTGTGTGCACCAAATAACATCAAATTTCAGGAGGGCGTAATGTCAATCTATAGAGTACATGTAGGTATGAAATAGCTGTGATTTGCATGGAATCGTCTCCACACGTTTCAGATCAATATCGAAATTCATCTGGATTCGTTAGAAAGGAAGACTATTTTCCGCGATTTTTTATTTGACATGATCGCTGAGAACGAGTTTGTTCCATTGAAATCCGACACACTGGGAGGGCATATCAGGTAGACCATATATATTGAGAAAGTACGGTACATTCGAGTACTGAGGCCGTAGGCAAGAACATCTTAAATTTCGTATTCCAACCTGCGTCTCATCAAACCTAAGCTAATTATCTAATCTTTCATTCCGCCGGGATGCTAGTGACGCGAAGTATTGCGCAAAGACGGAGACGCAGGATGGGCTGAAGGCGCCGTTAGGTTTCAGATTATGTCATTTGATCTGTACGTTTCTTTGAATGTTTCTCTCAGCAACTTCAACAGTTCTAGAACACCTATTCCTCCATGTTCGAACCCCACCGTTTACACGTTGTACTTTTAGACTTTATCTTTTCAACTATGCGGACAAACACTGTCAATCACGATATTTGTGAACCTCTGCCGACTGACGCTGGTATTTTTGTGCAACATATGTTATTTTATGTACATGAATCGTTTCAATTTGAAAAAAAAAACAAGAAGTTTTGATTTGTTCTCCATGAAAAACTAGTATAGGAATGTTGAACTATCCAAACTGGGAATACACAAGTCTGGACGTTTTTAATAACTGAGAAAAGTTCAACAGTCTCTCTGTAAATAGTCATTGATAACAAAATATTACCGTTATCAATAGAAGCATATAATGCGATAGTAGTTCGGAACTTCGTATTTTGAAAGCAGTGCATATTAGAGCTATCCATAATACACAATGTGTTGCTGAAGCAATACGTTCGCGAATGAAACTAAGGTGAACTGGTTGCGCCAGTCGCCGGACAGTTCCCAACCAGATACCGGATACGGAAAACCTTCTATTAACCTGGACCTGTAAAGAATACTAAACAGCGTTGTACCCTAAGCATGCGAATGAAAATAACATTGTTGTTTCTATCGATCGTCTGGTTTGTCTGACCCAAGCATCGTCTTGACTCTCTTTGCATTTTGTAGTCTGATCAACGCTCCCCTGTAAGTAGGTTGTACATTTAACATACAGTCCTTTGGGATACGTTTTGCCATAGATTTTTTAATAACTCAAATAGTTAACTCTTACTACTCTTGTTGTTGAATCTATGCGCAATAAACTTTATATTATTATAACATGAAACATATTGCAAGCAAACGAAAATAACATTCAAAATAAAATGAGTATTAGAATATTGTTAGTACGCTTCGTTGACTAGGCATTGCCTTTGAGTGACAAACCACAAAATGGGCTATTTTGAGAACAACTAACCTTAATCCAACTGAAACGTACGGCGCGCCCTCCCCTACTCACATGATACATTGAGTTTACCTACGTAAAACAATTTCAGAGTGTCGATAAAAATACAAAACCCTATACAAAACATGCTTAGAATTACCAAAATTATATCATTGAAAGTACATAAAAAACAGTTGAGTGTAGACCGCGAAAACTGTAATTAATTTAAAATGCCCGAAAAACCTGTCATTCGAGATCAAACTTAATCTGCACACCGCATCGCACTGCAGATGATAGTTCGAACTATGTCAAAAATCTAGCGCACTCCGTAAGAAATAAGGGCCTTAGTGTTGCGTGAACCAAGTCCCCTCTACCTCCCCGTCTAAGTCCCAAAATTTACTGCATGAGTTCCAATTAGGCCGATGAAAACTATCTGATGGATTTGAGCTCTAAGCATATGAACGACACAGAATTCACTAACTGGTAATTACGGTGCATTCTAAATGTGTTCAATATACGCGGGCGGCCTTCCTAAGTTCTGCTTATGTAACCCTATAAAATGTTTTCTGCACCCTGTTACGAACTAAAACGATACTGATGTAGAATTTTTCGGAACATTTTTGCATTTCTAAATGTGTTCAATGAATTTGTTAGAAGGTACTCACTCATCCCCTATATAGTGTTTTTTCTGCTCGCGAGACTCGGCATGGAACGCTTCAAACAGGCACTTTAGCAATCTCCATTACTTGGTGAGCAGCTCACAAGCCATAACTACGTGGCTCACGCACTGACTCATGTGTTAGAAAAGAATAAAGAACACTGTCGCTCACGATAATAGTGACGATAAAAGCATAATGATCAGTTTATCAACTGTCAGGATGAGAAGAAGCAGATAAGAACACTTAGATGGAGGGGAGAGAGAAAGAGATACTTCATACGCAACAAAAGCTAAGCGTAGTTTCAGTTCTATTATCTTTCGATCTGTAATCGCGCGCATGCAGTTTTTGATCTTTCGATTTACCACAGGTTTTCACTACCCTCTCGAATGTATTCATTCAATTCTTTGATTGCGCCCAAGATGAACGCTCTTTTCTCACTTGTCAACCAGTAAATACTGAATTTGTTTCTGGTTTTTATACGCATTTTAAATAACTGCTCGATACGGAATGTCAAGATGTCTATTAAAGTTAAAGATTGCCCAGTTTTCTTGAACAAATTTTGTTTCCACATAATTAGTCATGGAGTGAGAAAGTGCATCAAATTTAAATGATATCTGTATAAAAACAATAGTGTGAAAAGTATGAAGATAGCATTTTGAGAGTAAACTGAACCGAGAACAAAAAGGGTTTCGGTTTGAAAGACAATAGTGCTGAAACGACGCTTTGAGTATAACGTATATCTTTCTCTCTTCTCTCAATATTATATTTCTCCTTTCTCTTCATTTATTCCTTTCACTCTTCCCAACCTATACTCCTGTTTTTTTTAGTATAAAAATGTATTTGGAAGAGAGACCGATTTTTTTTCACTAGAGTGTATGAGAAATAGAAAAGGATTTCAATAAGTATAAATGGAGATGAAAATCTTATCTCGCATTTTTCGAAGTATTACGGCTGACTTGACGAGCGAAACGTAACTGAGAGCAATTTGAACCAAACAATTTTTGATTGGATTAGCAGGAATGTCAACAACACTCTATTTACGAAAGTTGTTCTCACGTAACGGAAAACAGCAATACTAACACCGTACAAATATGGGACTTGAACGAGCAAACCATAATGTGCACGCTGCACAAACACCAAACTTCGGACATGACTTTTCGAGAATTCGAGAAAAGATTGTTATCTCCATTTAAATTTATTGAACTCCAGTCCTGATGTGAAAAAAGTGTTTTTGTAATATTTTGTACACAGTTTTTATATATTAAAAACTGAAATGTTTTATGATAGTACCGATGCTCTGCACGAGGCTTCCCAATCTTGGACTTTGACATAGCTTTGAAAACCTTACAATTGTAATTTGAAAGCAGTGGTGTAAAACTCCCATCATGCATTCCCTGATTTGTGCTTGTTATGTGCGCGATTGGCGTGTTCCAATTCAGTGCTCGTATGGGCGATGAGTGAAGAGCGCGCCCCCGCTCACAAGGCGGGAGTTCGATCCCTGTCCTGACCGAATTTTGAGTTAACCGGCTGATAGGTGAAAACGTTCTGGCCAAGTCATCTTGGGCAAGTCATCTTTGCCACGCCCTCTAGTATTTGCTATTGTAGGGGTCTTAGTAGGAATGGCGGGGACTATGCGGCTGCGTGTGTTATTCACTGTATTACTGATATCGTCGATCGTCTTGCTCTTCTTTGCTTTCAGGTATGAAACATATCTCAATTTCTAAAACTAGACCTTTTTTTGAGTATAATTTTTAATAGCATTTTCAACACAAATTTAAGTTGGTCAAATATTACAATTTACGTTAAGCGGTGAATATACACCTGTGGCCGTGTTCACGCACGTTTGGTATAAACGTAGTTCAGTTAAGTAATTACGGCGACCGAAGGCATGTTCTACTGACTAACAAGTGTTCTCCGGATCCTCAACTGTCCCAGCTGGATAAACGGTTTGTTTGCTTTTTCTAAACAAGCCAATGCAGTGTGTTGCCTTGTTTCTCTAACCCGCGCGAAAGTCACTTTCACATCCTATTTTGAATGGAGACGTGTTTACAGAAAAATTATAAACGAGCAACGCAGAGCGGCTCAGCAAAAGGATATTTTCCTCATATCTGCTTATTTCTACACAGATTCCGTCAGGTCAGTCTACCAGTGTAATTCTTCTATGTCTCCCGTTTTCACTGGAGTCTTTTCGACCATCGTCATGGAAGCTGGAATATTCGGTTGAATCCTGTATCGAACTGAAAACAAAACTAATTCGGTAGAAACCTATCCTTAATGGAAAAGGAAAAGCAGCATGGAATTGTAAATCAATTCTGAATCAATTCCGAGAGAAAATCGAGTCAATTCCAATTCCAATTCCAGTTGTTCTGATCTACGAAAGAATTGGAATTGCAATTCCAGAATTTATTTTACTTACAAAAGAACTGGAATTGCAATTCCAATTTTTTTCGACAGACAAAAAGAATTGGAATAGCAATTCTTTTGGATGATTATCTCAATTCTATCAATTCGAATTCCAATTCCAATTACAATTCATGAAAAAGTGGGGGCCCAACGACTGTGAGATTTGTCTTCTGCTGTGCGCCCCTTAGACAGCTACTCTAAGATGGAGCAGCTACTGCTACAAAAACCGAAAAATAATAATATACTCAAGTATAACTGTTCATCACAAACATAAAAAAGTCGTAAAATATTTTTTCAAACCTGTAAACTAGATTCTACAAATCACAGCTGCGAAAGAGAGAACAACTGTTGAATAATATGACAAGCGTAGCACCTGGAGTTGAAGTAACGACAAAAAACTGCAAACCTTTGTCCGCAACACCAGAAAATTCACAATTGACTACGTTGAGTTAGCATCTGTGATTTGTAGATTCTAGTTTACAGGTTTGAAAAAATATTTTACGACTTTTGTATGTTTGTGATGAACAGTTATACTTGAGTATATTATTATTTTTCGGTTTTTGTAGCAGTAGCTGCTCCATTTTAGAGTAGCTGTCTAAGGGGCGCACAGCAGAAGACAAATCTCACAGTCGTTGGGCCCCCACTTTTTCATGAATTTTTCTCTTTTTGTACACATGCCGTAGGTATGTAGTTTGATCTGTACGGTGCAGATAAAATTGTTCTCTCAATGAACCACTTGTCAAGAATTACCATCATTCAAAAAAATATGACGTCAACATTGCAGTTCTAAAAACTTTTGTCGTCTGCCCTTCCGAATCCCAGAATACGTCATATTTAGACAAAGTTTCATCGTTAATATACCATTTTTAAGAAATTTTCAGCATTTGAAAATATATGTGACGTTAATTTTTTTAAAAGTTGACGTCATCTGGCATTCTGAATTCCAGAATACGTCATATTTAGACAGAGTTTCATCGTTAATATACCATTTTTAAGATATTTTCACCATTTGAAAATATATGTGACGTCAACTTTGCACTTTTCAAAAATGACGTCATCTGGTCTCCAGAATCCTGAAGGACGTCAGAAATACAATACTTCATATTCAAACAAATTGCACGTTGGCATCATATTTCAATTTTCAAGCAAATCGGTAATTGTTTCTCTACGTTACAGTACGTTACAGTACAGTTTGAGTTATCGACCGGACAGAGAGAGTGAGAGAGCGTGCTGAATGGAGAGACGCAGACACTTTTAGAAAAATGTCTATAACTTTGACTTTGACAATTTTTTTTGCAAATGTTTTTTGGTCCGCCAGGGTTTGAGTAGGTATCACATGTCTTCCACAATTTTCAACAAAATCGATTCAGTAGAAACCCTTAAACTGGGAAGTTTCCCTTATCACGATTACACACTCCGAAAACATCTATAACTTTGACAAAAACAATTTTTTCCTAATTTTTTTGGTCCGCCAGGGTTTGAGTAGGTATCACATGTCTTCCACGATTTTCAACAAAATCGATTCAGTAGAAACCCTTAAACTGGGAAGTTTCCCTTATCACGATTACACACTCCGAAAACATCTATAACTTTGACAAAAACAATTTTTTCCTAATTTTTTTTGGTCCGCCAGGGTTTGAGTAGGTATCACATGTCTTCCACGATTTTCAACAAAATCGATTCAGTAGAAACCCTTAAACTGGGAATTTTCCCTTATCACGATTACACACTCCGAAAACATCTATAACTTTGACAAAAACAATTTTTTCCTAATTTTTTTTGGTCCGCCAGGGTTTGAGTAGGTATCACATGTCTTCCACGATTTTCAACAAAATCGATTCAGTAGAAACCCTTAAACTGGGAATTTTCCCTTATCACGATTACACACTCCGAAAACATCTATAACTTTGACAAAAACAATTTTTTCCTAATTTTTTTTGGTCCGCCAGGGTTTGAGTAGGTATCACATGTCTTCCACGATTTTCAACAAAATCGATTCAGTAGAAACCCTTAAACTGGGAATTTTCCCTTATCACGATTACACACTCCGAAAACATCTATAACTTTGACAAAAACAATTTTTTCCTAATTTTTTTTGGTCCGCCAGGGTTTGAGTAGGTATCACATGTCTTCCACGATTTTCAACAAAATCGATTCAGTAGAAACCCTTAAACTGGGAATTTTCCCTTATCACGATTACACACTCCGAAAACATCTATAACTTTGACAAAAACAATTTTTTCCTAATTTTTTTTGGTCCGCCAGGGTTTGAGTAGGTATCACATGTCTTCCACGATTTTCAACAAAATCGATTCAGTAGAAACCCTTGAACTGGGAATTTTCCCTTGTCACAAATCTCGCACAGCGCTTCGCGCTGCGCGCGATTCTAACAACCCCAATCGGAAGTAGTGTTATTTGAGTTCTGCCAGTTCCATTTTTTGAAATGATGATGAAACACGACTTTTAGTGTCTACAAATGGGCTTACCACATTTTCAGTCTCGGTGAGAATTCTCTGTCAGTCGTTTGGACAGGAGATTACGGTATGTTGGATTATCCGGGAAAGGTGAAGTTCCGCGCTTGGAATATGACTACTTCCATAGAGGTCGAGACTAATCTGATACGGTAGGGTGAAGTCTTTTTGTAAAGCACATGTATAAACTGAATTTTGACTTCAATTTTTAGTTTTGTTGTAGTCAGAAAAGACCTATTAACCTATTAACAACCTATTAAAACCAGAACAAAGTCAAAAACAGATTTTTAATAGTCCAGAAAAAGTTTTCCAGTCTTAGCTACACTTCGAATGAATAAAAATATCCCGCTTTCAATGAATTTAACTCTCGAACCACTTCTGTTCAGAAATATTTATTGAGCACAAGAAGCTCGTGGGAAAGTTTTGCACCTCGGTTGAAACTTGTATTCGGAGTAACCAGATTATAGTCAAACTGTGCCTTCAACTTCTGTTCACATTTTCCAGAATAACATGGAACAATTTATGTCGATGGATTCCAATGTTTTCTACTGTTCAATTGTTGCCAAACTTGAACCAATTGGAAATATCAGTCGGCAACGGATACGCAAGGGTAAGTTCAGTGCCAGTGTAAGGAATTATTCCATTCTCGTTGTAGTGCAAAATATACCATATTAGTTCTCAATCGGAATAACTGCTCTCTTTATAGATTCCATTTTCGTACCCGGTTCAAAAGAAGCACGATGTAGTCACTTGTGTCGCCCCTCTCTTTGCCAATGAACAATGGCAAACTGCCCTGATGGCAGTACATACATATAGAAAGTAGGTCAAAGAACAATTTCCAGAAAGTCTAATTTTTTTCCCGTTCGGATGATTTTGTGTTTTTTATTGCATTTCTTCATTTGGAACCCTTTCCCCCTGAATGCGACTTATCTGCTTACATTACACACCACGGGAGCTAAAACATATAAGACGACGAATTTCAAACTTTTCACAAAATTCGGTTTTTTCACAGATTTACAGCACTTTCTGTGAGACAAATATAGAGGCTACAATTTAAGAGGAAAACCCGATTTGAGGCATTTCTTCCAATTTTCTATGAGGACAGCGTGTTTGGTACTCATAGAGAATAGCAATTGAAATTATCAATAAGAGAAACTCATATGGAAAATTCGTATTGAAATTTTCCAGTATGAATAATTTTAATACGAAATATTCATAGTTCATATTAGCGAAGTATGTGAACAAAATATTCCGTGAAACGATTCGAACCTGCGGCCTCAGTTTTGTAGTTCGACTCACTAGCCGCTGCGCTATTGGGACACATTTCTTTGGAGTGATAGGAAGCTTCATATATTTCCACCCCTTGTCTCGGTCGTGTGAGGTGACCCCTCTCGATTGATTAATATGCCATCGCCTCGTCCAAAAATGGTACCGTACATAACCCATTTTTCCACCATTTTGAGTGAAATCAAATCACTCAACTCCAAAATCGACAATCTAACCTATTCCCTGCCCACCATTATTCAATCTGAACTCCATCGTTTCCATGATCGTCGATGTCTCACTATTTATGGCCTACCAGAGGATTATTCAACAAAGAAAAAGGTGAATGCAATTTTCAATTTGGTGTCGGTTTCTCAATTTAATATCTCCATTCTACACCGTTTGGGTGAACCTCGTCAAGATAAGTATAAAAACGAGTGTAAAGAAAGTAAAGATTAGTTTTGGATAAACATGTACAAGAAATATAAAAGAAGTCCAATAAAAATATTTTGAGGAAAAGTCTAATCTCGCTCGGTTTAAAAATTCAAAAAAAGGATACCGAGTTTTTTTTGCTACCGGAAGAAAACTTCTGACTGCGACTCACAATAATCTAGCTTATACTCTGTTGTTTTCAAGAGAAGCGAGATTAGCATTTTCCTCAAAATATTTTTATTGGACTTCTTTTAGATTTCTTGTACATGTTTATCCAAAACTAATCTTTACTTTCTTTACACTCGTTTTTTATACTTATTGAACTCTTTTTCTATGGTTACGAAGTAACGGTCATTTTTGATAAAAATGATATTTTTGAACAATAATCTAAACAAGGAATTTTATGTTTCTCTTTTGGAGTTTTAAACCGCGCCGTAGTTCAGGACACTTCTGTAGTTGTAACCTCGTTCAAGTGATAGCAAATTTTATGCTCCAGGCAGGAATCGAACCTCCGTTCGCCGTGCGTAAATAGAGCTTTTATCCAATCCGCCATTCAGACATGTGAATAGGAATGAAAACCAAGCTGTACCCGCCTGTCATGAGATTTCCATTGGAAAAATGATTCCTACTACACGTTTAACTCTTCTTTCATTTTTATTTTCACAAAACCGGTCTATCCATGATTTTTGCGAGACCATTTTCGGTCGTCTCACACGTAATATTCAAATTTACGACACACCTGAAAAATACGTATACCTCAACTTTTTTATGGCTTTTCAACAGCGTAAGAAATTTCGGAATAAGTTGATTTCGAGCAAAACTATGCCCAGATTTGAGGAGGCGGACACTTTTGTCGCCGCCGCCGCCGCCGCCGCCGCCCCGCACGGAAGCCATTTCTGCGAGACGTTGGGTCCTCTAACTCCTCTCAACAAATTTTTTCTTGGAACGTGAACTTAATTTCTTGTAGACGTGTTGCCCTTCAGTAATTCATGCAAATATCTAGGGAAATGGTCGACGTACTTTGAAGAAAATTGTAATAAACTGTTTTGTATTGTCTACAGACCTTTGAACAAAATTTAATCTGCGCAGACCTCGCCCACTCAAAGTTTCTGTCAAAGATGGTATTCCGTTTCCTCGTCTAATTGATCTTTCTACTGCTATGAAATCCAAAGATTCGATGTCAACTTTCCATGTTCGGAAGTTCGAGACCCCGGAACAGCAAAAGGCCGGATTCCTCGCCAGACAATCGAAACGAGACGCCGCCCGAGCTGAGGTCACCGACCAAACTACAATTCCTATTATCACTGATGCCAACCTCCAAACCGAAATGGAGGTAATTGAACAATCCAGATATAATATTTCCGTTTCTCCAATTGCTGATGTTTCTCCACTTCCGGAACTGTCCCGATCATTGGCTTTACCCTCTCCAACCGTAGACCCTAATGTAGTCGAAACCGTTCCGGCTGACACTCCTAACTCGGTTGCTCCTGCTGATTTGCCTGTGCCTTCTTCCTCTACAACTGATTCATCTGTACCCTCTCAGTCTGAAATTGTTTTCCCTGGTTGTTAAAAACTACCTGCCGGTTTCATAGTCCCTCCTGACTTTGTGTTTAACCGGAAAATTCCAGATTCTCTTCGTTGCCCTGTTTCCAAGATCTCCACACTACGTGTCCATTCAGGTATCCTATCAGTTTTCCATCATGGTCTAGTTCCTACTGGTTGGTAGACGGAGTCTCTCTTCGTTGCCCTGTTTCCAAGATCTCCACACTACGTGTCCATTCAGGTATCCTATCAGTTTTCCATAATGGTCTAGTTCCTACTGGTTGGTAGACGGAGTCTCTCTTCGTTGCCCTGTTTCCAAGATCTCCACACTACGTGTCCATTCAGGTATCCTATCAGTTTTCCATCATGGTCTAGTTCCTACTGGTTGGTAGACGGAGTCTCTCTTCGTTGCCCTGTTTCCAAGATCTCCACACTACGTGTCCATTCAGGCATCCGGGTTGATGGACGTGAAGGAAAACCCGGGCCACGCGCGACTGGGAATCGCTGGTCCGTATTCCCAACAGGAATGCATGTTTCACAAGCAGTTCTCTCCCCCTCCCTCCAAGAAGTTTCTCGCATGTCACTGGATCAATGCCATAAGAGCATTCGATAGTCCACCATGAAGTCTTCTATGAAGGAAAGGGACCAATACCTCAGAAGAAGCTGCTACTACAAAGATCTGTGATATGTATGATGATCACCGCCTCGAAACGAAGCGAAGTGAATGAATAAATATGTAAATATGTATATGTAAATGTTGTAGCTCTTAATGAGATGTATGAGAATGGTGTTTCTACTAGAGATAGGTATGAGTATTTCCGCTCTGTGTGTTCAACTGACCCAAACATTGCTGAAGCCATATCTCAGTCGTACTTTGATGTTTACGGTTTCCGTTATCATGTCTAACGACACAGTCCCCCTACAATAATTTTACTCAGATGCTCATAATCATTCGTTCTATTTTAAGTTCTGAAAATAGGTTTTTCATGTATTTCCTGTTAAAATCCATACATCACGTACGTAATCTTGATTTAATTGTTGTAGATGTAATTCTACATGGATAATGAATCGCAGGTCGCAGGTTCGATTCCGGTGGTTACAAGTTTTGCTGCAATTTTTTGATTGATTTATTTACATGCAAGCATGTGAGATACATAGAGAGAACGAAAAATGAATAAAAACCAAATGAATTTGATCAATATGAAAACACGAATCGAAACATGGTGAACAGTAAGGTGAACATTGAATGAGCATATATAAGACTACAGTACAACGATTGACACTTCAATGGGGTTTTGACTAATAAACATAGTAAGGTCAGTTACAAGTGCTTTTCCGAAAAATATTTCTTGGCCGCCGCAAGAGAACTCGGAATATTTTTGTTCTTGCTGTGTTTCAAGTATTTTGAACCGGCACGAATAGTGAAGAACTGTGCACGATGACTAGTTTTTGGTATTGGAAAGCTAATCTTCTCCTTTGTACCTCGGGTACGTGAACGATTGAACGTGAAAAAGTCAATCGCATTTAGACCACATTGTCCAGTTCTTATTTTGTGTATCATGACTAAATCAGTTGTATTTCTTCTAGATTCCAATGATATCAATTTTAATTTCCTGTTCCTAAATGAAGAGCTGGGAATAGTGCAATATTTGTAGCCACCAAGCCGGAAGAACAATTTTCTGGTGAAATTATTCTGAACTGATTCAATTTTCTTTACGAATCCTCTATCTGAATTGAACACCGTTGTTCCGAACTCAACCATTGGACGAATATAGGTTTTGTACGCTTTAATCCAAATACTTTCTTTATTGGTTTTCAATACCTTGAAAAGATTGTAAGTTCTATATTTTGCTAACTGTACAATATGTCGCACATGATCTTTGAAGGAAAGACTGCTATTGAACAAGAAACCCAAATCTCTAACCTTTTCAGTGACTTGCTTCAGAACTGCTCCGTTCAATGTATAGTTTTGCTTTGGGTTGTTGTAGCCCAGATGCATAACTTGTGATTTTTCTACTGATAGTGGTAACCCCCAATCTACAGACCACTTATACATTCGATCTAAACAACTTTGCAGATCTTTGTTAGAACCTCTAGGCATAAACGACTTATAAACTTTCGTATCGTCTGCGAAGACCTTGCATTTCACACTCGAATCTGCAAGTGTGTTAGGTAGTTCGCACGTGAAAATGTTAAACAGAACAGGAGAAAGCGCACTTCCTTGTGGAACACCACTAGTTATTTTGCGATTCGAAGAAAAGCTTGAGTTTACTCTGACTGCAAACGTGCGATTCGTTAAGTATTCTTTCACCCATGCTACAATCATTCTGTGAAATCCAAGTTTCTCCATTTTAAGAACTAGCAATTTATGTGAAACTCTATCGAACGCTTTAGAAAAGTCGAAATACACTACATCGACACATTCTTTCCTATCGAGGGATAAAGTCCATTCATTGAGACATTCTAACATCTGTGTTTCTACAGATTTACCCTTTCTAAAACCGTGTTGATGTGAAGATATGATATCATTTTCGTTTAAGTGCGTAATCATCTCACGTTTCAAAATCTTTTCAAAAAGTCGCGCAAATATTGATGTGATGCTAACTGGTCTGTAGTTTAGAGGGTTTGACAAAGGGGGTTTCTTAGGTAGAGGAGTTACAAGAGAATGTTTCAATCGTTCCGGTACCTCCCCTCTCCACAAGCTAAGATTAAATATATATTCTAGAGGGCCACAAATTTCAACAGATAACTTTTTAATATACTTAAATGGAATTCCATCCGGTGTTTGTGAGTAGGACATTGGCCACGTACGCAAAAGTTTTTCAATTAGAATTCTATCAAACTGAATGGAATGGTCCATTTGTACAACATTGTCGACAGAAAACACAGGAACATCAATACTATCAGTAAAAAAAACACTTTGGAATGAATCTGCGAGCAAATTTGCCCTATCCGAATCTGTAACACAAATTGTGTTCAATCCACTGATTACCATAGAACATTTCAATTGGAATTCTCTATTATGAATATTTTCCATTCAAAATATCTATAGTAAACATTTCAATTGAAAATTACTATGGTTCCAACAATGAATATTTCATATTGAAATTCTCTATATATTTCCAGATTTGGCCCGATGGCGTGAAATCTGCCAATATTGTTAGAATGGGGTACAATTTCACAGAAAATCGCGTAAAACATGAGAAACCCGATTTTTCTATTTACTTCACAGAAAAAGCTGTAAATCTGTAAAAAAGCCAGATTTTGTGAAAAGTTTGAAATTGTTCGTCTTATATGGTCACTTAATATACACTTACTTCTTTATCAGCATTAGCAACCCCGGATGCTTCCTTGTTACAATCGCCTTTTCAGGTTCGGTTCTCATATGCATCTCTACGTGCGAAGTACGGTGGCTCCACTCTTCAAATTGTTGCGAGAATATGAGAAAATGGTAGACGCCTTTTAGCAAAACCAGTGTTTCGTAAAGACACTACTCAAACTTGACATAGAAAAGAATGTACGATTTGCAAGATACCTCAAAACAATATAACTCAAACCTGAAAAGGAAACGAGTCGAATAAAAAATCTACGAGCGAGTCATGTTCACCTCTGCTGTTTATTTACCACAGATAATATCATTTTTCGTATTTCAATGTGTAAATTTGAGTTGTTGTGTACTATAATGTTCATATAAGTCTTGGAACAGGGTCATGGTTCTGGAATATTCTGTTGCAGGGTTCGATCACGATCCAGCCGTGGTTGCGAATAAACCTGACGACCCTCCCGGAGGAGGAGTTCAACCCAAACATCAGCATCGAGTTCAGGAACCAGGCCGCCGCGCAGACTGACTGTCTACTCAAGTACAAGGCTAGTATGTAGGCGCTGACGCAGTCTTCATTGTAGTTTAACCTCAATACATCACATGATTCCCGAGTGTCGACCTCGTTTAGGCTTCTCGCGAAGCGCGAACTCTCCAAATTGCAATCCTGCCCGTTTTTTTCAAATACTCTAGTGGCATTGATCCAGTGACATGCGAAAAACTTCTGGAGAGAGTTGGAGAGAACTACTTGTAAACATGCATTTCTGTTGGGATCACGGACCAGCGATTCCCAGCCGCAAGTGGCCCAGATTAAAATCATCTCATCGTCGTCTCCGCCGACGGGTCGACTGAATACCTGAATGAAACACGTAGTGTTAGGATCGTAGAAGCAGGGAAACGGAGAAATCGTCCACTACCAATCAGCTCAGACTAAAGCAGAGTGTCAGCGGTAATAACCTAAAGCTATGTTACCAAATTTAAGACATTTGTAGGAATCGGCGACGTTCATAACCTTCGTTGACCTTGACGATATTCTGTTTCCCCGTCTCGGTCGAACCTATTTGGAGGAGTTTCAGTACATGTTCAACAGCATTCCCAATGTCGCCTATCTGCATTACAAGAAGAGAAACGCACATCTCGTCACAAGTAAGAAAATTTAGAATTTCACGTGTAGTTTGGTCGCGGTACAAGCCGTATTCACCGCACTTCGACCCAAAAAAAAGTAGATCAAACTACAAGCACGGTGAGATTGTGCAACAAACACTATATGGACTTGGTTCGGAGAGCGAAACCCGTAGTAATGACATTATACAGGAAACTCAAAAAACGGCTATACAAATTCTCTGTTCTGCTGTGTTAGTTAAGTTAGTTGCTCATTTTGTGATGTGTGCGCAAAACAAACTAAATATCAGGTTTGCTCACACGACTCAGAGCTCGAATTTGATCTCCCTACAAATAACATCTCATTTGTGGCAAAAAAACGTGCCGAGACACAAACACAATAGGATGGAACGAACGTTCAATCGAAGTTCCAGTAACTTTCTAATTTTATTTATTTCTCGCTGTTTCTTCCTCATAAATCTCTACTTCAGGCAAACTGGCAAAGGACTTCTTCCTGTCCGACATGTACTTATCGATAGAACATCAGGAGAAGTTCGAGACGGGTAAAACGGTCACCATGCCGGCACTCATCAACTTCACCTGGATCCACTGGCCCTCCGATATACCCAGGGGACTTAGGCCGTGAGAAAATAACGATTAGCTATGATTGCATGGAAAAAACGTGAAAAAAACGTGAACATAATAGATTTTTGATAGCCGCGGGCCCCGCTAGCTGGGGGTGCCCCCAAGACCCCCGCTGCTTAAGAGACTAGTGTGAGAAATAAATCGATTTATCTGGAAAACATGGAACAAACGAGAGAAGGCGAAACATTAAGATACTTGATTTGGTTTCGTTGGTTATCCGAAGGAACTTCGATCATCACAATAATTTATTGAGTTTTCATGCACGTGACAACTAAAAAAATGGTGAATACCGATATTAAGTGTAATGATTAAAACACACTATAGAAATTGAACACAGCGTAACCGGGTGGACAGAAAATAAAACCGTGAACGTGTTATCACAAAAATCTACAAAAAAGTAAATTATGCAAACAAAGATTCTAAATTTCAAACGTAATTTTCAGGTATAAAGTGACTGCAGAGACCAACTCAATAGTTCACTTAAAACAATTGAAGAGAGTAGCTGGTGGAAATATTCGTAGGAAAACTGATCCGTACCTATCTGAACTACAATCTGAAGACCAAAAAGTAGTGGATACTATTTATATTGATCAAATACAGGACGATTTCGACAGGTAGGGCTGTTGATACCACTTTTTTAAGGGAGGCAGTTGAAAGCCAATTCAGCTCTTAGATGATAAAGCCTCCGCTTGGGTTAGCGGAGAGTTTGGGGATGCTCTACTTCTTGTTCTAAACCGCCGTGTTTGGGGTGTTATCCCCTCATACTTCCTATTTTCGTCTTAGTCCGGGAACGTTGCTGTAGAATTGAATCGAAGTACATTGTTCTATAGCAACTATCAAACAACGGTGCGAAAACGCCAGTGCGGTACATTCACATTGGGAGTTGCGTCGAGAACGCATTCTCCCGTATGAGTTATCCAGTTTTGACTTACGCAGCAACCTTGAGTACAATGAACGCAACCAACTGATCAGAGATTTCGAAAAACCTGTTCTCTTGAACTGATGTTGCAGAAAGTAAACATGGTTTCACGATATCAGATCAGTACAAACTCTGAACTCTCTCAATTCTCGTTTTTCTCGATTTCAAACTGAGATCAACACCGTTGTAGTTGCTTTACGTGTAATTATTCAGAATGATGACCATCCCGAGGTTCCGTCATTTGATGAAGCAGATGCCGAGCGAGTTCACCTACTACAAACTGATCAGCGAGTGCTATGAGAGGACATTCTACCAGTTCTACGACTCATATGAGAGCCTGAAATGTCCCGGACCGGACAGATGCGATGTGAGAAGGGGTGGTTAGAAAATAGAGAGAGAAAGAGAGGGAGAGTGAGGGGTGAGGGAGAAGCAGGTGAGAGAGAGATTAATATCGAACAAGATAGAAGTGAAGATTGACCAGAACGAGATAGAGAAAGAGAGAGAGAAGAGAGAAGATGATAAACGAAAAAAAAGAAAATAGCAAGAGAAAAAGACAGGTGTAGAGGTTATTTAATTCAGACTTCACACTATCTTGTTTTCAGTTACCCGAGAACCCCGGTATTCTCTGTTACAACTCGGTGTCCACGTATGGCTCTCTGCAAGGGCCGGAACTGAACATCCACTTCCATACGAGAGACAACTTCAGAGAAGAGGACGGGTGTCGCCAATAGTATTACATACATAATTAATTTATGATCAGTTAAACTGTCTATTGTTGTGTCTGTTATGCCCTTGATATGCGAACCAAAAATCAATTTAGTTCAACGTTGATTTTTCAACAGAATCCCGCCAATGTTGAACGAGAAGCGAATTGTTGGAAAAAGTTTAGGAAAATACAAAAGGAAATAATAAGAGAAAAACTTTGGTGGATAGTAGAGATTTTTTGTAGCTCAGTTGCTCAGCGTGATTGAAAAAGACCCTGCAAAGGAAGGAACCCTTTTTATTATTAGTCAGCTTGTGAAACTGCTTGTGTGAAAAGACATTCGGACATTGAAACGAGCGAGACATTGGGACATTCAGACTTTGAAATAGGACATAGAGACATTGGAACATTGGAATGGGAGTTTTAGAGATTCAGGGATTCAGCCCCTTAGTTTCGAACGATTGTGTCATTCGAACACATCCACAAATATGTTCTTCCTAATTCGCCTAAATGCAGTTCAGAAAAACGTATCTTCTAACAAATTTTTTCAGTAGAACTAGAATTCAACATAACAAAGAAAAGCTGAGAAAGGGTGAACAGAAATTACATTGAGGGACTTTCGTAGACAGTTTTCTCTTGATGAATATGTCTAATATCGATTTACTAGACATTTTGGCAATAAAATGTTGTTGTGACTCATACGTTGCTGATTTACATCACTTATGGTGTCCATGGCTCCGTTCTCACTAAAAATCCGACGGGTGGGGGACGATTGTTGAAGATTGCATTTATTTTATTTTGACTTTCACCCCCGCCACTTTTAGTTAAAACTACCACGGGGGGGGGGTGAAAGTACGGTGGGGGTGGGAGGATCGAGAGTAAACTTCCCGAATAAGGGAAATTCGGAAAACGTGCAATCTGATAAAAACGTCGTTCTGTTCAATGGGGAAAAATTAAAATTTCACCCCGAGGTGAAATTTTAATTCTCATATTTATTCCCAAGCCCTATCCTGATTAGTGTCGGTGTTTTTCAACATGTTCATTGGACTCACAAAAATTGATAACATGTGAGTGCTTGTTTACTTGTATAGAAACAACGTTAATAGGAGATTTTAGGCCCTAGGAAACAGGTGAGCTGGTATTGCAAATCTGCAAAACTGCAAAACGTACCATGAAACTATAGTCTGTTTCACGCATTCGTGCCCTGTGCCTTGAAATTTTCAAACCTCGCAAGCAGTGATTTGACATATAGTACTTTTCGTGAAACTTCGCAGTGTTTATATTCTGTTTATTGCTGTCAACCGCAAAAACTACGGAGATTACTTCTCAAAAAGTGTCATAAACATATTTGTCATAAAACAGCCACTTGAAAATGCGACCGCATTTGTTAAAGGGCTGTGAGATGATGTGAAGCCCACAAACCGATATTGCGTCGTCTCCAATCACCCATCGCCCGTATTCCCAGTTTTAACTCTCCTAGAAGATTTATGAGTGTCTTTTTCACATTTTTTGAATCCTCAAGTTGAATCGCCACTTGAAAAT
Source organism: Litoditis marina (assembly GCA_964036275.1). Lineage (NCBI taxonomy): Eukaryota > Metazoa > Nematoda > Chromadorea > Rhabditida > Rhabditidae > Litoditis > Litoditis marina. The sequence goes on from OZ038433.1 coordinate 27,010,199, forward strand.
GCGACCGCATTTGTTAAAGGGCTGTGAGATGATGTGAAGCCCACAAACCGATATTGCGTCGTCTCCAATCACCCATCGCCCGTATTCCCAGTTTTAACTCTCCTAGAAGATTTATGAGTGTCTTTTTCACATTTTTTGAATCCTCAAGTTGAATCCTCCAGACGTCTTTTTTGATTTTGATTTTATAGTCCAAATCACAAGTTGTCTAATCGCACAATTCCATCACAAAAACTGGCAATCTAAATTGACACATAACCTTTTAAATTTCAATTTCCTTAAATTGACATTTTTATTTCATTCATTTTCAGGTACTAGGGTTTTTGGTGCGTTCGGCGACAGCTCAGCTCAGCTCGTGGCTCGAATTAACGCCACGTGAATTGCTTTGAGAACATTTCAAATAAAGTATGACAGATCACACTGGGTCTGCAGTAATATGCCGATTGTCAGATCGAAACCAACGTCGCCGATGAAAAATGTATTTATGCACATTCGCGGTAATTTTATCCCCGTTTGTATCGGTTCCAGCTGGTATTGAGCTCATCTTTTCAGTTTTTTTTGGACATGACCAGAACAAAGACCGCTGGAGCGCTGGATGAACTCTGTCGAGATTGATGATCTAGTTGAAGATTAGACGCGGTAGTAAAATGACCGAAATGGTGACTTCAACCCGTTTCGGCAGTTTGTTCTTATCCTGTTTCTCTAACGTTGCGTACTATTTTGCGAGACTTGTATCCCGGTAATATCTAAGGGAAATAGCGTCTGAAAAGACACCGAACAAGACAGTCGATATGAGGGTTGTTAATCGATTATGAAAAACCGATTATTTCGATTTTCGACTTTGGAGCTATTTGGAAATTTCGATTCGATTCGATTTCGATTTTGCGTAGTTCGGAAAAAACCGATTATTTCGACTTTCGCTATTTAATGAAAGCTCACTCCATGGGCTAGATATATTATGTGAATGCGCTATAATCATTCAGAATCGAAATTTCGATTATTTTCGAGTTTCGATTTTCGTCTTGAAAATGGTCAGATTTCGATTAGAAATTTCGACTTTTTCGATTTTGAACACATTTTGTCTAACCTCTGTTTTTCGAGTTTCGATCTTTTCGATTTTGGCGAAATTTCGATTATTTCGATTTTCGATCTCAAGATCGAAAATCCAAATTCGACTTTTTTCGACTTTACTCGATTTTCGATTTCGATCTTAACTACCCTAGTCGAGATGTTTCGAAAAGAGGACTCAATTCGCTTTCGCCACGTAATTACAAATTCACACGTTTCACTATACGGTAAGTTACCCTTAATGAGCTGTCTCTTGAGTTCTACTCATACGATACCTTGAATTTATCATGTTAAACAGTTTACGTGCTGTTGCAAAAAAAGAATAGCAAATATTATTTGCAATTCCGAGTCTGAAGAAAATTGATTAAGAACAACGGTCCGCGAATGTTTATTTATTTATTTATTTGATGCACGACGAGGTGCGCTAAACGAGATAAAACAAATAAACACAGAATTACTTGGATACAATTGATCAAAGAAAAAGAACATAGTAAAAATACAGAGGCAATATCAAACAGTCCTCAGGAAAGTACACGTGTAGAATTATGTAAATTACGTCTACAAAATCCGCTAACTACACAAATTTGATGTATGGATCGATCGATTGAAAAATCAGTGTTTCGCCAATCAAAGCTACACGCTCTGGTGTATATCTGAATGGGAATCGAATTGTGTTGTCATTTTTCTCTGCCACAGTAGGTAAAGGGAACAACTACAGTCAGTCCTGAACAAACCCGTACCCCTGCAGACACCGTATCTAGAGAAGGGAGGGGGCTACGTGTTGGAACTAAGATTGAGTTATACCTATTAGATTTGTGTTTTCTAACGTACTTATAGTTTGATATTTGATATTGTTCCTAATTTCTGGTAAACCAGAAAATGTCAGGGGATTGTTTGGGGTATTGAACAAATACTGTTCGAGTTACCTAGTTAATTGAGTAGTTACGACCTATGTGAGACAGAGGAAAGCTCAGGACAAAAAATAGTTGAGCCACTTACTAACTGTGACAGAGAAAGATTTTTACACAATTGTATGGAAGTGATACAATGGCAATTTAGTTCATTGATTCATCTGGGTATTCTCAAACGAAGGATGAAGATAGTAAACTGTGCGAACAGTGCAGAGCTACCAGTAAAAATTTGTACCTAAGTACCAACTAGATCTACATCTACAGTAAAAAAATTCTACAATTAAAAAAATCATGCTAGTGGCGACGATGACTTGAAATGTAGTGGCCTCGTTTTGTTCAATTTACGAGAAACTATTGCAAAACTTCCCGTTCGCCCATTAACATGTTCGAAACACCAGTATTTTCAACCCTGCAAATGTTGCACTAAGCTGCCATGTTTCCTGCCAACCTTTTACTGCGATTATTACAGAATATGTGTTCCGCTATAATCGGAGTTTCATGAAAATTTAACAAGCTCGAAAAAGTTTTTAATGCTGTCCCAAATACTATCATAGAACTTGTAGATGGAAGGAAGGAAGAAGACGTGGGGAAAGAGTGGCAGGGAATAAGGAAGAGAGAAAGAGAAAACAAGATGGAGGGGAGAGAGAAAGAGATACTTCATATGCAACAAAGCGTCGTTTCAGTTCTATTGTCTTTCAATCTGTATCGCGCGCATGCAGTTTTTGATCTTTCGATTTTCCACAGGTTTTGCTATCCTCTCGAATGTATTCATTCACTTTTCTAATTGCCCCCCCCCCCCCCCCAGATCAACGCTTCTTTTCCCAATTTTTCATAGCGCCAATTCATTATATAACCGCGTTTACTGATAACCTTCTGGTGATTCTGGTAACACATTACTCAGGTCATCTGACTGGGTTACTTGAACGTATTCTGGAAGCAAAATTCGGTTTCTGTTAACACCGACGATAGAAATCCAATTTTGCGTTTTTTTTTAGGTAGAATGGTTTACCTACTCAAGAAATCTGGTAGAATATTTACCAAAAACCGGCTGGGTTTCCAAAAAAAACCCGGTGAGATACAAAATTCTCTTTTTATAACTTCTAGTAGCAATAAACGAAACGTGAATAACGAGCAGATCGACACTTCAGTATTGTACTTCTATGCATTCTGGTGTTTTCAATATTTTATATATGTGCATCCTTCCAGCAGTATATTGTAGACATAACCAGCATGTCGGGGGAGACACGTCATGATCTACAAGGAATTCGCGGTTTTGCTATTCTTGCCGTCCTGCTATTCCATTTCTTCCCGGAACAATTCCCGAATGGTTATATTGGAGTGGATCAGTCAGTTGGATTAGAAAAAATCAGCGTAGCTCTGGTCATCTAAAGCAAAATTTAGTATATTCAAATTCTCAAAGGAAACCAGAAAACAACCTGGTCAAACTGTTCGTATACATATTTCAATATACTTATTGTTGCCGTATCATACGTTAACGAAATCGCCGACGTTTTGTGACTCTCGAAATCCAAGAAGGGGGAAGAAAACCACTGAACAATTTCACAATCACTCGAACTCACTTCACTATCATTCGAGGGGAAGAGTAGACATGAAAATTCAAAGAATAAGTTCATTAGAAAACGAACAGATTTTCTTATATTCGTTAGGACCTTTCTTGGAACATCAATTCACAGGATAAAAACATGCAATTCACTATTAATTTTTAGCATTAAAGGAGACCGGAGAGCAACATGGTTTCTCGTAAAGCTGCTGTATCCTACTTTTGATTGGACACGTTGCGTGTCGCGCGGCATTGTCATGTGAATGTCACGTGAACTGATCAAACTAATATACGAGGTGTATGTGCTTTACGATCTCAATACAGTTGAAAACAGCCCGAAACAGAACCTCTGCTCAAGTTGTGTTCCGGTCTCCTTTAACAAGAAAAATACCAAACTCACTAAGGAAGTCTTTATTCCCTGATTCTGGACGTGAGACTGATTGATAAAAGAACAATACAACATGACTTTCCGTTCCAGATTTTTTGTTCTCTCTGGATACTTGATCGCTATGGTTTTGAACAGAGAAAACACAATTAATATGAAATCAGTAACTAACTTCTATTATCGAAGAATCAAGAGAATCATTCCCCTGTATGCTCTCGTTATGTTTCTCATATTACTCTCGCTACGTTTTTTCTGCCCGCAACCAATTACGATTCGAACGTCAGCTCTGCCTGGTCAGCCATGCTGTTTGCTACCAATTTGAGGGGTGAAGATCCCACTATGGCATACGCAACTCAGGTGATTTATAATTGTGAAAACTGTTCTGACAACTAATCACTAAATGACATATGCTACATTGAGAGAATATTGATTGTAGTTCATAACTATTATATCCATAATTTGATACCGGGTGTCGAAGCGTTATTTGCAACAGTGCGATGTTCAGAGAGCTCTTTTCAATTCATATTCGGTTGCGCTTCACACCCTTCAGATCCTTCAAAGTTGTATTTTTCAGTTGAGGTTGGCGTTGGATGCCTTCACTCACACCTGGTCCCTCGCAGTCGAAATGCAGTTTTACTTATTAGTTCCCGTTATTTTTTATACTCTCAAAAAGTGTTCCTATATGATGCGTACTTTGCTTATTGGAGCAATAGGTAAACTGATTTTTACCGGCTCCTACAATTTGAATCGAAACGTCCGTTTAGCTTCTCAATGCGTGAAATTATGATGTTGTGTACGATTGAAATATACGGCAGACAAGCTTGAACATGAAACCATCCCGTTCTTCTGTGAACGGGCAAGTCTATACAAAGTCAATGTAGGAACGACGCAGACTAGGTGTGTATGTGAGCCGTTTAACTTCAACGATGATTGGAAAAACGCTCCAGTTGTACTCGAAACTTTCAAGAAGGGTTTCAGTAAACTGAAGCCAGCATGATGCGATGACTGCAAATTCAGAATGATAGTTAATTTCAATTCCGTTGTTTTCGCTTGCCTACAGTTTAGGAGCTCAGTGTGCTTTTAAGCTCCTTTTTCACTGGACCCCCAGAACTTTGTTTCTAAGAGTGAAGATGATGAACGCAATATTGAGCACCTAGGTCGTATTATTGTAGTGGGAAATGTGGCGTTAAACATGGTAACGGAAACCGTAAACATCAAAGTAGGTAAGTTTCGGTATTTCAGAAGGATGAAAAAACATATTGAAACTGATGAGGGATCTGAAACAACATCTTATACGGTAGTATAACTAGTATTCATCGAAAAAACACTGCAAGAAAAATAGAAAAGTACATCGATTAGAAATTTTGGGGGGATAATGCAACACAAAGTATAAGCATGAATCTTGAATCAGGGTCGAAACGGTTTTGAGTACATCTCTCACTGAGCACATTAACTTAATCATACCACCATCCAAAAGTCGATGTATGAGAATGGTGTTTCTATTAGAGATAGGTATGAATATTTCCGCTCTGTGTGTTCAACTGACCCAACCATTGCTGAAGCCATATCTCAGTCGTACTTTGATGTTTACGGTTTCCGTTACCATGTTTAACGCCACATTTCCCACTACAATAATACGACCTAGGTGCTCAATATTGCGTTCATCATCTTCACTCTTAGAAACAAAGTTCTGGGGGTCCAGTGAAAAAGGAGCTTAAAAGCACACTGAGCTCCTAAACTGTAGGCAAGCGAAAACAACGGAATTGAAATTAACTATCATTCTGAATTTGCAGTCATCGCATCATGCTGGCTTCAGTTTACTGAAACCCTTCTTGAAAGTTTCGAGTACAACTGGAGCGTTTTTCCAATCATCGTTGAAGTTAAACGGCTCACATACACACCTAGTCTGCGTCGTTCCTACATTGACTTTGTATAGACTTGCCCGTTCACAGAAGAACGGGATGGTTTCATGTTCAAGCTTGTCTGCCGTATATTTCAATCGTACACAACATCATAATTTCACGCATTGAGAAGCTAAACGGACGTTTCGATTCAAATTGTAGGGGCCGGTAAAAATCAGTTTACCTATTGCTCCAATAAGCAAAGTACGCATCATATAGGAACACTTTTTGAGAGTATAAAAAATAACGGGAACTAATAAGTAAAACTGCATTTCGACTGCGAGGGACCAGGTGTGAGTGAAGGCATCCAACGCCAACCTCAACTGAAAAATATAACTTTGAAGGATCTGAAGGGTGTGAAGCGCAACCGAATATGAATTGAAAAGAGCTCTCTGAACATCGCACTGTTGCAAATAACGCTTCGACACCCGGTATCAAATTATGGATATAATAGTTATGAACTACAATCAATATTCTCTCAATGTAGCATATGTCATTTAGTGATTCGTTGTCAGAACAGTTTTCACAATTATAAATCACCTGAGTTGCGTATGCCATAGTGGGATCTTCACCCCTCAAATTGGTAGCAAACAGCATGGCTGACCAGGCAGAGCTGACGTTCGAATCGTAATTGGTTGCGGGCAGAAAAAAACGTAGCGAGAGTAATATGAGAAACATAACGAGAGCATACAGGGGAATGATTCTCTTGATTCTTCGATAATAGAAGTTAGTTACTGATTTCATATTAATTGTGTTTTCTCTGTTCAAAACCATAGCGATCAAGTATCCAGAGAGAACAAAAAATCTGGAACGGAAAGTCATGTTGTATTGTTCTTTTATCAATCAGTCTCACGTCCAGAATCAGGGAATAAAGACTTCCTTAGTGAGTTTGGTATTTTTCTTGTTAAAGGAGACCGGAACACAACTTGAGCAGAGGTTCTGTTTCGGGCTGTTTTCAACTGTATTGAGATCGTAAAGCACATACACCTCGTATATTAGTTTGATCAGTTCACGTGACATTCACATGACAATGCCGCGCGACACGCAACGTGTCCAATCAAAAGTAGGATACAGCAGCTTTACGAGAAACCATGTTGCTCTCCGGTCTCCTTTAATGCTAAAAATTAATAGTGAATTGCATGTTTTTATCCTGTGAATTGATGTTCCAAGAAAGGTCCTAACGAATATAAGAAAATCTGTTCGTTTTCTAATGAACTTATTCTTTGAATTTTCATGTCTACTCTTCCCCTCGAATGATAGTGAAGTGAGTTCGAGTGATTGTGAAATTGTTCAGTGGTTTTCTTCCCCCTTCTTGGATTTCGAGAGTCACAAAACGTCGGCGATTTCGTTAACGTATGATACGGCAACAATAAGTATATTGAAATATGTATACGAACAGTTTGACCAGGTTGTTTTCTGGTTTCCTTTGAGAATTTGAATATACTAAATTTTGCTTTAGATGACCAGAGCTACGCTGATTTTTTCTAATCCAACTGACTGATCCACTCCAATATAACCATTCGGGAATTGTTCCGGGAAGAAATGGAATAGCAGGACGGCAAGAATAGCAAAACCGCGAATTCCTTGTAGATCATGACGTGTCTCCCCCGACATGCTGGCTACAATATACTGCTGGAAGGATGCACATATATAAAATATTGAAAACACCAGAATGCATAGAAGTACAATACTGAAGTGTCGATCTGCTCGTTATTCACGTTTCGTTTATTGCTACTAGAAGTTATAAAAAGAGAATTTTTCATCTCACCGGGTTTTTTTTGGAAACCCAGCCGGTTTTTGGTAAATATTCTACCAGATTTCTTGAGTAGGTAAACCATTCTACCTAAAAAAAAAACGCAAAATTGGATTTCTATCGTCGGTGTTAACAGAAACCGAATTTTGCTTCCAGAATACGTTCAAGTAACCCAGTCAGATGACCTGAGTAATGTGTTACCAGAATCACCAGAAGGTTATCAGTAAACGCGGTTATATAATGAATTGGCGTTATGAAAAATTGGGAAAAGAAGCGTTGATCTGGGGGGGGGGGGGGGGGGGCAATTAGAAAAGTGAATGAATACATTCGAGAGGATAGCAAAACCTGTGGAAAATCGAAAGATCAAAAACTGCATGCGCGCGATACAGATTGAAAGACAATAGATATGAAACGACGCTTTGTTGCATATGAAGTATCTCTTTCTCTCTCCCCTCCATCTTGTTTTCTCTTTCTCTCTTCCTTATTCCCTGCCACTCTTTCCCCACGTCTTCTTCCTTCCTTACTTGCCAGCCGTGCGACCGTGGCCCACGTGCTTTCTACCACCAACACAACTCGGATGGGAAACAGAGTTGATGATAACGAAAAATCGATAACTTGATCTACCGCAAAGTTGACTTTAGCAAAATCGATTGATACCCCTATCTAAAATGAAAAATTTGGCCTGATCGACTCAAAACTTCTACTACATGTACTACTTCGAAATCTAAGAGGGTCTTTTTGAGGAATTTTTCTGTTATTGATTTATCGATTTTTTATGAGGACTCGAAATCAGACATGACATATTTCACGTATCTGTAACTTGCCAGCCGTGCGACCGTGGCCTACGTGCTCTCTACCATCAACACAACTTGGATGGGAAATAAAGTTGATAATAACAAAAAATCGATAATTTGATCTACCGCAAAGTTGACTTTAGCCAAAATCGATTGATACCCCCTATCTAAAATGAAAAACTTGGCCTGATCGACTCGAAACTTGTACTACGTGTACTACTTCAAAATCTGAGAGGGTTTTTAGAGGAATTTCTCTGATATTGATTTATCGATTTTTTATGAGGACTCGAAATCAGACATGATATTTTACGCCTTAACGTCCCGCGACAACCCCTACCTCTATTGTCTTGAAACTCGACATATATATGTAGGACTCGAAATAATTATGACTTTCAATTATGAAAAATCGATAATATCGATTTATTGATTAGTTACATGAAGATGTAAAATGGTCAAAAACGGTCCGAAAATTTTCAAACGGACTTAAAATTTTCCTCATTTTTCCAACAGTATGAGTTATGCATGAGAATGAACTAAATCAGAAAAAAGTTGAGAGCAAGTGTTTTCTTTTCGAGAAATATCGGGTTTTTGTTTGCCAAATTTTCAAAAGAGTTGAACAAGTACAGTTATTTTAATGTGAGAGTAATGACTAAGTAGTGCTCTATCGTGATAAAATATCAAAAAAAAGTTCAGTCGTTCGCGAGATATCGCGCGCAGCCCGAAGCGCTGTGCGAGATTTGTCTTTGGTCCGGCTAATGCGCGCTTTCATTTTTTTAATTCACTCTCAAAAAGGTCCAATTGTGCAAATCAAAACTTTTTATGATTTGCTGATTTTCTATGGCACATTTACAAGCTATGTTCGAAATTTTAACGAAATTGATTGAGTTTGAGCCGAGTTATGACGTTATGCGCTTCATGCAGACCGCCAACTTCCGCCGTGTATCTGTGTGTGTGCGCACTCCTGGGATATTTTTATGTGTGAACCGATTTGACTGAAAATTTGGGAAACGATAGATACCCCACTCAAACTTTGGGGGCGCAAACTTTTTTTCGAAAAAAATTATTTTTCATCAAGTTATAGGTCTTTGAAAATGTCTCTGCGTCTCTTCATTTCGTGCACTCTCTTGCCCTCTCTGTCGGGGTAAATCAAATTGCGTTATAACTCAGCTCAGTCCTAACCAATTCAAGTAAAATTTGAAGTATGATACCACGACATGAACTGACATCGATTTAGATGTAAGTCTTCTACTGATGACGTCATCGAGGATTCTGGAGGTCGGATGACATCATTTTTGAAAAGTGCAAAGTTGACGTCACATATATTTTTAAATGATGGTAATATCTTAGAAAGGGTCAATTAACGGTGAAACTCAATCTGAGAGTGACGTATTCTGGGATTCTGGAGACCAAATGACGTCATTTTTGAAAAGTGCAAAGTTGACGTCACATATATTTTCAAATGCTGAAAATGTCTTAGAAAGGGTCAATTAACGGTGAAACTCAATCTAAGAGTGACGTATTCTGGAATTCTGGAGACCAGATGACGTCATTTTTGAAAAGTGCAAAGTTGACGTCACATATATTTTCAAATGCTGAAAATGTCTTAGAAAGGGTCAATTGACGGTGAAACTCAATCTAAGAGTGACGTATTCTGGAATTCTGGAGACCAGATGACGTCATTTTTGAAAAGTGCAAAGTTGACGTCACATTTATTTCCAAATGCTGAAAATATCTCAAAAATGGTATAGTACCGATAAAACTTTATCTAATTATGACTTATTCTGGAATTCAGAAGGCCAGATGACGTCAACTTTTAAAAAAATTGACGTGAAATATGTTTTCGAATGCTGGAAGTTTCTTAAAAATGGTCAATTCACGATGAAACTTCATTCAAACATGACGTATTCTGGGATTCTGAAGGGCAGATGAAGTACGTTTCTAGAACTGCAATGTTGACGTCATATTTTTTTTCCGAATGATGTTAATACTTGACAAGTGGTTCATTGAAAAAACAATTTTATCTGCACCGTACAGATCAAACCACATATCAAAAAGAGAAAAATTAATGAAAAAGTGGGGGCCCAACGAATGTAAGATTTGTCTTCTGCTGTGCGCCTCTTAGACAACTACTCTCAAATGGAACAGCTGCTACAAAAACCGAAAAATACTAATATACTCAAGTATAACTGTTCATAACAAACATACAAAAGTCATAAAATATTTTCTCAAACCTGTAAACTAGAATCTACAAATCCCAGATGTTAACTCAACGTACTCAATTATAGAGTTCCTGGTTTTGTACACAACGGTTGGCATTTTTCTTGTCATTACTTCAATTCTAGGTGCTATAACGTTTGTCATATTATTCAAAAGTTGTTCTCTCTTTCGCAGCTGTGACTTGTAGATTCTAGTTTACAGGTTTGAGAAAATATTTTACGACTTTTGTATGTTTGTTATGAACAGTTATACTTGAGTATATTAGTATTTTTCGGTTTTTGTAGCAGCTGTTCCATTTGAGAGTAGTTGTCTAAGAGGCGCACAGCAGAAGACAAATCTTACATTCGTTGGGCCCCCACTTTTTCATTAATTTTTCTCTTTTTGGTATGTGGTTTGATCTGTACGGTGCAGATAAAATTGTTTTTTCAATGAACCACTTGTCAAGTATTAACATCATTCGGAAAAAAAATATGACGTCAACATTGCAGTTCTAGAAACTTACTTCATCTGCCCTTCAGAATCCCAGAATACGTCATGTTTGAATGAAGTTTCATCGTGAATTGACCATTTTTAAGAAACTTCCAGCATTCGAAAACATATTTCACGTCAATTTTTTTAAAAGTTGACGTCATCTGGCCTTCTGAATTCCAGAATAAGTCATAATTAGATAAAGTTTTATCGGTACTATACCATTTTTGAGATATTTTCAGCATTTGGAAATAAATGTGACGTCAACTTTGCACTTTTCAAAAATGACGTCATCTGGTCTCCAGAATTCCAGAATACGTCACTCTTAGATTGAGTTTCACCGTCAATTGACCCTTTCTAAGACATTTTCAGCATTTGAAAATATATGTGACGTCAACTTTGCACTTTTCAAAAATGACGTCATCTGGTCTCCAGAATTCCAGAATACGTCACTCTTAGATTGAGTTTCACCGTTAATTGACCCTTTCTAAGACATTTTCAGCATTTGAAAATATATGTGACGTCAACTTTGCACTTTTCAAAAATGACGTCATTTGGTCTCCAGAATCCCAGAATACGTCACTCTCAGATTGAGTTTCACCGTTAATTGACCCTTTCTAAGATATTACCATCATTTAAAAATATATGTGACGTCAACTTTGCACTTTTCAAAAATGATGTCATCCGACCTCCAGAATCCTCGATGACGTCATCAGTAGAAGACTTACATCTAAATCGATGTCAGTTCATGTCGTGGTATCATACTTCAAATTTTACTTGAATTGGTTAGGACTGAGCTGAGTTATAACGCAATTTGATTTACCCCGACAGAGAGGGCAAGAGAGTGCACGAAATGAAGAGACGCAGAGACATTTTCAAAGACCTATAACTTGATGAAAAATAATTTTTTTCGAAAAAAAGTTCGCGCCCCCAAAGTTTGAGTGGGGTATCTATCGTTTCCCAAATTTTCAGTCAAATCGGTTCACACATAAAAATATCCCAGGAGTGCGCACACACACAGATACACGGCGGAAGTTGGCGGTCTGCATGAAGCGCATAACGTCATAACTCGGCTCAAACTCAATCAATTTCGTTAAAATTTCGAACATAGCTTGTAAATGTGCCATAGAAAATCAGCAAATCATAAAAAGTTTTGATTTGCACAATTGGACCTTTTTGAGAGTGAATTAAAAAAATGAAAGCGCGCATTAGCCGGACCAAAGACAAATCTCGCACAGCGCTTCGCGCTGCGCGCGATATCTCGCGAACGACTGAACTTTTTTTTGATATTTCATCACGATAGAGCACTACTTAGTCATTACTCTCACATTAAAATAACTGTACTTGTTCAACTCTTTTGAAAATTTGGCAAACAAAAACCCGATATTTCTCGAAAAGAAAACACTTGCTCTCAACTTTTTTCTGATTTAGTTCATTCTCATGCATAACTCATACTGTTGGAAAAATGAGGAAAATTTTAAGTCCGTTTGAAAATTTTCGGACCGTTTTTGACCATTTTACATCTTCATGTAACTAATCAATAAATCGATATTATCGATTTTTCATAATTGAAAGTCATAATTATTTCGAGTCCTACATATATATGTCGAGTTTCAAGACAATAGAGGTAGGGGTTGTCGCGGGACGTTAAGGCGTAAAATATCATGTCTGATTTCGAGTCCTCATAAAAAATCGATAAATCAATATCAGAGAAATTCCTCTAAAAACCCTCTCAGATTTTGAAGTAGTACACGTAGTACAAGTTTCGAGTCGATCAGGCCAAGTTTTTCATTTTAGATAGGGGGTATCAATCGATTTTGGCTAAAGTCAACTTTGCGGTAGATCAAATTATCGATTTTTTGTTATTATCAACTTTGTTTCCTATCCAAGTTGTGTTGATGGTAGAGAGCACGTAGGCCACGGTCGCACGGCTGGCAAGTTACAGATACGTGAAATATGTCATGTCTGATTTCGAGTCCTCATAAAAAATCGATAAATCAATAACAGAAAAATTCCTCAAAAAGACCCTCTTAGATTTCGAAGTAGTACATGTAGTAGAAGTTTTGAGTCGATCAGGCCAAATTTTTCATTTTAGATAGGGGTATCAATCGATTTTGCTAAAGTCAACTTTGCGGTAGATCAAGTTATCGATTTTTCGTTATCATCAACTATTTTTCCCATCCGAGTTGTGTTGGTGGTAGAAAGCACGTGGGCCACGGTCGCACGGCTGGCAAGTTACAGATACGTGAAATGAGTAGGGTTCATAAAGATGTGCATTAAAAATCCCTAAATCAAAAATCGTACGGGGGCGCTGTGCTTAGAAAATTTGGACGTAAACGTGATAGCAGTTACGAGAGGACAGCCTCAAGTTTATCGTTACGCTTTCGTTGTTATGTATAGGTGGCCAATTGTGTGACAGCGCAACACTCACAATTGGCTATAATAGGTTACTTGACTACTTCTAGTGAAAACCACAAAAAAGGGCACCTCCTTCGCTCATTCGGCTAGGCACTCAACAGCACAATTTCATCTCTGATAAATGGGCCAATGTTCATTTTGTCAAATCACTGAGACAATCTTCATTTTGTCAACTCACTGAATTTGTACTCTGTAACGTCGGAGAGAATCTAGGAAACCCTCGTGAAGAACTATACCAAAACTTAATGAAAAACTAGTGGAGGAAGTGACTACTACGCGGTACTTTGTGAATCCGGTTTCTGATTGCAACCAGTGTTCAGGCTGCGCTGGTGATCGACGTGCTGATTCACCAACTCGGTGCTGATAGCTCGTTGGAGAAAGACCTGGAAGAAGTACAGGTATAATGATCTCCCAAATTATCATGAAACATAGAAAAAATGTATTATAGAGGACTTTTTTTCAAACATATTAGGCGTTGTAGATTCACTTGAGAAGATTACTATGCTTGACATGCTCACTTGGATGAGCTCACTTTTTTGTTCAGATTACCGTTCAGATTTTTTTGTTCAGATACAATGCGACATGAGAGTCTCTTGAGTTTTGCAAAGATTCTCCTATAAGATTTCTTGTGACATCAGATAATATAATGTGATACACTGAACTTAGTGGAAATTCCTGATTTCATATCACAGATTGGGTCGACTCCATTGCAGGTGTGGTCCTCACATCTTCTCCAACTGGCTATACCCATCAGTCTGATATGCTTTAGCTCTGAGGTAAGCGTATCTTCTGTAATATTTGTTGAATGAGTGTAGGTGTGTAATAAGTGTCGTGAATAGAACTCCAGAACAAACAATGCATATTGTTCTCAGCTGCTGTGTTTGTAGTTTGATCTTCTCTTTGAATGCGTCATCCAATTACAGGAGATTATGACGTAAATAATTTTTCAGGAGTTTGAAACAAGCTTGAATGCCGAAGTTGCTCCATCTTACTTATCGGCAAACATACGGCACACCTACACCAAAGTTCATATCTAGGCAAAGTCTGAACCATCAAATATCACGTTGACTGTGCTGTTTGTTCTAAAGTTATAATAACAGCTCAAGTTGGAATTTATTTGTGAGGATGGAACCTGAACAAGTTGTGAAAGAATAGTGCAAATGTGCTTTGTAGCTGGTTTTACATTTAGACGCGCCGCTGCTGCAGGAAGTTTCTGCAGTGCCTGTTTCCTGTTCTAATCAAACCATCTACCTCCTCTATTGTTCACATATCTACAGTGAAGAATAGATCAAACAAACAACAAACACAACTGTCTCCACAACATGGATAACCGATACTTTTATTTATTCATTTGTTTATTTATTTAATACGCTCGAGGCGCGCTGAATGAGAAAAACATATATGAAGAGAAATGTATACAAGGTTGATATCTGATTGGCAAACTGTATTGGGAACGAATATAATACTATTTGTATAAAAAAACGAATGTAAAGTGAAAAACGATTAGCTTTTGAGATTGAACTGCATGAAATGTAGAAAAGGAGACTAACTTGAAAGCGAAATGAACAATCTAATCTCGCAATTTTCATGGGTCAAAAACATTTTCGTTTTCTACTGAGAACGAACTTGCAGCAAACAAACGTTAGTTGAAACGTCCCAATATGATAATTTCTCACCACTGTTAACTGATTCGAAACTGTTAACAAAACACAATATACTAGTGAATGGAATATTAACGTGAAGTTAGTATTCTATTGAGGATTGGTGCACTTTGTCTTTCTCTTCACGTTTGTGAGTGCTGCTGTGTTTAACATGTTTCACGTGACTGTGCGATTGATTGACAGTATAGCTAATTTTTGTTTCAGATAGATTTTTAGTGTTAGCGGAATGTTCTCAAAGGTTGAACACTTATTTTCTGATTAAGTTTGTCAGGATGATCATAAAAAAAATTTCATTTCGCTCTCGAGTTATTGACCTCCTTTTCTACATTCCATGCAGTTCAATCTCAAAAGCTAATAGTTTTATACAAATTGACCTCTTTTTCTATATTTCCGAAGGAAATAATGAATTAATAGATATGAAATGACGACATCTAATCAATTATTGCTTTTTGAAAGTTTATTCAACTCAACAGGTAAATCTTTGCTGATTTGTAAAACATGAACTGCGTTACAAATTCGGTTTCTTTTGCATTTCTACCCGGAACCATAATCAATCCTTGATTTCGGGCAGCGCACGTGTTGCGCCGTCCATTTTTTCCGTTCTTGGTGGCGATTTGGCTCAGTCGGCAGAGTATCGCGCTACAGTCCAGTAGGCCGAGGGTTCGAGTCCTTTCACAGACATCATTTTTGTTTTTGCTCAATTAACCTTTTTTATGTAGTCAGGAACTCTACAGACTAACACAATTGCTTTTCCAATATATTTTAATCTATTCAAACAACCAAAGAGCGAAACAACAGCTGACTAACACGTGAACAAAAAATGACTTCAGAATACTCATGTTTTCTCTGAGAAATACGCATCCAAAAATCTTGGCACGATGCCAACGGGTCTCAGTGGGAATGAAACGAACTATAACCGCCATACTGACACAGCTCGAATAGAGTGATGCTTGAGGATAACTTCATTTTGAATATTCACCCAGCTCAGACGGTTAACAACTGTGTTCTGCTTCTGGATTTTTGAGCGGGGCGACTTTTTTTGCGCCAAGTTTGTGCCATTGGCCAGCTTTTGAAGCAAGAAGACGCTGATAATCGTTTGCCTCTGAAGTTGTATGTCATATGTCGAGTAGATAAATCATTATTTTGATTATTATTATTAGATGTTATGAATCATAAATCTTGGAGTTTCATATTTTTTCTTATTAAAGAAGGACGATTATGTGGTCCAATCGCAATAGTTCAGTCCTTTAAACTGCAATACATTTTCCAATTGCAGTTTGAAGGACCGTTGACACGAGATTGGTCCACATAATCGTCCTACTTTAAATGCATTTTTGTTAGAGCACAGAACTTCCTATCAGGCTTGTGAATGAATGAAGTTCTAAATATTCCCCAATAGGCTTACTGACATTTCAAACAGAAAACTGCTGAGGTGGAAAATATAGATCAAACTCGGGCGCGGTTGTTTAACCAAACTTTCTGATAATATAATAATAAACTGAACTTCTGTTCAGTAAAAAGTCCCACGTGAATGACGTTTCAACTAAACGTCTTCTTCTTCAAACTTTCAAGATTAAAGATTTTTATGATCAAACCGTCTTGTTGGGAAGTGGTGCTCCTTGACTGCTGTCGGGATGGTAATATGGTTCCGGTCATTCCTGCTGGGACTTGGCAGCGTGCCAATAAATATTCCAGGCTACTTTTCACCACTTTTCTCTAAAATACTTACGTTTGTTCTAAGAAATAGCCGCCTGAAAATCTTGGCACGATGCCAATGGGTCTCAGTGGGAATGAAACGAACTATATCTCTGCACGCACTCAGTACACCTGGAAGCACGCAGGACGGACTTGACCGCTTCTGTCTGCGCTATCATAACCGCATAGGACTTCCGTTTGACACGGAATTCTTACAGCTTTTGCAATAACACGATCTCATTACTTTTCGTTTAGGTGGAAAAACTCTCATTAAATTCATAACAACGTCCAATACTTACCACAATTTCCAATTATCAACCATGGGGAAAATTCTACGTGTTTGTTTTTGCAAAGTTGTGAATACGATGTGAAAAAGACAATTCCTTCATATTTAGCAAGAAGCAATGAATGTCAAAATAGGTGAAATTCAATTCTAACCTTATAATCAAAGTGGTCAATGTACAGACATTTGAACCAGTTCATAACTGCACTAGATAACTTACAGTTTTTTGGCTTGTTAGATGAATGTGGCAATACTCTCAGTTCAGCATTTATTGACCGGAATATAAATTGATCTCATTGGAGAAATACAACTGATCTAGCCATAAATCAATAATAACTGGGTGCAGCGGTTTTAGTGCGAACGTTCTCTTCACGTTCATTAGTTCACGTATGCGAAGTTCACAAAAAATAGAATACCAATATTGAGAACCATACACAGTGCACAATTTTTCGCTATCCGTATGGGTTCAAAACTCTTCAGCTAAACCAAGAACAAACATATTCCGAGTTATATTTTGTTGAATCTTGCACGAATTCCGTTGATCTTCTTTTTTTGTGTTGCTATAAGTGCTTCACATGCTTGCATGTGAATGATTTAATCAATCAATCAACCGAGTGAGAATTTGATTTGAGAAAAAAATTTGGTCCAGAGAGGTTGTGGAGAATCGTTTTTGTTGTTCAGAAGGAGGAACATTCGTACTCAGTTCGTGCACGGTCTGCACGGATTTCTCACAGCCTAGATGTCCACATTCGGCCTTTTTTGGAGTGATAGAGAGCAGGAAGTAAAAATACACTGTACGATACTTCGCTTGACACAGAATTCTCACAGTTTCCAGGTTTTCTGATTACTTCTCGCTTCGATGGAAAAATTCTCACCAAATTGACAATAACAACAATAACTTACCAGAATTTTCCAATTATAAATCATGGGAGAAAACATTGACTTTTCTCAGCGGAACCGAGGTAAAAGTGGGACAATTTCGCCATAATAGTCCACCAGCTGCTTTCACCAACGCATATTTCAATTCCTTCCGCATCACAGGTCAGTTTGTTTGAAAACCGAGTGAAAAGGAAAAACGTTTGAGGAGAAAACTGTCTAAAAATGTGTTGGGAATAGTGAGAAAAAAAAAGAATAACAGAGAGGAATGAAGGAAGAGAGAAAGAGACTAAAAAAAAAACGATAGATGAATATAGTCTGTTTCACGAAACAATACACCTCTACAGTAAGATTATAAAACTTTTAAGTAAATTTATTATATTTTGTAGGTGTTGTACATAGTTTAAACTCTGTGATTTCGTTTTCCACTTTGGGTACTACAAGCATACGAAACAATGAATCTAAAATTCTGCTTGTTGACTAGATAAATGCGTTTGAATTTTTGAAAGATTACTGTAGAAAGTCATCGATTGGTGAAACGAACTATACCAAGTAGTTTTACTTGTTTTTGCAACTATAAAGCAACGATTAGAATATCTAGAAAAAAATCATACCATATTATAGTTATGTCATATGTCTGTCTGGTTGAAAAAAAAGCTAACTTTCTCTATTTAAGATCTTTTCGAGGGTGGATGAGCAAGACTTCTTCATCCACCATGTCTAGAGAGGTCTTTATTGTAACGGATCTCATTATTCTGATTCTCCAGACGACTTGCATCGTGAGCAACGGATTCGTCGTCACCATGTTTCTGAAGTGAGTCACAAGACAACGTAGAAATTGATTCGTTAATGAGATTTTCAATGTGAACATAGAATGCGCACGATGTCAAGATCTTAGGTAGCAACAGATAAACCAAATCGATGCACAACTTAGTGCGGTATTTGCTTAGCAACGTATTACTTTGCCACGGTTGTCGCATTCCTTTCAGAATTTGAAATTTCTAGTACAAAAATCAAACGTGATTACACACCAGCTGAAACATAGAATAGGGTGAATGACAAAGTCACACAGTAAATCAGCCCTACAAAAACAAATGTGAATCCGTAGCTCATTCTAGTTATTGGCAACGGATAATAGTTCAAGATTGTGTTAAACAGTGTGCGTAGTAGTAATGTCAAGTTAAATATACCTGTTCATTTGAGGGTAGAACGCCTGAGGACTGCGGGTTCGCTGCGGTTGATTTTTTTTCTGTTTCTCACAGATTTTATCCACGCCGTTTCAAGTAAGTTCCACGTAAAAAACTAGCTTATGATCAAGTGCGCTGGAAATTTCCAGTTAATGATACAGGTTTCACTAGTCGTTTTGCAATTTTCCGGGATATATTCGACACACTCTTGATGCTGCTGATAAACGGAGCCATGGCTGATTGGCCGAGTTCGTGATCGATTTTGAAACAAGTGAAGAAAACATATTTTGGATTGTGAAGGATGGACTTCCTTCTGATGCTAACACCGGTCATGTTTCAGCTCTCCCGTACATGATCTACCTTGTTCTGATGTGGAACCCCGTCTATTTCAGCCTGAATCCCAGTTTCATAATGATTGCCAGCTGCCCATTATCTATTCAACTCAAAACCAATCTCATACTATCGGTTGGGACTGCGGCCGACAGACTATGGGTATACTCGTTCATCCATCTGTCGACAAATACATAATGCGTGAAATTTCAAGTTTGTTAGTGAATTCATTGGTAGGGTTGAAGTTGTGAGCAGGAAGTCAGAAGGTGTCACACATACCATCAAAGTTGAACGTTGTCAATTTAGAAAGCATTTGTAGCGTAAATGCGTGTCAAGGTCAATCCTTATAGCACTTTCCCTGTTGGTATTTCTAATGAAAAACGTTTTATAAATCAAACAAGCATGTATACTATTTGGATCTGAACCGAGTCCGATAAAAAGTTGCAGGCGCTTTTCTGGCCGCTCGAGTATCGAAAACGAGACCACCGTCGGTATGCAATGTTCTTTATTCTGTTCGGAGTGGGATTCGGTCTGTTTGACGTTTTCGTTCTTTTTATGCTCTCCCCGATTGAGGAGAAACCAAACTGTGCTGCCATCGGATGCTTCGTCAGCCGAATGTACAAGTTCTACTGGGGCACGAGCAATATGGTAACTATTCTTCAACACTCTGAAAAACGGCTACAAGAAATAATACACACCCCTAGCACTTCAAAACGGGGTCTACATGTCATCATACCAATAAAGACGACTACTCATTTTCACTACAAGCCTGTTTTGTTTCTTATAGTTATGTTGTTTTATGTCACTATGTGATTCTGTACAACTACACACATAGCTCATATGATACCTAAAAGTAGTGTTTGTTTCCTTTCATATGAGAATTGTATCTTTTTTGAAAGGGTTGAGAGAAAAGTGGAAAAAGGTGCTAAGGATCTGGCACCGTAGCAAAGTCTCATAAAAAGATCACCTTTGAGCCGAACTATCTGGTCACCACTTCGCTCAGGTTTGGGTCAGCCTCACTATGCTTATACATAGGAAGTTGGCAACTATGTGACCAGAATGTGATCAGGTCCTCGATAAGGTTGAGCTCACCTTTTGCATGACTTTGTTACGGTGCCAGATTATTTCCGCTAATCTTCTCCCAAGTTTCTCTACTTTTAGCTGATCGGATTAATGGTGCTCTCTCTGACAACTGCGGTCGTGATCAAACTGAAGTCGATGTCGGAAAATCAGAATACGGGACGCAGTAATACAAGTCTTTCCAGATTCAATAAAGTCAGTGAAAACACGATGAAATGGAAATTTGATGGGTCACTTATCAAGCCTTTTTCACAAAACCCAGGGGTTTTCTTTAGCCATACCAATGAGGTAACAACCGGGTACCAAAATACCTCTTTTCTGGGAACCACTATAGAACTGGTTCGTGCAGCGCGTTTCTGGGAAAAAATATTCGGTTACCAAGTGGTCAAGAAGGTGGTTCCAAATCAGTTGACACGAAATCCAGTTAATGACTGAGGTGTATGATCAACGAATAATTTACCAACTCTATAGTCTTCACCAACGGAAAGGCGGAAATGTACTATATATCTCACTTTCCGCTGTGTACGCACGCATGTCTTCGATTCCAAAGCTGGCCGGTTATGTTTTCTATTTGAGCAGTGGTTAGCGCCCTGCAATTCCGGGGAGGGGCAGAAATTTATAAATTTGGCACCCACTATCGCTTTTTGTGATGATGTTCTTTTCTTCTGCTCTTCTCTGTTTAGCTCGTGATATACGGCATATGTGACGTATTTTGGTTTGTATTCAGAGTTTGAAAACGTATTATCGCCCAAATGTGCTACTTGTACGTATATACTTCACAATGTGTAATCGTGTCTGAATAACAACTTGGACTGAAAAAAATTGTTCAGGCAAACCAAACATCTCTGAGTATGCTGCTCTCGTCTCTCATTTTCGAAATACTTCCAAGTATGGGGGTCGGCCTCTTCGAGATTCTGGGATGTTCCATCTTCTCGCATATTGGGCCCTTCTACATACTGGGACTACTGGGTGCCGGTAGGTGGCTCACAATACAAAAAAATACGTATTTTATAAAAATACCTAACTAATAAATGCAAGATTCAAACTTGTAAGACTAACACTACCAATTTTCAAAGTAGCAAATCGAACCGGTTACGTAAACAGGATCATTTGGTTGCACCACATGGTAGCCTGATAATTAATGATTGCCCGAGGTACCTGAACGATATGATCAAAAAGTCTGTTCAAACAACTTTCAATATACGGCAAATACATCGTAACCCGTGTTAGCTAAGTACGACAAGACTCATGATCCATGATTATAGGTTGCTGCCACAGTCTGGTGTATTTGGTGTTGAACCGAGACATCAGAAATGACGCCAAATCTGTTCTGATAGAGATGAAAGCAGAGCCAACATTCACAGTGGTGACCAAGACTCGATAAATATCGGGTAATACGATAGTTGCTCTAGTTTACATATATGATCCATTGTTTACGTTTATGCACTCGAAGGTGATAAGAATTCGGACCGAATATGGCCAACATATCCCAAATCCCCAAATTTCAAACATGTCGCGCACTTGTTCAATTATTGTTCATGTGTTTCAATTCAATGATAACTTTGAACAGGATTTGTGAATTAACTTAATCGTTCCACATCATCTATTTTGCCCGTCTAGAATCGGCATTTCAGTAAGTTTCATATGTTTTCTCGTCTCTTGTGATAGTTTTATTTATTGTATTTTAGTGGTAACTGCTCTCACAGTGATTTGTGGCTCATTGGAATGTGAAACGTATCGTTAACTTTGTGGCCTGGTTAGAAAAGTTATATTCTTGATTATTTTGCCTATTTTGATATTTGCGAGTTTAGATTTGCGCAAAATTTTGGCCTTTTCGATTTTCGATTTTCTATTTCAGTTTTTTCGATTTTAATCGGTTTTGATTTCGATCTTAACAACCAGTTCTCACCGCTAAATAGAATACACTGGAACGTGTCTTTCAAAAAATCTTAGATAGAGCGAGCATGTAAAATATACACATTTCTTGACTTGTTTATTATCTTTCTGCTAGGCACACCGGTCGACGTGCAATCTTGTGTAAAAAAAACTGTTAGAGAAAGAAAGAGACAGCGGAAAGCTTGTTCGTTCGGTCAAATGATTAGCTGCCAATAATTCAGAACACAAAACAGTAAACAGGACGTAATAGGTTTATTACGTTAAAGAAGCAAAGGATCAGTAACGATAAAAAGGTTGAGATCATTTTGTGGCGGTCAGCTCCGTGTTCTCATAAGGTCATCTTTGTGGGTGGATAGTGGTGTGATCATGTGGTACAACCGATGACTAAAATTACAAGAATGAATGAATATACAGAACACATGAAATGGGAAAAGGAAAAGTGACCAATCAGTGAATGAATACACATCAGTCCAGTCAATAAGTAGGATACAGCAGCTTTACGGGAAACCATGTTTCTCTCCGGTCTCCTTTCATTCACAGAATCTGCTACTTCAGAGATCTGGGGCATGTATGATGATCACGGACTCGTAACGAAGCGATGTGAATGAATACGTGAAAAATGAAATAAAGTAATACAGAAACCTTCACAATGCGAATTTGAAACACAAACCTGTTCAGCGGTGACATATTTCATCTCGTTCCAAACATAGTCTCCTCGCTGAGTTTTTCCAGTTCCTAAAATAAATTACTTTCAATAACTCGTATAATTTCTGTTTTCGGAAATAATTGTTCATCCAGTAGCACACCTTGATGTCTTTACAGATCCATGGGACCGTATGTTGGGTAGGCTTAAGAAGAAATTCAGTTATATTCATGCAGTTGTACCGTCAGAGAGACGCGGACAGTTAGTTGATGGCTGCGGCCTCATCGACCTTCATACTCTATTGCTTATGAATACCCCGGCCTCTTTTTCCTAACCGGCGCCTCCTCAAATATACGCTGTTTCTCTGCTCTAGCATCCCGCCGGGATACGACATTTGCGAAATAGTGTGCTAAAGCGAGAGACGCAGGTTGGGAAGAAGGGGCCGGGATCTTCTAGCATATGTACTCTGATAGTTCCCCGGTCCTATTTGATTGGGACGAAAGTTCCCCGAGAGTGTAGCCGAATTTCCAAATTCTAAAATTGGGGCAACCGGAACCAAAACTTACCTCCTCAAAAGCAATTTGCTGGTAGATGCTCTTGATGACAAGGAATATTGCAAGAAACATTACAAAGGCGATATAGAGGGAGAGAGGAGTCATACGCATCATGTTCTTCTGAACTGAGGAACGGGTTTCATACGAAGATTAAATATACATGAATTGAAATAACATTAAAGAAACGAGAATACACCAAAGAAAGCCAGATCAACCATATTAGGCACCTCAAAGAGATACGTTCAGCTGACGAACGTGTACGGTTATAGTAAAACACTTTTGTTGTACTGTTTAGTAGAAAAATAGTAAATATGTAAAATATACTCTGACACAGAAAGGTGTAACAAAAAAGTGAATGTATTATTTTAATGTATTTTTGAGAATTCTCTGAAGAAGGCCGTTAGAAAAAAAAACAGTGCACCATTACTCACCGTATAGGTATGTCAGGTTACACGAATAGTTCGGTTGTTAATATTTATAAATGATATAAGACTCTGAGATCTCAATCTGTCACAAGAGTTTGAAATTAGTTAGTTTTTGGGACCGAACTTTCGCCTTCGCAGTTTTCGAACGTCTTAGAAGAAAGACCCCGCGCGAATAGAAATCCAACATTGAGGCCCGTTGATGGTTACACCGTATCTGACTACATATGCTAGAAGATCCCGGCACCTTCATCCCATCCTGCGTCTCTCGCTCAGCCTCACTATTTCTTGTCTCTTACAGGAGACAAAGGATGAGATGAAGGTGCCGTGATCTTCCAGCATACGCACTCTGATATGCAAGATACGGCACAGCCAGGAACGGGTCCCATAATCTTACGCGCGATTTGTGTATAGCGAACTCGGAAAAAGGTACTCAAAAAGGTACTCAGCAACAGGAGAATGAGTTTTCCCACTTTTCCAATGATGTAAATATTGAGAAACACTTTTCCCATTTTTCCTATCATTGAATAAGTGGACACAATAATCTTTGAAGCAATCGTGAAAAAAGTTTGTATCTAAAGTTGAAATATTTCATTTCCTAAAAAAAAAATTTCTAGAAAAGAAACTGATTTCTAGACAATTTGAGATCCGTTCTTGACTTATATACGACCTCGCCTGTGTAACGTCCAAAGTTTAAAATAGTTTGAAACAGATGTACTGGAGAACCTGTGAAAAAGTTAGATAGTAACGAATCTTCGTGTAAAAATGTTTGATGACTTGTTTGTTATCCGTACTAGATACGGCGTACTAGTTATGTATACAGTTAACAAACTGACCCATAAGATGTAACAGACATGTAAACATTAGGAGACTCAGCAATTGTGTGGACTCTCAGAGAAATATCAAGTCGAGAAGGAAATCTAAAATTGAGACGCTGGGTTACCGAAAAATATCAACTGCTTTATTTAACTACAACCTTGTAAAACATAATTGTTGTTGGCAAACTTTGAGAGCAAGAATTTGAGCTTCAGACCACTTTTCACGTGTTGAAGAGAAATTCGACTAACCGTTTTAA
The DNA here is from genome assembly GCA_964036275.1 of Litoditis marina. NCBI lineage: Eukaryota > Metazoa > Nematoda > Chromadorea > Rhabditida > Rhabditidae > Litoditis > Litoditis marina. The sequence continues at coordinate 27,035,374 of OZ038433.1, forward strand.
TGGTTCTCGAGCCCTGCTATTCGATATTTCCAGTTTGATCAGTTTCAACTGAGTTTCAAGATCGTCTTTCGAGATTTCCTGAGATTATCGCAGAAAACCGTTGAATGAAACCTGTCGAGTTCTGATGATCTTAGCTAAAGATTATGCGCGGTAGTGAAAAGACCAAAATTGTGACCTCACTCTGTCCCGGTATTCTGCGTCTCTCGCTTTGCGTACTATTTAGCGAAACTTGTATTCCGGCGACATCTGAACAAAACATCATGTGTCTGAAAAGAAGGTAAACGAGACAGTCAGGATGTTTTGAATTTAGGCTCCGAGTAGGCTCCCACATAGTTACAACTCACACATTTGACCACACTTCATGTTAAAGGGATCGTTCCTCTTTGATTTGGAGGTTTTAGCTGATCAGTCGATATTGTTCACATCAAACAACCAAAATCATTCATATAGGTGTCAACTTTCTGTCTTGCTCCGTGTTCTCAAATATGTGGCGCGACCACGCGCACGTACATACACCGCCGAGTTCACCTACGTACAAAATTTTCAAAATGACCATAAAATTACGAAACCGTATTCAAAATATGGCCAAAATTACAAATATGAAATCTGTGAAAAAATATTTCTAAATATCATGAAAACTACAAAGCAGTGATAGATTAAGGATTGCTGCATTACAGTAACCCAAATTCTGTCGGCTTCTATTTTGCCCCGTAATAATATTGTTTTTTGAATTTTCTGTACGTAAGGTATGAACTTTCATCTCAAAACAGAATATATGACTTTTTTATTTTTCAAAAATTACCTATATTGCACATTATAGAGGTACGGTCCCGATTGAACCATATCATGAGCTTCTCATATCATACTTTGTGCGGTTAATATGATGGTTAATGTTTGGATATTTCTAACGCGCTACATATTTTGGCACAAACTGTTACCTTTTTTTCACGACTGATGATGTTCGTTGATGTAACACTTCTTAATAGATGTCTATGAAATCTAGTGATTTACTGTATTATGAATCGTTGAACTCCTAATTCTACAAGTATCGAGAGAGAGTTTAGTTTAGAACTTGAAATTTCAAGAATTAATGACGTATTGGTTGGAATTGAGAATTAAATAAAAACTACGAAATAAATAGGTTAGACTCCGTTAACACTCCTAGTGTGAAATCAGACAAATTGGAGTTTCTAATATTGATGACAGGTGGACTCTAGTTCTCGGAATTGGTCCACACAGTTTTCGGAATTGGTCCACACTCTTCACGCAATTATTTCAGGAAGTGAAAAACTGATTGCTGTATTTAAATCTCCATACACGGACATTCGCAAACAGAAAGATAAACTCGTCAACTTGATTTTCGAAAAGGAACTTGAAATGAAGCGTAAACTTCAGAGTCCATCTGACTTTTAAAATAGGTTTTGTCCAGCCAACTGTTTGGGTGCTATCACGTGTTGAATCAAATTTTAATATAAACGGTTCATTTATATAAAGACCAAATATGTTGCACAAACATTCTCACAGTATTCTGAACTAGGGAATGTTCAACTAATTTTTTTCACGAACCGTAAGTTCCGTGTTATGGATAGCTATAGTATTTTTCACTCCTACTGAGACTCCTACAGTAGGATTTTGAAACTTCTCAGTCGTCTTCCTCACGTAATTGTGATCGGAAAGGTAGAGGATTTTCGCACACCAATCTCGTCCTCATTCACAATTGATGTACGAGAGCATTTTTGATGAACAAAATTTTCAGCTTCACAACAGCCTCCGGGAAAGGTTGTAAAGTTACTGTAGGAGTCTCAGTAGGAATGGTGTGAACTATATAATAGTGCACTGCCTTCAAAATACAAATTTATTGATTCATATTGCTTATTATTGTTTTATTAGGCTCGGTTTGGTGAAGCGAGCCTAATAAAACGTGAGAATCGACAAGATTAATATCTACATAAAACAACATTCTTTCAAATGCTCGTTTCTCATAGACACAAAGATTATTCAGTTTTAAAGTGTATCCAAAATTGTAAATTTTTATCAATAGACGAGCTTCTGTTGAACTTTTCTCAATTACGAAATATTCAATCAGGAATATGTGTAAATTTTCATTGTACAAAATTTTAAAAAAAAGTATGCTGTATGCGTGCAACTATACTTTTCATCGTAATCTGTAGTTACTTACTGAAGTTACTGAAGTTACTACTGAACCGACTGTAAAAAGTAGTTAATGTAGTAAAAGTAGTATATATGCTCGTTCAATGTTCAATTTTCTGTTCCGCATGTTTTCGATTATTGTTTTCATATTGCCCAAATTCAATCGGCTTTCAGTTAATTTCTGTTGCCTCTATGTATCTCACATGCTTGCTGTAAATAAGTCAATCAAAAAAGTGAACGATTTGAGAAAATCTCACAGTTGTGTAAGCACTATACTCAATTTTTTTTCTAGTTTGTGAATTGTCTAGTAAATATCATGCATTGCGAATTCAAACGTCTTCTTTCCAGATTGAAAAGACTTATGTACATAACAAATAAATCTGTTGCACGAAAACACCAGCCTCAGTCGACAATGGGTCACAAATATCGAGCTTGACAGTGTCTGTCTGCATAGTTGAAGAGATAGAGTCTGAAAGTACAAAGTGTAGTTGGCGTTATTCGGACATGAATGAATGGTCGTTCTGAAATTGCTTTTTCTTTTCATTTCATCTCTAAATTCACATGTTTGGGGTGCCACATACCATGTGGAAGTCACGTGTTTAATCGCGAATAAATCATTCTGTTCTGTTCTGTTTCAAAGGATCGTACATGGAAACGTGAACAGCACGGTACGTATGCTGGAACATGCGGGAACCTTCAACCCATTCTGCGTCTCCTCTTTCATCCCGGTGGAATGGAAGAGTGGAGAAATAGTTTATGTTTGAGGAGACGCAGGTTGGAATACAAAATGCAACATTTTCTTGCATACGATCTGGAAATTCTACAGTAATCTAACAGTCTATGTGCTCTACCTCACATGTCCATTCATGGTGTCCGCTTTCAATGGAACGAACTCGTTTTCGGCGATCATGTTATGGAAAAAGTCGCGGAAAACAGTCTTCCTTCTCAACGAATCCAGATGAATCTCAATATTGATCTGAAACATGTGAAGGTATGCAAATCCCGGATATTTCATACTTTCATGTAGTGGTTCGGCATTACGCCCTCTTGAAAATTGATGTTGTTTCGTGCAACAATTATTAGGGGTCAGCTGTGCAACAGCACCTTAGTGCATATAAGAACACGTCAACCTCTGCTGGTAACGTTCCCCTCGGTTGTCTCTCTTAATTAATGGTCACCAACAGCCGTACTTCGCAAATCGAGAAAAGTCATCCAAACACCTCGCTAGATGTTGGTCACCAGCAGCCCTTCTCACAGACAGATTGAAAATCAAAAGAGAAACGATGAAAACCATTTTTAGCGATCACGTTCCCAATTTCGAAACTCATAAAATGGTAAACCAACTACGAACGATATCTCTGTGCGCACTGACCCGGTCGAAACCTATAATTGCGAAAACGAATCGGGATAGAGCTAATCGGGCTAGAGTAAGTGCTCTGAATAAACAGTTTTGTTCAATGTTTGCATTCTAGTACACTCATGAATGTGGGTTTGCTTAAGGGCCAGGAGAGCGTCGGTGGATACTGTGCATCTGGCTTTCCTCTGTTTGTAGTTTGATCGCATCTAGTCAGTCGGAATGGCGCGCGTTCTCTTGATGTTTGAATGCGCACCTGCTGTGAAATCGGAATGTAACTAGATATGACCACCTTTCGCCGTTGAGGTCATACCAGATATCATACATTTCACACACTTTGGAATAAACCATTTACTAGTAATCAGTTTTTCTTGTTATATCGCTACACTTACACTACAAACCGTCGTCGTGATATCATCAGTTCAGACATAAACAGCTTGTTTAATGTTATTTGGTTCCAAAGTGATACTACAAGGGTAGCGCTAGACGACTCTCCAATGCGGACTGCGGTTGCTGGTGACCAAGCAGTTGTAGTCGTCGTCAACGGAAAGGCGAGAGGGTACTGTATATCTCACTTTCCGCTGTGTACGCACACATGTCTTCGATTTGAAAGCTTGCCTGTTATAAACACTAATAGCGCAGTGGTTAGCGCCCAGCTACGAATAATTTGCTCGCAGGTTCGACTCCGGCGCAAGACAAAATTTATAAATTTGGCACATACTATAGCGAGTGCGGTGGCCGGTAAACTCTGAAATATTTGTGCCCCGAACTATTTTCATTTTCATACGGCCCTTTCAGGATGCACAGGTTACGGCGCTCTCCCTATAAGAACTATGTGAATGTTAATTTTTCTGTCATGCTAATAGCCTTGAAAATCATATTGATTTCATTCTCCAGCCATTTTCAAGCAGTTCGACGAGTTCACGCCACGAACGCCCTGCGCAACGCTAGTGGTACGGTGGCTGGGCTGCACATGTATTTCAGGCCCATTTCGACAAGCATTCAAACGGAGATTCGGCATCATCTTCGGGTGGTTTCTATATTGTCGTTTATTATTTTCAATGAACTGAGTTCACATCTGTGGTCGCTCTGATTTGTAAAGTCTATTATTTCATTATCGAGACTATGTTGGTACCCACAACCCGTTTTTCCGCAACCTTCCTATTTTTTCCATATCCAGTCTATCGTAGTGGAAATTCAATGCCCTCTTCCCGCCCAGATACACAACTGCCACACAAGTAACAATATTTCCTGGTTTTCAATATTTCCCTGTTCTTCTTGGCTCTTCTGCGGCGGTATTGATAGTTTCATAACATCGAATCGTCGGTAATGGTGTGTTATATTGATGATAATCATTTTTTTCATTATTCTGGTGGTAAAGAACCATCACACAACATGAATAGATAAATTCGTAAGCTTTTTAAAACTACAACCAATGTTTGTTCATTTCGTATACTAGCTTCTGCTCGTACCTGACAAATAGCGTATCCTTCTGGTCGATTTGCCTTCAGAAGTAGGGGCAGGACGTCGTACTCGGCACCCTCTATGTCAATGAATATCTGGTCTACACGCTGAAAAATTATATGGATTATATGATTCGGTATTGTTTGAAGTGAGACGGACATGTAGGTTATATCAAGTGAACGTTGGAGAAAAACTTCTCAATATGCAAGCTTTAATTGACACGGCGAATGCGTCTTGTGATTGAGTGCAGCGCGGTTACCACCTGGCGGCCTAGCAATCTCTCCAATCTCACTAGTTCATATGAGTTTCTCAGGAGATAACCATGAGCTACTTGTTGTCCAATGTTCTGTTCTGTTCTGAATGGCCCAATGTTGTGGCATAGCAATCAATAAGATTTCATGTGAAGCTCATGCGAATAGCTCATAAGGTATCTCGTGAAATTTTTGAGGAATTGCTACGCCGCCAGAGTATCTTTCTGCTCGGCTTCGATTCTAGAAATTGAACATGTACCTATTTTGGTAAGATAATTCATCATCTACTGTATACGTCATAACACTAATGTATGGCAGTTCAACCCACCTTTCTCTGTACATCTTCTCTGAGAAATGTGTAGAACTGTTTGAAAGGCACAGTTTTGTTCAGGTATTTTATGTCTGTAAAATTACGCGTAACTGTGAAAAGGCTGGTCTGTTGTTTGATCTCGATGTGTTCCTGTTAAAAATGGAAAATGAAAATGACAAAAGCCTAGCTGTAGTCCTCCACTATACAAATAGGTTCTTTCATATGTAACTGAAATAAAACCTAGACCCCCCCTATTAATTTCGTATGTTCATTTTCTCTTTTTCTCTCTCTCTCCCTGTCTAGTTCGTTCTGTGTTTTTCCAAACTACATCTATGGATCTAAGTATCTATCTTTCCTCTCTATCGTTTCACTACACGAATGCATCATCACCAAACCAATATTGTTTGCATAACTACTAATCTTCCTCCTTTCTCTCGCGCACAAACTGAACGTGTTCACCTGTCAAGACGACTGCATTGAAGTCTCCGGATTTACCTCCCACAGCTATGTTGGAAAAGTTTCCTATCTGAAAAAATGTAGTGGAATTTCGAAAAACTGTCGATGTTCTTCGCTTGCGACTTGTGCGCAAGCTTGACTCACAAATGCAATTTCGAAAAAAAATGTCTGACTGTCTCTTTAATCAGATGTAAACTTTCCGAGTCTCATGCGAGTTGTCAAACACATGAGTAGTCCTGAACTTGTGGGAGTGAGTGCAGGTTCTATCAAACTTCTTCTAATTTGAACGTTGAAGAATCCGTCCCGCTCTAATTTTGACTTATGAGTTAACAGTCTGACCTTTTTGTGAATGAAAAACCACTATCAAAAAACCACTATCAAAAAGCAATTTAAGACGTATTTGGATGTTATTGACATTTCCGTCCTATTCCAACATGTTCCATTTTCACTGCAATAGTTTAGATGCGAGTCAACTGAAATCCTAAAAAGCTCCCCATGACCTGAAGATGGAAGAGTTATGCTTCCATCCCTTTGGGGTTTTCAGTTTATGCCTATTTCACAGAAGATTATTATTATGTGCTATTACTTTTCTATCTGGTCTAGTGGCAACTGGTCGATCGACCGAGTCGCCGTTATCCTGTTTCCATCACAATACTCTACGTGTATTCCATTCAGGTAACCAGGCCGTGACGAGATGGAAAGTCCTGGCCACGAGCGACTGGGAAACGCTGGCCAGAATTTCCAACAGGAATGCATATTCACAGTCAATTCGTCGTCAAATGGTTCTAATGTTGTTTCTGGCATGTCACTGGATCTATGTCTCAGAACATACGAATGTCCACCATGAGGAATCAACTGTACCACTACTGCACAAGAAGACGTTCTGACGATAATGTGATATGTATGATGATCACCGCATCGAAATGATGCGAAGTGAAAAATAAACATGAAACATGAAACATGAATTACTTGAAGGAATAAATATTATTATTATGTTAAAAATGTTTACTTTTACATCTCTATCTTGCTTCGTTATCTCAGAAAGCGGCTTACGTAATGACACCGATAGGAGAGTTGCGTACGAAGTATGCTCAAAATAGCCTATTAAATATAGTTCGCACATTTCCCAACTGGACTTGGGCAGCTTGCCAATTAAGTTTCAAGGCCGTTTTTGAACATGTTGAAATACTTCAAAACAATATAACATTATGTGACGGGTGCTCCCCGTTAGTTATAATTCGTATTTAAGGAAACTTTCTGCAAAACATATGTTTTCTCTAAATAACAGTCTTCCAAAGTTTTTGGCACGCTGCCAACGAGTCCAGTTGGGAAATGTGAGCACTATATAGTATATTTTCAAAACTTTCTAACATGTACGACAACACAATTAGAGACTTCAAAATGAAAATAAATCTGGACGTAAATGAACTAAGTCAAGTTGCGTCACAGTGAAAATAATAATAACTAATAATAATTCATTATCCATGTAGAATTACATCATCAACAATGGAATCAAGGTTACATACATTGTTCATGTCCTCTTTTTCATTGCTTCATGTTATGAAAATTTCACAAATTTTCAATCAGAGAGTTTTTTCATGGTCTATGGGAAGACATTGAGAAACTTTTCGCGCTTTTTAAGTTTTTCGTTAATCTCAGATTATAGCGGAACGGTGTCTTTAACTGGAATTAGTTAGTATCAAAACAAACCTGACGGTACAAACATTGGTTAGTTTCCTTTGTGGGATCCGCACCAAAAAATGAGCAGACAGGGAAGTCGTTCTTCAATTTCTGCTCCGCAATTGTGTCATGACCTACTCCCAGGGTCACTACAGTACACTCTCGGGGGTCGTTTATCTGTTAAATATGTTTACAGTCGGCGAAAATGTGAAAATGTGTATATAATGTGGAAAAAAAAGAAATATTTCATGTGAGAATGCTTTTTCTGAATACAAACATGAGCGAAACCGCTCACAAGATCATATTTTTCTCGAAAAAAGTGCCAAGGTGTTCAAAATATAAACATAGGAAAGTTGTTTGGCACGCTGCCAAAGTCCACTTGGGAAACGATGGAAATAGATACCTCCTCACGGGATGGTAGATGAATCTTCGTCTCGTCCGAGTTCACATATTTGTTGTACTCAAAGTACTCCAGTCGTGAGCATTTGTTCACTGTTCTCACTATCGACCACCAAAGCTGTAATAATTCGAATCTTTGTTTTACTCCGTTTCATTATTTTGTTAACGTATTATAATAATACGTCATCGACGAGTTGGAACATTGTACGGTAAAATTTTAGAAATGTGTTCAGCAGCAGTGCGCCCGATTTAGAAAGCACTCACAAACCGTGAACATGTAAACAAGTGAATAATACAAAAATTAACCTGCCCAAAATACAAATATACGATAGATGGAAAGTAATTACTCATTGCTCCAAGCTCTGGTCCAAAATGGGTTGAGAAGGACCCGTAGTACAATCGCCCCACGCCGTATACACCATGCTTATTTACTGCAGGCTTGGTTCGTGAAGCGATTGTTCCACAGTGCTGGGTACTACCCCCCCCCCCATTTTATATTGTGTGGGCTTACTGTTATAGATCAAGAATCCCCTTCCCACCATCCAACAATTACCCCCCACCGTCGCGCGATTTTTCCAGGATTTCAATTAGGTTGTTAGGTGGATGCGATTGCAAATTTTCCCCGATAAATTAATATATTGAAAACAACAAACCTGTTCTGGGTTTCTATATTTCACCCTGCTCCAGACACATTCTCGGCTCTCGCTCAGTTTGTCCAATTTCTGAGAGAAAAGATCACTAGTTTTTTTTGTCTGTTTCTCATACTGTTCTGCCCAAATTGAGTGCATCTCAAACATCATTCGTTTTGAAACATTCTTAGTGAAAAATGTACTTTTAGAGTTTTCACGTTTAAAGAGAGCAGTATAACACGTTCCACGTACACTAGGATGTTAGTCTATCGTGAACAACTTTTGGAACTTGTCCCCAATCCCATTGGATTGGCGCAAACGTTTTCGAGGGGTCACATAATTGGGGCAATTAGCAACAAACCCACTTCCTCAAATGATAATGTTCGCCCAATAGACCCGATAGTTTTGGCAAAGACAATTAGCAAAAAACACATGACGAAGACGATTTTCAGGACGAGAGGGAAGTTAACACGCATCACGCTTTTCTAGAAACAACGGTTATCAAGGGGGAATAGAACGTACATGAATATTATGAAAATACACGAAAACGGTCACAAAGTCAGAATACGACAACGTGAAAACTATATTTCCCATTGAGTCGGCGAATGTGTATGGGTAAAGTGAAGTGCATTTGCACTGATCAATACAAACACGTGTCTTTGCAGTGTGATATCTCTGAATCAAGAAAAAATAGTTGTTAACTATATATAGTAAGTATCACGTGTGCTGCTGATTATGGTTCGAATTGTGCGCATACCGTAATCTGACACAGACAAATGTGCCAGAATGAAGTAGAGTAGTCGGGAAAATGAGAAAACATCAGCGAATGTATCTCTTTGATGCAACTTAACGAAATAAAATATACATCGAATAACAGTGAGGAGGAAATTTCAAAACAACGTCACGTATAGTTAATTAGACGTTTAACTATTGTAAAAAAATTGTTGTTGATCTACCTGAATGATTAAATCTGGTTAGGCTCTATAGGACAGAGATGAAAACCTTTTTGTCAAGTAATGCACAAAACAACTAAAAACGATGAGCAAGAAAATACTCTACTGTGTTATCTATACTTAGGAACAGTTTTTGTTCCACAAAAATGTGATCCACCACTGCCAAATCGTTGGAACGAGATGCAGACTGCCCATTTTAGTGACTTCAGAGCCGCGTCTATTGGGTTTTTCTCCGTTTGTATCAGTTCCAACTGGGTTGTGAGATCATCTTTCAAGATTTCTTGGAGACTATTTCACAACAAAAATCGTTAAGCGAACTGTCGATTTTTGATGATCTAGCTGGAGATTAGGCGCGTGGCAGAAATGGTTACATCGCTCTGTTACGGCACCTTGTTCAATTATGCGTCTCTCGCTTTGCCTACTATTTTGCAAGACTTGTATCCTGGCGATGTCTGAGAAAAATTTCGTCTGTCCGAGAGGCGGTTTTAACAGAGCATCCCGATTGAATTTGACCGCATGTTTACAAACTTTCGATTGAGAATGTGTACATGCCCAATTGTCTTCAGAAAGTGTGAAATTCGACAGAAAGGGGGGCCCAACAACGAAACATTTCGTGCGAGCTACGAAACAACAGCAGTACTTTCAGGAACTGCAATTGCAAGAACAGATTATGTGAAGTGAACATTTTGAAGTGATGATGTTACGAAAGAGGATATTTTTCGCAGTTTACGTAAATCACAAGCCACATTCGATTCAGTGACGGAGTCGGAAAGCAATGCGTTAAGTTACTGTTTCCGACGCAATTATTCAGCGGTGACCTATCATCTGCCGAGAACTAGTTAGCCAAATACTTTCTCCTTTTTGTGGCATTATCACATTAAAATATTCACTCTCTAATTTTTGCTATTTTTGTTGCAGTCCCTAGAAGCTTTGCTCTTTCAGAGTAACTCGGAAAAATCAGTCCATTGTCGGAGCCCCACTTTTGGATGAATTTTTCTCTGTATGCCATTCGAATTATACAATCCAGACAGACAAAACTCATTGCAAACGTGTTTGCAGTCGAATATGCTGATTGCATGCACAAAGCGCTCCATGATAAATTAAAGGAGGACCGAATGGAAAGCTAGTTTAGGTACCCCGGGGTACTTAAACATAACGTTGCGCGCCCCAAAATATACTAAAACATGTGAACTGTATGCAACTTAGGTTTGTTAGTTTGAGTGAAAAGGTGTATATCCGTTTCTCTTGAGAAGCTGTTTTTGATAAACTCCACTTCTAGAGAAGTTCAAGTTGTCAAATCAAAATATTCGCAAATGCTTCATATTTATGTGTACACTTGTTTGAAAAGAATACATAATGCACCCTGATTGGATCGGTATTCAAAGAGCAGCAATGCAAAATGAAACTACTATGAGGCGTCTCCATTTTATCTCTTACCTCTGCCTCAAAATTCTTTCTCTTCTCTCTCTCTCTCACTCTCTCTCTCCCTCTCTCTCTCTCTCTCTCCCTAAATTTATTCTCCTCACTATCTCTTTTCCTTCTCGCTTTGTCTGTCTCTGTCTCCTTCTCTAGTTCAAATTCGTGAGAATAAGAAGAGAAACAAAAACACTGTAGCGCATCGCCCAAAACCCATCATTTAAGGGCAAAAGTAATCTGCGCTGCGCATCGCACTGCAGGCGATACTAAGATAGAATCATGCCGATTGTTCTCAAAAGTCTAGGGAACTCATCCGTAGGAAACCAGCGTACTAGTGTTGCATTAACCATAATCATGTCCTTATGTGAGAAATGCATTTCAACTGAGACTGAAAACTGCATTTTCTTAGACAAAAATGCAAGATCATCCATTTCGACTACCCAAAACAATATATAAGACGACGCAAGATAAAAATATGGCAAAAATTTATTGAAAACGCTCAAACCTCGATTTTTCGGACTTTCAGAAGTATGATCAATCAACTTTGCCTCAGGTGACATGAAACTACAAAAGCAAACAAAAACAGGCTTCAGAAATATTCATATAACTGTACTTGCCCAAAATACACACAATTTTGGAAATATGGTGCGCGACCACATCTGGATGATCCAGAACTGGGCTTTGGAGAAAGCCCGAGTTTGAATGAGGACCACGGGGGCAACCCAAATTTGGATCATCCAAGAATGGGCCAGCGACCAAAAACAAGTGAAAATTGATATTACATGATATTTCCGACAAAAATACAAACTAAAAAACAGTCGCAATAAAAACTTCAACTACACAAAATATTTCCGGCATCACTTCATGTTAACCCTACACCCCCACATAGTAAAACATTGAGCTAGTATACTTCTTTTAGAAAGAGTAGGGACTGTTTCAGCGCCGTACCACAATATAAATGAAATACCGAGCTAGACAGAAGATGAAAAAAGAGGGTTCCCAAAAAACAAGTGGTAATACTGGTAATTTTGCTCTAGCCGTGAGGATAAAGCAAATTTCTCATTGAGGCTAAAGTTAAATGTTCTCTAAAAATGACAGCGAGAAACTACGGACACATAAAAATACTCCCCGAATCCGGATTTTACATTAAATGAGGTTCGTAAATCACAGTTCTCAGATTGACGGGAAAAAAGGCTCGATTTTCAATTTTCAATTTAAACCGAAAATTCTGTCTAAAGTTCCAATTGAAATATACATAGTTTGAAATTATCAGTTTGACATGGTCACGTTCCACTTTGAAGCACGGGTGTGACCAAAAGACACATTTTCAAAAATACTATTATAACAAGGTGCATATGTGAGGCGACTTTGTTGTCCACACAAACTGAATGCAAATCAGGAATGCAGAAATGAATGCAATTTTACCAAGCTAGAAACGGGATATTAAATTGGGTTTCGGCTAAGTGACTATTGCTGGAATAGGGATATTTACCATTATAACAAAACCGGGTGATTAATGAGGCATCCAACAAAGTCGCCTCATATTTGACCAGGTGGGTGTAACCGACAGCCGGGTGGAAACTATAAAAACCACATGCAATATAAATTCAAATTATCAGATGAAGAACCTTCTCAAGTTGACAATCCCTGTCCATTTCGCCCAGATGGTGATATCCGAGGCACGTAGAATTCGAACGTCGAAAGTCGTCCTCTCGAGCCGTGCGTGGATGCATTCATTGAGCACAACGAACTGCAAAACAAAACCAATTTAGAGGAGAGTGTAGAACCAAACAGCAACTTCCAGCTAGCTGACAGCACAAATTTTGTGTTTGAGTGGGATATTCGAGCAGCAAAAAACCAAAAAATCGATTAAGAATAAGTGTTCACAGTTCGTTCAGTTCAAATCTAAGTTGAATTAAAACTGCTGATCTTCGAAAAATATTCTAACTTACATAAAACAGTTAAAATAGAAAACACGATACACCAAACTTACCGATCAGGCTTTTTTAAAAGACTTAAAACGAAACATAAGCTCTTTTACCTCATGTTTTCCAATAGTGTTCTTCCTAACCGACCACTGACACGAATAATATCGGAACAGAACCTTACCTGAAATGAAATAAAATGTAAAAAGCTAAAAATACCAAAATTAGAACAAAACTGAATCATTCGATACAAAAAGACACAGAATGATAACATACACAAGAAGAAAATGACACCAACAAGGTTAAATGACGTTCATGAACAATAGAATCGAAAATATTGAAAATAGAATGTAAAATAATAATAACAATGAAAATTTTCAGCAGCTCATTGGGTTGGCGGCCGTCCAAAATTTGAAAACGTCAGCCGCGACGCGACCGCGCCGCGTTTCTCGTCAACAGTAACTCGCTCTGCGGTTTCAAATTTATTCGTTTGACTTTTATTTTCTAGATTTTTTATTATTTATATGTCTATTTTTTTCACTTGTTTACCGATTTGGTGGTAATTTATGTGTTCTGCAGGGTACTTTGGCATGTGTGGAACTGGCCTCCATCGCGGAGTACTTCTATTTTATAAAAAAAGTGAGTTATTCCCTTTATTCTTCATATCATGTGTCGCGAATGTTATTTTATTTTGGGGCTGTTCCAATCATAAAACAATGTCACAAAAGCAAAGTAGGCCACGTGAAGTGACTACTTGTTCGAATAACGGCCACTGCAATTTTGTGTGATAAGAGGCCCATTTCGCGTATCGCGCATGTTTAAGCGTCTGCTGCTTTAAAAACCGATAATACAATTTGAGCTGAATATTTAATCGAGAACACCGTGTCATTCATAAAATTAGATCATGTTTCAAGTTTAATATTGTCAGCAAATGCAAAAGTCACTATTGGCGTAAAATTGTCTACGCTCGCTTGAAATTCGTTTATCTTATGTCTTTTCTACTCGGAGACACTTGTTTGCTATATAATTTCATTTCCCGGATCTCACTAGCGCATTAGCGTCAGGTTATTTCTACTAGCCGGGTTTATACCAAGTACAATGTAGCTAGCATTACGACGTTCGGACAGTAATCTGTTTTTGCACTGCGTCAATTAGTTTTTTTCAGGATTGGGCGTCGTTCATCTTTCCGTTTGTGGATACGCACGGCAAGAAAATGTCGATTTCTGGCGGATAACTTCTCGTCATGCTCATGCGACGCTGATTAGGAACTGTGTGACTGTATGAGGAGTAAGGTGTTGTTATGTTTCTAATTCACATATTTGTAAAAGGTTCTGTGGGGTGGAGGGGAAAACAACAAAAGTCTAGTAGAATAATCGTATACTTGAGATTTTCAGTTTTTTGGCTGATAAAACACTGAAACGATCGAACAAAGTCATTTTCTCCTCAACCTATACTAACATGTTGTCATGCACCAGTAAAGTTTGACACAAAAAAGTAGCCCGTTTTTCGATTTTTTCTGGCTGTACTTTACTTGGGTATGTGTTTTGTACATGCACTATATTGTCATAGGTGCGAGGGTGTGTTAGTTTATCCAATCTCTTGAACCTCCCATATCCCACCTATGACAGTTATGTTACTTCGAAAAAAATCTCATTCAAAATAGCGTTTGTCTAGCGTATTATGTTTTCACTTTGCCTAGGAACTCTCTATTAAGTTATTCTCGAAGTTAATACGTTTAATCATTCTGCTCATTTTCAACCTTAATCATGATGTAATTTTATTATATTCCAATTAGTCTGTTTTCACAGTTGTGACTAGGTGAAATAATGTATTTTAGCGTTTAAAAACGAGCGGTTTTTTCGAAATGGGCAAACGGCTCGTTTCTGGATCATCCAAAAATGGCCAATTCCTTGTGATATAGCCGACATTGAGGGTGTCCCTGATTTTTTCATGACCCTGCCTTATTTTGGATCATCCAACTTTGGCCTTCTCATTCACAATATTATTTGATGTCTTGATTTTGATGGAATAAAATAATTGTTATTATATCTGACTTCTAGATTTCTTGTGAAAGTCTTATGCCCAATTTATGGCGAAAATGCAAATTTTATGTAAGAAATCGAAAAAACATGAAAACGGACCGTATATGAGCTTTTTAACTCATTTTCGTGAATTCTGCCATATTTTTACCCTGCCTCGTCTTATATCAGTGAATCTACAGATCCGAAAACAAAAAAGGGTTCACACCATAGAGGGGAGCCTTATGTGAAGAAGGCATTCCAGAAACAAAAAAAATAAGTTTGCTCACCAAACTAGTCACTCACTCGGTCTGCATTTTTATAGAATGGCGGGTGGGGAAGTTGTTAGCGTTCGGCTGTTGTTTGACAGAGCTGGGTTGGATCCCCGCTTGACGCGGTAACTGTGTCGAATAGCATGATCTGGTAACAGATCTCACCCAAGCCTATGTCCATATCCTCAACGGACAATCGTGCTATACCTAGCTTAAAAATGCAACAGTTCAATGTTATTGTATTACATTGAAGAAGGGAATGAAACATTAGATGAGTGTAGGACCATGTTTAGTTGTTTCTAAAAGGAAGAGGTGACACTAATGTAAGTGGGGGGGGGGGGCTATTTTGAAGAGATGGTTCAAATTGAAAAAAAAAATGGAAAAACATAAAGTTGTGGACCTCCATTTTTTTATGGTAAATGGTTAGATCATGTCGCGGGGCGGTAAACAGAGCATCCTGCAAAATAGGGCAGTGTGTAAATATTATATTCGCTGTTACGATAAATATATGAGAAACAAGATCTCTTGCAATGAGGTTACCTTGTTCATACGATCACCTCACCCCGCCGGGATCTAACTCAACCCAGCCGGATGCCTGTGCACACCGATTATCCCAACCCGGGACGGACCCGGGTTACATCCCCGCTTGGGATGTTCATGCATACCGGAGTACGTATGCTAGAACATCCCGGCACCTTCATCCCTTCCTGCATCTCTCGCTCTGCCTCACTATTTATTGTCTCTCATATCCTGGCGGGATATAAGAGCAGAGAAATAGCATATGTTTGAGGAGACGCAGGATGGGATAAAGATGCCGGGATCTTCTAGCATACGTACTCGGCTCTGCACCGCGTGAGTGTACAGTAGGTCGTATCTTTTCTGATATGTTGAATAGATACGAGGGATGTGCAGCAATTGTGATTGCGAGTGAATGAGAAAAAAATACATAGAATGAAATAGAATAGAGTAGAATAGATTTATTCGCGATTCAACACGTGACTTTCCGCATAGACATACTGTGAAGACATAACTAAGGTGGAAGACTGTTTAGCGGCTTAATTGAATCTGTCTCTTGTTTATGTTCATTATGAGAAAGTCCGAGATCGCGTTTCATACCAGTCTATGCGGTTGAAGTTATACGTCGGATGAGTCTGACGAATAAGTTCTCAAGTGAAAGTATTTTTAGAAGTCGACCAGTTGGGTGCTAGTATACATTGAAACAATTGCAATAAAAATATGACCAGAATATTCGTGCTCAAAAAATACAATACTTTGAATATCTTTGGAGCCCCCAAATGTAAGCTGACAGTTTTGAATGTGGCGTCCCACTAATGCAATATGGCCGAAAACTAGCGCTCTTGCCTCTAATGGGAGTCTGTATTGTAACTGTGTAACAAATGCAATACTACGGGTAAGGAACCGCGACTTCCAAGATTCGTCAAAAGAAAAAAATGCCGAGAAAAGAAAAAAGAAAACGTGGGAAAAAAGAAAACGTCCACGTAAGAATGTAGGATGACTTGTGCACAGTCAGAGACTTCTTAGGCTATAACAGTTCCGCTGAAATATATTGGAAGACGATTAAAACTACTTGACGTATATGAATTGAAACTGTGAAGACTGGCTGAAAAGTAAATACAGTACCCGAGTGAGAGTAAAGTTAGGAGGTGAAACTAGAATATGATGAAAAAAAGGTCCAAGAAACGGATATTTTGAGAGAAAGGCTCCTCTCGCTTGGTGAAAAATTGTACGAAGTATCACAAATAATACTCATAACCGATGATGAAACATCTGAATACAATACACAAAAATCTAGCTAGATTTTCGCAATATTTCAAACAGCGACTTTGGCCTTTCTCACAAGGTATCCGTTTAGTGCATCTTTTTCATATGTTTTGTTTATGTAATCTCCAAAACTAATCTTAACTTACTTGACACTCGTTTTTTATACAAATACATGAAGTGGTAATATTGTTACACAGTAGATGAGAATGCAATAAAATGACAAACGCAAGATTTAGGCCGTACACACATTTATCTTTTCATGAAAGACAGCATAAATTGCTTATTATTATTAAACGGGTCAAGTCCTATGATCTCCTTCATATAGTAGTAGAACATCATCAGCTTCGACGTTTTATATTCCGGTAGTGAATGTCGAAGTTCGGGTAGGGCTTCACGGACGGAATTCCTGAAGTTATGTTTCCGTTTATAGTCGTCACCAATGGAATTACAGGAGGGTACTGTATATCTAATTTTGCGCTGTGTTCGGACACACGTCTTTGGTTCGAATGCTTGGCGCTTGTGAGCTCTCGTAGCGCAGTGGGTAACTAGTGGTCACGAACCTTTTGCTCGTCGGTTCCCATTTCGTCGAGGTACAAACGTCTATAAATTTGGCACCTCATATACCTCTTATGGCGAAGCCATATCTGAGCCGTAGTTCAACCCGCACGCATAACGCAATTTGAAGCTACAACTAGTACAACCGGAACGATGGTCCTCCCTCCCCCTACAATCTCTTGTTTACTGAAAACTACTAGAAACCTGATGTGTGCAGCTGTAGCATTACAAGTACCATCCTCTTCTCGGAATATCTATAAATTATTCTCCCGAAATAAGTTAAGTTTACTTTCTTTCGCTCGGTAGTCAATCTGAAAATAATTTTAATGCTGGGAACTAACTGAGAACCCGGAATGAGATTTTACTCAAGAAAAGTACGAGGAGGACTTGTACCCGTGTTCAGAAATATCCCGAGAGTCGCAATCTGCGTCCCCTCAAAAATAAGCTTTTCAGTGGACTTGCTGACGAGATACAAGTCTTACGGAACAGAGAGCTAAGTGAAAGACACAGGATGAGATCGATTTGTCTCATTGATCTGGCATACGTTCTATTGTCTTCTATCATAAATATTTTCTGCATGACAGAATTCGTTCGAGCTCTTTTTTACTTCATAACAATTACGCTGGTATTTTTCCGACGTTTGATCTGCATACAAGACAACTCTGAAAAAGTTTCAGTGTGATCTCAGCGGTTTCTGTGAGATAACTACAAGAAATGACGTAACCAAAAGATGGTGCACGAGATCAATCTTTACAATAAAGTCAACACATATAATATAATTCTTCAGTGAGGTTGGCAGAAGGATAAATTCAAACAAGTCCGTCAAACCGAACAGATTATTCGTATTACATGTCTTGGAGCTCGAGGAACCAAACAAACGTATACAAACGAAGAGTATGTGTAGGCAGCGAACTCAAATTACCTGAATCAAGGCTGGCGTCTCATTGCGGTTTCCAATGAAGAAATTGAATGAGGAAACTATTCTGTAATGTAGGTATCAGTTCTATCAATCGAATCGAACTCAATGTGATTAGATATTTTATTTTGATGTGACGACGTTGCGGTGGATTCATAGTTTTCAGGGTATTATGTAGTTGCGTTCTCGACCCACATTTATTTTTATTTGTTCTTGGCTCGGCCTCATATTGTTTTGATTACAAGCTCGATTTGCTCTCACTACTCATTAGTCAACATATAGCAAGCTATTAGAACCACGGTTTAGAAACTATGTGGGTTGACTACGTTTATTTCTAAGAATTATTCTTAGAAATAGGGTTATTCTTTAATCAGAAAGGGGCACAATATTTTAATTCGAGAAGCTCCGCTGTTATTTCAGTTTAGTTGAACTCACTTTCTCGGTAGTTTCACACATTTATAGCAGAATCGAGCGGATCGATGTTTGTCATCATTAACGTGACCTATAAAATTTGAAAATTAATTGAAAAAACTGTTCAGTTACAGAATCTGGAACGAGACGACATTTCGAGCCTTCAATGTCTATATGCCGATAGGGGTCTCATCAGTAGGTGCTCGAATAACCGCTATTAATTGTTTACATGAACTTCCCATTTACTATTAACTTTTCCAATAATTGTATTAACTCCAATTAACTACAAAAAACACGACATACGGATTATGATATTGCTCAAATCCCGAAAATAGCGACGCCATTGTACTTTACCTTAGGGCGCGTTTCAAAGCATCGGGTGGCGGGGCGGCGCAACGCGGCTGAACCCGTGGTTCACCCGTCCCGTGCCGCTCCGCGACGCAACGACTCTCAATATTTTTGCACACTAACATGCTGAATTCCCATTCATCAAGAAGATGAACTAATTAATGTGATTATCCGCGATCGGATTGAATTGACTAGAACCTTGTAGAAGAAGTCGGCAGTAACCTGACTTCCTCGTACGAAGAACGTCGATCCGCAAATCCATCACTTCATTCGGTCATACACAGCAAACTGCAAATTTTCATATGGACCCCAAAATTTCTCGTTTTTCACAAAATCCCAATGTTTTGAAACTCTGATGTGTGCGAAACTCGAGCAAAAACTTGGATTCAAATATACAATTTGCTCCTTTGCACTGCGTACATCATGATCACATGTGTCGTATATCTAATTTCTTTTTGAATGAACCTGCATTTTGTGCAACTCATGACAAACTAACGTCAAGTTAATGAAATTCCTATTTTTACCGAAACGGGAAAATATGGAGAAAGACTGAATTATAGTCACCCATTCTCTCTGTAGTAGTCCACGTACGAGTGACATTGACTGGAGTATATCTCACCTGATCATTTCCAACCGTGTCAAACAATAAAAGAGCCTCAGCGTATCTTTCCTCTACACCCATATTGGCGAAATTAGTCGTCCAAATGGAGTCCTGAACCAATGTGACAAATCTACTATCTGAGAAGAGTGAAAACAGTGAACTAGAGTTCATACTCTGCCATAGCCAATAGTCTGCTCAAGTGATGTATACACACATTTCGTACATGTATTGCACTTGCAGTAAAACGGAAATTATCGATCAGTGTGGAGAAAGTCAAAAGAATTGCTGATCGGGACACTGATTTATAATAACCAACAACACTATCACCACTTTGTTTGTTATAGTTTCCACTAAGACTCTTACGCTATGATTATTTCAAATTGTTCTCCGTGTAGTTGAGTTACGCACTATAGAACGGTCACTGACAAAACGAGATGTATTCTGTAGGAGTCTTGAAGGGAATGATGTCGACTGTGCCGCGAACCTGTTGCATGACCCAGAAGTTCAGTCCCTCGAGGGCAAGTGCGGCGGCGACCCGCGAGCGGAGAAGAAAGATCAGCTGACCGGTTATGTGCTTGTTGTTCACGAGGACCTGAGAATGGGGAACAGGGAATTATTCTGACCAAGTTGTAGTTTGAACTCAACAATACACGCCGTACTTTACAAACTTCGACCGGGATTCAACGAGATCAAACTACAAACACAGATGCATAGAGGAATATTTACCGTATTGGCTTGCTTCAATAATAGCCAACCGTATAGGACTGGTGTCATCCGCAGAATTGGTGTAATTAAAGCCGAGCGTGTAATTGAAGCCGAGTCATTTGTTACTCTCTATCTCTATTAGTGGTTCTTTGGAAACCGTTTCAAAAGCATATTTGTCATCTCAAAAATTACTATACACAGGCCATTTCAGAAACGATCTACAGTACCATGCTCAAACTTTGTACAGTATGGCAACACTTGTTTCACTCGGAAAACCCAGAGTGCACTTATCTTTCCCTCGGAACCCCAAATGTATTACTCTAGGCAGCATGAGTAGACCGATAAAGAGAAACGACAACATGTATTGTAGACAACTCGACACTACTGTGCTCGAGGTGCATTTTAAAATTATTTTCAATTGAAAGCAATCATATTTAGAATAATTAGACGTAGGATTGACATGACTAACTCTGATAACGGAGAGGTCAATTGTCACCGTGGGTATCTGGGGTGCAGCTGCGTTCAGCTGTCTCTCGGCCTCATAGTCGAGGGAAACCGCGACCAGTCCGCAACTTCCGAACCTTAGTTTGAGTGTGCCGGTTCTCTTCTCGTAACCTTCTCTAGTAACCTTCTCTAATATTTTTCTCACATTTTCAGCTGTTACGACAGCTGAACTAGAGCACACCGGTTTTTCTTTGAACTTATGTATACAGTAAAAACAGAAAAATTATCCATTTATTGACTTTTGAGCGGGTGCAACCTTGTGTAGAAACACCCTACTGTACGGTTACAGAAAATCGTTGTTCGAATCGAATGGCAATATTGCGATGTAATTGCAAAAAAAGCCCACCTCTCTACAGATCCGGTAAATAATTGCAGATTACAAATATGATTCAACGTTACATTGATATTTGAAAGATCGAACTGCAACAATCTAGTTCACTTTCTTAGGTTTTTCTCGTTTAGTATTGCGTTTGTTATTCAGATGTGGTCACTCATAGTATGCAAGTTAATTCTGTAAGAACGGTTTTCCACACAACATCTAAATATCGCTACGAAAACTGCGTTGAGTGAAAAATGTTCCCATTCACAAATCTCGCAAGTTTTGAGTTTAGAGCGTATGGCGCAGGACACATAGATTACATTTGGCAGGAAACAACGGAAAAAATAAGTTTTAAGTTTTATTTGTCGAAAATTGAACGGCTACATTTCACAGTCTAATCACTGGTTTGTTTACAACTCACAAGTATAACATAGGGTGGGCGGGGCATATTTTTGAGAGTTGTCACGAAGTTTGTGAACTCGGAACTTCTCTCGAATCCCTTTAACGGCTGCTGCAAAATCATTCCCATCAACTACAACAATTCCAAATTAACCACTTTTTGTTTTCGCATGTACTCTCTCAGTTTAAAGGAGACCGGAGAGCAACATGGTCTCTCGTAAAGCTGCTGTATCCCACTTTCAATTGGACGCGTTGCGTGTCGCGCGGCATTGACATGTGAATGTCACGTGGACTGATCAAACTAATACATGAGCTATTTGTGCTCTCTGATCTCAATACAGTTAAAAGCAGCCCGAAACAGAACCTCTGTTCAACTTGTGTTCCGGTCTCCTTTAAACTGGTGTGAGCGGCGGCCAAACTACAATCACACAGCAGAAAAAGCGGGCAATACGCGGGAGTTAAATGTCAAATACTGTTCCTATTGTGGCCAGAAGATTTTCTGTAACGTTGGTTTGACTACCAAGACGTAGAAAACACAAATTGGACAGCAGGTTCATAGTCCAGATTGACCTGTACTTTCTGAATATCTGTCATGTTCTAAATACTATACAGATCGCTAAAATACCACAGTCAACTCTTGGAATACAGTTAGAGTATTTGAAATGATCAGGTGATTATGGATAATGGTACAAATATTCAAGTTCAGTAATCAAAGTAGGCGAAAACATCGCTTTAACTTATGAACCAACCATTTTCGAGTATTTTTCGATAGTATCCACCATTCTTCTCTTATGTTTGTAATGAGGAAATCTTTGCCTCATCTGTAATAAGGATAACTTTGATATCTTTGACTTGGTTTGTGATCAGAACGACTTTCTCAGAAAAATCTTAGTAAAATGCTATAAAATTGAGAAAGAGAGTAAATGAGACGGAGGCAGTCCCGCCCTCTCTTACGTCAAAAAGTAGCCAGGCCGACAGGTACCAAACATAGATACCGATTGTTTGCCCGCGGCTGTTTCCAATCGTAATTCGAGCAATTTTATATCTAACCGGGGTGTTGGTAACCTCTGTTTCAGGTTACCATAGCAGTAACCAGCTGAAAACCTGAAAGTAAATTTTAGTTACCGTACAAACTACCGCTAAGAGTACATTTTGCGTTGAAAAAACAGATTAACTGTTTTTTTTAGTTTTCGGTCACCACGGAGGTGACCTGAAATTAGTTCACTTCAACAGGCTAGGTTGCCAAAAAACCTGGTTAATTTCCGGCAAACCTGTCAATAACACCAAATTTTATATAAACTCACAGCGTTGATTTGAAGGAATACATGGAGTACGGTCATGAAAATAGCCAACGAAATAAGTTTGTTGTTGAGATTGAGACTCATCAAACGGCGGGCATGCTTTGGAACAACAAAACACCACATCTGAAGAGAACAGTAGTGTGGTATGGAGGGATAGGTTGTATTAAGGTAAATGCTTGGGTACACCTTGCGCCCAATGCTGTGACGAACCGTATTCTGCGTATGACCAGAATTTTTCTCGGTCACTCTCCAAAAAATGAAAAAAGAGAGCAGGGTATCACAGTTTTCTCTGTTTGAACCACAGTTCAACTTATAGAATATCTCCGAGCATCCGAACATGTTAAACTTGATCTGATGAATTCCGGTGTTTTTTAGTGGACGGAACGTGCGTCTGGCTACAGCAATAATTTTTTCTACTGTAGTTGTACATTGAGACTGACGTCCCCCCCCAAAGGTGTTGGGGTTCATTCAAACCAGAAAATTATTCCTATTTAGCTACTTTCGCTCGATTCTGGATAGAACTGAATAGTTTTTTTTTAGCATTTTTGAAGTTATATTATTTGCGCCAGGGTTTGCGTGCTCTTGGATACCCACATCGCAATGGCATTTTTTCTGAGTGGTGCAGTGTTGGAGTTGGGTGGGAACACAGTAGCTGTATGGGAAAAAATGAAATTGTACTCAAAAACGCGAAATTGACTTGATTATTTAGAAACTTGAACACAGTCGCTGAGGAGCTGAGAATGGAGATCGACTATGATGATTGGGCGAAATAAACCTCTTTTTCTACAGGTGCGAGGAAAAGTGGGACATTTTCGTTACGGACTGTTTTTTCAGCACAGATAGGTATTACGTATCCATCTCGGGGTAGATATGGACGGTTGTTCTGCGTTACCACTACATAGCTAATTCACAGTAGGTGTATGACGATGAATACTACGAGGTAGAAAAGAATTACTTTATGAAGGGCAGGTAACATATCACGACCGAGTCCAACTGATTGATTGATTTATTAGGCATATGAATACTTGAAAAGAATTACCGGATAAGTGTGCAACTAAGCGATCTATATACTGTCAAACTCATTCACGTAGCTATGATAACGAGTATAGACAACAGCGCATATGCTAGCTTTAGGGTCTTACACGGCTTTATCACGGTTGTACGGTGTTCCCCCGCTTGCGGCATTTGAGTGACATGTACTAATGTAGGTAGGTTATAAATACAACACTCATACAACATGGCAATAGTATGCTAAATGATTTTAAAGTGTTTCATTTGTAAACATGATTTTTTTGGTGAGAGCTAATTTACCATAGTTTTCAATTATCCATTAGAGAATCGCGTCATTACTTCACCCACTATACTCGGAGAGTCTGGGTTATTTCCTCGCGTATCTACTAGCTTTCAGAGAAGGTGCATGTATTGAAGAACAAATGTGAAAGCGAGAGCGATTAGTTGTTTCACTAGAGTGCATGAAAAATAGAGAAGGAGATCAAGAAATTTAAATGGAGATTGAAATCTTGCCCCATTCTATAAAAGTCTTGTGCGAAGTTTGGTGTTGTTGAGCGTGCACAGTGTGCAAGTTTGTGCTTCAAGTTTTATAGTTGTACGGAGTTAATGTTGCTGTTTTCTGTTACGTGAGAATTATTCTCGTAATGAGGGGTTGTTGACATTCCTGCTAGTCCAATCCGAAATTTCGGTGGTTTCAAATTGCTCAAAGTTACAGTTCGTTCGTCAAATCACCCGTAATACTTCGATGAATGCGAGATAGATTTTTTGCGAGATAGATTTTTGTCTGCAATTAAATTGAACTCCTTTTCTAATAGAATGTAACAAATTTGTTAATGGCGTGGCTGGCGGTAGAAGTTCGTGTTCTGTATTCACATACTTCTAGTTTTTGTCAAAAGCCTTCGTGATTACACTATCTGAATTGTAGTCGACCTCATCTTTTCAGTTAAAACGTTATGCAATCGAAGCCGATTGAACTACAACTCTCATTCTGTTGCCATTCCGGGAATGGGCAAATCGTTGCTGTAGTTGGCTGTATTTCGGTACGAACCATAATCACGAATTTGGACCGAAAATCAATAGGGTCAAATCACAAACACAGCAGAATAGTGCGACATACATTTTATAGGCTTGCATTGGAAAGAACCCTATATATCACATGGTTCAAACTCCGTGTAACACTGAAATTATACGATGAGTCCAATGTCTATGATCACTTCGAGATCTGCTGACTGTTCCTATTCTATTTGTTACAACGCCAAACATAGCTGCATCTCAATGTTTGTTCTTCACTTCATTTTCCTTCACGCAACATCAAAATCTCCACTTTCTGATTAGAAAAACTGTTAGGAGCATTTGAACGGAACCAAAACATGAAACGTGAGCACAGTTTACGGGTGGAGTGAAGATCATTTTGTTTCCATAATATTTCTTCAATCAATAAATCCACAATTAACTTGTGTTTGCATACTATAGTTATTTCTACATAGAAAACACATTTATTGTATCCAGACCACCACGTTTAATAAGTTGTTCTTCACGGTCTAAGAGGTTTTATCGTGTTTGCTCTCGCTCTCTCCTCTGTCTTTATCTCTCTCTCTCTTTCTCTCTCTCTCTCTCTCTTTCTCTCTCTCTCTCTTTCTCTCTCTCTCTCTCTCTCTCCTTCTCCCGCTCTCTTCTCTCTCGCTCCCTTTTCAATTTGTCTATCGCTCTCTCACTATCTCTCTTTTTCTCTCTCTCTCTCCCTCTTCTGTCTTTGTTTCTCTTTATGTATCATTTTCAGAGGTGTTAGACAACTAAGAAAAGCAATAATTCCGGTATTAATCGCCTTTGATAACTGCGAAAATCATTTCCAAAGAAGCCGCCATTCCTCTGTTCAATAGAACAAAGTACAACTTAATAATAATGTATCCTGGTTGAGTGTAGTATTCTCGTTTTGTTTCCGTCAATGGTAACCGCAAAACATGGTGGACAACGTCTACGAAAAAAATGACTCGACCGTACATTTTTCTGAAAAGTTTGTCTTCCATTTATTGCTATAGCATACCTTGAGAATACATGTTCTGCAGAACAGTTTACAGAAGAAGAGACGCAGAACGGGATGAACTGAAAACGATTTCTATCCACCTAGCTCAAACAATCAGGCAAAATTTGAGCACATTTTCAATGGCGAATTTCGCGCCGACTTATCACTTGTATAGTTGATTGTGATTTCCGTCAAATTAGGCAACCAATTATAAACTATGAATAGAACACATGAGAAGTTTAGCAACCTGACTATAAATGTTCTGTAGACATTTAGAGCTTACTGAATGAGCCGCCACTGCATACGTACTCTGAACACAGGGTATCACCCCCCACGCGGCGAATGTTTAGAAAAACTAGCGTCGAAACGAACAATCTGCAATGACATTTAGCTGGCAGTCGTGAGAAAGGGATTTTTTACGCGACGCTTTTTTATCTTTTCGTCCCATGACTCAACTGGAATGCAAGGAATGACCGATAATATGGTATGACGCGTTCGCTTCCGATCTGAAATAAGCCTATAGACAATTCAAACGGAAATGGACATTTCTGCAGTTGTCTGGCTTTTCTCCGTGGTTGTTAATCGAACGCAAACTTTTTGTGTTTGAACTATGAGAACTTTTGAATGAAATTTCGAGTATAACTGACATACCTCTTGTTCACCGTTTTTAGAGTAGTTTCACAACGAGTCACGATTTATATGCTTGAGATTTACACACTTCCTGCTAATAGTTATGTTCGTTGGCTTCCCAAATGTGGTTGGATTCACGTACTCACTAGTCTAAGACATGGAACACATTGCAAAGTTGTCCTAAATTTTTGTGGTTAACACAACTACTAGCTGAATTGAAGTAGGGATGAAAGTTCACTCCACGTGTGACGTGTCCACTCCATTTACCACTGAACACGTGGGGATATGTACATTTAACAATTGTAATCTTCCTCAAATAGCGAGCCATTCGGCCAAACTTTTCAACACAACTCTATTTTTTGGTCCAAACCGCGATTTCTATCCCTCGTACATTCAATTCAATTACAAAGTGCAGTTTATTGTTTGCCATTAGATATCCACGAGGCTCGCCCTCTATTTGACCAGCTCTATCCTTTTTCTCGAAACGGACACATTTGCTCTTCTCTTTTTTCGATACGGCTAGCCATCGAGCAGTTTCGGCCTTTCAATAGAAACATTGTCTTTTTGCACAGTCTTCACAGTTCACAGTGCTGGCAGAAAATAGTAGGTGAAAGTATGAAATGTGATGCAACGTTGAGATGACACTCTTTTTAAGAGATATCATTTTTGTCGGTCTGCTTCAAAAATAAAGGACACAATTTCAACAAACGTCCGGAAAATACATAGCACATTCTGTATTTTGACTGGATCAAAAAACTCGATCAGTGAAGTAATGCGAGGAGACAGGAGACAGTATGATTTTTGTTCGAAATCTCACACGACCAAATCTTCGCAAGTCTGATTTTGATATAGTTATTCATGTTCATATTCATGTTCATGAAATAGGTATTCATGTTTGATGTTCATGTTTTTTGACCGATAAGCAATGGGATCAAACTACAAACACAGTGGGATCTTGTATAATACGCCGTATTGAGGTATAGGCTCGCATGAGAGAGCGTATTCTACTACATGAGAAAAATATCTGTAATTCGCGATCACGCTGACTCGCGCCTAGTTCTTACCCCGTGTTTCTTGCTTTTTCTCCTTGCATGTGGCATGATTGGAATATTCATTGTGCGACTGCATTTTTGTGTTCGTTTTCCATGTTTTCACAGACGCTGGCAGCAGAAACATCTGGCAATAGCACCACTTAAGACGCACTTCTTCTTTTCCCAATTCATCACAAACGAGTATTAACAAACCAGCTCCGTTCTCTCACTCCCTCTCCATTTTTGTAAAACGGTTAGCCCAAATAATACAGATTACAAATTGAGAACAATTACTTGTATGGAGTATAAACTATTTGAAGTTGTAGTGAATACTTACTCGTAGTAAAACGTTTGATGCATCGGAGAACAAACGAGGAGTTGGCCTTTCACGTGTTATGTGGCTCTTCTGTTGACTGATAGTAGCGTTGATTGTAAGAACTCAGTCATACTGGCTTCAAAAACAATAATAGTTTTGAAAACAACCAATGTAATCATTGATTCAAACATTGTGAAATCGTATGTAGTGGATAAGTGCGCGTGATATGAGTAAGGCACTATTGTTCTGCACTTTTTGCTCATTTGTATCCCACATCAAACGCAGATTGTGAAAATGATAACAATATCATATACTACTGACGACCGCCTCATTTTCATACTGTGCATTTACCCCTACTCTCGTGAAAAATGAATAGCAGTTGTCCAGATGTTACGTTATCAAAGCCAATATTTAAATATCTTAGTCATTGTCTGAACTCTGAATCCTATCAGTTTCACAGTCAACTCAAATCCCAAGAATGAGAATAAATCAATAGCCACTGTCAAGTGCTTCTAGTCATACGACGGTATTTATTGAGTGATGTTCACATTCAATGGTACTCATTTTATGACGTTTATCAACGTTTTTCACGTTTTTTGCAATTCCTTCCTCCATTTCAACGATATAAGCCGTGTTTTGTGAAGTGATAACATCCTTCCGTTCGACTTTTCTTATCAGACTCCCATTGTACCGGCGGGGAGACTATTTTCACCCTTCAATTTCGCTCGTCGACAATTTATTTATTTATCGAATAAATAGAAAAGAGTTTGAGAGAAACGCAATATACTTTACGTATGTACGTTTGTTTGTGCGCACGTTTGAAACCGTTTTTCTCACATTAGTTGAAAATAGAAGATGTAGGAGGTAGGACTCATTTGAAAAAATCCCAAAAGTTACTGAGTATTGGTTGTAGATTGATCTCGAAAAACGTCATACTTTACAAGTTCCGACCGAAAAGCAACGGGATCAAACTTAAAGAACAGCAAGACGAGGTAGAGCAACACACGCCGTAACGACTTGCTTTGGACGAAGTGAACCCTAGACACGGAAATCAAACTCTGGTTCGGTCATATTTGAATCTTGGACAAAGGTTTTCTTGTACTCTTCGGCAGTGACAGTCATATTCCGCTAATTGATGAGTGATTCACCAATCAACGCTGTATTCAGCGTAGCTCTGAGCGTACACTTATTTTGTTTTTGTGTTCGATGTTCAAAATACAACACAGATCTAGATCGCTACGATTTGATCATTATACATAATTAGTCCCGTCTCACTTGCATTCCAATACCGTTGTACATAGCGAGTGGTCGTCGTTCAAAGTCTGTTTTACCCGCTGTTGATCTATGTTTTGCATTTTCAATCATCGCATCACGAGCAATCCACTACACGTTACGTCTCTATTTTGCCTCAATATCACAACATGCGTTTAATTACAACTGAAAAGCTGGCAAACAATCAGAACGCCATTTGGGCACTCAATGAGAAAATGCTCTGAACCAAAGCCCAACTATTTTCCCAAGGAACGTGATGATTTTAGGACGAAAGTCACCTGACCATGAAAAGTAGCAGTCTCTATGTTTCTTTCAAATTTATAGGTTGTGTTCATGTAATGTGAAGTGGCCTTCCTTCTCTGCTCAAGAACAAAGTGTGTTTTCCAATGCGAGAACTACTATGTTCTGTATTTTCAGATTAACACTTCGCTCAGCGTACGTATGCTAGAAGATCCCGGCACCTTCATCCCATCCTGCGTCTCCTCAAACATACGCTATTTCTCTGCTCTTACATCCCGCCGGGATGTAAGAGACGAGAAATAGTGAGGCAGAGCGAGAGACGCAGGATGGGATGAAACTGCCGGGATCTTCTAGCATACGTACTCAGGAACAGAGAAAAAAACTTATTTTTTTTTTCAACGGCATGGTTTTCTATCAAGAGCTAACCTTTGCGACAAACGTCAGCTTGGAAAAATGTTCCGTATCTCACCAAATAGGACAAGAAATGTCGTTTTAGTTAATGTTCTCTTTTCCTAAAACAGCTGACTGGTACCTTACTTCTATATATCCCATTTCGTACTTTGGAGCGTTTGTTCGGTGTATGTGTGTTTTTTAGCAGAGTGTGAATTAGTGTGTTCCAGATGAGGTCACGTTCATCTGCATCAGTCAGCAGGTTGCTTCCGCAGATTCTTCTTCTCTTCTCCTCAGTCGCATCTCTTCCCCTTGCAAAACATCACGATGTGTACTGGAACTCCACCAATTCACTGTGGGTTTCAATCAACAACGTTTTAGTTCAATTTTCTGCTCACATAAAGGATCACTAATTCCATGAACAGTGATCGATTGAGAATTTGCTATTATAACGCCGTGCATAAATTAGCTCTGTCTTGAGATTCTAAGCATAGAATTAGAATCAGGTTGTCTGGACAATTGTTCGTGAAAACGGTTGCTCACGTAGTACCTCGTAAATATATCTCATTAGATATATGGAGATAGCTAGTGCCAGTTATATCCGAGTATCATCAACAAGTTCACGACAATTTCACATGAATAAATGATTGTTGAATGACGATAAGTTTCGTTTTATGTTCAGTTTCGAGCCATTCGACAATGCAATTGACTCTCCTGGTTACTTTGAATTGTCCGCCGCTCCTTCGGATGTGGTTCGATTCCACTGTCCTTCCAAAGGGTCAACCGAGTTCAGCAGGATATATCGGGTAAGTAGATAAGTGTTTCATTTATCTAATCAATAAAGACCATGTATGTTTGGTCTGGACGAAGCAACTTCTAGGAAGAATAGAATACTATGTTGGGGTAATTCACCGTTTACCTGTACGCAATAAGCCGGTCGGTGTTTTTGAAGTTTTCGTCACCTGCGCACTGCCGATGAATCTTCCAAACGGTTTTTCAGCTTGTTAGATCTAGTCACAACCACATAACTGTTGAGCGGCAAACCATTCTAAGTCTATCTACTGTGTATTTCAGGTTTCTGAAGACGATTTCGTGCACTGCGTTCTGAGTGAAGACGCCCAGCTGGTGGCATCCTGTGATATATCCGAACATTCGCTGGTGGTCAAACACGTTCTACATAGACATGGCAGTCAAACCTCAAATTACTACATTTGTAAGTGGTTAGATTCGCACAGGATTGAGCATGTTACATTTCACACGTTTCCGTAAGAACTGAGTATTTTTCACTCCCAAACTTGTTTTCCAAGCCTGAAAAGATTGTAAGCACAGTGAATGTATTCTTGCTCTTTCTTGAATTTCGCTTTTTTTTCGAATTTACGGTGTGGTTTGAATGTAGGCAACGGTTGTGAGAGATAAAACTCTGCGAGCCACTGAAGAAGGTGCTAGAATCTGCAAAAAACACCCCTATCAAAGCTTTGTTTCAATTCCTGCTCATTGTATCCGTTCCAGCCACCTCTAGTGGTCAAATTGACGGTCTGGACAACCGAAGACTGGGTCTGTGCCTCGAAAAGAACATGAGGATCGCCGTACATCTGGGACCAATGCAACTGGTCCGTTGACGCTTGTTTTTGCATTCCTTTCCTGGCCAAGTATAGTGGGTGACCAATTCATAAACTGTTGTCTCTGGCCGGAATCGAACCTGCGAGCAAAATATCGTAGCAGGGCGCCGCTAACCACTGCGCTATTAATGCACATAACCGGCAATCTTTGGAATTATTTTTTGTGAGAGGAGGAGTCTTGGCTGAGCCTCTGCGTAGACCTGACCTAAACACTGTGGAGAAAAACACAGTCAGTTGCTCTCCGTAACAATTACACTGAAAATGAATATTGAGAGCTGTTATACGTGTTTCCACCTTAGCAAGAAACTGGTGAAACGTCTTCTCTTATCGTCTTGAATCAGGGTCGAAGCGATTTTGAGTGGCACTGTTCACTGAGCACATATTTCTATAATAACATGCAAAAAGTCTTAATGACAACAAATATTTTTGGTTTTGAATGAATATAACACTAATATGAAGATGAATATGGTTCATTTACAGAAACCCCTGCACGAGTCCATATACGGGATGGATTTGGACGCAGAACGACTGTCAAACGAGCAAATGTATTTGGCAGAGGAAAACGGAGCGATTAACTGGAAGAAGAATGTCCATCCTCAAATAGGTAGGAGCTGGCGCTCTCTGAACAAGTTTTCTTTTTTTAGTTTATCTATCTACACAGCAGAAACTTCAAGAAGTCAACAAAAACTTGGTATACTGTTTTTGTGATCTTTATTCATAAGTAACACCTTTACTGGACATTTGTTTTTATATTTATAACTAGATGTCACTGTCAATCAATAGCACGGTTTCATGTCTCTTCAACCGGAATCGAAATTGATTGATATTGATTTTCAGAAGAGGAAATGGATCGCGAGCTGACGGAACTTCGACGAAAGTTTGAGAAATCTCGGCAGATGGAACCGATTCCCATTGACGACGCGTTTGTCAATCGATTGGAAGAGTACAGGGTGATTTATCCAGAAAATAACATATTCAATGTTGTGGTTCAAACTCGAAATACGCCGTGAGCCCACATGACTCACGCATTTTGACTAAAACGCAACGAGACCAAACTACAAACATAGCGGGTTGAACGACAAACGCCATGTAGGCCATCTTAGGACTAACGAATACTATGTTTTTTTCACTAGTTCATGGATCCTTATAGTAAACTTTCAAACATTTTGGAGTTAGTTTGAATTGTGCAATGATAATAATGAACTTTCAATTTTGTTCAAGTGTTACTCTGTTCAAGCGAAAAACAATCTAACCTTTTCAGAGAAAACACGAAACTGACGTCGCCCTCCCAGAGGATGTGCGCGTGTTGGATGAGGTTCCATCTAGTTCTACTGGTGAGTTTGGTGTTGTTTCGAAATGTGAAATAGTATCAAAAAACGTGTGCATATTAGTGGAATTAGAATTTGTTATTATTACTGACAATTCAAGTAGAAGATATAGTTCACGGCTGCTGAGTTCATAATCAGTCGATGCATTCATTGAAACATGCTTAACCTAGGGTTCTTCTATTGGGGAACGATGTATTTAGAACAGAATACCTATAGTAAATGACAGAATCACTACTTTACTTTCTGCAACACAAAATCTGTATATTGGCTCATATGGCCTCACATATGGCTTCCTTTTTGCATTTTCCATATACAAATGAACATAGAAAAAATCATGCGTACTAAACTCCTTAGGGATGAGGTAAAAACATTCTGACGTAGTTTATCAGAATGTCTGATGAAACTTCATTTTGCAGGTTCCAATCTGGTCATAACTTTCGTCATCGCTTCATTTCTCGTATTTTATTGATACGAAACATACATATATTTGTTAAACGTGTATATTTTGTAACATATTTGTCATTGCGTGATCTCCCTACAAATTATTTATTTTCATATTTGAATAATAAACAATACATTGACTTCGAAAAAGTTAGAGTGTGATATAGTTCCCATGGGCAATCTTTATGTGTAATACTCCAAGGAGTTTTCCGTTTCGACGGAAAATATCGTAATTCTAGGATGGCGTCCCCGATTCCCGCATAGAACTTGCAGTTTTTCTCGGTTATCTCACCGGAGATCTCGGCGAGTTTCTCCGAAATTTCGCTTTTGCACCCACGATAATATAACAAAGGGTTAGAACTGCAGCTAGAATACCGTTGTTTTGTTGGAAAGGGTCCAAATTTAGA
Organism: Litoditis marina; assembly: GCA_964036275.1. Classification (NCBI taxonomy): domain Eukaryota; kingdom Metazoa; phylum Nematoda; class Chromadorea; order Rhabditida; family Rhabditidae; genus Litoditis; species Litoditis marina. The sequence goes on from OZ038433.1 coordinate 27,069,201, forward strand.
TAAACATTTGAAAAACGGTTATAGTCATCCGAAAAGGTTGGCACACTGACGTGGAGTTACCAGCAGGAACAGCGAAAAGCGCGAAACATATAAATGGGATCAATTATGGTGATGTAAATGCAACTAAAATAATGTATACAGAATAAACTGTGTGAAACCGTAGGCTTCTGCCTTGTTTAAGCCTAGGACAACATGTGTTGCCCATTACCACCTCTGGAATGAGGCCTCCATTATTGATAATTTCAATCAATAATATGTTCCACCATCAGACTATGATACCAAACGCAGCATAACATGTGTTACATAGTAGGTTCCTGTCCTGTCTCTGACTTTGGCTACGTGCGTTTTACATCTCTTTTCTTGCTGACAATAACTCTTGTACACCTTTAGTGACAACAAAGCGTGAATCAGGGTTCACCCTGTGTTTCAGTTAGTCTTCTGGCAAGTCCTACATATTCCAGCGTGCTCTATGTAAGAATGTCAGTGAAACTAGACAACGCACACAGCGTACACTGTGTTATACCGTATCTCTTTCCTCTGGCCCCTACTATGTGTTGTGCCTTATCACTCTCTCTCTCTCTAGAAAGATAATTTGCTCCACTCACCTCCCCCCCCCCAAACTCTCCAATATTGAATGATCTATCAATCAATAAATCTACCAAACAGATAAAGATAGCGAACACAACATACACTCTGGAATACAGTAACCTTCTTTCCTACCTCTGGCAAAGACTACATATGTGTTGCCCTTTATCACCCCCCTAGAAATGACCATCTGCTACCCCCCCCCCTCCCCTCTATCGATCGCAGTCGTATTTGTGTAGCTGCCACGCGACATAAGCTGCCCCTCTGGTACAAACGAGTTGTACATTTCCTCCAGTTTCACATTATTTAAAATTTAACAATTGAATATTATTATTAAATTAATGGAACTGAGCAAATAACGTGAAACCTAACGAACCGACTGACAATTCTGACTTTAAAAAGGCAGATAATAGAGTTCTCATGTTTCCCACGTTTTACCTGAATGCGTATTTTAGTTGGGTTAACCTCAAGTAGTTTAATGACAAATGCAGAAAAAGGGATCAGATATATGAGTGTTCTGTATTTTATTAGATTCAGTATATAATCGTATTCTAATACTTTAATTCGCGTACTTTACGGGTTTCGCTGATAGAACGCCACTTTTCATAATTTCAGTAAAAATGTGTGGTTTTATTCTATACAGAACAAGATTAGTTTGTTTACCATTACTGTTCAATTGTATCGATTTCATTCGTTCTTTACAGTCTGTTTGGACAGCTTTGTTTTATTCATTCCAATCATTCTTTTTTGGAGATGTAAGATCTAGACAATCCGAAAGTTGGACTAATTTCTTGTTATCCGGCCTTTCTAGCAAAAGCATTATACGAATATTCATTGAAATATGCAAAGTCCTCGTACCAATTCCTCGTACGTCGTATTGATCCTTACAAATTGATGAAAAATATCTTTCCCAGAATACAACTATATGTAGTTTACGTGTTCAATTTATGTTTTTATCTATACTCGAAGTGTATCCAATCCCTCAAAACTGAATTAACGAAATGCATCCGAATGTTTCTGCGCCTGTGCTCGTGGTTGTTGTTGCTGATTACTAACTGCATGTTTTTGTTTGTTGATTGTTGATTGTTGTGCTCTTGAATCCAGTTATGGCTGGCTGGCTGCTGCTGAACAAAGCGAAAAAAGAAAGTCGAAAACGAAATATACACGGTACTACTAACCAATCCAGAATTAACAAAATAACGTGAAAACGCGTTTTAAGAGTCACGTATTTCGGAAAATGAGCATCCTCGCCTCTCGTGCCCATGAAAACGCGTTTTGCCTGAAAATTTGCATTTCCCAGAAGCACGTGAAAGCACGTGTTCCCGTTAAGCGCGTGCCGGCATTGTCTCATCTCGATAGATAGACATCGGTGCGTTCCAGTTTGTCCATATCTGCTCGCTGATCTTCCCACCTCCTTCCATTCTCCTGAATATTCTACGATTGTAGATTAGTCTTCCACCACCTAAGAACAGTTCTCTCAATGGAAAGAAGAAGCAATGGCGACGGTGCAGCTGAGGTACAGTTTCGTCCAGCAACCCCTCGAGAGTTACCGGTAGTCTGAAGTTCATACCCAAGTTGTTTTCAGCGAAAAACTTACTTTCATATCACTTAAAATTGCATACTTAACTTAGACTTTGAAAGCTTCACATCATAGCAATCTTGCATAACATTGCTAAGCTAATTTCTTGATTTGCTATATTAGATTGCTTCCCCATGAACGCACGAAAAAAAACTATGATGATCAACTTGAATATGGACTTCAAACTATGATAAACTAATCTGGTTGGTACATTTTTGAAAATTGTGGTCGTATTCATTGACATTCGATAACCAATTGAGCAAAGCTGATTAGGATCTTTTCTATCTCACTTTTCATCTCATTCTCTCTGTTTTGACTTATTCTAGAATATCTAATGAATACGACCATTTTTTATAGCTGCATGTTATTCGTATGCTCCTAACAATGATACATGTTCACTGATATCTCTCACGGATGAAAATGTATCCCGAGTAAATAAATAAACAATGAGAGCCTTTTCGAGCTCGCAGAAAAGTTCTCAAGTGGTGAAACCAAAGGTTTTCGCGTTCCGCATGTTACTAACTGTCATTGTGGAGATCGCACGGAATGCCTGCTATAAACTTGCTGATTGACAACCCTGCTTGCCTGTGAGTTGGGTGTAAATGAAAAAGTTACTCGAAATGGCTGAAAATTTGCAACTGTGTACTGTATAATCGCACACTTCTGAATGGTGATGTGTTAACACTTTCCACATGACTATGTTTTTGACTATCAGTATATGTTGATATAGTCATAATTAGTACTACTAAGACTCCTACAGTATACGAACGTACTTCACAATGACTGAATTTTAATGAAAGGCTAAAATACTTTTGACCACTTTCTCTAATAGGGAATATGAATCGAATGCTAAACTTGCTATCTTTTACGATTTCATTTAGGTAGTCCAAACGAACTGAAAGTGTTTTATGTAGTTGCATTGTGTTTGTCTTAGTGAAGATGAAAAGCAATTATTATGTATCATTTTGATAAACTGAACAATGTATGACTATTATCCGACCGAACAATGACTCTGCGTGGCGCTGCCACGTAAATTTCGGAAGAATTGTCCGATATTGCATTCGAATGTTCCATTCGATCGCCCGTTCACGCGAAATATGTCTGGCGGTTTCCAGGGTCTCGAGGCTTGCATCGAGAATAACCACAATGTCATGCCGTCCACTCAGGCAGATCTAGAAGCTTTTCGGGCCCGCAAAGTGGCCCTGATCACCGGAATTTCCGGACAGGTGAGATTTTACAGAATGCACGTTTTTAGTTAACGGAGCTCAAATAACCGGATAAGATAGGTATAGCCATTTCTATAACTACCTGGCTCACTAATTCATTTCAGCTTACAGAGTACGACTACTTACGACGTTTTGAATGTTTGTTTATAAACTAGTTACAGTTCCTCGAGTAAAGTTATATTGCCTGTTGATCATACAGAATCTCATATAAAAAAAGGTTGTCTGTTTAAATTTTATATCTCTAGTGATCCTTGTCTGTCCAGCCAGTAGCTTAAAATTTCGTACTGTCTAGGGCCCGAAATGAAATAGCCATTACAGTTTATGATGAGAAGAGTGTGTCTGCTTCTGCTAATAGCACCGCACAATGTCGGCTAGAGAGATGAAGATCCGGGAGAAATAGACACTTTCCGTCTAGTTGACGTAGATTCTTCTAACTTCATCTACAACTACTGCATGTTTCAATTATTTGGATACCCATTTGATCACCGCTGTAATGTTTCAGGACGGTTCGTACCTGGCCGAGCTGCTTCTGTCGAAAGGCTACAAAGTACACGGAATCATTCGTCGTTCCTCTTCGTTCAACACTGCCAGAATCGAGCATCTGTACAGCAACCCCATCACGCACAATGGTACGGTTCATGAGGAAATATGTTTTGTTGAAATCTGATGCTCAGTCTCATCATGTTGTGTTTCAATGTCTTTTGTTCCGAGTAGTTCTCTCTGCTTCTTTGAAAGACGAAAGCTTGAAACTAGATAATCTTGTTCGTATTTTCATGTAGTTTGTTGATGTTATGAAGTAACAGCAGACCAATATTGGTCAACAACAAAGCGCGTTTTGAATGATCAACGTGTACGTCATCAACTATAGAAAAGAGTTTGTTTTCGCAGTTGAATAAACGTTTACTTGCTGCGAAATGTAAAAGAACAGCACGACAGCAAATAAAAAAAAAGTGGGTTTACAACTGAAATGAATAATCTTTTTTTATTATTTTGCAGGCGACTCCTCTTTCTCTCTTCACTATGGTGACATGACCGACTCGTCCTGTCTCATCAAACTCATCTCCACAATTGAGCCCACCGAGGTGTACCATCTGGCCGCACAGTCACATGTCAAGGTATTCAAATGGTTTTTTTTTCTAATTACATTCTCTCTTCCTCATTCTATGTATCTCTCTTCGTTTATGTCTCTTTCTGTCTATCTCTCTACCTGTCACTCCCTCTCTCCATTTCTGGGTGTTTTTATCTCTTCCCTGTTTAACAGTCACATCATTCAGTATCTACATATCAGTAAGTTTTCTATTCTCCATTCCCCACATATGAGGGTTCATTGTATATATTTATCATTCACTTTTTTTAACTTCTTTCATTTCCCTATTTCCCTATTCAGGTCTCATTCGACCTCCCCGAGTACACGGCGGAGGTAGATGCCGTGGGAACTCTCCGTCTCCTCGACGCAATTCACGCCTGCGGTCTTACCGAAAAGGTTCGTGAACTCCTGTTCAGATCAGTTTTAGTTATCGAAAACGAATTCGTTCTCAGAGATGTTCCGGATTTCTATTGTTATTGTTAGTGAACAGAGGCAGCCGATGTACTCAAGAGCTCCTGAGGCATAATTAACAGTACTGAGAGGTAGCAGCAATTTTTAGAATGGTAATGTGATTCAAGCTCTTTGCTGTTTGTCTCACAAATCTCGTGGCGAAATATGTATTTGCGCCCACCCGGATAATACCTGGGCTGTGTAGTCACATTTCACCTTCATGTTCTCTTGATTCTCGCCGATTCTATTGTTAACGTCAATTCCCATTCTAGGTTCGATTCTACCAAGCATCCACCTCAGAACTGTACGGAAAAGTTCAGGAGATTCCCCAGAAGGAAACTACGCCTTTCTATCCCCGTTCACCGTACGGTACGTTTTCCGTCGATTCCCAACCATATATTTTGCTATTGATTCTTTCCTGACTTCAAACGTTATTGATCCCAGTTTGTTCTATTCAAAATTGAGCTGTTCGCCTGTTTGGCACGAAATTGAGTATTAATTAGCATAATTATTCTCAAAAACCATCAATATGCCGTTCACTTAATTTGTCTAAATCTCACTTGTGTTTCGAAAAATGTTCAATGCAAAACTTGAAATGGTAAAACGTTCAAAACGTGAAGTATCAGTTTTGAGTCAGTTCATTCCATGATTTTTCAGCGGTAGCCAAGCTGTACGGTTACTGGATTGTGGTCAACTACCGCGAGGCCTACAACATGTTTGCCTGTAACGGAATTCTTTTCAATCATGAGAGTCCCCGTAGAGGTAAGCCTTTCTGAGTCGTTTGATGAGACATTGAGAACACATCACAAATTTTGCGCAGCATGCGCTTAGAAATGGTATTGAGGGTACCGCTACAATAGTAGATATAGGATAAGATCCCAAACTCATAACTGGCGTGATCCCGTCTTTTGAAAATATTTTGATAATAAGTCCGTTGTTTTGTAAACATTTGTGAAGTTTCTCAAAGTTCAATTTTCAACGAGCACTTTCAGGAGAGACGTTTGTGACTCGCAAGATTACTCGCTCCGTAGCCAAGATCAGTCTGGGCCAGCAGGAATGTATCGAATTGGGAAACCTGGATTCCCTTCGGGACTGGGGACACGCACGAGAATACGTGGAGGTAACCATTCACATCAAATTAAGATCGAAACTATCAAAGTTCAAAAAGACTCTGAATTCGGCAGGTCATAAATTTCACCTAACCGTCTGTAACTGAAGTTGAAGGATTCATGAATCAATTTTTGCTAAAAGTTTTGGTATTTACGATATGTCATGATTTAGAAGGGTAACGAACAGAAGTGTTTTTAGTATTTTGTTTAATTTACGAGTGTCAGCTGATGATGGTACTAGTCTCGATTTCATTCGATATCAGTGATTTTCAATTATCGTTCACCTTCAGGGAATGTGGCGTATTCTGCAACACGACCATGCCGACGACTTTGTGTTGGCCACCGGCAAACAGTACACCGTCAAGGACTTCTGCCGTCTCGCCTTCGCTGAGATCGGACAGGAACTAGAGTGAGTTGTGCTTCTGCTTCAAAGAACTCAGACAGCAAGTCTACGGCAATGACCCTATTAGCCTCTAAAAGGGTCATTGCGGCTGGAGAAACATCGGCAATACAGTGAGCTTTATACGGCCGCGATCTTTCTAAACCCTAGGTTTTCACCTATGTACTTATGTTGGAATATACCGCCAAATTTCTCCTGTCTGCATCTTTAACTCGGCGTACTGTTTCGTAGGACCTGTCTCTCATTCCCGTCTCCTGCTGCGGTGAATTCTTCCGAGATTTGTAATGCGATGGGGGATGACAGTACCACGCGTGTACCCCATCTATTGTTAGCTCGACGAATCGTCCACATCTACGTGTCATACACACATCTCACTGAATTGACAGAATAATATCAGTCGAATGTGTGCGCACCTGCAGTTGTTGAATTGGACTATACGAAAATGATACCAGTCTGCTACTAATGTATAAAGACAGCTTTAATTGGACTCTAGTACTATTCAGGAAAAATGAATGGGAGTTAACTATCAAAAAGTGTTATGCTGAGGCCGAACAACACATTTCCCAGCAATCAATTCTTTCGAACGTTTACTGACAGTCTTTTTCTAGGTGGGAAGGTGAGGGCGTCAATGAAGTGGGAAAAGACAAGGCGACCGGAACGATTCGAGTCAAAGTCAGCCCCAAGGTACGTCTATCTCAAGTTCTGTCACAAAAACTTATTCGTCGTATTAAACAGTCAGGACGATATGCTAGAAGTTGAGAGGAGACTCATTGTCAATGTGTTTTCACCGATTATCCCCAATCACTTGATGCTAGTCTCCACACATCCCAGATGTCATATCTTGTTTATTAGTGTTGTTGTTCAAAAAGCCGGGTTGACCAATCAGCATTCAATGCACTGAGCAATATTTGTGTCTGTCTAATTCAACGTACAAATATAATGTATTTTGTTTTGCAGTACTACCGTCCCACTGAAGTGGAAACTCTGCTGGGAGACGCCTCTAAGGCGAAGGCCAAACTCGGATGGGAGGCAAAAACACCCCTTAGCGTAAGTTCTGAACGTTTCTAGTTACAGACACCAATAAGCGAGACCGAACCCTCGGGTTTTCAAGGTGCATTCATTTGTGCCTTCTACATACTTTTTTTCCGAAACGGTAGTCTACACCAACACCGTCAATCGTGATAAAAACAGGACAAAATAATCCAAAGGTTTTATCGATGAATGAGAAGTTCCATAGTACATCCTAGGATTACATAATACATCCTACGATTAAATGAAAAGGATACTTCACTTGACTAGAGTTGCTCAACTCAACTGAGCGTTACCTAACTAAAATGAGCTTAGCTTGAATAGAAACTTGAACCGAATATGTCCAAAAACTGTTATTTTTTCTTCCAGGAATTGGTAAAGGAGATGGTTGCCTCAGATATCGCCCTGATGAAGTCGAACCCCATGGCCTGAGGATATATTCATGTCTACCCTATTTATTATTTCTATTCGTTTCAATTCATTTGCGGGGCTCTTGTTACCTACCTTTCGCCAGTCCAACTAACATTTGAGGCTGTTCTCGAGCGACTGTGATATTGTTTGTTTTGTGCCAAAGTATCGTGTAATTAATTATTAATGAAAGGTTCTTTTTTTCGTAATTTTTTGTGAAACCAGCGGATGGGAGAGTGTATTAGTTTTACAAGAACTTTAACATTATATGGTTCTGAACCACCAGGAGGTTGTGACCCCAACATTGTTCTACGTTTGTAGATGGCCCAGAGCAGATAGCAGATAGGTGTCATTGCAATTTCAAGCAGTGAAGGCGTGATAACCGAATGCTAGACAAGTATTATCACGTAGAGTGTGATAATGCGTGAAGATGCGACGAGCAACAGCTAATGTTTTATCAAGTCAAGTTTCATGTTACTGTGAGTGCGATTCTCTGGCGGACGTATAATCCAAACATCCCGTTTTCTACTCGGAATGAATGATCATTTTTCATTGTACCGTTTACTGGACCATACACCGTCGCGTTATTGACTGGAAAGTTGCAATCATATCTACTGTCCTGAACCAGTGGATTATCACCCGGTGCAGCGGTAGCAGTTGTTCTCGAATATTATATTATGGAAGCCGAGTGTACGAGTGGTTAGCATTCGGCTGTCGCTCCACACACCTGGGTTCGATCCCCGCTCGCCGCGGTATCTATACGGCGGACCGCATTAGCTCGTAACAAAGTTCACCCATGTCCACCCCTCTACGCACAGTCCTTCTACGGTTGATACATGATTTGTGTATGAGTATGTTATTCTCTCAATAAAGTAATAATACACGGCTGAAATATTTGCCGTACAAGATTATAAATTTACAAATGTCAGTTAAGAAAGTCACCCGAATGGATCACCTGTGTTTGAGTGTTTCATTTGTGTGAAATTGGATCAATGCAAGATTTTATTTTTATCTTTTTTTTACGTGTGTATTACACTTACTATTACAAAATTTGCAAACGTGTTCATTTTCTGTCTACGTATTCTGAACCAGTGGATTAATGATGACCCGGTGCAGTTGATAAAATTTATGTGTTATCCCGCCTATCTTACTTGCGGAATCTCCCAGGATGTCTCCGCAGACCGAATTGTGAAGGCTAGACAAGTAAGGAGCGCAATCACTGTAAAGGAAGTCGTAAACCTTTCAAAGATTCGTCTATTCATTGAAAATCAACACAGGTTCTTATCACAATTACTGATGGACATATATCTCAAGCATTCGAATAGGAACTTTCTAGAAATCGCTACGGGGTTTCAATGATCGCAGATCAACGAAATACGTCGACAGATATACTGTAAGCGCACTCAAACGTGCGAAACACACTGTGAAGCAATTCCATTGCTGAAAAGTTGAAGTTTGTCACTTTGGTTGCCTTCCAGTGAGGGCTTCAGGCTGTGAACTTAATAAAGTTGTAGTTTAATCTGCGAACACATCAGAAGCCGGATGATCAGAGTACAATTCTGAGAAGCTGTCTCGGAAGCGATAAATTTGATTCTGACACGCATTGCCAGCCATGCTGTAGAAATCATAGTAGGACTGAATAAGACTCTAGGACCCGCACTCTTTCGTGAGCTGTTCAGCTACAACTTCTGACCTGTCGGTTCGAATGCCGTTACAATATGTGGTTTTTGCTCGCATTTGCTATCATTCTAATCGGGATGGAAATGAAAGGCGACAGCCAGGAGTTGAAGCGCTCGTTTAGTACTGATCCGTGTGGCGAACTGGGGAGATATGATGGTTTTTTATGATTTCGGGACGTCGCTGGAAATATAGGTCATGGGGAGATATGATGGTAGTAGGTGGCGGTAATCAGAGTATCACTCGCGTTGCAACATTTCCCAGGCGGGAAACCCGATTTGTGGGCTGGGTGAAAAGCGCACGAGATGCATGTCGGTCTTCTGCTAGGTAGGTCACTTACTCTCACTAATCGATAATCTTTGAACTTTATTGGTGTTCTAACGATCTCATTCCATTATTTCATGTTGTGCAACATTATAGTGTTCGACGTTATTAGTAATACTTGGTTGAAATTATCATTTAATAGTTTTCTTGTGTAGATCAAAGTTATTCAAGGACTGAAAATTCGCAAAGTGTCTGTAGTTTGCATCCGAGAATCGGTCTGTTCGCAAATCAAACCAGTTCAGAGTTTGACTTTTCCTTTATGCATGTTTGGTGTTATTCAGTTGCAATTTCTGTGGTGTTTTGTCTACCAACTGAGGAAAAGGAGCGTTCCATTCACAAACTTTCCCTCGATGCAAAACAACGAGAGAAAGTGGAACAACTCCACTACGGATGGTACATTCAGGCCGTTTCTGCCCTTTTGGGAGCAGTCGCCAAAGAAGAATACGAAAAGATGGACAGGTAAGAATTTCAAATCTGAAAATTGGGACATATGAATTTGAAAGTTTCAGGAAACCAAACTAACTGCATAGAAACCAAAAACCACGCAACCATTGACAGCTCTCTATATCTTTTGGGCACTTTTTGGAATCAGGAAAGGAAACAAACACGAGAAGAACAAATTGTTCAATTACGTACCGTATTTGAAGTTTATCATACTAATTGTCTTTTTATTTGTATTTATCATTTCTCCGTTCTCATATTGATTGTTCTCCGTTTAAAAAAGCCATTTTGATTGTGGTTTTATTCCAATATCACATAGACCATGAGCCATTACAAACCGTTATAATGATGAAATATTGACTACTGCTGAAAATGGAAAGAAATCCTAAACCGTAAATATCAACGGCCATTGTACACTTCGGCACGTTTTGAATCGTGAATTACATAATTCACTGTGCCAACAAATGACTCAGAAATATGATGAAATTACATCGAAGCCAAACTCTCAACCTGATAAATACTGTATGAGTATCAATAATTTTTAAAACTCCAAAAATGAGTTTCTTCTAGAAACAACCGAAACAACCAATTCCTTCTAGAAACAACCGTCGTTCCTTCGTGGCCTGCTTGAACGCAATAGAAGGCGAGTACGACTTGGAAAAGGGAGCTGACTGTCTGGTCAAAGCATTCGATGATGAACTGGTTAGTTTGTGGCATTTTCGGTTATCAGTATAAAATACACCATGAATCATAAAACGTTTCGGAAAGTAATTTGTTCAAAACTTTCAACTCAGATTGTAAGCATTAACCTATACGCGGTCACTAAGTTCCAAGTTACATAACAATTTGGTACAGTTTTTGCTCAAAGAGTCTCTTATTGAACAAAAAGTCTGAATCCGGAACGGTTAAAGTTCAAAGTTTACGTATTTTGACATATCTAACGTATTCTATGTTCCACACGCTAACTGTGACATAAACATTAGAAAACTGGTGAACGTCTAACTTTAATTTTCAAGTCTTCTTCGTGTTTTCCTACTTCTGCCGCCCATGATATCTAAATCGCTCAATAAATCAGTCTGAATGTTTCTCCGACAATTTTTTTCTAGAAATAGGGTTTGTTCACACTTTTCGCTGTTCCGTACAAGGGTGTCAGGGGAACAATGTCGTTTCTGATCAGATCAATTCATCAAATGTCGCGTCTTCCGCGATAATTCGTCACCTTTCACTCTCAGACCCGATCAATGATACTAATAATTGAAATTATCGGATGAACTCTCAATTTCACTGTTGAAAGTAAGCGATGTAATTCAAATATATTTATTGAGGATATGAATACGTACAAATATAAAATGAGAAGTATAGAAATTGATTTTGCTAATGCTTGTTTATGTGATCAAAACTATCTAGCGCGATACCCGTAGTGTGCTTTCAAGATTAACACTCCGAGTCTCAAATTTGTTCAATTGCCGCAATTTTATCTTCTCAACTAATGAGTATGACACATTCATATTTGCAGGCATTCGACTGTTCACGAAAACTGAATGGTTCGAGTATGAGCATCAGACATCGGAATAGTTTCAACTGATTATGGCAACGACGTAGAGCGCGTAGTTTACAGGGGCTGTCAGAGTCAAACGTGGACTCACGTGAACATCCAATTCGTGCAACAACAAATATACACTTTGCTAGTTACTTTTTTACAATGAAGTATCAAGTACTAGAGTCAATGCTTCCTCTTTCTCACTTTCTCGTGTTGTTGAGACGGGATTTCGGTCACCTGTGATTTACTGCCTACCCACCCTGATTTTCTCTTCAGGTTTCGTCTTTTCCCAGTGCGCTCAGCTCGCCTTTGTACGATTTCGTCGAAACATCGGAAAGTCATTCGAAGAGGAAAGAAGGGAAAATGAAGAGAAAAAAGAAATTGAAACCAAAAGTGCCAAGGATTCACTTTTCACGAGACATGCTCTGGACGAGACGGTTAGAGCAAGAGAGAGAGAGAGAAAGAGAGAGAGAGAGAGAGAGAGAGAGAGAGAGAGAGAAAGAGAGAAAAGAAAGAGAGGGAGAGTGAGAGAGATACTAAATGAGTTAGTGAGAGTGAGACATAGTGTTGACGTCAGGAGGGAAGAGGGAGAGAAAGAAACAAGAGAAAAGAGAGAGAGGGGGGGGGGGTTAGAAATTGGGAGAGATTGAGAGATATACGTCAAATAGCCGGATTCTGTTATTGCAGACATCGTAAATCAAGGAACCGGGGACGATATCGAAAACGGATGAAAAGGAACGTTCTCTCCCTATACACAAACGTAAGATTAGGTTTGCATCCTGGTAAGCGGGTCAAACTTGCTCAAAATTCTGAAGTCGTTATAAGATTCGGCCTTCAAAATGCAGTAGAGAATATAGGCCGGTATGGGTTAAAGGAGTTTTCAGAATACATTTCTACTGGGGTTGTTGATCGATTATGAAAAAAGATTTTCGACTTTCGCTATTTGATGGAAAGCTCACTCCATGGGCTAGAAATATTATGTAAATACGCTATACTAAATATCAGAACTATTGTATGATGCTTCCTAATCGGAGTCTGACCATTTTTCAAGACTAGAATCGAAACTCGAAAATAATAGAATTTCGATTCTAAAGGTTTCGACTTTTTCGATTTTCGACTTCGAACACATTTTATCTAATCTCTGTTTTTCGAAATTCGACTTGTTTCGACTTTAATCGATTTTCGATTTCGATCTTAACAACCCTTATTTCTATCGGCTTTTCATTAAAATTACGTGGAAAAACCTGAAAGCAACGTGAGATGCAGAAAATGAACATTAAAGTGTGTGATGTACTGCGAAAATACAACAATGATTGATAAAATTCCATACGTGGATTATGTTCAGGATGAAATGAAAGCGGAAGCCAAACTTCTCGATCGACGAACCTCTAAATTTCGAGTGCGAAATATGCAAAAAGCGCCTGCACTGAGAAGCACTAAGAAATCTCCAGTCAAGGTTTGGAACAATTTTATTTTTTAACCCCACCAACGAAAATTTAGAGCATACGAAATTCATTAAAGTAGCATGTACGATAAGTGCTAGTTGCTGGAACCCAATTTGTACGTAGTTTCTGACCCGTAGATAACTAAATTTTACTTTTCCACTTTGGATATCCAGTTAAGCAGAGCTGAAGCCTATTGAACGTGGGCAAGTTGCAAAACAACCGCGAATCCGTCATTTTCGTTCAATTTGATCTACTCCAGGTAATTACGAACCTTCTGAGTGACGTGGTCCGAAGTGTCAAGAACGAGACTAAAGAAGATCAACTCAATATCAAGCAGTCCTTCAAGAAGCTAGAAGAGGTGAGTGTGCCAGTATATTATCTAACGTAGTATAGTCTGTTCCACAGAATCGTAGCCCTCTACAGTACACCGACTATGATTGAACCAAGGCTTCGGAAAAAAGTGTAGATTGTAGTAATAAGAGTGGGAAACAAAATACAAGAGTGATTGTCAAAAATCTGCGCTTCCGAAATCGTTACTTGCAATCGCTTGTCAGAAAAAGAGAGCAACTGAGTTCTAGTGCGTTTCGAAATCATTTTCCAGTTGCAACGTACCGTATCCTCCAGGAACGAGCGCGGCAAATTCAAACATCGAATGCTGGACATGGTATTGGGCAAGGACAATCCGTTTCGGCGACGAAAAACATTTACCGACAGGTTGGTTGATTACTTTAGCATTCATCTTGCGAATAACTGAGTCACTCAATCAGTTTACGAACGTGTCCGTACAGTTTTACGTTTTGAATACTTTCGAGTAAACCGTCCCCATTGAGTTTTACCTGCTGCTCTATAAATTATCGAGAGTTATGAATGACTGCTAGAAGTAGGTCACCCCTTCCTTCGAAGAAACTTTTGAGACTAGTTTCTATCTGAGAAACAGATAGAAACTAGTTTCTCGTTTCCATTTTCACTGGAAAGTTGCCAATGACTACAAGCGAGTGGAAAAGACTATACAAGTCTTCTATATTTGTAATTAAATTACATTTTCTTGAATATTCAGTTTAATAAGTCTCTCATCATGTATTTAACATGTTAGTTGTTTTACAGGTTCCGTGACATGATGCCCGAAAAGGCGGTAGATTCTTCCGTGTACGGCCTGGTTGACTCCGTCTCCAAACACACTGAGGACGTGAACCTGAACATGTTATCGCCGCGGTTCATGCCCCTTCTGCCGGACAAATACTCGGCTTCTAGGTGGGCACCTTTTTTGTCATATTTGGTAATCTTAGTCACCTTTTGGTATTGTTGTTTTCTTAACCATGGTAAGCGTAAGTTCGCCGCACTCCATCGCACTTCAACTTACCGTAGAAAACATCACTGAAGGTTGGCTGGGGTATTACTAGAGTTTATTAACACTCCAGTTCTCTGAAAGCAGCATCATCGTTGTACAATATGATTACTAAACTCAGTTATCATTACTCATACTAACTAAACTAAAATCGTTTCAGAGATTATGCGAAAGCGCAACACAAAATGGACTTAAATATGAAGTTGTCACAACGAGCCAAAGTCGGTATCTCAGTTTAAGGTAACAGCTGTTAAATCTTTCCAGACCACTGTTGTCTCCGAACCTGTTTCCTCTCTACAAAGACGACAGTGATAATAGTATACTTCCGATTCCCGACGTCCTCGAGAAATCCGGTCTGAATCGAGAGGATCGCGAGTCTATTCTGGAGCTGGTCATGGACGCCTCAGGTAGAATTTGTGAAAATATATGATTTATGAAAGAAAGGTTATTACTTTATAACTTTTGACATTTGGGTTCATTTTAATAGTTGCTTCGTTCAATAGAATCATTCAAGATTTCAAGATTTATTCATTCACGTCATATTGTTGCAATATGGTGTTCCTTTATCGCTTTCCACAGATTTTTATCTCTGCACATTCTCAATATCTCTTCGCCTCGGACATTGGGCGGACGGACACGACCTCTTCGCATCGAACGATTGTAACTTTGCACGGCAAGGACCATTTCATCTCTCCATCTAACCAGTGGACGCCCTGGACCACGTTTTCTATTGAACGGGCGCCACTCTGTCACGACCAACGACCAACGACCTGGATGCATCTGAGAGATTCTGGAACAAAATGAGAATTTGAGTTTTGTGGCCTCGACAACCACATCCTTCAACCTAGTGATTCCACGCAAAGTGGCACTAGGAAGGCGATCTTGAATTTTCACGTTGAGCATCGCACGTTCCATTTTGCGCTGAACGACACGCAGACGATCTCGGTGAGAATTGGATAGGGACCAGGACTCGCAACCATAGACAAAACGAGGTAGGACGACAGCGTTGACGAGTTTTCTTTTCATACTCATTGGGAAGGTCAGACTCTTGAACATCGTTCGATACTCGTTGAAACCGAACCACGCAGATGATATTCTCCTGTTCAATTCGGCAGTCAACGCTCCAGAGATATCGACTGTCACTCCAAGGTATTTGACAGTTTTCTTCGGTGGCAGGGTGACATCATTGAAACGGAAAGGCGACAGATCGTTCTGGTTATTCATGTATTCTGATTTCGCCATGTTGATTTCGAGGCCAATGTCGCCACATGTTTCCATGAAGTCTCTGATCATCTTCTTCAGCGTTCTTTTGTTTGGTGCAAGGAGAAGGCAGTCGTCGGCGAACATCAAATGACTGAGGAAATTCCCATTCATCCTGATACCGATTGGCTTCTTGCCGTTTCCCTCTGCAGATTGATTCCAGTCCAACTTTCTGAGAGCGACATCCAGCACACTGGTGAAGAGGCGAGGTGAGATGACATCTCCTTGGCGGACCCCTCTCCGTATTTCGACAGGAACTTCTCTCCCATTCACACCAACCGAGCATTCAGACACGAGATATACTTTTCGCAGGACTTCGATGAGCTTCTGTTGAACACCCAATGTAGTTAGGGCATTCCAGATGGCCTGATGACGAATTCGATCAAACGCCTTGGATAGGTCGATGAAACACAGAAAGAGAGGCATCCTATATTCTCTTGTTTTTTTCAATCACTTGTCGAAGTATGTGAATGTTGTCAGAAGTCCCATACTGCTTCCGGAAGCCACATTGTTGCTCTGAGAGGTTTTCTTCGAGAACCGGTTCCATTCTATTGAGCACGCATCTTGAGAGGAGTTTGTAGATCGTATTGAGCAACGTGATGGGTCTATAGTTTGAAATTTCCGACACGTCGCCTTTTTTGAACAGAAGACGAGTTCGACGAATCATAGACGAATGTTAAAATGTGGGCCATATCAACAAAAGGAACTCCACACGTACAACATCATAAAACATTAATGATAGTCCATTTCCGAAAAATACTCGAACTTCCAAAGTTTTCACGCAGAAAAGTGACGCATTATTTCAGTACATTTCTGACGGTGCTTGTTTCATTGAGGTGTAAACAACGTGGTAGACGATGCTCTGCGCACCGTGAATGGAATTGGACTGGATGGTTTGGGAGAGGACGTACTCGGAATCACGAAGCTCATCGATGAGACATTCCAAGAACTCGCTGCTTCCCTCAATAAACAACAGAAAAAAGAGATCAAGGAACGAAGCTATTCTTTTCTGGAGAAACATCAACTTTCCACACTCTACGGAGACAAGGGTGAGCCGGTTACAAAACGTGAGACGCTCTGAAGCCTGAACGCTAGTAGATACGCTAGCTCTGAAAAATAATCTAGTAGTTTTCCAAGGTCTTACGGTATTCACGCGGCTATATGGTATATTCCCACGCTTGCGGCATTCGCGTAACCTGTACTAGATACGACACTCTGGCGTTTATAGGGCAGCTGTATTCCAGGAAGGACAAAGCAACTAATTGTGTTCAGCGATTGCTTAATCAACGACATTTCTGCCATAGGGCAATGAATGGTAAACTACTACAAAAGTATTTAGTTTAACTACTTTATTTTTGATAAAAACTTAATTTATTAAGTTTTTAATATTCAATATGAAAAGTTGAGAAAAACCGTTGCCCGCGTCAATACTTCAGCTACCGTAACCCAAAGCGCTAGTAGATTCCCTAGTTGATATCAATATTGGGTTTTTTCCTCGCGTATCTACTAGCGTTCAAGCTTCAGAGCATGAGGGAGGGAAAATTGGTGTTGAAAAACATTTTCGTACAAAGGAAAAGTATATTACTGTTATTAGTACATGCAAAGTTTCATTGACATTCTGTCTAAAAGAATCTGAAAAAGAGTCTTCCTGAGAACCCCCCAAAATCGTGTCTTTCTTATCGTTTGTATTAGGTATCTACAACAATACGGTAGCCGATCTCCCGTTCGACCTCGATGAGTACAGTAACCTGACCCATGGCGGGCGAGGGAATCTGTTAAAAGACAGCATACGCCATTTGGCGGACGGTGAAAACGGAAGACGGAGAAGAAAACGAACTCTCAAAGTCACCTATTTTCGCCACACAACACTCGCTCCATTCGCGTTCTCGCCAACTTATCACACGGTCAGTTCTCGAAAACCTAGTTCATAGTTTGGGTGTTACTTTTTCAGGTGTTTGCAACCTGCGCTCCCAGTTAATTGTTAGCTGAATCAATACGCATGTTTTCTCACGATCAACGTCTGCGTTGAACGTCGACGTCAAAAATATGAATGTGGATAATAAGTTCATTTTTTTTCCAGCTGGTCGTACTTGGGCCGCTCACTCTTTCTCCCAGTCTGTTCTCTCCGAGTATTATCTCTCCTCTATTACTCAGCCCTCCAACTATATCTCCCCAGGTAAGTGAAAAACATGAGTAAAAAGTAGCAAAAGTGTAAACCGAGTATGTTCAGCACACACTTACCACGAACTCCATTCATTTTTCATTCTTTGAATTTTACAGAAAACTGGTTCAAATTATCACCAAGATCAAAATACAACCAATATCTATTCACTCCCACATGTTCTTACTCCCAGGTGGGGAACCCGCTGATCTTCTCTCCGTACCTGCTGGGTCCTAATGTGCTGTCAGCAGCAGTATTCAACGCCTACGTCTTTTCGCCCTACGTTCTTTCCCCTAACGTAATCAATCCTTACGTTCTTTCTCCACTAATTCTATCTCCTTTTGTACTTTGTCCCGATGTGGTGTCCCCGACCATTTTATCAGGGGTCATTCTCAGTCCCGCCGTACTGTCCCCCTCTATCTTCACCGAATCAGCCTTAGCCGCTAATGTACTGTCACCAACTTTTTTATCATAAGATGTGTTTAGTTTATTGAGCTCATTTATCATAACGTCAGTCTAGTAAATTCGAATATTGCGCGATACATGAGTTGAGCAGTTCACGCCGATTTTGTAAACCTTGCGACTTTCTTCACATTCTGGTAAAGTTAGAATATTCCGTGTTTTCCTTTTCAATTTCATTAATAATATTTCACGATAGTGCTTTTATTCTAGTATACCACTGATAGTGTGATTACGACGGGTTGTTAATTTACATTTAATTCTTTCTATAATTGTTCTCTCTACAAAGTCAGTAAAGCTTGTACATTGTTGTAACTGAAATCATTCATATCCGAATAGGGTCCATACAACTACAACTACATAAAACAGAATGGCTCATCGTTCGCCATTCCCGCAACTTTGTTTAAGTTTTCACTTTCATCCAAACTCTACTAGTGCTCAACGCAAAACATTTCTTCAAATGTTCAGCCTTTCTATGTATCATGTAGTTCAACTAAGCACGTGGTGTTTCAATATATATCTACACTGGTATTCTATTCAACTTTCTTACAAGAAATCAAGTTTTTCTAGCTGGTGGTAACTACAAATATGGGTCGCTCAAGGCGGAGGAGCGGGCCGCTACTATACTATCAGCTCTGAGCCATTGTGTTTGTAGTGGGATCCCGTCATACTTCAGTCGTACTTGGAAAAATGCGCCGTGCATTCACATCAACCTATATTTCAGTTGTTGGCCTCACATTCACATTGGGAAAAACTAGCGCATATCATGCGCAGTGTGAAGCGTGCATATTAGTTTTTGATTACTCTTCTAGTTGATGTATTGACTCTGAGGCAGTTTCCATCGTTTAGGAATGAAGTGTTAAACCTGTAGTCGAAATGCTTTGAATGAGACCATAGGTCATTAAGAGACACAATATATATATCATGGTCGTTAAACGCCGACTCTGACGATAAAGTTGGAGAGCGAAAAGACGAGTATCGCGTACACATTAGTAGTACATTCAGTAGTCACCATAAACGTAGCAAAACAAATAAAAACGAGTGTCCACATTATACACTCACTATATTTGTTACTTCACACGTTACACATTTCAACCGTTTCACACGTGACTGGACTAGTGTGTACTGTATGATCGCAGAACCTAGTACTTGATAAGATTCGAGCCCTTATTGTGCTCTTGTTTACCGTTCTCTAAATCAGCGTTTGCGCTCGTTCCATTTCAGTCAGTGATCTTACCGCCCGGCTAGCCCTCGGCCGCTTACTCTCATCCAGCTGCCCCGAAATCCGAAAGCGTATTTCGATTTCTTATCACAAACAACCCGTTCTCATGTCTTTATCCTCATAAGAAACAATAATGGCCTTTGATACAAGCTCCTATAAGAAGCCCATTGAACACCACCGCAATTTTCAACTCAATATGAATCTATTCTCATTCATACTATTTTTCTATATCACTTCAAGTACAGCCATTTTCCATCCGCACTTCGCAAAGTTCATCAAAACCAAATTTGGCAAACATGTTCTGAAGCACCTCCAAAGAGTTGATCTGGGAGCCCTTGGTGGGAGTTTTGGGGGAGGAGATATCAAAAAAGCAAAGTGAGTGCCGTTTGTTTTTTGGAACTTAGCAAATATTTTCACTTAAACGTTGAGAGTTTGTTGAATCTTCATCGAAACATGAGTATAATTGTCGCCTAAAGGAAGGCGAAAGTATACTGTATATCTCATTTTGTGCTGTGTAGGAACACATACGATTCTTCAACAACTTTACTATCATCAGCTCAGTAGGCATAGTAGTTAGCCTCTGCGCCTCCCAAGTTTTAGGCCCGGTTCGAGTCTCACATGAGGCGGATATTTTATAGATTTGGCACGCACTATAGACTCAATTTTCAAGTTTCAACGCATGAGAGAAGAGAACGGAATTTTTCACAGTGGGCGACACGCGAGAGCACAGAATGTAGAGGATGTAGTTACTTATAAGGTGTTCTGTCCAAAACGCTTCTCGGAAGAAGATTATACGCTGAGTTTGTAGTTTGACTTGGTCGCCGATGAAATTCGAAAATTATGACACTCAGAGCCGTGGAAACAACTACTGTTGTAGTTTGATCTCTGTCCGGCTATACGCGTCATAATTTTCTCATCACTGCCATCTACGGACAGTCCTTTTACGATTAACATCGATAATATGTGTAAAGTACAACGAGAATAACGTGAAAAACGGATAAGATAGGCCTCACACAGATTCATTTATGTTAAATATGGTTTGTTCACCTCCTATATAATTGACGACCGTTCCAGACATCGCCCCATCGTTTTTGTGCATGGTTTGCGCAATAAAGCGGGTAATATATTTTGGAACCAGCGAAAGGTTTTTGCAGAAAACGGTAGGTCGTTCTGTTTGAAGAAAATAGGTATCTAAATGTCTCATCAGCATCATCAGCAAAATATCGCACAGGTTCTCGGGACAATTTAAGCAGGGTCTCCCAGATTTCAGAAACAGTTCTCGAGGAAAGTATGAAATCGTCTTTAGGATCACGTGTGCTAGAACATCCCGGCTTTTCTATCTCAACTGGCGTCTCTTCAAAAACACGCTATTCCTCTGCTCTCACGACGGCAGCGAGCAGTGCACAATGCAAAAGACGAAGGATGGGATAAAGGTGCCGGGTTGTTCTAGCATGTTATTGTCTCTTGCCGGAATCAAACCTGCGAGCAAAAGATTCGTAGCAGGGCGCTGACCACTGCGCTATATGGGAACATAACGTGCAAGCCTTGGAATCGAAGACATACACAGCGCAAAGTGAGATATACCGTACCCTTCCGCCTTCGCGTTGGCAACGACTATACTTTCATCTCTGATGATATATGCTTCAATACTCTTTATTCATTTCCAAATGCCTACAGGTTGGCCGATCGGTCGTCTGCTAGCCACTTCCTACGGGCCGGGGGAGGTGGACACCTTCAGAGGGGGACAAGAATCCATGAAGTGCGCCTATGCGAAACAGGTGAGAAACACCTGTTATACTAGCAGTAATTGAATAGTCTCGTGAGGCTAGAATTCTATTGAGGGAAAAATCATTTCACCTTTCTAATTCCTGCTGTGTTTAACATGTTTCACGTGACTGTGCAATTGACTAACAGTAGATTTCATCGTACGTATGCTAGAACATCCCGGCCGTTTCCTCCCATTGTGCGACACTCGCTTTGTGCGCCGTTTTGCAAGACTGTTATCCCAGCGAGATTAAGCGGAACAGCGTTTGTTGTGGGAGACGTCAATTGAGATCGAGAGGTTTGCATGGTCGTGAGTACGTATATGGGGCATGAACAACTCTGTGCTCTAGTACGATCTGCGGCACAGCACAGATTCCCAAATACATTTAAAGAAAAGGAATGACAGATAATGTTGTCTCTATTTGTAAGCGTATAACTCAAAGATAGTCTAATGCACTTCTACGTGAACTGCAAGTGGTTTGCGCAGGGGTATTTAAATAGTGTGGATGATGGTTCTATTCTTTAATTCACATTTATCGCCAGTTTCAATCTGCCCTCGTTGTAGGTGAGAAACATGCTGTTGGCAACCTCCCGGTACTTCAAGTCAAAGATTGATGTCATTGCGTACTCGATGGGAGCCCCGATAGCTAGGAAGGTATTATTAACATGCAAGAAAATTCACTTTAAATCAATAATTTATTTACCTTGTTTTCTCCCTTTCCTAATCAATTTTTCTCTAAAATTACTTTCACAGAGCTGGATCAATACAGTCACCTGACGTCAACAGAAACTTCCTACGATCTTTGACCTACTGTGTACGTGACAGCAGAACTTCACGTTAAAAGTGAAATCGACTTTTCACTCTTGCTATTTTAGGCAATCATGGGTGGCAAATGTGTGGACACCCACGAAGATCTGGGTGGACCGCTGACCAATAAAATCAATACCTTCATGTCAGTGGCCGGAACCAACTATGGTGAGCAGCAACTTGTGCGTTTCAAAACAGTGAAATACCGTTAGACAAACATTCTATTTGGCTGTTTTTCTAGGTTGGTATTTGTTAACAATAACGGGCGTCGAGTTCAGACTACAACTCAGATTCGGTCACCTTTCCATGAAGACAGCGAAGATTAATACCGAAGTTAATAATAATCACCGAAGTTTGCTCCGTTTCGATTAATGGTTCGAAAGCTGTTTACATTGTGCTAAAACGAAGGAATTTCACTCCAATCTAAACAGTGGCTGTATTTTTTTAACCGGGCTTGCTGTTTAATGAAAATTGGAACGGTCATTTGTTCTGATAATCAAGTTGCTCCTCTGTAAAGCTAAAAAACTTGCGCGTGATAAGCAGAAAATAAGAGTTGTTGAGCTTACAAAATACGGTCACTGATTGTGATTAGGTAATCAGCTTGAGCTCACTACTTGCAGCACTTCGCGATTTGAGACTTATTTAGATGTTATTGACATTGCCGTTCTATTCCAAAGTTTTCCACTCCCGCTCTAATAGTTTAGTCAAGTCAAAACGAGTCAACTGAAATCCGAAAAAGCGCCCCATCATGATCTGAAGATGGAAGAGTTATGCGTCCATCCTTTTGAGGTAGATCATTATAATGCGTCATTACTTGAAGGAATAAGTATTGTGTTAAAAAGTAATTCGTGTGGAGTTTATGTTTTTTTCTAGGTTCATACTGGTGTTCTTTCCCTGGTGGTCCCATCTGCAACCCCAACACGGGTCTGATGTGCAACTCAAATTTCATCAAAGATGTACACTCTAAGTAGGTCAACATCCAAACATAAACGGTATGACTCAATCTACTTTGTAGTTAAATCGTAACAGAGAGCGAAGTTCTACAAAAGTTGCATTATTAACGAGAGATAAAAAAGTTTTCAAGCTTTCAGGGGGATCTCGCCTGAATGTAGAGTAACCATCAGTATTCGCACACAGCGAAAATTTGGATACACAATGTGAACGCTAAACTGAATGATTTTATATTGTCGAAACAAGTCCAATAGTCATGGTCAATTTCCCACGCTTCCAGAAGTCTATACGAGGGAAAACATTTGTATTCGATCGCCTCTGTCTCAGATGAGGTAACCGGGTTCTGGAGTTTGTGCGGGAAGAAAATTCATGAATTCAGGGGAGCAACAGAAATTTTAGTGAGTTTTCAATTCAAAATCGTCTGTCATAGGTACTGTTGAAAATTTCCATTTGACGAATCTTCGGCGCGAATCATTTGTAAAGGGAGAAATACTATTATTGTTGTTTTTTTCAACTGAAAATTTTGATGTATGGAAATAGAAGGAGAAGGGTAGAACAATAAAGGCTACATTCATTCAAATAGAAATGAATAAATTTATGAGAATAGTTTGTGATGCAGAACTGATCCTGATTCATTACAAACACCAATTTTACATTACGTACCCCTGTAATCTTCACCAACATCTTCAGGGTTTGTATTCAATATTTTCTATTCATTTTAACTTCAAACTACGCTAGTGATCATTATGAAACTTCTAGAAGTATGGAATAAACCACGAGGATACGATGTACAAGACAATGGCAACCCAACTGGAGCTGATAAAACGACATTCGTAGTTGAGTATTATTTATTGTTGATATTTGTTCGTGTGTTGATGTGAATTAAGAAGTTAGAAATAATTCGTTGTATAGTTTGTTTCACCGAACAATAGCTCTTTATTACTCAGCACGATTGGAGACAATTTTCTGCGATTGACCAGCTCCAAAAGCGAGAAAGCATACTCGGAATTTTCTGGTCCAGTATATGCATGTGCCCAGACAATCCTTGCCATTTAGCAAGCCACTTTGGTAGCGACCTCGACGAGGCAGTGGGCAGGTCAGAGAGACGCCGATGTCTCAGACTGTCTGCGGTCTCATTGACCTGCGCTCTCTCGCTATTGTAGTTTGCTAATCGCAAAAAAATGGCGCCAATCGTTTCGAATGGGCAGAGCAACAAGGTTGGCAAATATCCAGGATCTGGATTCGAATTAAAAATACCGAACGCGCAAGCTGCAGGGGACACGGCGCAATTTAGCGCATGGCCAACGGAAAACGTTGGTAGAACGAAATAGTGCGTTGATACCGCTGGTTCTTGATGGCACGCCCAACAGAATAGGTTTTATACCATTTGAAGAACATTCAGAGTGAAAATCAATTGAACAACAATTGTTTTTATATACAACCCATTGCTCAACTAACTGTGAGTGATTTAGTCATTTTTAGGCGATAGGGTTATATTAGGTAACAATAAAGTTAATTCACTACAATGTGGTCCTAGTTTTGAGAAACGCAGAATCAAATAGAGGCGATGTTGTGTTCTAGTATACGAACTCAGATGATTTTGTTTCATGCCCTTGAAAGAACCCACAATCTGCTTTTTGATGGTCATAGCAACAAGGAAGTGACCACCGAAAGCGCCAAGCGTTTTCCAAGCATGGTACACAAACTGATTCACAGTTCATTTCAATGACAGACGACGTGGTGAAAATATGGTTTGAGAAAAAATACATTATATTTTCCGTTCAACCACCACCCAGCGAGCGCGTTATCTAAACTTCATCATTCATTTTTCTTCGTCAGAGAACCTCTTACAGGACTGACTTTCTCTTTCTTTATTTCTCAACATTCTCTAGTCGCAAAATTGGAGGCTGAGAATGGAGGATCACTACTCCCCACAAACTAAACTGTTAAAACGTGACTGGAAAATATTTACGGTATCGCAGATGCATTTGAAAGATACACAATACCAATACAAACCGCATTCTGCCTTGCAGCCAGTATGAATCTGCAATCTTGTTCCCGTATTTTTGAAAACAACATAACCCAAATGGTTCACCCCCATCGTTGACCACAATCTCACGTTCTCGATCGTGGAGTGGAAAAAGACAATACAGAGTTGTGAGCCCGTAACATGTCAAGTAGGAAAGCAACTATTTCCTCTGTGAAGCTAGATCTGATTGTAGTTGATAACTTCCCTTTGCAGTTCATCGTTTTTTTTGCATAGTGGACAGCGCAGTGTAAACTTGAAAAGTTGCTGTCAGTTATAATGTAGGGTAGCTAAAAACAATGATTCTAATCTTAAGATTTTCTCTTATTGTTTTTTTATTGTGATTTTTGTCAAACCATCTATTTTGTTCCACAAGATTCTCCCTTTAGGGGTTGACCGTAATCGAATGTAGTTTGATGTGCACATACGGCATTCTTGAATTCCAACTACAATCGAGAATCCGAACTACGAATTGTAACTCAGAACAAGCGTCGTTGCAAAACAGTAAATTACTGTTTATACAGCGTGGCTGTCATATATATATATATATATATATATATATATATATATATATATATATATATATATATATATATATATATATATATATATGTATATATATATATATATATATATATATATATATATATATATATATATATATATATATATATATATATATATATATATATATATATATATATATTTGAAGACTGACCACATCTAGCTGGTGGTCCTGGTAGACCCTTCTCTTGGGTCTTTCTGCATTTCAGGTCATCACAAGTTAATGGAACTGAAATTTCAAGCAGATTTGAAACAACTTTTTTCTGTTTTTAGTGGGACACTCACGAATTACACACACACCAAGAACAGCTGTACTTTTTCTCCCTTCTGTAGTTTGCTTAAAATTGAATGACACTGTTCATTCATACATTTGTAGTTGTCAATTGTATCGAGTGTAAGGAGAGAAGGAAGGAATTGTATAAACTACTCTCTTTATATTCCCCAGGGTTCGATGGAACTCAAAATAAAAGTTGTTGTTCTTCTTCTCCGATTTCAGTTCATTTTACACAATTTCCGACACCGAGTACCAGTAGACGCTGTGAATAATTCAAACAATTTGTTGAACATATTTACCCTTATTCTGTGTAGTTTTCGCCCTTCTGCAACATGGATAGATCTATGATCTACATGATGTGACAAATATTGTCGTACGAAAGAATAATGAATTTCGGCGGTTTTGAATAATCCTATCTCCGGCAAGATCACTTGCTGGTGCAGAATGGAACAGATATCCGATGAACGTGAGTTAAAAATATACAATTTTCCCGGTTCTCGAGATGTTACACGACTTATTCATCTTTATATTTTTGTGAAAAGTGTTCGTGTTCTGAGCTTTTTAGTAGTTCTCACTGCAGTTACCTGAGGCGGTTGGAAGGAATACACCGGTGTTCAAATCCACTCCTGCGTCTCCATTTTTCTCTCTTTCTCCTCCCCCCCCCCCTCGTATCTATCTTTTTTCTTTATCTTCATTCATACTATTTATCATGCCTAATATCGAAAGGAATCTGAAACTCGGGAACAGCGTATGTCAACAAAAGTCTCAGGTCGAAAACTGGGATTCTTCATACGGCTGGACTCAACAACCAAATGTTGAACTCTTGTGTCATGACTGCCTCAACTCCCTTACACGAAACGGTAAATCTATGATGACTTGCATTGAATTCTCGGGAGTATATTTTTCTAAATTTACAATCTTTCAAAATACGTTCGCATTCCTCTCCCGCTCACTCCCCCGTTCTACCCCCCTTCACTTTCTCTTTCTCTTTCTCTTTCTCTTTCTCTTTCTCTTTCTCTTTCTCTTTCTCTTTCTCTTTCTCTTTCTCTTTCTCTTTCTCTTTCTCTTTCTCTTTCTCTTTCTCTTTCTCTTTCTCTTTCTCTTTCTCTTTCTCTTTCTCTTTCTCTTTCTCTTTCTCTTTCTCTTTCTCTTTCTCTTTCTCTTTTTCTTTCTCGTTCTCTTTCTCTTTCTCTTTCTCTTTCTCTCTTTCTCTTTCCTCTTTCTCTCTTTCTCTTTCTCTTTCTCTTTCTCTCTTTCTCTTTCTCTTTCTCTCTTTCTCTTTCTTTATCTCTCTTGCTCTTTTTCTCTCTCTTATTTATCTCTCTTGCTCTCTTTCTCTCTCTTATTTCTCTCTCGCTCTCTTATTTCTCTCTCTATTTTCTTTGCTTTTTCTTTGTCATAAATTTCTCTCTCTCGCTTTTTCTTAGCCACAATTTTCTCTCTTTCGCTTTTTTTATAGCCACAACTTTCTCTCTTTCGCTTTTTTTCTTTCTCCCTACTCCCTCTTTCTCTTTCTCTTTACTCCCTCTCTTTCTCTTTCTCTCTCTCTCTCTCTCTCTCTCTCTCTCTCTCTCCCCCTCTCTTATTTATCTTTCTTGCTCTCTTTCTCTCTCTTATTTATCTCTCTTGCTCTCTTTCTCTCTCTCTTATTTCTCTCTCGCTCTCTTATTTCTCTCTCTATTTTCTTCGCTTTTTCTTTGTCACAACTGACTCTCTCTCTCTCTCTCTCGTTTTTTCTTTGCCACAAATTTCTCTCTCTCGCTTTTTCTTAACCACAATTTTCTCTCTTTCGCTTTTTTCTTAGCCACAACTTTCTCTCTTTCGCTTTTTTTTTCTTAGCCACAGCTTTCTCTCTCTCGCTTTTTCTTGTTTTTAGCCAGAACTTTCTCTCTCTCGCTTCTTTCTTAGCCACAACTTTCTCTCTATCTTTTCCCGGTTCGTTTCATCATATTTAGTTTATCACTGCTACCAAACTTGCCACCTAAAGTGAGATATTATCAGTACCGTAAAGAGCTCCAGGATATATAGGGACCTTAGAGTTGTCTTCGTTGCGGGACCTATAATCATTAGCATCAGGGCGCGATAGGCAGTAGGCATATTTAGCATAGTCACAGAGCTTACTTTTCTAATATTTATTCCAATATTAAATCATAATCGTTTTGTTATTCATTAGTTTTTTTCCATTGTTTTCACCATTAATGCGAAGGTGGTTATCTAAGCACTTGTTCTGGGTATGTGTACATCGTTAAATGTGATTGATATTATGGCTTGGTTGTGTTCATCTCGAATGATAATTTTGTTTTGGTATTTTATTCAGCACTATTGCACTAGCATGGTATTTCTGTTCTCATAGTATTGGTCAGTGAAGAATTCGTTAGTTACATTCTAAATAGTGATATAACGATGTTTCAGTGAGGAATCGATCGATGTTGGCAGAAAGATGAGAGGAAAGTTTGTCGGATCGGATAGCCAATAGTTTTGTATCAACATTATTGTTCTGTTCGACCAGTAAGTTGTTTCGATTTTTTCCTTAGCCTCTTTCTCCGCACTCATTTTGTCTTTTTGTCATTTGGGAAGTGTCCCTGTTAATTGGAAACGTAAATTTTTATAATTTTCCGTGAACTTTGTCGAATTCCTCTCATTAACTTATTCGTATTTAAATCCAATTTCAAAGTTTTATCATAAGCAGGGTCAAAATGTTATGGATTTTGAACCATTAAAACTTATTTCTCACTTGCTCCTGATTTGGACGATCAGATGGAAGAGATACACGTGAGATACATTTGACTCTCATGTTCTCTCTTCTCCTGTTTGTCTTTGTCATTCAGTGATTATCTTTCTTTTGGTAGATTCGTCATTCTATTATGGGTTTTTTAAAGTTTTTTTCATAAAAGTTTTTTTCATTTTCATAAAAGTTAAATCTTGTTCTCTCATTTTAGCAATAACAATGAACGTTAAGTGAATTTGAAATACTTTCTTTTCATAGTCCGACCTTATGAATTGGAATATAAATATACACAATTCAATGAAACAGGGAAATGGAAACATACTAGACTCATATCTGGTTCCAATCGCCGTATCTCAACAACAAAGGTTCCACCTTATGTAAGTAAACGGATGAAAGGAAACGACCAGAAATACTGCAATTGTGTTCATTGAAACAAATGTTCAGCGCCAGGAACATTTGGTACATATATGGTTATTGTGTTTCGTTCTGATGTGTTTATAGTCTGATGTCTTCCCATTCTAGGAAAACTACAAAGATTTACAAAACTGTCCAGTGTAGCTGAATAGTTATATTTAGCACTTCTATCAACTATCATGATTAGAAACATGACTCTAATCTGGAGTTGAGGTGTTGCTTGCTGACTTGCTAACTTACCGGTATTAATAGATTGTGTATAAGTAACAGTATCGGGTACCTCTCCCATGTTTTGGTACCAGATTTCAGTCTGGAGCCAAGTTTCGATTGATTCAGACTATACCACTTCTACCGAAATACAGGCATTTTGACTCGGAAACTGATGAAAGTGTTGAGAAACGCGTTAAACTTTCCGGTAATAGTAGATTGTGTATAAGTAACAGTATCGGGTACCTCTCCCATGTTTTGGTACCAGATTTCAGTCTGGAGCCAAGTTTCGAGTGGTTTTGACTATACCACTTCTACCGAAAAACACTCATTTTGGTTCGGAAACATATGAAAGTGTCGACAAGCCGGTCAAACTTTCCGGTATTGATAGATTTAGTATAAGAAACAATATTGGGTACCTCTCTCATGGTTTGGTACCAGATTTCAGTCTGGAGCCAAGTTTCGAGTGGTTTTGACTATACCACTTCTACCGAAAAACACTCATTTTGGTTCGGAAACATATGAAAGTGTTGAGAAAAGTGTTAAACTTCACGGTATCACTAAATTGTGTATAAGAAACAATATTCGGTACATCTCGCATGTTTTGGTACCAGATTCCAATCTGGAGCCAAGTTTCAAGTGGTTTTGACTATACCACTTCTACCGAAAAACACTAATTTTGGTTCGGAAACATATGAAAGTATTGAGAAACGCGTTAAACTTTCCGGTATCACTAAACTGTGTATAATAAACAATATTCGGTACATCTCGCATGTTTTGGTACCAGATTTCAATCTGGAGCCAAGTTTCGAGTGGTTTTGACTATAGCACTTCTACCGAAAAACACTCATTTTGGTTAGGAAACATATGAAAGTGTCGAGAAACCGATAAAACTTACCGGTATTAGTAGATTTAGTATAAGAAACAATATTGGGTACCTCTCTCATGTTTTGGTACCAGTTTTCAGTCTGGAGCAAAGTTTCGAGTGGTTTTGCCTATACCACTTCTACCAGAAATACTCATTTTGGTTCGCAAACATATGAAAGTGTCGACAAGCCGGTCAAACTTTCCGGTATTGATAGATTTAGTATAAGAAACAATATTGGGTACCTCTCTCATGGTTTGGTACCAGTTTTCAGTCTGGAGCAAAGTTTTGAGTGATTTCGACTATACCACTTCTACCGAAATACAGACATTTCGACTCGGAAACTGATGAAAGTGTTGAGAAAAGCGTGAAACTTTCCGGTAATAGTAGATTCAGTATAAGAAACAATATCGGGTACCTCTCTCATGTTTTGGTACCAGTTTTCAGTCTGGAGCAAAGTTTCGAGTGGTTTTGCCTATACCACATCTACCAAAAATACTCATTTTGGGTCGCGAACATATGAAAGTGTCGACAAGCCGGTCAAACTTTCCGGTATTGATAGATTTAGTATAAGAAACAATATTGGGTACCTCTCTCATGGTTTGGTACCAGTTTTCAGTCTGGAGCAAAGTTTCGAGTGGTTTTGCCTATACCACTTCTACCAGAAATACTCATTTTGGTTCGCAAACATATGAAAGTGTCGACAAGCCGGTCAAACTTTCCGGTATTGATAGATTTAGTATAAGAAACAATATTGGGTACCTCTCTCATGGTTTGGTACCAGTTTTCAGTCTGGAGCAAAGTTTCGA
Organism: Litoditis marina; assembly: GCA_964036275.1. Classification (NCBI taxonomy): domain Eukaryota; kingdom Metazoa; phylum Nematoda; class Chromadorea; order Rhabditida; family Rhabditidae; genus Litoditis; species Litoditis marina. Next base: position 27,100,358 of record OZ038433.1, read on the forward strand.
GTGGTTTTGCCTATACCACTTCTACCAGAAATACTCATTTTGGTTCGCAAACATATGAAAGTGTCGACAAGCCGGTCAAACTTTCCGGTATTGATAGATTTAGTATAAGAAACAATATTGGGTACCTCTCTCATGGTTTGGTACCAGTTTTCAGTCTGGAGCAAAGTTTTGAGTGATTTCTACTATACCACTTCTACCGAAATACAGGCATTTTGACTCGGAAACTGATGAAAGTGTTGAGAAACGCGTTAAACTTTCCGGTAATAGTAGATTGTGTATAAGTAACAGTATCGGGTACCTCTCCCATGTTTTGGTACCAGATTTCAGTCTGGAGCCAAGTTTCAAGTGGTTTTGACTATACCACTTCTACCGAAAAACACTAATTTTGGTTCGGAAACATATGAAAGTATTGAGAAACGCGTTAAACTTTCCGGTAATAGTAGATTGTGTATAAGTAACAGTATCGGGTACCTCTCCCATGTTTTGGTACCAGTTTTCAGTCTGGAGCAAAGTTTCGAGTGGTTTTGCCTATACCACATCTACCAAAAATACTCATTTTGGGTCGCAAACATATGAAAGTGTCGACAAGCCGGTCAAACTTTCCGGTATTGATAGATTTAGTATAAGAAACAATATTGGGTACCTCTCTCATGGTTTGGTACCAGTTTTCAGTCTGGAGCAAAGTTTTGAGTGATTTCGACTATACCACTTCTACCGAAATACAGACATTTCGACTCGGAAACTGATGAAAGTGTTGAGAAAAGCGTGAAACTTTCCGGTAATAGTAGATTCAGTATAAGAAACAATATCGGGTACCTCTCTCATGTTTTGGTACCAGTTTTCAGTCTGGAGCAAAGTTTCGAGTGGTTTTGCCTATACCACATCTACCAAAAATACTCATTTTGGGTCGCAAACATATGAAAGTGTCGACAAGCCGGTCAAACTTTCCGGTATTGATAGATTTAGTATAAGAAACAATATTGGGTACCTCTCTCATGGTTTGGTACCAGTTTTCAGTCTGGAGCAAAGTTTTGAGTGATTTCGACTATACCACTTCTACCGAAATACAGGCATTTTGACTCGGAAACTGATGAAAGTGTTGAGAAACGCGTTAAACTTTCCGGTAATAGTAGATTGTGTATAAGTAACAGTATCGGGTACCTCTCCCATGTTTTGGTACCAGTTTTCAGTCTGGAGCAAAGTTTCGAGTGGTTTTGCCTATACCACATCTACCAAAAATACTCATTTTGGGTCGCAAACATATGAAAGTGTCGACAAGCCGGTCAAACTTTCCGGTATTGATAGATTTAGTATAAGAAACAATATTGGGTACCTCTCTCATGGTTTGGTACCAGTTTTCAGTCTGGAGCAAAGTTTTGAGTGATTTCGACTATACCACTTCTACCGAAATACAGACATTTCGACTCGGAAACTGATGAAAGTGTTGAGAAAAGCGTGAAACTTTCCGGTAATAGTAGATTCAGTATAAGAAACAATATCGGGTACCTCTCTCATGTTTTGGTACCAGTTTTCAGTCTGGAGCAAAGTTTCGAGTGGTTTTGCCTATACCACATCTACCAAAAATACTCATTTTGGGTCGCAAACATATGAAAGTATTGAGAAACGCGTTAAACTTTCCGGTATCACTAAACTGTGTATAAGAAACAATATTCGGTACATCTCGCATGTTTTGGTACCAGATTCCAATCTGGAGCCAAGTTTCAAGTGGTTTTGACTATACCACTTCTACCGAAAAACACTAATTTTGGTTCGGAAACATATGAAAGTATTGAGAAACGCGTTAAACTTTCCGGTATCACTAAACTGTGTATAAGAAACAATATTCGGTACATCTCGCATGTTTTGGTACCAGATTTCAATCTGGAGCCAAGTTTCGAGTGGTTTTGACTATAGCACTTCTACCGAAAAACACTCATTTTGGTTAGGAAACATATGAAAGTGTCGAGAAACCGATAAAACTTTCCGGTATTGATAGATTTAGTATAAGAAACAATATTGGGTACCTCTCTCATGGTTTGGTACCAGTTTTCAGTCTGGAGCAAAGTTTTGAGTGATTTCGACTATACCACTTCTACCGAAATACAGACATTTCGACTCGGAAACTGATGAAAGTGTTGAGAAAAGCGTGAAACTTTCCGGTAATAGTAGATTCAGTATAAGAAACAATATCGGGTACCTCTCTCATGTTTTGGTACCAGTTTTCAGTCTGGAGCAAAGTTTCCAGTGATTTCGACTATACGCTATACCACTTCTTCCGAAATACATGCATTCAACATGTCACATAATTTATAGCTGAAAGTTGAAAACTTTGACAAAATAAATTAAATGCTCTGAAATTCAGTAGGAATTAGGATATAAACTCATATTGAGAAATGAGCGTGTTTATGGTTATCATCTTCGAATTGGGAGAATTCTCTCCAGTCATTTCTGATGATTGTGCAAATTCTTAACAACTTACTTGAAATTCATTTCAAGAGTCTCAAACTAGAATATAAACCATTCTTCCTTGATTATCAACACATTTAGTAACATTTCCAAAGTTTCCTACGAGAACTTTACTTTCAATACGTCTCTTGTGCACAGTAGGGGTCAGCCACTTTATGCTATTAGACACTTCCACAAAACTGCTTTTTCGCATACTACACCAAGCGTTTTCAGTGAAAACGCACAAAATTTGAACTGAACACAGATATAGCTGTGAGAAACAGTTTAAGGTCCAACACCTATAGTATAAGTTGCACTGTTGTCTCATGGGAACAGTTTATCCACCCACATGTGCAAAAAATTGGTCAGGTCCAAAAAATAATTTTTCTCAAATGTAGCTCAGAACGTTTTGTATACTTCAATTGAACATGACTGACAAAAATAATTGGTGAAAAAATATACTTTTCACTGTTTTCGAGAGTTTGTTCTTTCATGCAACTGCGAAGGATTACTGTAGCTTTCAACTAACTGCTGTGCCTCTTGGTGGTGAAATTGATAATTATAACAGTATGTATTTTGCAGATCAACTTTTCGTCTCATCACCAGCATTCGAAACTACACTCATTGAGAATAAAATTGAAATTCATTCCGTGTTTTTCTCAACTAAATTGGACATCTTTTCGATAACTTCCATATTTCTCAGATATGTTTCCATGTTCATGTACTTCATAGAAATCTTCAATCGTAACTGAGATCATAGTGAGTTTCTGATAGTTTGCATTGAAGTTCCAGAGAATCTGAGGTTTCGCGAAGAATTTTCTCACTTTCCTCCACCCATTTTCCCAACTGGCTCCATCGACTAAATATTTTTCATACACATTCAAAACAGAGCCAAACGTCACAAAAACTGTGAGAGTTTATGACTTAACTCGTAAACATTGAGTGTGTCGAGTAGTATTGTAACCAAAATATTGGAAAAGCGTGTGGAACTTTCGTTCGTTCGTTCTATACAAAAAGATTTCTGTTTTGTTGGTGGTACGGAGACCTGCTGGTGGTACGGAGACTGGGGAGCTGGAGCATGAGGAGTTGCAAAAAGATTTCTGTTTTGATTTCAGTAGTTCAACAACTGTTTGCTCGTGCTCGTGCCAGCTATAAGAATCAGTTTGCTAAACACTAAAACCAACCTACAACGGTTTTGCATAACTCTGCGTCGACGTAAACAGAAGAGAATGAAATTTTTATTACAAAAAAAGTGATAGTGATAAAAACTTCCCTTCGCCAAATCTGTTAATACGGAACTGTGGGTGTCACAGTATAATTCCAAACGACAGAGCTTCAACTGTTAGTGAGTATTCACTTGAGTCGTGGCAACTGCTGCAACAAAAATTATAATTCATGAACTTGTACGTGTTCCGCGTGTCCATGCCTCATCCCTATTTCACGAAGTAGACTCAACAAACAGCAGAAGCAGACTAGGTAGATAACTTATAGTAAGTTTCGCAGCTCTATTGAAGCCCGGAACAAGTTAAATAGGTTTTCTTATCACACCTGTTGTGCTTGGTGGTAAATAAACGTTCCTCACAGAACCAACCAGTTTTACACATAATCTGAACACCCATCGTAAAATCCTAGTTATCAATAAACACCAGTAAAATATGATTATTGTACAAAAAGGAACTCGGTTTTTCTTAATTTGATCAAGGTGCGTTACTCGATCTTGTACTTGTACTGAGAATAAGCGCATTTTTCGGATATTAGAAAAGATATAGCCCGGCTTTTTTTTTTCGGCTGTTGGAAGTATGCATATCAGAACGGCCAGTCAAGATTAAAGTAGACGAAACGTGGGAGAGGCGCTGATACATTGATTATAACGTTTGTGTTGGCTAAAAAAGCAACACAACCAGCACAACCAAATACCAGAAACTTCCCAAAATAGCTTTGTACATTAGAAGGTGAAAGAAGTGTTAGTCGCTATTCTGGCCAAAGTCACATGTGTGACTTTCGAATCACAAATGAATGGTTGGAATTGGAAGTGTAAATGAGCAAACTAGTCGTAAAAAGTTGTAAAGCATAAGAAAGAACCAACCAACCTTAAAACTCTCCGGAATTCAGAAAATTGAGAAACATACCGTTACCGCAACACGTAGCTTTTACCAGAGCAACTACACATACCAGTCCTGTAGAGAGAAAGCAAATAGGCAGTATATCCCGTATCCAGCAGACTGTCATTCTGAAATCAAATTTGTTGTCCAATAGAGTAACGAGGTGAGCCCATGGAATCAGAAATCAGATATATTCTATAAGCAAAGTGAATAGTCACGTAAAGTTAGTAATGAGACATCGTGCACTTCGCCATTGCAAGTTCATGAGTTCTGCTATGTTGAACATGTTTCACGTGACTGTGTAATTGACTGACGGTATAACTTATCATGTACCGGTAACAACGGGCAATGAAAAACTCCATAGGTTGTGTATGCTGCACTCCATAGGTTGTGTATGCATAAATGAAAAACTCCATAGGTTGTGTATGCATGAATGATGACCATATGGAGAATCTCCTACTTAAAAAAATATAGTCCAACTAGCCAGAAAAAAAATCGCACAGCAGTGTCCATTTCCGGGCAAATCTGAGCAATTAAAATGTTTCAAAGCGAAAGTAAAGGATTTCGGTCAGGTATTTATATCCCAGAATGAGTTTTTGCTAAATCAGTTTCCAAAATGAGTGTTTGCTTGCTACTGTGACAGGTGTAAAAAGAAGGTGGTAGAAGTAATATAAAAAGAAAACAAACAATGGCCGATAAATGATACCACTGCTCTGTGCTCTATGATTTAATTGAAAAAAGATAGCCGTACAAAAAGGCGTTAAACATAAAAAAAGAACCCAACAAACTTGAAACCATTCGGAAAATTGAAAAACATACCATGACCGCCGCCGCCGTAGCTAATAGAATCTCTGGAGAAATAATAAAATAAGCAGTTTCATCCAGCCCAGCAGACTCATTCTGAAATCGAACTTGTTGTACAATAGATTAACGAAAACAGCCCACGGCCCACCAATCAGCTAACTTACCAGTTATCGATAACAACCGGAAAAGAAAAACTCCATAAGTTGTGTATGCTGAATGCTGTGTACGAAATGAGTTTCTGCTTTTAGATTGGTCACACCTTGCGTGGCTTCTGTGACAGGTATACAAAGAAGATACTAGTAATATAGAAAGAAAACAAACAGTTCCTCCGTACTACGTACACGGCTTCTCTAAGATTCAAGTAAATCTCGCATCGCAAACGAGTCGTCATTCAATAAATTGTCAAACTTTGTTGTTGTGAGGGAATGCTAAGAGTGTACACTAACCTTACCAAACATCGGTTACTCCAGTGACCAAGAGCAAACTATAGAGACAGGATCATGCTACCTGCCTGTCAAAATATTGAAAAGGGTCCACCCTATGTGTTAGAAAACTACGCTTCATATAAATAGTGTAATGGAGTGTGCTAACCTGAAAAGAAGCACAATGTGCCTATTAGTGACTAGTAACTGTCTAACTACTACCTACTATGTAATTCTATTATAATAAAAGACATACAGCCAAACATCTGTGAGGTTGTCGTAAAATTGAAGAAACGGGTGACCTGTTTCCAAATGTCGGGAAAAGTGTGTAGTTTTGATACAAAATCATTGATAGCCACAACTTTCTGGTCTGTGCAAATACTGATCGTGGGTAATTAGAGATAAACGCTTAATAATAGCGTGCTCAGAAATTAGAAAATTTAAGACACCCAAAGAGAAAAGTGAACACAGCTCACAGCAACACAGGACCACCCTGCACAGGTAGCAAGTAACAACCAACTAATAAACCTAAAAAGGTATTTTAACACTGTAGTTGTGGTTATTAATATTCCTAAATTTCTCACCAAGTCAAAAAGTGAAGCATGAACCCCTCTTCCGAATGCTAACTGCATACTCACACCTACTCCAGTAAAGTTGGCAATAGTACTCGAAAAACAGGCTCTCTTTTCGCAAAGATCGAGACAACTCGCCTAGTATTGATGCAATTTACAGAGTTTCAGTTTTCAATAGAAAACGGGGTCATTTCTTAGAAATAGTAGCACCATATTGATATGTTTGCCTTATTTGCCTAACTGAATATTGGATAAAATTATCTTTTTCAGAGAGGGAATAATATCCAGCGCAGAGCCTCGTAATGGAGTAAAAACTTAATTTAACAATACAAACTCGTCTTCCAGGTGCAAGCGCGCAAAGCATGTCTATGGGAGGAATATTATTCACTAAATATAGCTCATATGCTCACAGGTTGGATATTAGTTCAAACGTGATTCCCATACTATAAAGGGCCTGGCCACCCGGGTTGTGAAAAAGTAGGGGTTGCTAGTCCAAAAACATAGAAACGCTGACTGTGGGGTCAGAGATAGTTTCTGAGGTATCAGGTATCACGGCTCAAGGAATTTTGTGAGGTGGCGTGAAATGTAGAGTACTTTAAGATGACTTGGTTCCCCAATCCTATACCTCAAAAAGAACGTAATCACTAGGATCAACGATAAACCTTCAAGCTAAATCACTCTGCCCTCTATCAACAATAAGAGTTTGGGTATACGTAAACGTATGAAGTTGAATAAGAATGGTCGATGTGGGTGCACTCAACCAAATTGCCTAACGGGCCGGAACTATGTATTTTATTTTGAACTTAGTCAATATTAACTTTATAGATAGTATTTATTACTTTCAATTCATTTAATCATTTATGTATTAACGTTATCCTAGTTAACTTGATTTCATTTAACCTATTTCTGCTTATTTAACGAAATAAGAAAATTAAATAAAAACAAAAAACGTACCGATATGAATGCAGTTGTTGTCTTGTTGACAGCACAGAGCCTCATTCCAATATGTGATCGAACACCGAACGACCACCGTCATGAAACCTGAAAGAAACAAAACTGAGAATTACAATGATGAAGGCATGAAGGCCGTTCAAGAATCGAGTCGGGATGAAGGCCGTTTGTTGCCATCTTATAAAACGATTGACAAAGAAAGACGATATACATGACTAATGAGTTCACAAAACGGAGAAGATGCAATAATGCAGCATATAAACTAACAGAGAAAACCATAGGGAAACGTATACAATAAGTATACCATTCGGTTGGCCAGAGAAGCTAACCGATGCTCCAAACTGATAATGAAAGCATATTCAAGAAATTATGTAGAACCAAATTAGCTTATTCATGAAAAAGTGGGGGCCCAGCGACTGTGAGATTTGTCTTCTGCTGTGCGCCCCTTAGACAGCTACTCTCAAATGGAGCAGCTACTACTACAAAAACCGAAAAATACTAATATACTCAAGTATAACTGTTAATTACAAATATACAAAAGTCGTAAAATATTTTTTCAAACCTGTAAACTAGAATCTGTAAATAACCGAAAAATACTAATATACCCAAGTATAACTGTTCATTACAAACATACAAAAGTCGTAAAATATTTTCTCAAACCTGTAAACTAGAATCTACAAGTCACAGCTGCGAAAGAGAGAACAACTGTTGATTAATATGCCAAACGTTATAGCACCTAGAATTGAAGTAATGATCAAAAACACCAACCATTGTACACAAAACCAGGAACTCTATAATTGACTACGTTGAGTTAACATCTGTGATTTGTAGATTCTAGTTTACAGGTTTGAGAAAATATTTTACGACTTTTGTATGTTTGTAATGAACAGTTATACTTGGGTATATTAGTATTTTTCGGTTATTTACAGATTCTAGTTTACAGGTTTGAAAAAATATTTTACGACTTTTGTATATTTGTAATTAACAGTTATACTTGAGTATATTAGTATTTTTCGGTTTTTGTAGTAGTAGCTGCTCCATTTGAGAGTAGCTGTCTAAGGGGCGCACAGCAGAAGACAAATCTCACAGTCGCTGGGCCCCCACTTTTTCATGAATTTTTCTCTTTTTGTATACATGCCGTAGGTATGTAGAGAGGTGGTTTGAACTGTACGGTGCAGATAAAATTGTTTTCTTAATGAACCACTTGCCACGTATTACTATCATTTGAGAAAAATATGACGTCAACATTGCAGTTCTAAAAACTTACTTTCTGCCCTCTGCCCTTCAGAATCCCAGAATACGTCATGTTTGAATGAAGTTTCATCGTAAATTGACCATTTCTAAGAAACTTTCAGCATTCGAAAACATATTTCACGTCAATTTTTTGAAAGTTGACCTCATCTGGCCTTCTGATTTCCAGAACAAGTCATATTTAGATAAATTTTTGTCGTTAATATACCATTTTTAAGATATTTTCAGCATTTGAAAATATATGTGACGTCAACTTTGCACTTTTAAAAATCGACTTCATCTGGTCTCCAGAATCCCAGAATACATCACTCTCAGATTGAGTTTCACCGTTAATTGACCCTTTCTAAGATATTACCATCGTTTAAAAATATATGTGACGTCAACTTTGCACTTTTCAAAAATGACGTCATCTGGTCTCCAGAATCTCAGAATACGTCACTTTTAGATTGAGTTTCACCGTTAATTGACCCTTTCTAAGATATTACCATCGTTTAAAAATATATGTGACGTCAACTTTGCACTTTTCAAAAATGACGTCATCTGGTCTCCAGAATCTCAGAATACGTCACTTTTAGATTGAGTTTCACCGTTAATTGACCCTTTCTAAGATATTACCATCGTTTAAAAATATATGTGACGTCAACTTTGCACTTTTCAAAAATGACGTCATCTGGTCTCCAGAATCTCAGAATACGTCACTTTTAGATTGAGTTTCTCCGTTAATTGACCCTTTCTAAGATATTACCATCATTTGAAAATATATGTGACGTCAACTTTGCACTTTTCAAAAATGACGTCATCCGGTCTCCAGAATCCTGAAGGACGTCAGGAATAGAATACTTCATACTCAAATAAAAGTCACGATGGCATCATATTTCAATTTTCGAGCGAATCGGTAATTGTTACTCTAAGTTACAATACAGTTTGAGTTGTCGACCGGACAGAGAGAGTGAGAGAGCGTGCTAAATGGAGAGACGCAGACACTTTCCGAAAAATGTCTATAACTTTGATTAAAACAATTTTTTCTTAATTTTTTTTGCTCCGCGAGTGTTTGAGTAGGTATCACATGTCTCCCACAATTTTCAACGAAATCGGTCGAGTAGAAACCCTTAAACTGGGTTTACTTTTCTTGTCACAACCCACCCACACACCCACCCACACACGACGGAAGTTGGCGCTCTTGATGAAGCGCATGAGGTTATAACTTGGCTCAAACTTAACCGATTTCGCTGAAATTTGAAACACGGTTAGGAAATTAGCTATAGGAAACAAGTACATCAATAAAAACTTTGTTTTGCAAATTTCAGCCTTTTTGAGGAGAAACTAAAAAAACGGAAGCGCGCATTAGCCGGACCAAAGACAAATCTCGCACAGCGCTTCGCGCTGCGCGCGATTGGAGGATTCGGTTAGAAACAACTAGGTATAATACGTATTTGGCCATATAAATAGATAGAAGCTACAGAAAATAACAACTCTCCAGTTAGTTTTAGAAATTGTAACCGCATGAATAGTGAAAAATAACAAACTAATCGTTTAAACAAACTAAGACACAATACAAAACCAAATAATGAATGAAGAAATGTCGAATCAAAACCAAAACTGTGACGTCATAGGCGTCCGCCTATTTAGTAACCTTTACTCGTGATCATAGTTGAATTAGTCACTATTTATTTCAAGTGTGTGTTTACGGTGCGTGAACACAAAATCCAACTGCCCGTACAAATGTATTACAATTTTCGGTCCACCGCCCTAATTTTGGTGTGGGCGCGAAATTAAAAAATTAAATGTTTGCGTGATGGTTCCGGCGATTCTTCGCAACGCTCTAGATTAGATAGTTTAATGACCGGACCTACATTTTTCTATAATCTGTTTCACTTCTTATAAAACCAGTAGACATGAGCTTCTTATAAGTTCTCTTATCCAGCTTCATTTTTACTAAATACATTTATCTCGCCAAAGATTGATGATATTATGTGTGTTTCCTTCTAAAAATGTCGCATCATATGATCTGAAAGGATTTGTTACCAGGTAATGGGGCTTCTACTCCCCGTGATTGTTGTGTCCTCTCTCACTGCAGTGTTCGTATACCTTATACGGCACTTAATTCTTCGGGAACGACTGAAGGTAGATTGATTTTGGTGTAGTTTTACCCGCTACTTACTCTAACGGGTAATTAATTATAGCGATATCACTTAGCGGAGAGCTGCCAATTAGCGTCACAAGACTGTTCCTAGCCGTTTCTTATGTTGTGTTTCTTTCTAGGACATTAACCAACCCCGTTCCTATCCTCTGATAGGCCACGCTCTCATCACAAAGCCAGATCCTGAGGGATTCATCAGCCAGGTAACGTAGTGACTAGTGAAACTAATTCAAGTGATTATAGTAAAATTTTCAAAACAATATTTCACTCAATCAGTCAGCTGCATACTGCGTTATGCGCTATAAACGTTTTTAGTTTCAAAAGTGGGATCATCGCAAGAGAAGAGGGGGTGTACGGAGCGTTGAGGTCCATGCACTTTGTGTTCGTATCACATGTACGCCTTCCCCCATCTCAGTTTTTCCAGAAAAATGGCGGTAGGGTAGCCACAGAGCTCGTAATCGATTTTACGGTTTTTGGATGAAGTTGACACATCTGTAAATCTTAGATGAACATAAAGAAGTTTTTATTATTGATTATATCAATATTATTTGTTTTCAGGTGATGGGCTTGGGATACCTGTACTCGGAGTGTCGAATGGTCATGATGTGGCTCGGCCCCATGCCGTGTCTCATGATCTACTCCGCTCAACTAATTGAACCCGTCCTCTCGTCTTCTCATCATTTGAACAAAGGATTCGCCTATGTACTTCTGGAACCGTGGCTCGGGCTCAGTCTACTTACGAGGTGAGTTGCCACAGCAAAACGGTGTTGAATCATTCACCCTTCTCCAGTTTTTAGCACTTATCTGGAGCATTAGTTTTTGAATCAAAAATAGTTTTAAAAGACGCGAACTTTCCAAACTCGAGCATTCTTGCTGCCATGTCAAACAGCCAAACTGAAATTAAGTTGTTTTCCATGAAAACCATGAATCGTTTGTTGGACGTTTTGTTAAACCGAAAATGGGTTCGTTCTCCAGGAATAGTGAACTGTACGTAGTATGATTGGGTAGATAGCACACACCGATCAGTCATGACTATTTTGCAGAAAATAAACCGTTTTGATAAAAAACCACGAAGCTTAATGAGATTTTGCTTTAAAAGCAAATTTGTGCGAAATGAGCTTTTTTTTTAAATTTTCATTCTCAGACTACCTCGGACAACTTTAATGATGGTAGTAGTTACCAGTTGAGTTAATTGCATATTTCAGTCAACGTGTGCGAATAGTCAGGAAAAAGCCGAAAACTGACCAAATTCTGGTCGAAAACGCAAGAATTTGTCTATTTTTGATGAAAAAAGTAAATCAATTTTCACGTTTCAAATTACCGGCTCCTTTCTGTCAAACAGTTATGGTTAATTATTCTTTGCAGCTCAGCTGACCGTTGGCGCCCGAAGAGAAAACTGCTGACACCTTCCTTCCACTACGATATTCTCAAGGACTTTGTGCCCATCTTCAACGAGCAGTCCCGAATTCTGGTAAAGAAATTGGATCGATTACCGGAGGGGTACGTGTTCAGGGGTTCTTTCTGCTTGTCCTTGCTCACTGGCAGGTGGCAGTCATACACCAGTAAGGTTGTCCGAATAGTCAATTCGAAAAACGGACTACTTTTCAGCTGAAAAGATGATAATCGGTGTACCTTTGATGAAAAATCCTAAGTTTTCACGTGTTCACATCTGAAAACGGATTACTTTTTGCTGCTTAGTCGGACCTTACTGGTGTATGCTGGCAGATGACAGTCTTTCCTATACATTCTTCCCTTGCCTTCAAAGGAAACAAACTACAATAAACAATATGGAGTGCATTTTGATATTTCGCGAGGTTCAAAAAAATAAATTGGTGTTCGTGTTTTGTGTTCTTCGCAATGAAAAAATGGGATTTTTCATCTACTGGCAAAAGCAGGATCGGGTCGACGCTTTGGCTTGTCGGGATAACTGAGAACAGTAATGTCATGGTCTCACCCGTGACTGAACTCATTTTATTTTTATTTGACTTTTCATCAATTTTTTTTGTGGCGCCTGGCGCACTATTCTATTCAATACCTTTGGTTTTATTCAGACAGTCTGTGGAGGTGTTGTCTACCATAACCCTGTGTACTCTGGACATTATCTGTGAGACGTCCATGGGCAGAAGTGTGGATGCGCAGTTGAAAACGGTTGGTTCTTGGCAGTTTTCTTATAGTTTTTCTCACGCTCAGCCATCAGTACGATGCTTATTAAGGGTTATACTCTAACTCCAATAAGTCAATTCGGATTTAAAATACGTTGTCAACTTCAACACTCGTTTCACTCGATCTCGTGAACTTGTTTTTTGGCACAACTGCAAGTATTTGGTATTTCGATTTCGATATGGGTCAATTCGAAATGAGCCCATGCTCTCATGCTCAGTTAATATCATACACCGCCAAGGCCTTATTGGATAGAGGAGGGTCACGAACAATTATGTGAAAAGTAGGGGTCGCCCGTTAAAAACTGAAGAATTTCATACAAAATTAACGATGAATGAGCAAAATACGCAGTTTTGGAAAGGTCACGAGGTATCAATACCAGTATGATACCCTTGGCGGTGTATGGTTAATATATATTGCAAATTGCAACCTCATCTTTTCTCTCCCATCAACCTTGTGCTGATGATGTCTCATTCCAGGAAGACAACGAGTACGTGTGGGCAGTTCACACGATCAACGACTGTATTCAGGAGAGAATCAAGAATCCCCTCCTTTGGCCCACCTTCTTGAATGACACGTGAGTATTTCGGTTCTATTCGATGAGGCCAGTCATACTCCTGTAAATTTGATCATATAGCCATAAAAATTGGAGAAATGGACTCTTATTTCGTAAAATTCGTGGAAATTCGACGTTTTTGATGCGAAGTTATGACTTTTCACGCAGTTGAATCGAAAACGCCTTCAATTTTTGTAATAGTTGCACACTGTTAAAAAACGGCTCAATTTTTGGTCTTTCGGAATTTTTGCACTTTAGTTTTGTATGTTTTCAGGCTCGGGAAGGGCAAGCTGCAACGGAAATGTCTCGATATACTGCACTCTTTCACGAGACAGGTATGCGTATGGGAATGTGTGCAATATGCAATAATCTATATACATAATACATTTCATCCTTTCATGAGAACATTTTCAGCTTGAGCTCTGGAGAAATGTATTCTTTCACTCACACCCAACCCTACTCTCGCACTTCGTGTTTTTTACACCCCACCTCGAGTAGTTTCCAAATAAGTAATATCCAGCTTGCTTGGCTGTTTGAGCTAACAGGATACCGTGACAGCTCATTCTCGAATCTCGATCCTATTATATTTCTGTATTTCTCTTTTTTGTGCAGATGATTGAATAGCGTCAGTAGTTTCAAAAGAAGTAGAATCCAGTTTGCTAGGCTACTTGAGCTAAGATACGGTGATCATTTCCGGTCATATTCTATTACTATTTATATGTTTCTTTCTTTGTGCAGGTGATTGAGGAGCGTCGTTGTGACCTGGAGGCGACGGAATGGAGATTGGAGGGGAGAAGGGCCTTTCTCGATCTACTTCTCGAAATGGCCCATAATGGACAGATTGATGTCGACGATATTCAGGCAGAGGTCATTATCTAATATCTATCTATACGTTTGCCAACTTTTCTCGGGAGAGAACGAGTTTTGTAAAGCAGGTGTACGGAACGAACGATTTTCTGTTTTTTTTTCATGGCGAGAATGAAGTGAAATGTGAGAATCGTCATGTACCATAATAAGGTCTTTGAAAACGTTCACCCTTAGCTGATGTACAAATTAATTGTTGTATTAAATTTTTCATGCAGGATGCAGCGTCGTTTCAAATCTACTTTCCACTGATTAGATTAGTTCAAAATTGAGAAACCATTCGTTTGCTGCAACAGTGAAAGTATGTGGTTTACTGTTCACGAGACCCTGTAAGTTGGTAACAATCCTTACTCATTACTCGTCTCACATATCTAGTCTCATTCCAAGGCATCATGGTTGATCGTTCATGATATAAACGAAAAAGTATGATCCTGCTTTAAAAAGTTACAGCTATTTTCGGATAAATTGCTTCATTACTCATAGCTTCTTGCTTCTCGAATTCCTTTAGTGAAAATCATAAGATAACTAGAAGAAAACCTGCCAAATAGAAGAAGGGTGAGTGGAATTTGTGGACTAGTTTTGCTGTCTGTTTGCTAACTGCTTCATGAATTGACGGTACTACAATTTAACAGACAATTGAAGAGAGACTGAGTGACTTAATACTTTATTGATTGATTCAGGTGGACACTTTCATGTTCGAAGGCCACGATACTACCTCCACGGGTGTCAGCTGGGCTCTCCATCTGATTGGAAACTATCCTCGTGTTCAGGAGAAGCTTCACGTTCGTATTCATAGTTCTTAACGTTGTCTGAATAGACAGAAAAGTTTGCGAAAAAAGCGTTCCTTTCTGCTAAAAATAGTAGAATTTGTCTAATTTTGATGAAAAAGCAAGAATTCTTGCGAATCTATAATTAAAAACTAGGTCCTTTTTGTAGGAGCATATCCTACTGGGTGTGGCTGCAGTTCTTTTATACGTATTGAACAGTGTCATGCTCATGCCGTGTTTTCGAACTTTTGGAAATCATGTTGTGAAATAAGTTATACTCAAAAACACATAATTTGTCTTCAATTCGTCCACCACAAACCCTAGTTGTGCTCATGATCATTTCAAGTCTCATACTCTTATTGCTGATTCAACGCTGTACGATGACTTCGTTGTTTCTATTTCTGTTCATCTTAGCTTCCGTTCAGGAAGAGTTGGATGCTGTTATGGGTGAAAGAAGTGATGTTACCGTTGAAGATCTGTCCTCGATGAAGTATCTCGAATGTTGTATCAAGGTTGGTGCATAATTATGTGTCTTTTATCGTTATTATCCGTGGATTTGTTGCAGTATAGCCTTTTTGAAAAATTTTGCTCAAAAAATGGACTCTGAACCTGAATATGGGCTCTAATAACAATAAGGCACTTTTCAGTTTCAGTTGAAAAGATCTCAGGTTCCTATTTCGACCATTTCCTTCATACCTACATTGTTGATTCCAAGTTACTTGAAATATTGTTGTTGTTGTTGTAATCTCGGAAAAATGCTATATTTGTGTTACAGGAATCTCTGCGTCTCTACCCCTCGGTGCCCATCATTCCTCGAGAGCTGGGGCGAGATCAAATGATCGGCGGAGTCAACGTGCCAAAAGGTAACGATAGGAAATAACTTGGGTTCCATTTTGATTTAGTTTGTCCGGCAAGACTCACCACTAAGTGTCTGACCTTATAGCTGTACACCGCTACAATTTGCTACTACTACTCTAAAACAAAAACATGTACGTGTGTGGAAAGCTGTAAATTGTGCAGAAACGTTCAAAAAGTCAAAAACGGGGAAAATAGTCGTCATTTTCAATTTGGTAGCCCAGTTCTGGGTTTTATGAAAGAAAATGTTACCCTATACTCACCTTGATATTTCAACTTTATTATTTAGAGAGTAGATATGAGTGTGAGTGATAACGAGATTGGTTGATGCAGATTGCACATAGTGCATTTCCTGATCTTTTCTGCTTTCACTAGAACTACGTGAACTTTGCAGGAACCACAATTCTCATCAATCAGTACCTGGTTCACAGAGATCCATCGCAATGGGAAAATCCGGAAGAGTTCATTCCCGAGAGGTTAGTTTCGGTTCAAGATATCCTTGATGTCTTTAGCAACTGGAGCGCGAATCAAATAATCTCGAGCTTTTAGGACCGTTGAGCCCTAAGCCCTCTGCGATGGATGTTCCACACTACTTTTGTATTCAAAAGTAAACAAACTAAGTTGTCTTTTAATCGACTTTCGATGTTTGGTGGAGGAAGTTGTAGTTCTTTTATTCACCCTTTATTATTAGTTTCATTAAATGTTTTCTTGTTTCAGATTTCTGCCAGATAACAACGTGGGTCGTCATTCATTCGCCTTTGTCCCATTTTCGGCTGGCAGCAGGAATTGTATCGGACAGAGGTTAGAATGAAGAAAAACAATTTTCAGGAACATTTGCACTGATATCCTCCGGGTGGGGCCGAATTCGAAAAACGCAGACAGTCTGCGTCTCTCTGACCGGCGTGCTCTCTCGTTGAGAATTGGCCGGGCCGCTAAGGTTTCTGTATTATAATATGTAAATTGTTCCCGATATGCAGTTAAAAGTCAGCTGGCATTAGAAAAAAAACTATGCCAGCTGACGTGTACATCAGGGTTGTTAATCGGTTTTGTACTTTCGACTTTCGCAAGTAATAATATTATAACGTTCATTAGCGTAGAGGTAAACCTGTGGCCGTATTCACCAATCCTCGCGAAGATACCTTCCCGCGGGAAGGTAGAGCACGAAAATGGTGTGCTGGGTCGGGACGCTTTTTTAGCTTCCCGCGACATTGGTGAATACGGCCACAGAACAACATCATCATGAAGTATACATAAATAGCATATTGCTAATACGAATCTCTAAGCGTCAATTTCGATTTTTTTCATTTTGACATTTTTTGAGACGGATCACGGATTTTAACTACGCACACACACCCTTGTTTAGCATGACCCTTTCTCATGAACAAACATTGTATAGTGTATTTTTGAAGACGTTTATTTCAGGTTTGCGTTGATGGAAGAAAAGGTGATCTTGGCCTGGGTTCTTCGACATTTCAACATTTCTTCTCTGGAACGTCGTTTCGAAGTCAGTCTTTTAAACTATTATCTAATTTTGTCATGGATGCCATTACAATCTTCACCACCTTTTCATACCAACACCTCTCGGTTGTGTCATGTTTGAAGTTGATCGTGCTTTCAATTCTGACACTCCTCTTCGTTTTGGGAGAATTCTTTGTCTAACCGTTTGGTTGGTAACTTAACCGGTTTTAGGTAACCTTTTTCGGGTTATCTGAGTAGGTAACCTGTTGGTAATCTAAAATTAAACGCCGGTCGCGTGTATATCTAACGTTTTTATTGTTTTTATCGCTAGTTGAACGGTAACCGAAGTTTGGTTTCAGGTCACTTTCCGATTACCTGATGTAATTGTATTACTGTATTTCAGGCTCGTCCGAAGATTGAATTGATTATCCGGCCCATGAATGGAATTCACGTGAAATTGGAGAAGCGAAGAGATGTCTTGTAATTGCGATTTTGTCGTGGTTTTCATTTGTGATCAAGTGTTTTATAGAAAGATTAGTTTTCAATGTACAGTTTGTACATTTACTTGTGCTTTCCTCAGTCCTGATCTGTTTTACCATTTTCCCAAGTTGTATACGTTTTATTCATGTTTTACCAGTGTCTTATCTAGATTGTTACAAGATGTTTATTCATTTGAAATATCTTTTTTCTATTAGAGTGCGCTTAATAATTTATAGATATCTAGATGTTGTTCTGTGGTTTGAAAGTCTTGATCTCTTATACGTCATTCAAAAAGTCTTATAATCTCATCGGACTACTCATTGTTTGTAACATTGTAACAATTTCGCGCGTTAATGTAAAAATAGAACATTTATAGAGAATTATAATTTCAGCTTTATTACGATAAATCATTGTTTAAGACCAGCAAAACCACAAACTTTTCTCTCAATATACGACGTTCCGCACACGACTCAAAGCGCGGTCTGCGGCGAAAATCCTCTGCGCGCAGCCTGCGCGGACCCCGCGCGCAGTCTGCCGGCAGTTAGCAGCCTACGGGCAGCCTGCGCGCAGCCTGCCACCAGTTAGCAGCCTACGGGCAGCCTGCGAGCAGACTGCCCCAAATTTATGAAGAAAGCAGCCTGTCGGATCTGCCGGCAGACTGCGCGCAGGCTGCCAGCAGACCGTTTAAAAGTAGGTTGATGAACACGCGTCCTGAATAACCGAATCCGGGTGAAAGGGTAACCGGGAAAGGATAGTAGGAAATTCTAGGTAACCGGAATACCTGACTGACCCGCTTACCTAGGTAAACGGGAATCAAACCGGGGGTGATAAGAAACCGGAGACCGTAACAGGTCAGAAATATTGGGTAACCGTGGATGATAAGGAACCAGGAATTATCGGGGACCATGAAACTTGGAGAACCGTGACTCTTAATGGGCCCGGAACCGGCTAACTCCACAATCAACCGTTTTTGATTTCGAGTAGGTCGAGTAGGGAGGTAACCGGAAACTAAAATCCGGTTACCATTGAAACTAAGACTAAAAACCAAGTTTTAGGACAAATTGAAGGGTAACCTGTTTTTTTTTGTTTCAGGTTTACTTTGCGATTTCCTATCCAGGTAACCGGAAAAAAGGTTACCAAAAACCCCGGTTAGATATAGATTTCACCCCGGAACCCTAAGAAACCGGGATATTGATGGAAACGTTAAAGGACTATGAGTCTCAATAAACCGGGAATCCTAGGTAACCCAGGCCTATAGAACCGTGGCTCATACGGACTCGGAACCCAATAGAGCCGAGTATCTTAGATAACCGGCATGCTTAGCATACTACAGAACCGGGAATGATAAGCAATTGGGAGTGCTAACTTAAATTAGTTAACCAAAATTTCCGTTTAAAAAATACTACAATACAAATACGACCATTTTATAACTGTTTTGGATTTGAAGTCTTAAGCAGGACAATATACGGGGTTAATGAAAATACTTAATTTCAAACGTTCTCGTTACAGTGAAAAATTCAATGTTTATCTCCATATTTTGTTCGCTTCCTGTATTTTCAATCGAAGCTGGTTCTCAGCAAGGTACGCGACGAATGACAGGTCACCGACTGTCGAAATCACCGACATGTCGCGACACAAACGGAATCGCGGGCTTGAAACTGATAATTACGTATCTAAGCTTATGTTAATGAACTTTAACTCGATGGAGACTACATAGTGTGATATTCTACAGTGATCAGACTCAAATAGGTTCAGTATAACTTTTATATAAAGCTCTTAAAACTCGCCAAAATGCCAAAATGAGTGAAAAGTCAAACTTGACGAAAAAATACTTTAAAAATGAGAATGGAGAGTTTATAGGAGAATTCACTATTTGTTCATCAAAGTTGACCATTCATTCTACCCCTCTCCACTCAATTGTTCGGAGAATACGAAATTCTAACACTCATAATCGATAATGAAAAACACCACTATTAACCGTTTGGTGATTGCATTGGGCGCCGCGAACCCGTACAGCTTATATTCAGCTTTTATCAGTCAATACTACATACTATTGTACTATATAAACTTTGATTACATATTCTGTTTACATACTTTCATCGTTAGCAACTACTACTTTCAGAAAAACTGTCAGAAACGAACTACAACCGAGTGAAATTCAGTATATAGTAGGGAAATCGTGTTAAATTGAGTGAAATATGTCAAATTCACTTCCAATTATCAAATAAGCTAGGAAGTACATATAAAAATGATCACCATTCCTCTTTTCTCTCACAATAGCGAAAATTTTCTGATATAAATGAGGGTATAACTGAAAAAATTTGAATAATTTTTCCCGCCGTCGCGACATGTCGGAGCCTGATTCAGCACAGAGTTCTCACCGGGCGCACTAGAGCGCGCCTGGATGGCGTCTATGAGTTCGACCGCCCCGCGAGCACGCACGCGCGTAGCTACTGTGTTTTTAGAGCATGATTAACTTTTCACGAGCGCGCTAAAATCAGTCATTTCCCTCTTTAGAAATCACGAAAAAGAGCGTAATTGATGAGTGCAAAGAACGCAACAAAAGATATTGTAATGCACTAAAGAAAAATTGATTTATAGGTAAACAACGAATAAGATAGTGCGAACAGAACAGAATATAGAACAACAATGTAACAACCAGAATAACAACCATAGAAAAGCACAACAATCAGATCATTTTCCACGAGATAACAATATCAACAATATCAGTTTATCTTCTGAGTGATTCCAGCGGGTCGTCTTCGTCGTCTTCCAGTTCTGCTTGACGATCTGCCTCGTACTGAGTGGCAGTGTCCAGAACGATTTGCGCAGCCTCTTCAGAGACGGTCAATCGACGAACATTCCTGAAACGTGGCATATCAATGCATTTTATTATGATCGATGAATGAAATTTTATTATGATTGATAGTTGTATGATAGAACAGCCTTTGTATTAATGGAGAACCGATCCAGGATGCAAAAGAGAGCATTACACGTCTAACCGAAAATGTAATTTGGGTAGGCTTTGTCGGTGTAATGAGTGTGACAGTCGTATAGCATTCCATACAACAAGAAGAATCAGTCGATTTGCTCCATGCGGTTGGATAAGAAGTACAAAGTGATGCTAACAATCGTAATAGAAGTACAACAAGGGTGGAACATAGGTTAAAACTCACATTTCTTGCATCACCTCGGGGAACACTCCGTTGTAGTGTAGAGCCTGTTCCGGTTGCAGGTTTTCGGAGACTAGCTGCACGAGAATAGCACCTTGGTCACGAAGGAGACTGAAAAAGAGAGAATACAATTAACGCAAGCAGACTGAAGAGTAAGGATGCCGTATAATTGTTCTATATAACGCGTCCATTTTGGACTCTTGAATCGCGTGAACTCTTGAACTTCATTTTTTTTGTTTCCATAGAAAAACAGTCACGCAGCCATTAATGAAAGATGAAAAAACGGAATAAATAACAGCACTGACCGATTCGCCGAAACTACAGCTTCTAGGCCCCTGACGTTGTCGAGATTCCGCCGAAATTGTTGAGTCAGCTCACGCTGCGCCTGGTCATTTTGAGCATCAGCTCTTTCGGCGAGGGCGCGATTGTCAAGGGCGGTTTCTTCCGTTTTTCTAAAATGAAATCATTCAACTCTCCACATAATATTCATTAAAAAACGTCCGAAAAGTCAATGGGAATCAAGGATAGGAAGACGGAAACTCAAATAATCTGGGAATTAGGGATAGATATGAAGACTGAAACTAGGCTCGAAATCAGGAATCATAAGTTATTGGAAATGCGCTGAAATGAAAAATACATGCAAGTGTTAAAAACATGGGACAAACCGGATTCTTTCATGCAGTGATTGAATCTCCTTCACATGTTTGCGCCTCTCGGCGTAGACATCTTTCTCCTGATTTGCCATCTTCGTCTCGAGCTCCCTTGAAAAAGACAACAATGAATGAGACTCCAGGAACAAGTAATACCTCTGCGAGAGCTTATCACATCTGACTCATACGTAGAATAGTACCTATTCGGGGCAAAACAACGAGCATGCGCACACCGGAAAGTGAGCCTGCGTGATTCAAAAAGGCGTTATAAATGTTATGTTCGACCACTGTACGAGTTCTGCTCGTTTCTTCAACCAAAAAAAAACGAAGCGTAAATATAAATACTCACGAATTTTTGCTGGTCAAGTCCATGGCGCGTCTCTCGCCGGTCTCTACGGATTGCTCCATATCTTTCATTTTGGATGAGAACGAACTGAAATATGGATTTATACAACACAGGACTATTCATGTCCAACAATATCTCATGATTCTACTAGTAGCAAGTTCTTCAACCAGAAAACGTAAAATAGGAAATAATGTCACCAATACAACCGGAAGAAAACGTAAAATGAGATGTCAGCAATGGAACCGAAATAAAACGTACCGGTATTCCTGCGCATGTTTCTCTTCGAGAGAAGAGATTTTTGTGACGAGATTGCGATGATCTTCTTGAAGATTGAGGAGTTCCGCAGCTTTCCTGAAAAATGCGCAGTGCTACTAAGTAGGGAAATTCATCAACGCTAAAAGTATAAAAACATCTTACTTTTCCATAGAATATCCGAGTGGAAAACTTGTAGTGAGAAAACGACTTTGCTAAAACTAACGTTGAACAATCATTGATTTTCCTCTTGTAACGAGCAGCTTTAGCCTCAGCCTTCTCCAATTTGCGAACAAAGTCATCGTTCCTCCGCTTTTCTTCTCTGAGCCTCCCTTTCTGCTGGCTGAAACAACACACAAATGAGATTTTCCTGTTATCGGCAGCACATATGCAAAAATGGTAATAAATAGACGTAGGGTAATAGGCTTGAAATAATCAATTAATAATTGTACGAGACGGAACAAACCTTTTTTCCTCCGTAATCCGGGCGACTTCCTGGCTGAGATGTTCCACCTCCGTGTTTTTCTTAGCCAATTCCTCACCATGTCGACCCGCAGCTGCTTGCAATCCACCAATCTCGGTTTCGATGGTTCTGTGAATGTGGAAAATATAATAAAATATCCTTACACTAATGCAGCAATGCCACTTGAATCAAAACAGCAATACCACTTGAACTAATTCCATTCCGGAGTTCAGAGTTGAAAACGATTTCGATATAAACTAATAAGTAGTTAAAACGATTTAGATAAATGAACTAATAAGTAACCAACTAGTTATCCAATTCATGATAGACGGATAAGAAGAAAACTAACAAAAACACTCACCGGTACGCTGCTTCCGCTTCTCTTTTAGATTTCAGACACTCATCTAGTCGATCGTCCGCCCTCTCTCTTCTTCTCGCCTCGTCGCGCACCTCACGTTGCGAGGTGGTTAGATTTCTGGATTTAATCAGTGAACTTCACGATTGCACAGAAACCCGTCGCGAACTCCAAGTAAAGCAAAATGTATATCACGAAATTGCCGCGGTTGCACAGAAACCCGTCGCGAACTCCAAGTAAAGCAAAATGTATATCACGAAATTGCCGCGGTTGCACAGAAACCCGTCGCGAACTCCAAGTAAAGCAAAATGTATATCACGAAATTGCCTCAACCAACCTCTGCAGAGCTTGGATCCTATTTTCCTGATTTCCGGAAAAACGATGATTGTTGGAGTATCCGGACATCTGAACAAATAAAATGAGTACGAATGCAAAATAAAAAAGTTAATAAGTGATAGCTTAATGAAATATGTAAGAATTCATTTCTGTCCAATGTCGAACAGATGGTTGCCAAACGCCATCGCGTCAGACATGGAGTGATACCTAGACATCTGATTGCGGACTCCAGCAAAACGAGCATTCATGCGGTTCATGTAAGCATGAAGAGACTCGATGGCCTGCTCCGACATTTTCCCCCAAGTCCCCGTTCTCTCAACAAATTCTACCACATGCTTGATCATACAATGCAATTTCGGAGTAACAGAAAGCTTAGGGTTGGCTTCCTTGAGATGATACAACATTTCAGGAATTATTTCGCGCATCCTATCTATTTCGGAGGGGGTGAGGAACCCAGAATGAGCAAAGCCCTGCAATTCACCGAGAATTTCCATGTACTTGATGAAGTGATCTTTCTCATGAGAGTCTGGGAAAATAGACCAAAGGGCAGCCGCGTTCCCTTCGCGCAATAATTTCAAGGTATGGTTTCCTGTGAATTTCTGATGAAACGCTGAGCGATCGCCACCGCACTCACGATACTTTCTATCTAGTTCGCGCGTCTTAGCCCCAGTTCCGTCGTTTAGCGCCGAATTCAAAATATTGACGTCATCCTGGAGTTTGTTATGCTTAACTCCCGATTCAACCAGACATTTTCGTAGATCCTCAACCTCTGTTTTCACGTATTCAATTCTTTGCTTCAGGGATACATTCTCACAATCGAAGCAAACACAGCCCTTCAGAGTCATCCTAAGGCCAGTTTCAGCCGATATTTGTCCAACGCACTCAAAGTGAAAGTCGCCCTTACACAAAGTACACACGTCCCACATTCGACGATCTATGTCATACGCTCTACGATCCCTCATGACGCAATTGGCGCCAGCCATACAAAGTCGCTCTTGTGAAGTGCCAGACTTGGTCTTGGGAGGCTCAATCACACGATTTTCTATGGCAAGCAAAACCGTGTGCACTAGTTCGGACCGTTTCAGGTCGTCCTTAAACGTCTGCATGGTGCACAACTCAGACTTCAAATCCTTTCTGAGCCCCGCCAACTGAGCTTTCTGAGCTCGGGTGGTAACAAGGGAGCCACTCACAATAACGCTGTTAGAATCAACCTGAGAAGCTGCCGCCTCGAGAGCTTCGAACGCAAAATCCCCTAATCCCATGAACATATGGAGAGAAGGCCGGACGACGTTTTCGACAGGAATATTGGGAAACAGCACACTGGAATTTAGATAGACCCCGTTAGCGCCAGTAACTGAATCCGCGGAATAGGATTCGATTGTCCGAGAAACACTAGAGCTATTCGGATTCCATGTGGAAATATCTCTACATTTGCGATCAGTACAAAATAAGCAGTCATGTGTTGCGCTCGCACCTTTATGCCCAAAACAGGAATACAAAAAGGCGAAATCGCCCGTCAGGAACCAGCGAATTTCAACCGTGATCACCTGACCATCGAGCCTATACGACAATAGTTTCAGATTATTGATTTCATCGACAACATTGGGCAAGCATTTCAAGATATTAGCTTGCTTATCCTCACCGTGATATGCGCCGCACAACGTTATGTTATGATATGAATTAGTCGACTCAACGTTTGCAATCATCACTCCTAGTTTTGTATCCGAGCCGCCTTTATCCGCGATAACGCACAACCAAATTTTGTCCTCAAACTCATCACCCCTCAGAAGTTTGCCAGAATCTGATAGCGCCTGGAGTCGTAATTCGAGCCTTCCTCTTAGATTATTCAATTCAATCACGGGCACAGGCTTGGCATCAGCATCCGTCACCGAGGAGACAGTATACATCGATTTCATGCTGTGTTTGTCAGCTTGCTTTTGAAGCTGCCGAACCGAAGCCAGCACTTTGAAGCCACAAACTTCGCGCAGCATACGCTTGATGTTTCGATACTTAGTATAGCTGATGTCAAACTTTTGTTTGAAAATCAGAGACTGATACGCGGTAAACTTGGAGAGAGAGGCTTCGACGCCGGGACCGTTCATGAAATCCGCAAAATCGGAAAGGAAAACGGAAATCACTGAAGGATCATCACTGACACATAACTTTAAAACAACTTCTTTCAAAGAAGAGAAGCGAGCTTTACGAATCCGCGCGTCCAGGAGACAATCATATGACTTTCTTAAGCACGGAGTTTGATCTTGTTCGGAAGAAGCTGCGACGTCTCGAAGATCCTCGACCTTGGCCTTAGCGCGCAATTCCCTTTTCCTTGTCAATTGAACGTTATTGCGCGCCTCCTCCAATTTACTTTTCAGCTTATCTATGTGTTGATCCTTGGTTGCCATATCAATAGAATGCCCGTATTTGAGCTGCGCAATCTCAGCTTTACTAGAATTAATGATGGCGTTCAATCGAGCTATCTCCACGTGCGCTTCGCGAAGTGCTCCAGGCCGAGTTGGAGTAGTGAGAAAATCGGATGCGCCGCATCCAACCGGTTCCGTTTTGACAAACACGCCTTGTGCCGACTTTTTGTAAACAGAAGGTCTCTTGAATACGGAGATGGCAGTCGCACCGGATGGCGTCGACATATCCGTAACGCGGCCAGGTGTTGTAGGCAACACTCTCAAGGGTGACGCATCAACAATGGAAGACCGTTCGATAACTGCCGAATCCTGAACCGGGTCAGCAACGCTCAACGTTGCTGTAGGAGTTCGAGCAAGAGTCAAGCCTGGCAACGCCGAAGGACCGCCAGTACGAGTCGGCTCCCTAAGGGGCAGAAGAAACACAGACGTCCCGCCATTTCCATTCAGACTTGAAGGAGAGTGAAACAGTGCTTTCCGGACACTTCCGTCCTCATTACGAACTAGGAGCTGAACTTTCTTAGTCGGCGCAATGTTCTCCGCCATTTCACTATAACCATAAAATAAAATAAAACCACGAATAAAGAGCTTTATTAGTTCGTTATTGATTATCCCATTTTAATATTTCATGGTGGTGGGCGCCGCCTACCATCTACTTTACTTGATATACACGCGCAAGGTTGAATTAGATACTACCAGACAAATAATAATTGAAGAAAGTAACATATATAATTATGAAAAAAATGCTTCTTTTGTTATTTTTCATCCTAGAATAATAAAAAACGACTACACAGTCGTTTCGCGTATGGATTCAAATACAAACTAACCTTAAAGTCGGAGAACTATTGATAGGCGGAAGGAGATCGCGGTACGAATAATACGCTGCAAAGAGACAATTGAGAAATATTTAGAAATAGGCAGTTAGCGAACGTAGCATTCAAATCGAAAAAAATTAATAACCGTCATTAGTTAGCTAAACTAATAAGTTAGCTAGTTAGCTAAACATTAGTTAGCTAAAAAAACTTTAAGCTTCCAATTTATAATGCAGATGTTATAACAAATCCTGAACCTGACAAAAAACACCAGCTACGAATAGTAATCTTCTATGATCTATGAACCTTAATGTATGACTATAGCTGGACTACTAAATAATACACTAACTAAGATTTGTTTGATACTAACACCTAATAACTAATACCTAATATAAGATTTGTTCGTTTTCCAATAAGCTACTACTTTCACAAAAGGGTGAAACTGTCTATCTAAAATTATCTCGAAATGAAACTCACAGGCAACACGAGTGTCCTCTGATTCACACAAGCCGAGAAGCGGTGATCCGAATCTGAAAATGCAAAACTGAACAAAATAATATGAGTTGTTTGCTATCTAGCATAACATTAATAAACAACAATAATAACTAGACTTCAACTTCATTCATAGCTAGTATAACAGAGAGAGAGAGAAGGACAAATGCGAAAGCGAAAAAATATTAATTCTTTACTTATTATAAGAGGAAAAGCAAAAGCGTAACTATAAGCTTTAAAACATAATAGGACACAATGCAACAATTTTGAGAAGAAATGGGATTTATAAAGAACATAGACTATTGCTAACTGCAACAAACTAATGTTTTTACTTCATCTGTCAGAATGAAAAAACAAAGAATGTAATACGAAAGACAAATTGCATTTTTTTATTGATCAAAATCGTAACATTCGAGGGAGCACAAAATTCTGACCACACACAAATGAACTATTAATAATTGTTTAGTTCTGTTTTTGTTTCTTTGAGAAATAGAAGAATGGAAAGCAGAATACACCACAACATTTGAGAAAAGAAGCAAGAAGAAGAATTTCTAATGCCCTAAATTCTATAAATCTAGTCCAAATTATTTGCTGCCCAGACATCCAGGCAGTATGCAGTATGTGCCTACTGCCGCGAGGGCGCGGTCTCGCCACGACAGTTTTTCGGTTGTGCTCCTGCTGCATACTACTCTCAAAAAATAGGTTGTCCGAGAATGCTGTGTCAGGAATTTCGACAGTCGGTGCGATTTTCGACTGTTTTGGCGTTTATGTCGGTGGCTGTCATTGACACAAAAGCTGCCGAGTTTGCTCACGGGCAACACAAACCGCGCCCCAGCTATACCGTACTGGGTGCATTGTTGCAGACCTTTATTGAGCTAATTTTCGAAATTCGCTAAATTCTTGTTTTCTTTTTTATCGTTTCAAGTTTATTTAATTATTTCTGTTATCCTATTTTAGTTAAGCTCATGACTAATGAATTTTTGAGTGATTCTAACTCCACTAACTACTGTAGAGCGCAAAAAATGGGTTCATAGGTAACATTTTAGGCCAGACATAATATGTTAGTTTATTTTTCTCTAATATTAGATGTTACGCGTTGGGATGTTTTATTTTACAGTTCTAGATGCTGGTAGTATGTTTGTCATTAGTAGTAGAACGCGGAATTTTTTCTCTACTCAAGGCCCCATTCAATTTTTGCGACATTTGTTGGTTATTAATCAGTCCTGATACTTCCTTTTGCGCTCTGCTTATGGCATTCGGTTCTTATTGAATACTTTACTAGTCACTGATCGATTCACCGGGGATAAATGTTCATCCATTTTCAATGTGCTGTGCTGAGATTATTTGGTTTACTAGCATTCATCGTCATTATTATTGCTCATTTCAGGTAGCCTGGACGTGACTGCCGCGGGAGATCGTCATGTAGTCTGCAGTGCGGCTTTTTAAGGTTGGTTTTCATGAGTCTAACCTAGCGCAAACTCGTCCTTACAAAAATGAGAATACGGATGTGCAGTAAACTTGAGAAATACTAAACAGATTGATTTTTTATACAACTTGACAGCTGATTTCGGAAGGTAAACAGCTGAGACGAACTGTCACACAAGGTTCAGGATTTTGTGACAACTCATCTCAACTGTTTTACAACAAAACTGGCTGTAACATACTTTTAATTTGAATATATTCTCCCCTCACTGTGAACTGTGAGTACGCATGTATAGCAATATCTTAAACGCAAAGTATAACTTCTGATGTCGAAATTGAGGTCAAACAACTTAGTTAACTTAGTTTATTCAATGGGAATCAATTTATCGCTATTTCATGTTGTTTTTCGGCTTCAAATAAAAAAAAAGCTCCCGGTCTACGGAGCTGATTATCTCCTACAGCTTTTATAAACTATGTATTTCTGAATATGTATTTAGTTCGAAAATGACCTTAATTTGTCGTGTAATCTCAACTTGTTCTTCATTTCAAGCAACTATTGCTGGTTTTAAATACATTTCACCAAGGCCTCTCATAAAGGGGGGAGTCGCGAACAAATTCTTGTGAAAAGTAGGGGTCGCGAACTGTCAACTAACGATTTTCATACAAAATCAGCTATTATCGTACGGAAATTAGTTGAATATCGCCGTTTTGGGGTCGCGACACGAGAAAACACGAGAAAGGTCGCGGGAATTTTGAAGGATTAAGAGGCCCTTGGCGGTGTATGTTTCAATATCGTGAACAGTTTTAAGGCCGGTTTCTGATAACAAGTTATTCTATACTTTCAGATGTGATGGAGTCTACCTCTCTCGTTACGAAATCCAACGTGAATTTACGAGAGAATCTTCGGTCCGGATCCACCGGCTAAAACTTCTGGGTCAGTTAATTTTCTTTTGTTGTGCTTGTTCATATATTTGTGATCGTGAGCTTCATAAAGGTTACGAGCTGGCATCAGCTGTTTTATCGTGCGGGCAAAATATTATTTTTAGTGGTCTGTGGATGAGGTGGGTGTGTTAGTTAACTTTTGATCATGAATTTCCATCGGCATTGGAGTCAGGTCGGACTATTTGAATGAATTTGCATAAAAAATAGACAAAAATTCTAGTCTTCGGCGGAAAAGTAGTTCGTTTTTCGATTTTTTGTTTTTTCATCTAAGTTTAGTGGATGACTTTGGAGTTGATAATCAGTTGTGATTGTGGTGTTATGGATAACACCGGTCTTTCCGTGACGTTATCTTTAAACTATTGTACACTTTTAGGGTTTTATTTGGTTTGATATTATATTCTTCAAACTTTTAGTGCGTCGTCTCACGAGATGTCGAGGAGGGTTGGCAGTTGCAGTTACGCTGGGAGACGATAGCGATAGGTGGAACACCGAATTAATACAGGTATGACTATTCATTGTTTTCGGTTTTCGCGTTTGGTTTACAACAAAATGAAGGATCCTGTTTTTAAAAGTATATGATTGACCACCAAGATACGCAATTTGGAGTGAAAGGTTATCGCTTTGAAAAACCGCTTTGAGATTGGTCCATTTTCTTGAATTATAGTTGAACGTTAGACTCACTGGTGATTCAATTCAACTTAGCTCATTAGCTGTACCCACACACCAGAAAGTTGTAATTATCCTTTCAGTCCTGAACAAACCCATTTTCCGCTTACCTTACACATTAGGTGAAACTTCATGATAATGTTTGAAAAATTGCGAAGTTTTTGCCAAAAATGGGCTCTTTTTCAAATTTATCTAGCTCTATGAGATCTCAATGTCCTAATCTAATTTCTACAGGTCAGTTTGCGCAATATGACAGAATTTACTGCGCACAATTCTTAGTTTAAAGAGATAGTAGGACTGGCGACAGCCATGTGCACGGCGATTAGCTTAGTTTTACCTCAAACAGACAATTGACGGCTCATTTTTTATTCATCATCCTTTTTTTCACTATGTCATTTTTTCTAGGCTTGCGAGCCAGTGGACGCCATTCTCCAGTAGACTCCGGCTCAAATTCCACTCTCAAAGCTACGTGGTATTCTGGTATTCAATTGAAGGTTCTCCCCCCATCCGTATACGATCAATTATACGGTGAGTCTCGTTATATCCGAACTTTCCCAACTTGTTATCACACTGTGATACATTCTGTGCCAATAGTTCTCAGGCCGTTTGTGACATAAAACGTAGTCACAGGAATATTTCAATTCATATTCCAATATTTTAAATAGGTGGATTTTGGGGGATTCTAGTGAAAGCAATCAGCTATCGAGATCATGCAGTTGTCTCTGAAGTTTCTGTTTTTCAAATTTTCTTCCCATCAACTTTGACCGTTTCAGGACCTATGCTTGCGATGGAAGCTACTCTGATTCGGGTGTCTTCATTTGAGCTCGCAGAGGAGCGGGCAAAGTGGACAATTGATTGGCTGAGTATTTTGAGTTCAACATTCTTTGTCAGTTTATAGTTTTCTTCGGTTATTCATATTAGGCATACTTGCACTGGTAGGCTAGCCGAACTTGTCATTTGTGAATAACCTTTGATCATCACAAATTTTACATTCACATTGCATTAAACTTTCGCTACACCTACTCTTGTCGTTACAAATCATTCTTCACTTCTAGGTCACGCTACTGTGACTCTTCGCTCATTAGAATTCAGTTTGTTAGACTTTTAACGACTTATTCATTGTTACTTAGTTAACTTTCCTCAGTTTTTTTTATTTTATGTTCATTCTGGTTGAGTTTTGATACTTTGAATAGTTTGCATTTCGAGCATGTGCATTGTTTTCGCTCGTGTTGTTTTATTAGAGGAACTCAAATGAAAATTCCCTCAAAATGTTCGTTTTTGTGAAGAAATAGGTCCTCTCAGTCGCAGCCTGCGCGCAGCCTGCTGGCAGAGAGCGGAGTAAATGCGGCCTGCGCGCAGTCCGCGCGCAGAAAGGGGCGGGTACAGGCGTCGCCGCTGCACAACGCGCCCATCTGCGCGCGGGCTGCGCGCAAACGGCCCTTATCTGCGCCCTGGCCGGTGGCGGGCCGCGCTTTGAGTCGTGTGCGTCCAAATTTCAGAAAAAGAACTAACTGAGAGTGAAAATGCAAATTGATGACGTAATACGTTCGCAATAACATCGTACTATCATCTATGACCATCTAGAGATCGGAATTGTCGCAAAGTTGTTTTTCTTCAGTTCAATCGAACAAGTTTCTTTTATCTAATATTGTATGATTACATAGCAGAAGACTGGTGACATTTTCACTGGAATTCCAACACAACTTATGATGGAAGGCTATTTGAAGAACTGACCAAGAACAATGAAAAACTGGCGAGAAATACTTGAAGTTTTGAATCTATTACTGTATTGTAAGCAGCTGCGTCGTACTCATATACGACTAGGAGATCAGGACGAAACTGAAAACATGTCATATGTTATCACAAGTTATCCATTTTCTTCAAACGAAGTTTCACATTTTATCGTAATGGGCTACGGTAGTGACCGCTCCTGAAATATGAAAGAGCTTCCCAAGGGAAACTAATATATCGAACTATCGAACTTAGTTTGAATACGGTTCACAGCTATTTGCCTGTTTTCACAGGAGCGCCGGTTTCCCTGAAATTCCCCGATTTTTTCCCTGATTCTTCCTCAATCGTTCCGGGATCATTTCGCGAAATGATCAGAGCGAAAAGAAGGTGAAAACAGGGAAAAATCCCGGGAATTTCCCGGTTGTCACCTTACAATTTCTCAGTAACTTCTCAGAAATTTTTCACACGTGATTGAAAAAACTAATAAGATATTTTTCTTGGTAAAAGTATTTTTCGAAAATGTTATCAAAAATATATTTTCTTGAAAAATATTTTTTTAAAAAATGTTTTTCAAAATATTAATAATATATGAAGAGAATAGAAGTGCATATTTCATTAGTAAAAACTTCATGAAATGAACTTCATTGTAGCATCCCTATCGATATTTAGACCTCGATGTTGAGCTGATAATTTCCAAAATATCAAATCACGGCACCCCTGGCCGCGCCGTATCTAGTACGGGTTACGCGATTGCCGCGGCGAAAGGCTTATTCATGCTCTTTTTCCGATGCTTTTCCCCGATTCTGAGTTACCCTGAAATTATCGAGAATTTGTAGGGTATTTTATCATATTTTTCCCGCACTTTTCCCTGATACTGAGTTTCCCTGAAATTTCCGAGAATTTGTAGAGTTTATACCTCCATTTCACCCTGAAAATACCTTGAACGTTCTCGGGGATTACCCGGAAATTCCATTTCCCCGAAACACCCTAGGTTTTTCCGGGTGCCCAATTTTCCAATGTTGACGCGCGCTTACGGCACGATGGAGAGTCAACAATTGGAGGCGTATCACACAGAGGAGAAGGATCATCAGTAGCTATTTGGGTAACTTCAACAGGGACGGGACTTTGGATAGCAGGTTGATCATCAAAATGAATTTGGGTTGTACGAGTAGATATAGAGTTTGGAGATGGAAATGCGGACACAAGATTGGAAACGACATTTCTGGTCTGTTCAACTAACTCCATTTCAATTGGCAGAATAGGATTGGCAGACGGTGTTGGTGTTGTAGTTTGGTCGGTGACCTCAGCTCGGGCGGCGTCTCGTTTCGATTGTCTGGCGAGGAATCCGGCCTTCCGCTGTTCCGGGGTCTCGAACTTCCGAACATGAAAAGTTGACATAGAAGCATCAGACTTCATTGCAGTAGAAAGATCAATAAGACGAGGAAATGGAATACCATCTTTGATAGATACTTTGAGTGGACGAGGTAAACCATCTTGACGAGGCTTACCCAAACGGTGAAGAATGGAAATATTAGATGGAGAGACGGATACCAAATTGAAAACTGCATTCACCCTTTTCTTTGTTGAAGAATCCTCTGGTAGGCCATAAATAGTGAGACAGCGACGATCATTGAAGTGGTGAAGTTGGGATTGAATAATAGTGGGTAGAGATTGGGTCAGAGAGTCGAGTTTGGAATTGAGTGTTTTGATTTCACTCAAAAGGGTGGAAAAATGGGTTCGAAGTGGTACCATTTTTGGACGAGGCGATGGCATGGTAATCAATCGAGAGGGGTCACCTCACACGACCGACACAAATGGTGGGAAATTAGTTGCTTTTATCAGTTCTCTTAAAACGGTCCCATGACTTTTATTATATGGATTGTTTCACCCAGATGAACGGTAGAAATTTGTACACCTCATTCAGCCAATTGATCGCGATTTCTTTGTCCATTTCGGTGAAAGAGTCCATAGAGTGTCCATGAATGCTACACGTAGATACAGTAGTACTACCGTAACCCTAAAAAATGTGTTATATTAATTGAAAACGTTCCGGTCAAAACGTAGCGAATCGATTTTTATCGCATTAGTAATCCATCATACATATAGTTCGTTTCATCCCTACTGAGACCCATTGGCATCGTGCCAAGATTTTTGAGTGACTTATTCTTAGAGCAGACATACGTATTCTATGAACCTTTTTAGTCACGTGTTCTTATGGAACTTAAAACATCTAACAGATATTTGCAGTTATTTGAAAAACTCCAAAGTGGTGAAAATTAGCTTGGAAAATTTGTCTCAGTCTCAGTAGGAATAACCGGAACTATATATCATAATTTAACCTCAACAAGCATTTGTCTCCAGGTTCTATTCAAATTCCGTTCATTGTTGAGAGGATATTTCAATATTTATTCAACACTTTCATGTACTCGACACATCGTACAAAAAACTGATGTGTCACATGGTGTTCTCTGAACTTCTTGCTCCTTGTGCTTTTTGAACGAGGAAGAGCCGAGGTTCAGAGCGCAAGGGAACAATGCTAGGATTAGTGTGAGGATACGAATCATTAACAATAATTCAAAAAAAAAGATCGGAGTTCTTTACGTACCTATCTCGCTCACTTCTAGCTGAATCCGACTGTCAGTATATACAACGTTACATTATCATATTTGACAAGTGAATTTGAACTCACGTTTTGTATATGACAACCAATGTGTAGGAAGTCGGTAATCGGTCCGCTACAGTAACCCCCAAACAACGGAATCGTGGTGGGACATAGGTAGTTGGCGCTCCCAGCGAAATCTGGGAAAAAAATTGCCATGCATTCTCTGCGCTAAATCGGAGAAAAAATCGGGGTATAACCGCGATATTACCGGGCAATTACTCGGGAAAATCCTGGAAATGAGTGTCGGGGAGAAAACGAGGAAAACTCTGGGAAAAATCAGAGAAAATCTTCAGAAATTTTTTTCGGGTCAGAGTGAGGACAAAACCGAGACATTTCCCAGACAATTAGGAACTATTTTGTTTTGAAGTTTTCAGTCATGTTCAACTTTGTAACACATACTGTCTTCAAATGAAGTTTATGTTCATAATAGTGATGAGGCCAAATATAGTATTTTTCATTCCTACTGAGACTCCTACAGTATGAATAGGACACTTCTAAGCCGTTTCATTTGCGTAAACATTATCGAAAAGGTAGAAATATATTTTATTCAAAGAGTGTTTATTCAAATTTTTCATTCAAAATATGTGCTGTAGGAGTCTCTGTTGGAATTGTGTGGATTATAGGGCTAAACTACTCGTTACAAAGGAAGGAGAACAGTAGGAGCTATCTCTCTCTCTTTCTCTCTATCTCTCTTTCTATCTCTCTCTCTCTCTGTCTATCTCCCCCTCGCTTACTCGCAAATAGATTTAAATATAGGTGAAAGTGGTCAAAATCTATAATGTGCTTATTACTCATCATTTGAGGGTTAAAATAAAAGTTTGATTCACATTCTATGGCGCTATAAAGCTGCTAAGCCTGAACAAGCTTTTTGCCGCTGCAATCGCGTAACCCGTACTAGCAATCGCGTAACCCGTACTAGGCCAGGGGTGCCCTGATTTGATAATTTGGAAATTATCAGCTCAACATCGGAGTCTGCAGATCGACAAGAAGGATGCAATGAAGTTTATTTCATGAAGTTTTTACTTTAATGAAATATGCACTTCTATTCTCTTCATCTATTGATATTTTTTAAAATATTTAAAAAAAATTTTTTTGATAATATTTTCTGGAAATACTTTTACCAAGAAAACAATCGTATAATCTAGAATGATAAAAAAAATCAAGGTGAAATTTTGCGGTTGCGGGAAATTTCTGGTGTTTTTCTTTGCTTTCTCTCGGTTTTCTCCCGGAACTTTCCCGACTTTTGCTGTAAATTTTCCCCATTCCAGCCGAGCGCATTTCGCGAAATGCGCCCGGCTAGAATTGGGATGGATCCGGGATGAAACCGGGAAGTTTCCGCGGAGTTTGGCGCCCAGTGGAATCATCAAAAGACACGTAAAAACACAATACGTGCCGGAGAATACCGGAAATTATCGACTATTTTGAACACAGATCTAATGAAACATACTGCAGTACTTCATCATAAAAACACTAAAATAGTTTGATAGCTTAGAAAAAGTTTATTCCGAACCCAAAGTTAACTCCACAACAGCTTCATAGATTTCTGAAACAAACACTATTATACCACACTTGTATGAAAACTGTAAAACTAACTTGTAGTATAGTCAAATACTGCTTGTAGACGCGTATTTCTGTCTTGCTGCGTCTTTGATATAGGTATACGGTAGCTATGTTTACTGGAATCGATAGGTAGCCACATTTCTGGAAATATTTCGGTTCTCACCCACGTGGAACTTCTCTAAAGGTAAATATGCCATTCGGTGCACTCACTCAGACGGACAACTAAACATCTTGCAAAAGCATTGATTCAATTGACATAGACTAGAGCTTCATAATATTATTCTATTATCCTGATTATTCTATTATCCTTATAACTATCTAAAAACTACTTGGTTACGATAGGCAAGGTGATCAAATACCTTGGAACACGTTGTGAGGACTAGTGAGCTCACAATGTGCTATGATTATTGAAAGGGAAAGAACGAATGAAACACTAGAAAGTGGTGTGAGAGAACGTTGATGTTTCCTGAATTGTATTCCCACAATTAATTGACCTCTGGCCTCTGGGAACGTTGTATTAGGATGACGACAGCGAAGTATACTTCAGAAATACAGGGTAGCATGTTTTGTACGCACCCTCGATTTTTTTCAAACGTGACATCACCTAGATACTTAGTCGGACAGAATAGTTATCACCATTCTTCGGTACACTCCATCAGTAGGAAATCAAAACTTTCTGATCTGATTCTAAGACATTTCATTGGTTCTTCTCTGGAACCGAAGTAGTTTCTCCTAACTTCTATCTGTTTTGGTCATATGTGTTTGATCTACCATTAGTTCACTCCCGTTTGAACCCGTTAAAGACAGACGATTATTCAGTTCCATCCCAACGTTTCAGTCCTCTAAACTGCAATACATTTTTCAATTGCAGTGTGAAGGACCGTTGACACGAGATTGGTCCACATAATCGTCTTTCTTCGAGATCACTTGGTCGTGCTGGAAAATAACTGTGCTCTCAATTGTATAACAACAATTATAACAATTATAACAACAATAATTATAACAACAATTATAATAATAACAACAATATAACGGTATAACAATAACAATTGTATAATTGTTAATGCAAAAATCGTAATTCTATAACACTCCTTACTTTACTCTTACTTTTTCTGCATTTGGAAGAAGTTTTGACCATTTATAAATAGAACATAATCAACATATTGTCAAGTTCAAGAAAAAAACCAGAATAGTATCGAAGTAAACTGTATTTCAGGCTCGTTTTTGTAGCGGTCTCGTCGAGAGAGTGTGGAGGTTCGAGAGACGCAGATGTTCCAGACTGTCTGTGGCATCAGTTACCTTTATGATCTTTCATTTTTGTGATTGGCCAATCGTAGAAAATTAGCGCCAAGTTTTTGTAACCCTTTTCAAGTTACCTGATAACTTGAAACCTGAAAGTAACCTGGAGTAAAGTGTTTAAAGTGTGTGTTCACCGTTTGAACTGACATAAAAACCCAAATTTGCTTTAGATTGAAGGGTTCCCGATCTTAAATTTTAGTTCACAAATCGGTTACCCACGTTGAAGACGAAATTTGAACAATTTGTTACGCGAAACGATGTAGGTCATCAAAAATCGGTTGAATATGTAGTTTGCTGTTTTGTGACGCCCCTATATTTTACCATGGTTGTCAAAACGGTTGAATTACTTATCACCCCTTGCATAAATTTGTTACCGGAGGTAATGATGACATGTGCGTCGATTTCACTACTGCATTTTGACGAGTAATGTGAATTAATCGAAAATAACAGGTGCATTTGTTCTGATTGGTTCGTTGTGCAAATGAGAATGCGATAGAAATCAACTCGACCTTTCCTGAACCGCTCAACGTCAGTTCGTACGACAGCTGTTTCTCGCAACGTAGTAAGTCCTCGCTGCAACTTATATTGCTCTTGTGAACTTGTACATAGAAGCATTTTGCGCCGATATTTTAGTCTAGAGTGTGGAACTTGAATGAGGAACTGATTCGTGTTTTTGTCTTTTATTGGCGAGTGCTAGTTTTTGTAGTCTTCCAGGTCTAGTCGAGTCTAACTTTACGAACCGATTATTTTAGCCTTCTGCTGAACGTTTACCAATCGTAAGAAAAGACACTATTAACTTTAAACGAATATCAGCTCCAAGATCCCAGTGAGAAGAGAACAAAACTTTTTCAGACTATGATTTATTGTCCCGAATTCGAAAACTCCCCATCAGTGTTCATAGACATAATGAATTACCTGGCCTTTATTTCGTTACCGTTGAACTTTTTTGGCGGATATGTGATCAGTAAGTTTGATCAAATACTGAACGTTTTCCTGCAGTTCTTCCATTCTATAGGGGTTCGCTCTTTCAAAGCAAGAACGTACGGTGTATGGGGCCCTATTCCGCCGTGTGTGATTTTATCCGGTCGGTTTTTGGTCGAAATTTTGTGTATTGTCATTACATTTTGTTTGTACTTTTTGTACTTTTTTGTACTTTTTGACGCCAACAACACCTTCACACAATACCCAGTGATA
This sequence comes from Litoditis marina, assembly GCA_964036275.1. Lineage (NCBI taxonomy): Eukaryota > Metazoa > Nematoda > Chromadorea > Rhabditida > Rhabditidae > Litoditis > Litoditis marina. Next base: position 27,138,957 of record OZ038433.1, read on the forward strand.
CGGGAGAAAAATAAAGCTTGTATTGTATTGTATTGTATTGTATTGAAGCATTTAGTATGTCATTCGATGCCGCTCAAAACCTACAAGTGGTATCTGCTGCACTACCATCTTTGCTGCTCGGCAATGGACTTTCAGCTCAGCACGGTTACGGTCAGTTTATCTCCGGGACTTGTTTGTTTGTGGTTCCACTTTTAACCATCCCCAAACACATTGCATCGTTTTCAATAATCGAGATCGTATGCCGGAACATGACAGCTTGAAGAGACCGTACCTCTATGTCTACATTGATGTGGTAATAAGTATATAAAACAGACACATTTTGGCAACTCTGTCTCATTCTGCTGTCTCCCTGTCTCGTAAAACTTATGTCCCGGCGCTTAAGATCGGATAGGCGCAGGTTGGAGATCTGACAATAGGCAAACTTGTGAAAACGGCCATTGGGCACTTTCGGAATTTCTCCTTTGAAGCGGTGCCATAAAATGAAAATGTACTGATTTATTGTATGGTGCAAACGAGATGAACGATTAATGCATCTGATAATTTCCAAAAATGTCCTCCAATTGCTCATTTTTAAAGGTGCCATATATTTTCCTTCCTTTTCCTATGGGTTATCCAATGGGATTCCTATCATACTACGTGGACATAAATACCCATATTCTCACAGTTCTTGTCTTCGATACTATCATAATCACATTGGGTTCAGTGTGGTGCATGTTCTTCTATAGAGCTCAGGTATGCTCGTTTCTGTGGTCGTTTGACCATGTCATGTTATTCTGAGTACAATTTGTCATAACGATTTTTTCGTTAAGGGCAAATTCTTATATGAAACTCTTTTTTCATAACGTTATTTCTCGCAGAGCTACATTGACCATACTCAGACAGCTGATTGATTCCCTTCCGCATGCGCACGGCTGAACTAAACCGTTTCCCTATAACTTGAATTACACACGATTACAATCTTCGAATTATCAGTTATATTTTTCAAAGACAAGCACGCAACTCTGCGGAAACCATGGTCCAACAGGTCGGATTGCACGCGTGCAAACTTCCATCAAAAACCTATTTCTGCACTCAAGTTGCATGGTGGTGTTTTTCAGATGGTTCTAGCCAACACACATCCCCTGAAGTTTGGAAAAAAAGGACGTCGGGTCATTATGGCAACGCTGTATATATTCGTGATCATTCCAATACTTTCGCTTGTAACATTTGTAAATTATGATTTGGTGTACGCAGCTGAATACTATGGAGAGGTTAGCACCGTCCCTAATCCCATGATCATGATTCGTTCACCGATTTTTCTCACAGTGTATCAACGTTCGGTTGTAAGGTATTCTTCTCCAATTCATCCAGCAGACACCCCACAACGAATCAACAAAAACAGTGCAAAACATGCAAAAATACAGAACGAATGAAACCTGTTTCATTACCCTGCGTGCGCGTCCGCGAGACGCCGTTAAACGGAGTACGCCGCGCATCGGGCATGCAGTAATTTGCCGGAATAAAGCCAGAAAATTTTCAACTTTATGGCAGCAGACTCTCTCAGAAAACCCCTTCAAGGAGTGTGTGTCTCAAAGACATTGACAACTGGCTATTAACAGCGAATAAGTGTTTCAGAGGTATTCTTGTGCCAAGTCGTTGGTGAATTTGCCTCGAATGGCAATTTATGTTTTGGAGGATATTCAGGTCTGTTTCAATCTTTTGCTCCCATAGAGTTATGGTTTCTGTTTCGAAAAGCAGGCCCATACGGTACATGTTACATTATCTTGCAGTGTTAGTGGTTTAGTTCCGTTGCCTTTCAGTCAGAATTACTAAGCCAAACCGCTACATGAAAGATGGAATTTGACTGGGGTTTTTTAAAATGTCGGCTAACATTTTTTTCTTCATGGTGAAGATGTGGTGAGGATCAATAGTTACGTATAACAGCATTGTTAAGATTGGGGTAAACTTCTTCACGAACCGACTCTTCCCGAACCAAAATCAAACCGATTCTTACCGAACTAGGTGGTTCGTTCCAAAACCGAACCAAATTCGGACGAACAAAGGTGAACCCGAACCAAATTACCTGATTAATGCTAAAGTTTGTCGACTACGTAACGTTTATCAGGGTTTGGTTCGGTTTCCTATAGGTTTGAGTACGTAAGTGGTTCGGTTTCTCACCGAACCAACTGGTTCGGAAAGACGGGATTTGGTTTTGGTTCGGAAAGAGTCGGTTCGCGAAGAAATTTGCCTACGCTTGGATGTTTCACTTGTAGTTTCTGCCAAATTTTGTGACCCATCTGTGTGGCACTGTTATTATGGCCATCAGTTCCAGATACTGACATACTTGCTTGTTGTGCTGTTTATCATTATTTTCGGCTCGATATTGGTTCTTGTTGTCGAGTCTTTTCGATCGCTTAGCGAAAATTCAAGTCATCTCTCGCCCTCAACACGGAAAATGCAACAAAAGTTCTTATCTTTTCTCTGCATGCAGGTAAGAATGCCAGAAGTTATAAAAGGTAACGAAGTCGCTCTCATACCATTCCCTGCCAAACAGCATAGCACTTTAATGGCGGCCTCGTGTGCAGACCATAAAGACGCAGAGTAGTTTACGCTATGCTAATCGCAAGTAGTTGACGTCAATTGTTATGAACACCTCATTTATGCCAATCTTCCAACAAAAGATGAGAGAATATATGCATTTAGAACTAAGTTTATCACTAAATTCAATTTTTTCACCAGAATTTTTATCAACTCTAGACCTCAGTTTTGCCGCATTGAAGACCCAAAAACTCTTGCGCGGTATTGATTCTTCGTTCCGGGCAGGAATAATGAGCCGGCCCCCTTATTCCTCTCTAACTCCCCAGGTTCCCTCTAAGTGGTAGCTGGCCAATCGCGATCATTTCGTGTCGCGAACAGTGGTTCTAAGCGCATTGCCTTTTCAAATTAGCTCAATGTCTTATCTCGAGGAAATAGACCATGATAATTACTATGAACACTATTAACTGTGAGACTGTTTGATATAGTGAGCGCCCAATTTATAAAATTCGGTCTCTTGTCGGAATCGAACGTGTCAGCAAAAGCTTCGTAGCAGGGTGCTAGCCACTGCGCTAATAGAGCACATGACCGGAAAGTTTTGAAATCCAAGACTTTCTTGCGTACACAGCGGAAAGTGAGATATACAGTACCCCCCCCCCCCCCCCGCCTTTTGGTTAGCGACGACTACACCGCGTTCATCCTTTATTCGAAATATTCCTCGTTCGTACACAACCCTTCCAGGTTGGCTTTCCTCTCATTTTCGTTTTTACACCAGAACTTCTGATGCTTAACATAATTCTGTCTATAAACTTCAGTTTTCCGAGAGGTGAGTTAGCAGAAATAGTTTTTTATGGACAACAAAATTGAATGTTGAGCGGCTTTCTAGTCAAGTTGAGTTTTGAAAAAAATGAGTAAGAGTTAAGCTATCGGAATCATTATGCCTCAACATTAAATCTTGGCTCATGCAAATCTATGGCGGAGAATCGTGGAAAAACTCAAAATCGTTTGACAATGTCAACATACCAATCTCATAACCTAATAGAAAAATGCACGCAGTTCTGAACACATTCCTATTTTTTCTGCCACGTGTTTTTTTTTTAAATGAACTATTTTCATTTACACACTTTGAAGAGATTCAACGAATATTGTCTAGTTGTAATGAAAATTTGACCATGCTAATACCTCATCGTTCGACGTTGATCGTTCGGAAAAAAATTTCAGTCACTTCCGATATTTGTCTTCTCGGTGTTTGTGCTCACGGCACTGTTTCCACAATTACTACACTTGCTTTTCACGAGCCATACAGAAACTATCTGAAGAAGTTGGTATTCAGTAAGTTGACTTTTAGATTTATTATACCATTCACAAAAGCCAAAAACAAACTTAAATTGACTTGAAACTTAAACAGTACGTATCTTTGGTTCACGAGATGTCTGTTGAGTTTGATCACGAATGTCAAGGTTTTTATGTGGCCGTATTTCATGAACTCCAACTGGTTCTTGAAGAACATTCTATTAATTCCACGGACAAAACTTGCAAAACTACCCAAGATCTACATGAGTATAATCAAATCATTGTGATTTCAATTAGCATTCAATCATTAGAACATCGCTCAAATAGCCTATCGGGCTGTTTGAGCTTAAAGACGACGACAGGAGCCTATTTTGCTATACAACTGGTTGGATGGTGTCTTATTTGAAGAATTAAAACAACATGCTAAAGCTTGCCTAAAGACGTTTTGCGACAGCATAAAATTCAATCGTGTCTTACTCATTTTATGTCTGGTGAATGTGTTATTTCAGGCAAATCACTGAAAATTTTCTAATATTTCCAGGATGTCGGAAACTGTTGTTTGGACCAGGATCGAGTGCACGCGCAATTACTGTTACAGAACAACCTCAACAATAAAAATGAAAGATGTTATAAATACACAATTAATACAAAGTTAGTTACTCATTTAATAAACGACAAGTAATTGTACTGACTACAATTTCACACACTTCTGTGGATCAAAGAACTTTGTGTCTTAGATACAACCTAATGAGAATGAGCATTCCGAGCAATGAAACGAGATTACGAAGTTCGAACATGAAGGGAATTCATTTTAATATGAAGTAGGATGAGAAGAAGAAGTATGTCCTGTGAACGCAAAAAAACACAGTTTTTTTTTTAAAAACTTTTTCCTTACATTAGTTGTTGTCTTTATTAGTCGCTGAGTGTACCCAGAGAGAATGTTTCCAAAGTGGGAGACAATCAAGTGGTACGCAATTAAGCTTGACCCGCGAAACGGTATGAGACCGCCACAAAAGTGGGTCAAATCTTGGAGCGTACCAGTTGCGGCCCACTCTCTGCGCGGAACTTTGCCAACGGGAAGATGACTGACCGGAAATCGTACCACATGCACTTGCACTTTCTGGCTGAACTCGGGATGCAATGGAACTGAATAAGCAGTAATAATTCGTTTTCAACTGTCTCATTTGCATTAGTTTATCTGTGAAAAAGGCTTAGGCTTAGGTAAGTAATGGTTTCTAGAGTAGCTCGTTACACCTCAAGTCACTGGCTCGTTACACCTTAAGTCACTAGCTCGTTACACATTAAGTCACTGGCTCGTTACACCTTAAATCACTGGCTCGTTACACCTTAAGTCACTGGCTCGTTACACCTTAAATCACTAGCTCGTTACACCTTAAGTCACTGGCTCGTTACACCTTAAATCACTGGCTCGTTCGCTTTTCAACGCCTTTCAAAGTAGTGTATTTTACATATACCATGCTTTCCTACGTTTCAGCTAGTTGTTTATATTATTACTTGATGTTACTTGTTACCTGTTTCAGTCACATGTATGAAAAACTATTTGTTTGAAACCCTTAACTAATTAATGAATTAAACGTGTCTGTCGGAACCCATTTGAGTTTTGTAGGTCAGTGGCTTGTGTTAGTTATCTTTTTGCTCAGTTTCCGATTTTATTGTTGTGTAAACGATCATCATTCCGACATATATATCGTTACTGTGTACTGTTCTCATTTCACACCTCACTTTATCACTCTGTTCTGTGTTTTATTTCTGTTTCCACCACCTTTTCCCACTTCTCATCTCATTTTTTCACGTATTCATATGCGTAATAAATCAATCAAACAATCAATCAATCAATCAATCAATCAATGATTCTTACATTTTCAGGCCGTGAAGTCCTGTCCGATAAACAAGAGGAGAGAGGAACGCGAGCGGTCCTTCTACTTATTTAGTCTTCCGTTTTTCACACTTGTATTTGACTCAATGAATCTGTTTTCATCTCATGGCTTAACTTCTTCTGATATGAGGGTGTGGGCAAGCTAAGTCCTCCCCCTTTTGTTATAGGGGCCGTCCCGTGTCCCCGGATCGTACCAGAAACTGCGATGTGGTTGGTGCGCATGGAGTGCGCCCAATGTTAGATTGAAGAGTACCCGGTTGTAATTTCAGTAAACCAATCGGTTACCTACTCAGGGAACCCTAAAAAAAAGTTACCCGAAACCAAGTAGGTCATCAAAACCCGGTCATATATAGAATTTACTTCTGCTACGCGACTTCATTCATTCATGGTCCCCGAAAGAGTTCAATTACTAAGTACACCTTGCATTTCACCATCATCTCTCAATTCAGGTACTGCATTTTAATAGGTGATGTAAATTCATTGGAAAGAACAGGTGCGTGCGCTCTGATTGTTTGGTTGTTCAAATGAGAAAACGCTAGAAATCAGCAAAAGTTCGCAGATAAATCAGTTTTGCAGACATTTAGTTTCTTACAACCTGGTGATTCATCGCTGCAGATATTTCTACTCTCGTCAACTAGTATACAGTATTTTTCAATTTCGGAATAGGAAAAAGGATTTGAATGAGAAACTTTCGTGTTTTTCGAAGCGAGTTTCGAGTTTAACTAAACAGTTGCCAACTATTCAATTCACAGTGCTGCAGTTGCAGTTCAGTTCAACAATCGCGTACAAATAAGACAGTAATTACTTCACACCCAACTATAGTATCCTACAAAAAAAGGACGACGTTTTTCAGATTATGATTTATTGCCCGGAGTTCGAGAACTCTCCAACAGTGTTCATAGACATAATGAATTATTTTGCCTTCATTTCGTTACCGTTGAACTTTTTTGGTGGATATGTGATCAGTAAGTTGGATCCAACTTCTAACCTTGCTCATGAACTTCTTTCATTCTACGGGGGTTTGCTGTATTCGAACAAACCGATGTGCAGAACAGACTTACATTCAGTATACGTGTGTTACCGTCATGCGAAACGTTGTTTGATAAACTGAACATATTTTCTTTTCAATATGAAATAGTTCCTGTTTGATCTTTCTGTGAGTATGGCGCTTGGTTTCACAAGAATTCAAACTACGTTTTAATTACACTAAAACACATTCAGTATTCCATTCAACGCGGCTCAAAACCTACAAGTGGTATCTGTTGCACTATCATCTCTGCTGTTCCGCCTTGGACTTCCTGCTCAGCACAGTCACGGTCAGTGTTTCTTAGTGACCTGTTTGCGCCTGGTTTCAAAAATCCGCAAATCGTATGATCTATCCTGTTAGTCAACAGCACAGTCACGTAATACATGTTAAACACAGCAGAACTCAGGAACATGCAATGACAAAGTGCACGATGGCTCAGTAGAATGTCAACTTTACGTCCCTAACTGGCTTACTTCAAGTATAATATCCTCGATCTGGCCTAGCTCTTAAAGTCTCGTCAAAATTTTCCCAAAGGGATGTGAGCGAAGAGTTAGCGTTTGTTTGTTCGTGGGTTATGATCTGACGTTCAGAAAACTCTTGAATACGACCTGTGTGCACTTTAACATATACTGTTTCGAAGCGATGTCATAGATGGAAAAACTCGCCATTGTTGGAGAGGTGGGAGGGGGGGGGGGGTAGAACTTCAATGATGGAAGAGGGGTTGAACTTCAACAAGCCGGGGGGGGGGGGGGATGATCTTCAATGGCAACATTTTTAACTTTCCATCACGCCCGTCCCCCTCTCACCCTCCAACCATTGTTTTTTAGGTGATGATTCGCATTCCAACCCTCCCCCCCTCTCCGTCTAACTTTTTAGCAATATTTCCCAAAACGTTCAGTAATTTGTCATTTTTGAAGGTACCATATATTTTTCTGCCTCTTCCCATGGGCTACCCCATGGGCTTCTTATCGTACTACTTGGACATAAGTACTCATATTCTCACAATTTCGGTCTTCAATACCATTGTAGTCACAGCGGGCTCAGTGTGGTGCTTGTTCTTCTATAGAGTTCAGGTACTTTCACTCGCTTCATGTGAAGTCGAAGTTTACAAAGTAGTCTCGAGCGGATTGTGTCCATCCGAAACCCAGATGAAACTGCCATAGTCACCATTTCAACTATTAGCGGGCATGCATGCATCATAAGAGGGCAGGGAAAGGATGAGTATCTCCCAAGTGCCAGAGTTCGAGGCAGAGAACACTTGGCCATCAACGGTCCAGTATTCTCTACGTCAAAGAGATCGTTGACCGTTGCTTGGTTCAACCATGACATGTTGCATGTACAGTTAATCATAGTTAGTCAATGAGTATCTCCCAAGTGCCAGAGTTCGAGGCAGAGAACACTTGGCCATCAACGGTCCAGTATTCTCTACGTCAGAGAGATCGTTGACCGTTGCATGGTTCAACCATGACATGTTGCATGTACAGTTAATCATAGTTAGTCAATGAGTATCTTCCAAGTGCCAGAGTTCGAGGCAGAGAACACTTGGCCATCAACGGTCCAGTACTCTCTACGTCAGAGAGATCGTTGACCGTTGCATGGTTCAACCATGACATGTTGCATGTACAGTTAATCATAGTTAGTCAATGAGTATCTTCCAAGTGCCAGAGTTCGAGGCAGAGAACACTTGGCCATCAACGGTCCAGTATTCTCTACGTCAGAGAGTTCGTTGACCGTTGCATGTTTCAACCATGACATGTTGCATGTACAGTTAATCATAGTTAGTCAATGAGTATCTTCCAAGTGCCAGAGTTCGAGGCAGAGAACACTTGGCCATCAAAGGTCCAGTATTCTCTACGTCAGAGAGATCGTTGACCGTTGCATGGTTCAACCATGACATGTTGCATGTACAGTTAATCATAGTTAGTCAATGAGTATCTTCCAAGTGCCAGAGTTCGAGGCAGAGAACACTTGGCCATCAAAGGTCCAGTATTCTCTACGTCAGAGAGATCGTTGACCGTTGCATGGTTCAACCATGACATGTTGCATGTACAGTTAATCATAGTTAGTCAATGAGTATCTTCCAAGTGCCAGAGTTCGAGGCAGAGAACACTTGGCCATCAACGGTCCAGTATTCTCTACGTCAGAGAGATCGTTGACCGTTGCATGGTTCAACCATGACATGTTGCATGTACAGTTAATCGTAGTTAGTCAATGTATGTCTATTGTTAATCAAATTCCAAATTCCAAGTTTCCGAGCTCGGACAAACTTCGAGTCGAACTGGATCATTTTCGAGCTGCTTCGAATCGAGTGGAGTTCTGTGTTTCACTTCAACAACCTTAATGCGCATTTATTTGTCAAACTGAGCATAGTCAAGAGTACTCGATCTGTTCGATCATGTTATGGGTGCAACTGATTAAAACATCTCCCAAATAACTCTTGCTCCCGTTGAATCGGGATGTCAAAAAATCTTGATCGTAACATTTCAGGTGGTTCTATCCAACTCGCATCCACTGAAGTTTGGAGAGAAAGGACGTCGTATTATATTCAGTATACTTTATATATTTGTGATCATTCCACCAATCTTGATCGTAACATTTGTAAAGTACGATGTAGTGTACGCAGCTGAATACTATTCTGAGGTTGGTATCGTTTCTAACCCGAAATGTTCATTCACATGGCATGAATGACTTAGCGACTCTTCTCGAAAGGATTTACCTTCAGTTCTAAGGGTGAAAAACCTTTGAGAGATCTTAAACACACATCAAAAAGTGACCATTAAAGAATCCGTCCCGCTCTAATTTCGACTAATGAGTTGACAATCTGACCTTCTGGCAAATGAAAAACCATTATCAAAAATGTATACTTTTATATCTCCATCTTGCTTCGATCTCTCAGAAAAGCGACTTACGTAATGACACCGATGAGAGAGTTGCGTACGGGGTATGCTCAAAATAGCCAATAGAAGTACACAAATATTTTTAAAACACTCTATCATATATGAAAATACAATTAGAGACTACAAAATGAAGATAAATGTGGAGGTGAATGAACGAAGTCAAATTGCGTCACAGTGAAAATGTTCATGTCCCCTTTTTTAGTGCTTGATAATATGCAAATTTTACAAGTTTTCCATCAGAATTTTTTTTTCATGGTCTATGGAAAGACATCAAGAATGTTTTCTGAGCTTTTTAAATTTTTCGTGAAACTCAGATTATAGCGGAACGGATTCTTTAAGAAATGTCACCCAAAAAAGAGTAACCGAGTTAATCATGAAAAATGGAAGAAATATTGTTGTGCGACTAGTTAACGGTTAGCGCTCTTTAACGATTGTAGTTCGTTGTTTTTGGGGTAAACCAGACTTTTGTGGTTACACATGCAGTTCGAAAAACCTAATTTTCTTGCGATTCGACGACATTATTTGATGAGAAGAGAACGTGTAGCATGAATCAATCAATTATTCCAGAGGTATTCTTGTGCTAAGTCCTTGATAAATTTGCCTCGAATGGCGATTTATGTATATGAGGATATACAGGTCTGTTTCAGTCGTGTGCGCCTGAACTTCGTACTGTAAATTTGTTGATAATAATAATTCTTCTATCAATATGTATCAGAAACAAATCAGGACGGAATGTGGCCACGAAGTAATGGACATACAAATTCATCGCGATGATGAGAAAATATGCGATTGAGAAATTGGAAATGAGAATGTGTGGAGAAGGTGCAGATGGGCTTATAAAGTTAGAACCTAGCGTTATTATAACGTGATGGGGGTACGATTTCGTGGTCATACATTTTGAAGTAGAATCTAATAAATGCGATGCGGTTGAATGGAACAATTGTAACATACAACTCCTGATCAAATCGAACGCTCGCTAGTTAACGTTCGGGTCGGGAACTATTACACCCATTTGAGTATGGTGTTTGACCACATCACTGGCACAAAACTAATAATTCTTCCAGATAGCAATGCAGATTCTGGGATATTATAGCACATTTACTCTTTGTGGAATCCGACCACATAACTGTTATTCACGTACTCATTTCAGATACTGGTATATGCTCTTACTATAATGGCCCTCACCATTTCCGGATCGATAGTGATTTTTGTTTTTGAGTCTTTCCGTTCACTTAGCAACCATGCATCCCATCTATCGCCATCAACACGAAACAAGCAACTAAAGTTCTTATCATTCCTATGTATGCAGGTATGCATGAACCAATAAGAGTAACAGGAAAAAGTTGTCTATTTGCACGAGACATTGGCCCGCTTTCGGTGTATCTCTTCAAATATACGCCCTCGGTGGTGGCGATGTGGGAAGGAACCTGTTATTTCAAAATTGACGAAAGCCCAAGCTGATCCTGCTTGGGTCAGGTAGTTTCCAGATAGTTCAGCTTGGAGCTGACTTTTTTAGGACACTTTGCTATGGTGTCAGATCTTTGAAGCGATAACTGAACGCTAACCACTTCACCACTAGGCCCCGAGAAAAACCCCACAGACTTGGGTTTAGAAAATTAGGTTTGTTCCATTAGAATGCGTTCATGATATTTCGGGCCAGAGGTACCTCTCATCACTTCATAGTTTTTCTAAATGTTCAGTTCAACTAGATTTCTATTTCTTTGTTTGTCATTGATTACTCATAGTATGCGAAATACAGCCAATGGGAACTTTGCATAGTTTTGGATGGTGGTATGATTAGGTTAATGTGCTCAGTAAGAGATGTACTCAAAACCGTTTCGACCCTGATTCAAGACGGTTTTTGGTTTTCTCAGAGGGTTGAGTCATCATCAGTTGAACCCATAGTTTGTTCAAATAGGTCATTCGTTCTGTACATAATTTTTTCAGGTAGGCTTTCCTCTTGTTTTTTTACTAATACCAGCACTTATGATTTTCTATTTGTTACTGTCTACAGACTTCAGTTTTCCGAGAGGTGCGTTGAACACATTACTCATTCAATGAGAACATTATCCATGGAAAATCTGGGAGAAACTTGAAGTTTTATGAACGTGGTCATTTCTGCTTCACATTTACCAACCACCAATAATAGTGAAATTCAAAATGCTCCGCGAAAATAGAAATAATACAGCCTTTTTGGAACACTAATTGGCATTCCGAGTTGTGGAAACTAATAAGATACATAATTTTCTACCGCTTTATTTTATTCCGCCCTCTCAAAAAAAATGCATAGTCTAGTGAAGGTGACATTGAAGATACTCATTCGAGAAATGATGGCGAGATGTGTTCAAGATTACTTAGAACTACTTGTGAAAACTACGCAATTACATCAGTCAAATAAAAATTTGTTGTGCTCTCCCAGTTCAACAATCTGATTCCAACCTCACAGTACGACTCAGAGCCACTATCGTGTAATCTTTCAGAGCAACTATTTTGAGTCACCGTCGCGATTCCTTTAATTGACTTTAAACCTTGATTATTTAGTTTTCAAGTTTGAAAAAGGAGTATTTTAGTTTCAGTTTCAAAATAACTGATTTCAGTCACTTCTGATGTTTCTCTCCTTGGTATTTGTGCTCACGGCACTGTTTCCACAATTACCACACTCGCTTTTCACGAGCCATACAGAAACTATCTCAGAGAATTAGCTTTCAGTGAGTTATACTTTCAGATTTACCCATATGCAAAAACCTCAAGCAAACTGAGTAGGAAATAAGTTCGCAGAATTCCCAACAAGACATTGACGGCCCGGCCTATGAGAGTTTGTGTGAATGTCATTTAGCTACAAACGATACTTTTAAAGCATCATTTGTCCACAATCTTAAATTTTAAATTTTATTCAAAAGTGGTTTGAACGCTCCTCCTATAATGTAGCAAGTGATCGTGATGAAAAAAATGTGTGAGTTTCAAAAATGTAGTAGCTCATAATTCTCCGCAACACTAATTTAATATTGAAACTACCGTAATTGGTAATTGTCTCAAATTTGGGTCGATTGTAACAAAATAATCGGTAGTTTCGTTTTCTTAGGTATTTAACGTATGGAGTAGTGCATTATATGTTCTGGGTTAGTTCTAAACTATTCAAAATTTTGCAAAATCGGGAAAGATGTGTCTCCAACGTATACTGTAGATTTGTGTAGTAGTACATAGGAATCTGGTCCCCCGGATAGATCCCACATACCCTTACCAGCTATATTGTTCAATTTTCAAGCACATTTCAGTCATCCTGATATTTTAGGAGATGCGAAAAAATTCCTATTTTGCTCACCACTTTTGTCGTTACAAAAAATCAAGGCGCATGGAAATCTGTTGCAATCCTGAAATAATCTCTTAGCATATTCGAATGAATTTTGGGTTACAGTTGAAACGGAGCATACGTTCACGAGTGAACTCGTATGTACTAGCCAACTGAACTGTTAGCATGAACTCCAACTATGTTCAACTAATTTGTATCATGAGAAAATAGCCCATGCTTTAAATGGTTTTTGTAAGTAATTCCTTCACGATTTCTCATTTTCAGTATGTCATAGAATATTGTTTGGACCAGGCTCGAATGTGCGCACAATCACTCTTACAGAGCAACCTCCATAAATGAAATATTTGATAAATAAACAAATAAAAGAAAGTTCATTACTCAATGTATATGAGACAATAAGAAGTTATAGTACTAACACATTGTCACCTTTTTCAAACTATTTTTTTAACAAGATTCTGAGAGATGAAGAAACATCGTCGAGGCGAGCAACTATCAGTTACGAACATAGACGGTCTTGTGCGATTCGTTTACTTGACTATCCAATAGTTCCATCATTAATAAAAACACATGTTCACCTCCATACCTTCTGAAATGTGTTTCCGTTTTCTTTTGTAGTGTTATGTTTCTATCGTTCATGTTTTCCTTAAAATGAAGTATTTCGTGGTCTACTGAGTTTTTTTGAAGTTCACAACAGAAGCGCTGGGGAGCTGGCTGCGACACTTCTATGACGGCCCATTTCTTTTCGAGACTGGCTCGTTCTGTGAAAAATTCAAGACAATACGTTCCGGAACGCTTGATTCGGACATCTTGGTTGTATGCAAACTTGAAGTACATCATTCGTGGACCCAGAAACTGGAGATAAAAACGAACGCGGCCGCGATACACCAATTTTACATATTCCAGTACAAGACCGAGCACTCTGACAACGAGAAAATGTTCCGTTTAATGGACCCTTTTTCATTAAGTCATTGCTTTCAAATCTGCTCAATGCGCGCCGCCATGCAAAAGCGGAATGCTTCACTAAGGTTTAACCTGGATTTCACAATGCTTTTTAAACACCAGCGGGGAGAACTGTCTACATATCTGGAGTTGACCGTATGAAGGACTTATGTTTATTCAAGTACATTTTGGATGTGTGACTCCAGGTTCTACTGATTTCCAATGTTTCTATGATTATGGCTGCATAGAAAATCAGCTAGTTTGAAAGAATATCTTTTTTCATCAGTTGACCTCGAAGCAATGCTTAGCAAAGCTGTCATCACTTGCCAAGTCAAACTATGTGTTGTCAACACATGTAACTCAGTAACTGAGCGATTTTGTTACACTTTTCAACATGATCAATCACAACGGAAGATTCCGTACTTATGCTGGAATATTTTATGTTTTCTCTACGTCTCTCGTTTTGCGTACTGTTCTGCAAGAGTCACATCCAGGAGAAAAGCAACAAAAGAAACCGACAGACCCTTTTGAGCACTCTGAAAACATTTCCAGAGCAGCGTGCGTGTCCGATCCGCGCCTTCGGCTTTGCATTTTCACAACCATCGAACAAGAGTGTCGTAGTGGGAAAAGATAGTGGGAAAAGAAGAAACCCGTGCTCAGCAAGAAGAACTGAAGAAGAATCTGCCGTCAATCATCACCGAACAATTTCAACGTCACCAGAATCAACGCAAATTAGTCATCCACGGATTCCCGGAGGATGCCACCAGGGATCAGGTCAGTGAGATTTTTTCCCTGGTTGGTATTCCATCCGAAGCCGTTGTTCTTCTTCATCATTTGGGCAAGCCACGTACTGATGGTTCTCTAAGACCACTTTGCGTGGAAATTGCCAAATTCGCCAAATTCCCTCATTTAAAAACTCTTTCTACTATGATGAGTTCGATTGCTGCCTATTCTAATTACAGCATCCGGAAAATGGAAACTCCTCAAGAACGTCGTGAAGGTTTTCTCGCGAGAAAAGCCAAACGTGACCTGTCAATGCCGCCCGCTGATCAAACTACAAATGCCGCGCCAGTGTAAGTGCCAATGGACCAGACTACAATGACCTCTCCAGTCGAAGAAACTAGACATTCGCAAGTGAACAATTCTCACTCAAATGACACAAATCAATGTTCCTTTGTTGATCTTGATACTTCTCCGAAGAAAGAAGAAGTTCCTAATTATGTCAATGTAATGCATGAGATGGTGGCTTATATGGAAGCAAATGGTTTTTGATGTTATGCATATTGATACTATGTGATGTTCCTCATCGACATTTAGATTTGGCCTTTAACTCATTTCATTATTGTATCACACGCCATGTTTGCGTAATAAATTCATTCATTCATTCAGATAATTAGGTTTGCTCGTAATCGACTGCTTTCATCAGAAATTTCTTTCGCAGTTTTTCGATATAGGTGAAGTATTCACCGAGGCAGTCAAAAGTAAAACCATGTCAATGATTGAAGTTTGCTCTGAGTGAGTCCTTAATAATCTCCACTCTCAAAAAAACTTCTCTGGTGGGTGTTAATCGATCAGTTCTGGTATATTTTAAACTGCACAGCGAACGCTACTGTTTTTTGCACGAGTTTTATCGGTCTCCCTTACACGTTGAAATTGTCTGATTAGAATAAAAAGTTTCAGATTCATTCTGTGAAAATGGGTTCCATTTGGGCGGGTGACAATGAAAACAATTATCACCGTGATCCCTTCTGAGGATACAATCAACAGTTTCGAGTGATTAGTAATATAAAACCTTGCTGTTGTTTTGATTGTGTTAGTTTTCGTTTTTCTACAAATATAAAATTGCAGGAATGTATGGTCATACAAACCTTTTCATGGTGACCACGTAGTGATTTGTAACATCTGCCCTGTCGAGCATTTTGATAATTTTAATATAAATAATTATCTCAAAGATATGAGTGTTCGGAAGAAAATTACTCGGTTTTAATTCAAACTGGTACACAGTGGGATATGGATCAAAGAAGTTTAATTGATCTATTTTGTTTCTGTTTTCAGTCTGAGGAAGAGATTTTAGATTGCAAGAGTGTATAGGCTCTCTTATGTACTTGCAATTTCTCATAAAATGTTACCCCGACATAAATATTCCTTATTCTGAACTATAGAAACCGCTGATCCCCACGGTAAAGCCCCACGTTTTTTTCACTATAATACAAGTTATATATCAGGTATCGTTCGAATTTTCTAAATGTCTACACCATACTATGCGTTACGAAAGGGGAGCAAAAAGAAATGTGAAAATAAGCGAAAGACCTGATGTCAGTGCACCCATCGCGCACAATCAACTTTTATTTTTTTCCATCAAACTTTTCTTTTTTCAATCAACTTTTATTTATTTTTCTGAAAAAAAAAATTTGGTTTGCGTTCTGAGCGACACGTCATATTACGTACGGGACTATTTTTAATCAAAAATGCATTCTGCTCGAGCTTTTAAACGGGTCAAGTCACAAGTTCTGCTGT
Source organism: Litoditis marina (assembly GCA_964036275.1). Taxonomy (NCBI): domain Eukaryota; kingdom Metazoa; phylum Nematoda; class Chromadorea; order Rhabditida; family Rhabditidae; genus Litoditis; species Litoditis marina. The sequence goes on from OZ038433.1 coordinate 27,155,351, forward strand.
GTAAATACTTCCAGAATGTTGCTAAAACCAATAAGACATGTTTATATCTACTAGCAATCATTTATATCGACCATCTCAACACAGGTCATGTCTGTTTCGATCAGATTATGCCCTAGCGATCACTAAGTGAACTCAACCGAGCGCGGTTCGAAGGAATTTGTCTAAATATACTTTGGTTATGATTGTAATATTAGGAGAGAGTACTGTGAGTGTCGTTAACAATATCAATCAGATACATTATAATGAACTTCAAGAGTCACCGTTTTCAAAGGAAAAGGAAATATAGTTTCCTCATTTTCTGACAATGAAGAAGTGAACAGGAAACGAGTTCATCATCAGTATAGTTTGCCTAATACATTTGGAAACATATTCTATAAAGTGTTCTATTCTTCCTCGCCCTGAAAACAAAAAAAAGCGTAAGCCAGAAATGCATTTATCAGTTTATACAGACATAAATAATTAAATTTATCATGAAAACGTCAATAGCAACTTTCTTGTAGAAGCGAAGATCAGCTTTGATCGTCGTATTTGTAGAGAAAAGGTCACATATCCTGTAATGAGACGTGGCATAAAAAGTATACATGAAACTAGTCATTTAACATTACCCCCAGTCGTCCACCAAGATGAACTTTGACACTGTCGAAACAATTTTGAGACTGGCTCAAAACTCACATTTTGACACAAATCAGAGTGAAAGAACCAATTTTACAAACGTAGTGACAGTAGTATTATATGAGCGGGACTATAAGCCACACTCAGATTAAGTAACGTAACTATCTGGTGAATACTGAAAGCCAAATCAGTTAAGTGTTGGTCTGCTTCTGTATGTTGTACACATGGTCTTCGTTTGAAAATCCAAGAGCACCAGTTCTTCGTTAACAAAAAAAGTTACTTCCTGTCCCTGATATTAACAAGCTATCATAGAATTTTCCAAATTTAACTTTCTTTTCACTAAAAATTTATTCACTTTTTCATATTAAAATGTTAAATATAAAATTCCCACCTTTACATCGAAGCAACTGCCTCATAATTCCTGGGATGAGAGCCACGGTCAGACCGGAGAGAAGCATATAAAATTGATAAACGGCGAAACCTGGAATTTTATATTAATTAGGCAATACATGACAACAATACATGATTCTAGAATTTTGTATGACTCAGCTCCGATCTACAAAATGCAACAACACTATTAAGTAGTGCTTCTCGTACTACAAACAATACTAACTTGCTTTGTTCAACTATCGTTTGAAGAAAGAACCCCGCTTTAGTTTAACCATTTCTTACTTCATTGCTCGCCATACACAGCCGACTTTCCTACGTGTCACAGGTAGGGGGAAGCCGATTTTGTTCTCGAAAATTTCAAAGTTTGGGAGAGAATGGAAGGAAGTCATACTTCACTGATGTGTGTGTGAGACGTGCGATATTCATACTCTACTCTCAATCTCCTAATCACCAACTCAGCGATCACTTATACGTTTAGCAGGAGAAAATCGATGGGGGCCACAGTAAAATTAGACGTTTCTCCGTTAATTGCCAACTCGTTTTCGTTGCTTTATCGTTAATTTAGCTACACTCTACAATCTTAGTGTGAATAGATCAATAGATTATAGATTTGACTTAGTTAGACATATATATACAGAGGATTTACACTCTAGAATGGTTAAAAAAGTTCTGGAAACACTTGGCAATTTAGCTATCTACGGCTTTACAGGAAACTTGTATTATTCGTAGTTTTATAAATGAAAATGTGTAATCATCGTCTCAGAACTTGACCACAGCCGATAGAATTACAAGACTGTCCGCCAGACTTGAGAAAATTCGATTATTTCTATGGAAAATGAACAAATCTGGCCTAGGTAATGAGAGGTAATGAGAAGAAACGGGCTCCCTTTCTTACAATAGTTGGATCTCGCTGGTGTGTCAATATGGGAGTGACTTATTTGTCCAGATAAGTTTGTTGAGAACTACGTTTTTCAACTGGGTGACCAGTAATACTGAACGGGTACAAAATTGGCGTTTCTCGCAAGAATTACTAAATAAAGTTGGTTTGACAGTTATGAGGAAAACGGCTGCTTCAATGACATATTTAACAAAAGTCTCCTCACGTTTGAAATTATGTGAATTTTAAATTAATTGAATATACCTGAGACTTGAAGAGGAACATCGACGTGGTGAGTGGCTGAGTGGTGCGAGCGGTTTCACTCCAATTCGACGACGAAACCAGCTAGGGTCAGCCAGTTACCGGCTGCTTCTTCAGCCGTCACGAATATTTGCGATATGATTGCTGCTGAAAGCCAAAACTTGCATTAGAGAACTGATTAATAATAATGGAGGAAGATATGAAGACCAAGAACGGAATAACGGGTAGAAGTGAGGACAAATAATTAAACATTACTTTTTGCCTATACTACAAAAAACAATGTGGTGATGCTGATGACCCCAAACTATATGCTTACCTGGTTGCTCATCAGCCTAAACCAACGGAGCAAAAAAAGGCCAGTCCTATTTTTTATTGTTACTTCACTAAATAGAACATCGTACACCCATTCATGTGAAACTGTTCAAACGGACACGGGCAGGGAAAAGTGTCGGAATACATTCTCCTAATTTTGAAGCAAAATCATGAAATAAGTTATAACATGCAGTTACTTTTAGGACCTAGTCTAAGTAAATAAGCCACCCTGTATCCTTATTTCTCCCATCATTTGAAATGAATACATATTAACACATGAGTTATTTCCAATGATCGGTTGGTTTCAGATTCAAAAAGGAAAAACACCGTGTGGGACATGTGTGAAGTGAGATGGGAGAGATAAGTTGGCATGATGAGTACAAACTCGATGAACCCTGAATGTTGAGGGTCAAACACGACTACAAATTATGAATAGTATTTCTAATCAAATTATAAGGCTTTTTCAGAATACCCAAGCGAGATGGAAAGGTGAGATGCAAAAGAAACCCAGCCCATCCCCCCACACCTGAACACTACTCATTATGAGATTTGAAACCGGTGTAAACACACAATAATAAACAAAACAATGAAAATATACTCTAAACGACCGTAGCGATCGATCCGAGACTGAAATATTTTATTGTCGTGTGCTTTGGCGTGTCGCCGGGTATAGTCCGCAATCCGACGTCGCGCGCGAAACGCAAACCAAACATTTCTTTTTGAAAAAAATAAAAGTTTGATTGAAAAAAATAAAAGTTGATTGTGCGCGATGGGTGCACTGACAACCTGAAACAGTTTGTTATACAAATAAGTACCCATATTTTTTTGAAATACCAACTATAAAGGTTCTATTTTGGAAAATTCATTTCATTTTCCAGCTTATCAGTGCCAGAGCTCGAGTCCAGATGTTTAATATCGGAACTTCGCTTCCAATAATTGTTGCTCTCGGTGACTCCGTAAAAATAGATGGAAAATGTTTTGGTGACAAAAGTTCAACAAAACCACTCTCATTAAATTGTATCAGGAAACCATAAACGAATCATCAGTTTCCACTACTACACGCTATGTAGAACGCACGAAACATTCCGCTGGCTTCGGAACATTGATTTGCGTTTTCACTTCAAAATGTTAAGCAGTGCTGATCAAACTTTCAAACACAAACACAAAGTTGAAAAAGAGATTTACGTCCTCGTCAGTATTTCATTCTGTTTCGCGATTCCATTCTTGCAACAGCTCGCTTTTTAAAGAAAAACCTAATATTACATTCTAAAATGTTCACCTGCTCGTGAATGTCATTCAAAATCATCGATGATGTCGCAAGTTAACCGTTCTCTCTCGATATTCTGCCCGAATTTTGACCTGGAACCAACAATTTACATAAATTCGATGCATATCCTATCTCTATTCTCCACTCCTACCAACTTATTTTCTTCTTTCGTCATAATTTTTAAGTCCCCTGCGGTAATGAAAATGTACCGGTGGTACCTTCTGAGTAATCACATTTGGATCATTTTGGTAGATTTTATCCTCACACTGGGCATGGTTAGTTTGTTTTTTTTTCAAACTAAAAACACAGCAAAATAAGACAACACTAGGAATGATCGTATGTTTTGTTTGAGCTCGCTCGTTTCAAAGCAATCACTCACGATGTTTGTCGCCATAATCCACTGATTAAGCAGGCTAGAGGAGAGAGGATCCTATATCTGTCTGATTTTTTTCTTTTTTTTGAAAAACAAGCCGAAACCATGTAGTTTCATAACATTATCGCTCAAGCAATTTAGATAGTAACATGTCAATCCATCGGGCTCAGCTCTCCCTCATAGATCTAATAACATGACCTTGAGAGCAACTTAGAGCAAACGGTCGACTGACTATTTTGTGCACAACTCGACAACAGTAAATATGCTGAAACATCCCGGCCTCTTCATCCCGGTCTGCGTCTCTCAGATTGCACACTATTTCGCGACACTTGTGTCCCACCGGGATGCTATAGCAGAGAAATAGCGTATGTTTGAGATACGCAGGTTGGGGTAAAGAAGCTACCGAAAACATGATTGTAGAATAATGTAGAAAATTGAAGATTGAAATGTACAAACAGAAATGAAAACGCTATCAGATACTGTTCCATTTCTGCCAGTGTAAACCTGGGAGTGAACGTAAAATGAACGTAAACTCATTGTCACGTAAAAGTGCGTAACGCAACGTGTAAGTTTCCAAAAGTTTGAGTCACATTCAGATACCCGTATTTTTTCTTCCACTCCCGGCCGGTTATAGCAAAGGACTATTCGCTCACTTCGGAATTTCTTTGGTCTATCAACTATTTTTTCTGGCTCTCAGTATCTCGCTCGTCTGTTCTTCTGTATGTGTGTTGTTTTTCTTCAGATGGCAGTGTATTCTACCAAATAGCAGTACTTTTCACTGCTCTACAATAAGTGCCAGGTTGTTTTCAGGTTCTCTTCGGTAAAAGGTTTCTTTTGAGTTTTTTTTTAAAATGCCAATTATTTACATAAACGGTTTTAACATAATTTGTGGTTGGTCACTTTTTTCTAGGTCACCACAGTAGCCTGAGAGTAGTTCAGAACCCGGTTTCAGGGTAACCAGTCCTGTATATTAGGCAACCAACCGGGTACCTACTCAAGTTCAGGTAACCCAGAAAACGGGTTATCGAAAACCGGTTCGATACAGTATATCAATTTCTAAGAGTTATCGCATGAAGAGTAGGGTATCGATTCCACTTCAAAAGATGTGGGATTTCTCAATTTGCTAACAAAACAATAAACTATCAGCTTCACCATTTACAGGTTTTTTACCTACTAAATGTATTTGCCGCAGAGTCCACAATGGAACTAGATCCAAACAAGTTGTTTGTTTTCTTTGCAGATTGGTAAACGTGTTTATTTATTTGTATGGCACATCACCGGTCCTGATATCAACTTTTTATTTGTACGGAGACCAACAGAAAACTATAAAGCAACTATTGGTAAGTTTCAAGGATTAAGTATGTTGCATTTGCACTACCTGTGTTGGATGGAAAGCTCATTATACAGCTCAGACAATAACTCGCCAATAACAAGCCACCTTTTTTCGCGGACTCAATTAGAGGGAGAGAGAGTATAGGTCAGAGAGACGCAGATTGGCTCCTGTCTGCCCTTTGTGGCTGATCAATCGCCGAGAATTGACGAAAATGGTTCTGAAATGCGAAACGAGCAGTTGTTTATTAGTTGCTAGACGAGAGAGTGTGTAGATGAAATATGCACAGAAGAGCTGGCCGCTGGCAGAACCCCGCCGAATTGACCGTAATCCACAACCGTTTGACAATATTAAGTGCCAAATTTTTAAATTTTTGTCGCTTGCCGGAATCGAACCTGCGAGCAAAAGATTCGTAGCATGGCGCTGAATACTGCGCTATTATAGCACATAATTGGCAAGTATTGGAATCGGAGTCATGTGTGCGTACACAGCGGAAAATGAGATATACAGTACCCACTCGCCTTTCCGTTGGCGACGACTAGATTCCAGGTGTACTCTTGTGCGGCTCCCTTAGTAAACTTGAACAACCTCGAGGGAATCGATTCGGAGAAAACCATGCACGTCGCCATACTTTTAGTGGTGTTCATGACTGGTGGTTTGTTAATAATTTAATAATAATGATAATGTTAATTATAATAATATTAATACCAATAATAATTTTTACACCATTGTGTACTAACGGTACAACAACTAAGCTGATTGTCTAACCACTATGGGAAGACAATATCTGAATAAAATGTCTCTATCTAATCGGGTTTTGTGATAGCCCAACCCGTATTTTCGATCCTCTTGGGGGTTACCTTGCAGGTAACCTGTTTTTTGTTAGTTTTTTTTTTTCATTTTAAATATAATGTAGGTGACTTCCAGGTACGATAGCAACCGTTAGCTTCGCACTTCTTTCCATTAAACTTCTCAACAGCCAATCCTTTGTCATGTCAGAGAAAACGAGAATTCAACACAAGAAGTTTCTTTTTGCACTCTCCGCGCAGGTTTTCTCTTCATTTTTTTTCTTTTTCAAGGTCATTTGAAGAGTTGTAGCGTTTGATAATACAGTCAAAATAAGTTGTAAAAAAAACTCAAAACTCGAAAAACTAGACATTTTGAACTCGATCAATTACAGAGGCATCGAGCTATGAGTTACAGGTGATACAGCAAATGGGTTCACTAATCTCAAGTAGCCGATGAGCTACTTGAGCAAACTTTCCATCGAATATTTTAAATTATTCAATTGAACAAAATATATTTGTATCAATCGGGTGCTTGAGTTATATTAACGTGCTCAGTAAACGATAATAATACAACTATTTTCATGGATTGTTTTTCAAGTTAAAGTTTTGATTAGGTCTGTTACTAAGTTGTGTATTTGCCATTATACTCGCACAAAACCACAAAATAATTTTGTACTAGTTATTATATAGCTAGAAACTTTCTAATTAAATAATGTCTCAGTGAATACTATCACATGTTCGCTTTTATTGTATGTTAAACAGCTCTGGCAACTGCGTTTGGTTCACAGGTGTACTAATTAAACTATAAACTAACTTTATCACATGAGAAAAACGACACAAACTTCTTCTTTGTATTTTCTTTATAGGTATTTCTTCACATGACAAATCTTCCTGATTACTTAATTCTTCCTTATTATCGTAATTTTTTAGGAACTGTTTTCTAACAATTTAGGAAGACGTGAAACATTCAGTTGCAGGTAGCCATTCCTCTATCGGTTCTTGTGGTGCCAGTGTTCACTATCGCTTTTCTACTCAACGGCGAGGTTTTCGGAATACAGAGTAAAATCATTTTTTTTCGAAACTAACACGAAACTCTTGACCAATTATAATATATCATCAATTGTCAGTCAATTGCCTAAGATACATAACTAGACGTAACGTCATGGATGTTATAATTGTGATAGCGAAAGCTAAGAACCAAGCATGATGTCAGTTGTATTTCTCACTGATAATATGTAGGCAGGTGAAAAGGAAGTTGAAATCAAATATGGTGATCTAATTAAAACAAAACTCAGGAAAAAAATTTTCCCCTTTTTTTTAAGTTCATTTAGTTAGGTCATTTTAGATTGAAATCGGTTCTCACGCATATGAACAAATTAATTATTATTGTAAGAAACGTGTCTCTGCAAAACTCGATAAAATTTACGAATTTTAACTGGAAAATATACGATCTTGCATACTTACTTTGTGAGCAAACTTCACACATGTTGCAGACGTGTACAACATGTGCTTGTTCGGATTGTCTCTACATGGAATCTGCAGTTCACTCAGCGTACTTCTCGCCAATGACCCCTACAGACTGTACACCGTATCTTTGTTTTCAAAGGGTAGGTTCTTGTTCAAATAGCGGTATGATGAAGTATGAAGACAACGAGAAAAACTGTGTTGTTGAGATGAAACTACAACAAACATAGAGAGCAGTTAACAACGAAGATCGAGATCAAACCAGAACACAGTTCGAGACCGGAATGACACTTTCTGCATTGCAGGCGGCAGATCTACATCGCGTGTGGCAATGTAGCCACAACCTCGGTCTAACAAACTCCGCATTTCGCCTACATCAAACCTGATTAAAAATTAAAAGGGTCTTTTCTAACAAGTCTAGTTCATTAAATAGGCGAGAATGTATTCATTCTTATTCGTATTTGTCTTGGCATAATAATGTTTGGGCACTAGCCCTGAAGGTCGTAGAAGTAGAAAAATCACAAACAAGAATAAACTTCAACAGAAAAGTGACTTGAAGAGATCAGTTCGTAGGTCTAAAAACATCTCGGAAAAATTTTGTTTTGCTTAATGTTTTCAATAAATATCTCGGTTTTATGTATATAACTGGTTTAGCCGGTCACATCTATAGGGATAGACCATTTCAAATGAGAGAAATACGCAGCGCGTAAATTTTGAACAGAAAAGAATTTTGATGGGAATCGAACCCGTGGCCAGTTGGACTGTAATACCGCCGCACTGTCACTGCGTTAAATGGGCCAACTTCTGTTATACATTTGCAGTTTAAGGAAAGACGCTCTTGATATTGGAGTTAAGCAGGCATTCCTAGTTAGTAAATATATGCTAGATTTACAACGTTTGAAGATAGTGGATTGAGAAAATAATAGGATAGTTCAAACATTTGTCTAGAGATCTCTGACTTTTTCAAAATGTATTATATCACAAACTGCCTCTCATTTAAATATTTCTGTTTCTATTATGTTTTGCAATGGTTTCGAAATCAAAGTTTCGGAATGATATAAATCATTCAAAAAGAATAAACCAACACTACATAACGAAGTTTGAATTGAAAGCACAATCTGTTGGCAGAATTTCCAAAAATTGGTATTGATTGATGCCATCTGCGCGCCTCTGCTAACACCCGGCCAACTCATAACACCGTCTTTTCACCCGATTATCAGTGGTCCACGACTATTGTCCATCCCCCCCCCCACGTTAGGTTGTGAAACCATATTGTCATGACAGCGTTGACTGATGGAACTTCTTCTGAAACTTTCAATGCTCTATGTCAATGTGTGTATTTGACGTGTTCTGGTATTCTGAATATTACTCGTCGTTGCTTAGAAGTCGTACAGTTATTAGTAGCTGGAAGCCCGATGGTCACAATTTGGGACATAGTGCATGAGTTTGGCAGTTTCACTTTTTTTTAGGAAAGTTGATTTAAAAAATTATTTTTGAGAAATAAGAAATCTGTTACATACAGAATTGTTTCATATATCTATGCACATTTTATGCACAAATCTCGGACATTCAATCAGATTTTGAACATGCGCCCCACAAAAATTAATGGTATTTTTTGTTGAATTTTAAAAACGCTTACAGAACACCCGCCAACTTAAAAGTTTTCTTGCTCATGAATACTAGTACCTGACAATCGATTCCATAGTAATTGCAATAAGAAACGAAATGACTGAGGGGAACCTCATTTTTTATCATCATTCTCGAGGTACCACGTGTCATTGTGGAGATCACTAAAAGTCGATACTTCGTCTTTGATCTTTCCTGTTACGAATGTATATCCAACAGGCTTTGTAGTGCAATATCTAATCAATGAATCGATAGCATTGATTTTCCTTAGACACCGCGAGCTTAGATTTTGGTGACACAATTGATAGTCATAATGGCTAATGCTCTATGAATAAAAGTTGCCGTCACGTTACGTTACGTTATTTAGTATGATTGTGTCTAGGGTGGTGAGGTGCTGAAATGTGCATTGAATGAGAAAGTTCACGTCATCAATTGTTCGTTTTCTGACGGTCTTTAAATAATGACCTTGACTCAGCTCTAGTCGGAAATCAGATTTTATCAGTAACAAGAGTATCGCGTCAACGGAACACATCCGTGAAAAAACCTGATTGATACATAATAACTAAAAATTAAATAATCTCGTGTTCAAACACTATAGAATGTCACACAATAATCGTGGTTATTTCAAATGGTTGGCTCGGAATATGGATGTTATTGTTCACTCCAATGAACAGTTTTGATTAAATCGAAGTGGGAATAGTAAGTACAAACCGAGGGGACCTATCCAATGAAAAAACCAATTGATCTGATCCAGTGTAGGACAATCGCTTGGGCGATAGCAATTGCCGAATGCGCTGTATCTCAGCAAGTTGTTGTGAAAAGTGACCTAATTTTCGTTGAGCGCCATAACTAACTTTGACCGAAAAGCAGAAGCAAACTACAAACATAGTACATAGATCAAAATACACCGTACAGACTTGCGTTGAAAAAAGAGCGAACCCTGAAAGAGTCTGTTTCACGCCCTCATAACCCTCTACCGTATCTTGTTGGAACCAGGCAGATTCTTGACATGTAAAGTATTTGGGAAAGCTTTCAAATATCTGTGATTCGTTGTTGACTTGCTTTACTGATCACTCGATCATGTCTTGCACAAGACCTATTCATACTGTTAGAACATTATATTCTTATATGTATTGCATTATGGGTCTCGCCGCTCAGGCAATTCCCATCCACAGTCCTTTAATATTTGCATTACTATTCGGGAATCTCGGTCATTCTTTATGTTTCTTCTTATGTAGAGTAGAGTGTGGCTTGTTTTTCTTTGGTTCTTCTAACCTTTTCTTGCGCATATAATATTTAATACTAATAAACTCTGATCAAAGCGTTTCCGTGTTTAACAATTAGTGGCTTTCCACTATTTTACTTCTATTTCTGTCATCGAAATTTTTATTAAGCAAACTTCTGTTTTTAACAATACACTGGAAAAAAGTCATTTGAATAATGGATAGCCAAAACCGGTATCAACCCCCGAAAAGAGAGAAAATAGTATTAGCAGAGATACACCTTCAATGACTTTTCTACAGGGCAGTCGCAAATCTGGGTCAAGAAATACCACTCATGAAAGGATGTTATTTTGAGTAGCTAAAAAACTTTCCCCCTTTGAATTATTCTCTTAACTAAAATGTTTCGCTTGAGGCAAGAGTAGTGAGTTCTGCACCAATTATTCTGATTCAGAATACGATTTCCGTTGGGGCCTACATGCAATAATGCAAAAAAAGAAAAGGGACAACGAGACTAGATTAACAATAGGTGTTGATGTTTGCCACCGGTACCAACAGAAATTCATTCAGAAATAAAACTCGTTAACCTACGTTTAGTCAAGGTTTGAACATGGTTTGTGTGTATAGATGACGTTTTGTTAGTAAACTTGACATTTTCCAATGATCTACAATACTTTATGAAGTTTAAGAGATATCTCATTTTGCATGAGTCATTGTGTCTGCGAATGTCGAAAGGATGAGAGTGGTCTCAAAAGATCTCGACCGTTTCGTGATGATGTTTATTTGTCCAATATCACCGTTTTCGTCCAATCGCATCACCAAACATCGCCAACACCGCCTTTTTTGGCGGACGCGTGAATCTGCGCTGTGTTTGCATTGTAATGAACGACTATAAAGGCGCAGTGAGTGGAGAGAAAGACAGACCAACTGACCATGGCCAGAATACTCGTCGCCCTCTGCGCACTGCTCGCTACAGTAATCGCCCACCCACACCACAGACGGGTAAGTCGGTTCCCTTGAAGACCAAATATACTGCCTCTAGGGAAACCTAGTTGGGTAGTGTTATCTGAGTTGACCATAAATTTCTGAATAACTCTTGGATCAACTCTAAGATATACTCACTGGAATTGAGCAAACTCCAGCTCAATTATTACAAACCAATTTTTGGTCTTTTACGCAGGTTTACATATTAGTTTCGAACAATCCGTGCTAAATTTCTTCCAAATGGCACTACTAAAATTACAATAACTCTTAGTTGCATATTTCAATACCGTTCCTGAACTATTTTTTGTTTTAGTAATGGCTGCTCGCTTGTGAGTTCTAGATTAAAGTCTTGAAACTATCCTTTCTTGAATCAGGGTCGAAACGATTTTGAGTGGCACCTTTAATTGAGCACATATTATCATAATAACATCCAAATGTCTTAATGACAACAAATATTTTTGTTTTATTAAATATACTACAATTCTTTGGTGGTGGTTGTGACGGGATCTAATATTCTCTCATTCAGGGCCCTCCCCCATGTGGACTCCCACCCTTCGTAGAGGATCTGCCAGAAGAGATCAAGACCAGGGTGAGCTCAGTTTCGAAAAAGCTAAAAATATATCGAATAAAGTTTATTAAATAGGTTTGAATCGTATATACTTTACAAACATGTGGAACAGGCGAAAACAGCCATTATCTTTGATTTCTTGTGTGCAGTCACAACTCACAATTCAGGCTGAATTCCATTAAAAATCCATCATATCATTAAAACGTGTTAAACTAAATATTTGAACAGCCACGCTATGCGCAATTTCAGCTGATTGGCAAACTGTAAGCGTGTATAAATATCGGAAGGTGTCAGCTTACAGCTGTAAATTGATTTACCATTTACTGTGTTGATGGGACATAGGAGATGGAAATCACGAGTTGCGCCAGAAATAAACTAGAATGAACTATAATGAACTAGAATAACAAAATCAATAACTAAACCTCTTTGATCGACTTGTTTAGTCATTTACTTCCAATAATACACTCTTGGTTCATTCAGGTTGAAGATATCTGGAAAAACTACAAGGAGGGAGAGAAATGCTACGAGGAACAGGGCAGAACTCACGAAATTGTGAGTTTATGGATTTATTTTAGCACTTTTCATGTTTCATGGCTCTACTGAGCACACACAACGAAAAATACCGAGTTCAACCAACCTTTTTTTTTTGAATTTGGACTTTCATGGATAATTTGTTCTAACCAGTATATGCGTTCATTTACCACTATCTGAAACAGAAACAGTTTCGCACAGAACTCATTTTATTATCGACAATTGGAGTCAAGTTTATGAGATAACCCTTTTTAGATGGAGTCCCTAACCAAGGAACAGCGTCGTGCCATCCACAAGGGAGGCTTCCTTCCCCCCTTCCTCAGATCAGCTCCCAAGGACATCCAGGAGCAGTTCAAGGTTCTCTTCAAGGTAAGACGCAACCCACGAAAACACACTGTCGGACCTTCAAATATAAACAAAGCAGTTTGTTTCGTAGTTTATCATTCTTGCGCCTTAATCTCAAGTGGATCAGAATGAGAAATTGCTCTGATCGATAGACATGCTTCTGCAGCTTCTTTGCAACGATTATAAAACGACAGTTTGTATACTCTCCAAATACGTCACATTGCACGTGTAATGCTATTTCCCATAGAAGATTCTGATTTGAATAGTCAATATATCGAATATTCGATGTATACCACGAAAACACTAGATAGTTGAAGTCGGCCGTTTCAATGATCGACTTCCGCCAAATTCGGGCTGACCTTTTCTTGTGCAAGGCCATATCATCGCCCCAAACAACCACGGGTCTCACAATTAAAACTTTATCACCCAAATCAAGAGATTTGGATCATGGTTTGAACTGTCATAAGCAGATGAACTTTTGGATTTCTCTGAAAAGTTTCACGACCATACTTCGATGGACGAAATCGTTATCTAGAAAGTATTTGAAAATTGAGGTGACTTTCGAAAATAATTGAAAGTTTTTTTAGGATCACTCGATGAGCCGCGAAGAGAGACGTGACAAGGTGAAGGAACTCGCCAAGAAGGTATGTGCTGCAGTTCTTTTATGTGGTTGATTTTGCGTTTTTTTCGCATTCATATGTACTATTTGAAACACTTTGAACTTTCCAGAGGAAAAAGTGGTTTAGGAGCAAAGTTCACACAGTTTTTCTGGAAAAAAACCTAGAAGCAGTTTAATAAATGAAACTGTTTTTTGAATAATCAGTTCGTTTTCTCATCGAATTCAGATTTTGACTGGCGATCTCCTGGAGAAGTTCAACAAGCACGAGGAGAGAGTGGAGAAGATGAAAGCTGAAATTCAACAGAAGGTCAGACAATTTCATTCGACAATATGAAATACTTGTCACTAATGGGATTCGAACCAGCAATCTGGTGTTTGGCAGGCACGAGTGCTAACCATTATACGACACTTCATTGTTCCCTGTAGTTTGCACGAAAGTTTGTACCTTAAACACAAAATATCACAGAGTGAAAGATTATATACCTTTTCGGCAACCTTAAGAGCAAACGTTTTAGTGTTAGTTACATAATCCCAACTGTTCAGGTGGAGAAACTGTCGAAGGAAGCCAGAGAGGCCTATGACCAGATCGAGAAGCTAGAGTCAGAGAAGCGCGACATCCTTCACGCCCTCGAGGAAGACGCTCGTGACGAGGTCATGGAACTGCTCAGAGAGAAGAGAGGACCCAGACACGGACCTCCCCACCACTAATGGTCCCAACGCGATCGGGGTACTGTACCTTCGAACGATCACGACTTGATATTTATTGTCATATATTGTGTACCTAATAAACTATTATTACTAGTCAGTTTCGTTTCCAACTACAGAATGATGACGAATCTTGCAAACTTCTTGAATAGTCTGAAAATAAATATGACCATTATGAAGAGTGCATTGTTGTACAGAATGAGAAAGCCAAGTTGTAGAGTTTCACAAAAATTATTCTCGAGAACTAACATACTTTGGGAGCAGATTCCTGTAAATTGATTGTGGCTGCTTTTCTTCATTGATGAGATCATGGTGGATAAAACTGATTCGAAGGTTCAAATCTAGTGAGGTGCTAGAAACTCCGTGAAGAGAAGAAAAGAATATTGAAAACAAAATTCATCTGAATTCCAGTTGATAACTGTGCTACGACATGTTGTTCATCTTCAGTTCAGTCAAATTTCGATCTTACCCAATATATGGAAGGTTCGGGTCCAGGAATCTCACAGGACCGTGGACAATTATTTGGTACGTAGTGTGTGACAATCTGTTCACGTGTTGTCATCCTTACTAGAAACGCAAAAAATGTAGTTTCTCATTCCAGAATAATCACTCTCAAAGATAATCTTTTAATTATTGTCCACGGTCCTGTGAGATTCCTGGACCCGAACCTTCCATATATTGGGTAAGATCAAAATTTGACTGAACTGAAAATGAATAAAACTTCCATATTGACTTGTTTTTCACCTAGAATGAGTATACTTTTCTGAATCATGCAACTTGGAGGTAAACCATCGTTCGCACTTTGAATAAACAACAGCATCTAACCAAGAATGATTTCATAAAGAAAACTTTTCAAAAAAAACACAGTTATAGGGAATGAAAATTTTGGTTCTAGTCAGATGTCGATCAACGCCATGATCTTTTGATTCCTGATAGAAAGGCAACGGGGTTACACTACTATAGAACGATGCGATATATGTAGATTACAATTGGGGTAAAAGCTAGTCATCTCTGATAAAATAATTATTCATGCGCATAAAAATTAGAAGAATAAGTATACTTCAGTGAAGAAAAACCCTATCTGTTTTGCTATCCTTTTTTCCGTATGGAAGTATCTCATATACCGGTAGTTACTGAAACAAACACGTAGTAAAGTACGCATTCTTCAACAGTTTCTTTTTTGGATATTGTACATTCTTAAATTGTGATTTGGCTCTGAAGTTCTATGTCACTATGGCTACCATCAAACTTGATCTTAAAGAAGGACGATTATGTGGTCCAATCGCAACGCTTCAGTCCTTTAAACTGCAATACATTTTTCAATTGCATTTTAAAGGACCGATGACCCGGGATTGGGAGCAACGTCTGAGTAAAGTTGTGATTCATTTCTATATTTTCTCAGGTTTTCTCACGTATATCAATGTTGTCCTCTACAATATATTTGTATCTTGAGCTTTCCAGCCAATTGTGTTGTGTTAATATGGTTGCTATAATGTATCCCACATCTTTTCGTGCCTTTGCAACAAATACAAACTCAACTCATTTCAATTATGCACTCAGGTACATACTTTAGGTCTAACCTAGTATCATGAAACGATTCAACTTTTCGCACGTTACACGTAAATCTATAGTTTTATTCTGATTCAACCATTTGTTCAGAGCAGTGTATCTCACAAGGCCCTCATGAGATGTAATGGCTAGCATTTTTTTAATAGAATAGGTTGATTCATGATCTAGACAGATCACCCAAGTTAAACAGATTGGGCACTCCATTTATATGAATCGACAAAATTGAAGGACTTAAACGTGAAGGGTGTAATTTAATTTTTAATTTGAAATCTGTTCTGAAATGATGGGCGCTGTGTAGCTCACAAAGTTGTTCAAAAGCTTGCCAAACCTTTGAAATTACTCATACGGCCGTTACCCTATTTAAAGGGACCGTACCTCCTTATTTTGATGACTCGAGTCATCAGTGGACACATGGGGACCAAAAATGCACAAAACCGTCAGAATTAGTGAAAAATCCGCAACTTGGGTCGTGTTTGAGCAAATTTGAGTACGGCCACAACGCGGAAGCCGAGGCACGTACCTATTTTCATGGAGACGCGCACAAATTGTCCGCAAAATGTCCGTGAAACGTATCATAAATTCAATCACGTAACAACTGACATATTTAAAAGTGTTTCAGTTATCTATACCTCTTTTTGGTTTTATTAAGATTGAAGTTGTGTGTATTGAAACCGAATTCATATTTTGACCAAAAGTTTTGCAATACAGTAACCCTTAAGATAGTTTGGCTCATAAAAGGCATGGTTTTCGACTGATTACTATTTTTATTTTTTGTGTAATAGTAAGGGACCACTATCAAAGCACTATCTTGAGACTTCATGTTTTTTAATCGATCCAAATTATAGAGAAACGGTCCTTTTAACCGTACCTCCCTTACGAATATAATTTGATTTAGTTATTTACATGCACGCATAATAAAACTTCACAAATACATCCAACATCGAAGTATTCCAGAATGCTGAAGTTCTTCCTTGGTCTGTTTTTCGGTTTGCTCAGTTTGTTCGCCCTTCTCCTGTCTATAGTAGCGTTTGCGGCAGTATTGGTTCTCGTCCAAAGGTAGTTTTCAAGGATACTTCCTTATTGGATGTGGGTCAGTCTTCTGTGTAATTGTCAACAGATTATGTTCAAAACAATCAAAACAACTAGATTTCGTACCCTCTTACAGTGAGCAGTCGAGTACACAAAATGAACGTCTAAAGGAACAAAAGACTTCCGTGAACTAATCCAATTTTAGTAACGAATGAGGGTGAACCACAAAGGGAAACACATTTCGAGAGTTTTGAGATATCGTCGTGTCACTGTAACAAACTAGAACAAGCAAAAATGTAATCAAACTAGTTATAATAGACATACACTGTATTGTCTATTTTCTGCTGAGGTTTCCCAACTAAAATTAGTTCCTATGATTCAGACGCAAGTCTTCCATCTACATCATATCGGCCTCGAACATGTTCATAGACATCCTCAGCCTCCTCCTAGCTACTTTTTATCTGGCCCCCAGCATTATGTTCTCGGTAAGCTTTATGATATGACCAAATCTTCGCTGTACCTTGCTCTCAACACACACCATAATTCACGAATTCCGACCAAAAAGGAACAGGAGGAAACTGTAACCACAGCAAGATGATGAAGTAACACCCACAGAGATTGTATCCAGAATTTGCGAACCCCAAGTTTGCAAATAATATAAACACGTGATTTTTTTCTCTGAGTACATAGATAAGCAGATAGTCCCATTCCTGAGTAAACTTTGGTAGAATGCCACTAAAAATTTCAGGCTGTTTTCTAAAATGTTGGGAGTTTTCTCTTATGTAAAGTCCTCCGAAAATGTTACCATTTGGGCTTTTGAATTTCAAGTTTTGATTTCAATGTCAACAGTTCCTGTTGTGACGAATATTACTGGAAATTTTATTGCAGAGTTGGTTGTTTTGCGGAGGACGTTCCGACTGGCGAACCCAGTTTCTCGGTGCCGCGTTCCTCTTCTGCTGGTACAACGGATCGCTCGCACAAATGCTGATGGCAGTCAACAGGTTAGACCGGAAACCTCCAATTGTTGTTCGTTGTAGTTCGATGTCGCGATGAGCCAACTACAAAAGCGAGAAAAAGCATGAGAGCACACATAGGTTTTGTTTGAGAAAGTAACCGTCTCTATGACCTGCACACTCTCTTGTCGAGGCCGCTATAACAGTGGCTGGTTCCTATGATCATGGAATTGAGAGTGAGAAAACAGAATACCGAACAATAATGACCCGATCATAAACATTTCTGAGGTCACGTCATCAGCATTGCTTGTTCTATTTTGGGATCATCTTAATTGTTTTGGTTACTACTTGTAAGGTAGGGGGATGTTGGAAAAATTGGTGTTTCTATCGACACTCCCTGAGTTTTTATAAGCAGACAATTCCACGTTGTGTGTTTTATAGACGACTTCCGTGAGAAAGCATGCCAAGTTGTGAAGTTAGAAGTTACCTTCTTCCCATTGGCTCCTTGACCTCTAACAGGTCAAAAAAAATACTGACTCGAAAGCCATAATTTGAATGAAGTAGTCTCTTTCAATTGGAAAACTCGAACCACGGTTCTTTAAAACTTTGCACTTTACAGACTAGTCGTCGTGTGTTTCTTCAAGAATACCTTCTTCCGCTATAAGACGTTGTCTTTTCTGGTTGCAGTCCTGTACCCTATTTCAATCGGAATGGCTATCGCTTCTCAATATCTGACACCATGTTGCCAGTAAGTTAGCACGCAGCACGATTCTAAAAAAAAGTCGTGGAATGTCATTTTTTGCTTTTGCTAATGTCATTGTTGTTGTGAAGCAGTAACTAAACGCACTCAGTTTTCACTCCCTGCTATTTTTGCACATCAAGTCCAAAAATAACTTGTTTTCTCAAAATGATGAATTAACGACGCTGACTTCGAATTGCCAGCAAAATACGTTGATGGGCTTGGCGACTATGAAAATTCAGTGACAGGGGCCTATTGAAACGGAATGTATTGGTTATTGGTATGGTAAGAATGCACAAATGTTAAACGCGTCTAGTCGACACCAATTATGTAATCTTCTTTGTTCAGGTTCTCCTTCGACCATAACTATTTGTCCTATTCGTATACGAATATCGGTGATATTCCCAACTATTCTAATAACTACATTGATAAGCCCCTGAACTCCATTACCTCCGCGATTTGTTTAGTCGCCTATACTATCGTGAGTACAATTTGCTTATTGAACAAAAAAGAGAAAATTCTGTTGAATAGATATTACATGCTTCTTTGTTTTGCTGTATTTCTGATTTGATCCACTTGCTATTCACCTGTCAATCGATAATAATCATGTGTTCACAGACCAAACTAAACAGAATTACGGTCTTCCACTATAGTTAGATTGGTGGCATTGAAATCCTTCTGATAATTGCGTGATTGTCTCATCATTTGAGATAAAATCATAATATACTATATGTATATGTCGTGAATGTGATGATTTTCATCATCTGCTTGAAAGCGACTATTAAAGGAGGACGATAATGTGGATCAATCTCGTGTCAACGGTCCTTTGAACTGCAATTGAAAAATGTATTGCAGTTTAAAGGACTAAACCGTTGCTATTGGACCACTTACTCGCCCTTCTTTAATGTAGTTTCTATTCAGATCATCGTGTTTGTGCGTCGTTCCAGTAGAAATGTTGGTGTGAGTGAGCGGGAATGGCATGCACGTCGTCTCAAAGAATACTCGTATGTTCAATCACCCATAAAGTTTTTTTTGCAGAAAATCGATGCAAAACGATTTGAATCTAATAGTTTTCCAGTAATTCAGAAAACATACGCTCATTTAAGTATGTCTGAACAGAGTTAGCTTGGAGAGCATTATAATATTATCTTTAGTATGATTTTTGATACAATACGAATTTCGGCACTACCCGTGTGAAAGTGTAACTTCGTAAATGCAACCCATAACGCTAACTTCGACTGTAGGTGATAGGTTTACTTGAATATTAATTCTTCTCCTTATGCTTGCGTTTCATTTTTTTTAGTATTTTTTAGATAAAATGTTTGAGTGAAAATGTCAATAACCTGAAATCAAGGTATGCGCTGCAGTTTTGTCTGGTCTCCATTTTCTATCTTTGTGGTTGGATTTCGTTCCGTGTGTTTCCTATTCTGATTGGGAGTGGAGGGGAGAATTGGTTCGTTGTGATAGCCATTTGTGCTACCCTGAACTCTAGTGCCAACGCCATTGTCTACCTGGCCTTCAACAAAGAGGTTATTGTACCAATAGTCACATCATGTGTACTCTTCATGAATCCAGTTGGATTATTTCATATTGTAATAGCAATTTGTTATTTTTCGCTGCATTGTCCAAGTTCATGCAGTCATGCTCTTTTCCAAGAGAAACTCTGATTTTTACATGAATTATAATGTTTATTACTACCTCGAAAACTTTTTCGCCGGTCCCAGTCAAGTAGTTTTTCTCAAGTCATCTAGGTAAAACAGGTATACTTTTTTCTCCCTCAAAGTGGACATTTCCGTAGACTCGTGACACTCTCTCTGAGAAAGTGTTGACCATGGCAAACCCAAAATGTTGAAGCCCCGCCCACATTTTTGGGTTTGCCATGGTCAAATCGGATGTTTGGAAATGCCATGGTCAAAATGTACACATCTAATGCTCAAAACCAAGAAAACAATGGTTAAGACCACTCCAATAGCAAAAACTTTTTTTTAGCAAAAACAGTTTTTTGAAACCTGGCAGCCTGGCTGCTTACTGAACATACTTTTTCATGCTGTTTTTCGGCTTCAAATAGAGAATTTCCCAAGCGGCTAATGATCTCTTCAATATAAATTATAAATGCGTTCGTATAAATTATATGTTATCTACAATCTACTTAATTGTGACCAAGGAGTTCATTTGTTTTATGATACTCACTTAGGTGCTATTAATGGTTTTAACCGGGCTGCCTCTTTCCAATAATCAAGAGGTAACCTGAAACCAATCTGTTAACTTTCATTTCTATTTATAGAAGTGGTTCTTTTGGACAGTAATTTCGAAATCGGCTCAACGCAAACACTTTGAACGGGATGAATTAGGCCTGATGAATACACAATTTGAAGCAGATTAACCAAAATCCAGTCCAGCTTAACGTACACTTTATCGCTCAGAAGTTAGAAACGTCCTTCGTCGGAAATACGTAGTTCCCATTATGGTTTTTGCAAATACGTTGTTGTTATTTCTCCCCATCTGACCATATTTTTTTCCAGAGTCCAGACCCCTGCGGGTCTTTCCTCTGACTACTACCACCGTCTCCCAAGTAGACCGTCCGCTCGTCTGCCGCTTCGCGGAAAAAACTCGAAAGCCTTCTCGCCAAATGCCTTGTGAAGCCGGTTCCTCAATGGATCGATCGTTTTGCTCAACGGTTTGATTATTAATCAATCGTATTGTTTTTGGTATTTTCCATTCTGTAGCTGTAGTTGTAGACAACTGAATTATTGCTCTGTAGTATTTTCCCCTGTACTATCTTCTCTCTTTTCTACGAGTTTCCTTCACATTACGGGTAGTTCACTGCAGTTTCGAATCTTTTCAATAACTTAAAACACATGTCCAAGCTACTGAACAGTTGGGGTCCCGGGGCTTCACGCCTGTTCTGTTTCTTGTTGCTGGAACAGTGCTGCGCTCGCCCTTGTCCGCTGATCTCAATTGATACACATATATTTATTCATTAACTACGAAGAGAAAAAGCGAAAGCGACATACAAAATATGTGTATCATACGATTTTGTACTGGTTAGTGTTAGTGAATTTTCATGGATGCTTTTTGATTTCACGTTTTACTCGTGAAAAGTAGTGTCTCGCCCTCACGTGAAAAAGTTGATGTGGCAAGAGGGGCGAGTGCAGCAAATAAGTAGGCGCCGTTTATCATAGCTGTCCAACAGTCATTATGTTCCCTATTCACGTTTGTTCTTGATTATTTTGTCAATCTGTGATCTTTTCAACAAGTTTCATATTAGGCGTACGACCAAATGTTGATTAACTTCTTTTGATTCTCACTTTCTTACAGCATGTTCAGTTATAATCTATTTATTATTTGTTAAAATTGTTTTTATTGACTGATTGTTATATTCAGTGTTGTATGCAAATAAATTATTGTTTGGCTTTGTCGGCGAAATCAAAAATGAAATTCAGTATTGAATAATGTTTTTCAACTTGACCATGGCAAACCCAAAATTTGACCATGGCAAACCCAAATGATTTGACCATGGCAAATCCATTTTTTGACCATGGCAGCGTGTACGCATGCCATGGTCAAAATTTGGGTTTGCCATGGGGCCAGTTTCTCTGCTTTCTTACAATCTCACTTTCTTACGAAAAAATCTTACTTTCTTACAAAAAAAGTCTGACTTTCTTACAATTAATCTGACTTTTTTACAATTAATCTGACTTTCTTACAATAAATCTGACTTTCTTACAATAAATCTGACTTTCTTACAATTAATCTGACTTTCTTAGAATAACTATTACTTTCTCAAATGAAACTCATTTTCCGACAAAATCTTACCCAAAATGTGAAAATGTGACCCTCGGGGGAAATTATTATTCTTTTGCCTTTCAACAGAACTTTTCAATTTTTATGAGATTCCATCCCAAATTTTATTAATTCGGGAAATTTTTATTTCCGCAACTCTCCCCTCCGTGGTAGTTTGTTTTTGTCGAAGCAACGCATGAAAACGAGACATCGGTACAATGAGAATTTGAAATGGGACATCGGGATATTGGGACATTGGAATGGGACCTTTAGAGGGACCCTCAGATAGAACGGAGCCATGTAACTTTCATAAGCGTAAAGGTAAAAATACTACGGGACTAAATTTCAGCATAAGTAAAAACTGGGGGGGGGGGGTGAAATATTAGCCAAAGCTTCCAAAGTTGAAGCCACACAAAATTTTATAGTTCTCCATTTGACACCAAAAAGTTCGAGCTTTCTCATGTGATAAATGATCAAGAAGAGACGGTGGACTCTGTTCCACCATTCGATGCAATAATCCGTCAAGTATTCAGAAAAACTTTTTAACAAACGGTTCATAATTTTGTTTTCAAAATTCCAGAGTTTGTAAATTGTAGTAGTAGGGGTGCAGGAGACACTGTTGTTGTTTATCACTATTCGCTGATACAAAAATGAAAAAAACCGAAGACAACTCAATTTATCCACTCCCAAGAAATATTTAAGTTCAAAAGAGAATGTAAAATGAGAAAAAAAAGAGGTTAGAAACTGAAATTTGGAAAAATTGGGCCTTTTCGAGAAGGTAAGGTATTTTTGTGAACGCATGAATTTTCATGAGAAAGTAAGATTTTTCGTGAGAAAATGAGATTTCCGTGAGAAAGTGAGATGTTTCGTGAGAAAGTAAGACTAATTGTAAGAAAGTCAGATTTTTTGTAAGAAAGTCAGATTTTTTTGTGAGAAAGTAAGATTGTTGGTAAGCAGAGAAACGGCACCATGGTCAAATGTTTTTCGAAGCTGGTGGCAGTTGGCACTGATTCTGACCACTTTGCATTCGGTCAGCCAGCTATTTAGCGACCTGAACCATCTTCAACGAGAGAATGGGTAGATCACCTCGACGCAGAAGATGTTTGTGACTTTCTATGTCTTGTCTATCTCCATGCTCCAATGTTTTAGTAGTTAAACCATTGCCATAGAACTCGCGCCAACTTTTCTATGGGTGTTAAAGGAGTTGAAGTGTTTTTGATTCTACTGATTTCAGGTGAAAGCAGCGATCGTGGAGTTCGCCAAGAGAAGAATACAATTTGGTCGAGTCGGGACTGTGTCCGCTAATTAACGAGTTTATTTAATAAATAAAAAAACCAGACTTCTTCAACACCGGACTGGGTTTCCATCCTGCTCTGTCGAAGAGACTCTACGACTTGAAATATCCGAGTTCAACCATCTATTTTGCATTGTTCAACAAAAGTATCGGAATAAACACAGGCAGACACTGTGGTGTGTGTTTCGAATTGTTTGTGACATTATCTACTGATAAAACAATGCACAAATAAGTATTAACCCTCGCATAATAATACACTGCACACAGTTTACATATTTACATATATTTTACATATTTATTCATTCACTTCGCTTCGTTACGAGGCGGTGATCATCATACATGTCACAGATCTTTGTAGTAGCAGTTTCTTGTGCGGTCTCGGTCCTTCATAGAAGCCTTCATGGTGGACTATCGAATGCTCTTTTGGCATTGATCCAGTGACATGCGAGAAACTTCTTGGGGGGAGGGGGAAGATAACTGCTTGTGAAACGGACCAGCGATTCCCAGTCGCGCGTGGCCCGGGTTTTCCATCTCGTCTTTTTCTCCACGTCCATCAACCCGGATACCTGAATAGACACGTAGTGTGAAGATCTTGGAAACAGTGCAACGAAGAGAGAATCCGTCTACCGACCAGTAGGAACAAGACCATGATGGAAAACTGATAGGATACCTGAATAGACACGTAGTGTGAAGATATTGGAAACAGGGCAACGAAGAGAGACTCCGTCTACCGACCAGTAGGAACTAGACCATGATGGAAAACTTCAGTATACTAGAAGTAAATTGAATAGTCACGTAAATTTAACATTATAATGAGGCATCGTGCACTTTGTCATTGCACGTTATGCTGTGTTGAACATGTTTCACGTGACTATGCAATTGAACAACAACAGTATATAATATTTGGTAACGATTCACGTGAATGTATAGTTCTACAGTCGAATGCTCCCTGTCTGAAATATTCGGAAAGAATAGAGGAATTCAGGCTTTACATGATCTAAAATGAATGGTTCTATGCATAACATTTCCTCTGGCTTGGATCGATGCATTTGATAGAGCGTCGCGAGACACCATTGGAAAGCAGGATACGCAGACAGAGGGAGAAGCAAGAGAGCACGTGATGTGAGGAGGGTGGACAGCTGTGACCCACCACAAAGCAAGGACCTCTACTACACTAACTATCCCTCCTTTTCTAGCTTCTTGGATGAAATTCTCTTTCGAACATTTCTTTTTTTACTATGAATTGTTTAATACTAGTGTTTCTGTTATATAAGTTAACTACACTTTCAACCTCGATTTACCCAGTGATAAAAACCTGATTATTTGAATGACGTCCATTCCGTTATCAATTCAAAACATTTAAATAACAATGTTTAGAATTTTGCCAGTTGAAGAAGAACGTATGTGCTAATTTTCGTTCATCCAAGAGGTAACGCTTATTTCTCCCTATTTAGTCAGCAAATAAAAAATGCTCAGTGATAGGGGTGATAACAACCGAGTCATAGTTATATTAACGGGTTTATATGTAGTTCGTGCTCAAGACTGGAACATAACCAGATCCTACAAACACAGAAAAATAGAATAAACATGTATATTCGGTTTTGCCTGCCCTGCCCTGAGCGATTCCTATAATTGATTGGGAAGTGCGAGAAGAAAGGCTCCAATAGTTTGTGTTTTGCTGTTGTTCAAGAAAACTACTCCAGCGCCACTCAAAAGGTGCTTTCAAATCAATGGAATTCAGGGTCGACCAATTGTGATTTACAACAAGCGAGATGCTAACCACCGACAAATGTTCGGTAGACGTAGACGTACGTATGTAATAGAACACTTTCCAGCATGAATCTAAATGTACAGTTTATTGCTGACCTACTTCTGGTTTGCACTGTAATTTAGAAGTTAGTTACACTAAAATTAAGTTGAATCCTTTTTCAATCACATTTTCATTACAGATGGGTAAGTCTTCTGTGAAATACGCGGCACTTCCCACGGAAGAAGATAGAATGGATTCGGACTTCAAAGATGAGCATGTTATGGAGTACGGTACGCCAGAGGGCACGTTCGGCAGCGCATTCACGTACGCCAACTACAACGATCTGGATCGAATGGGGTACCAAACGGCCAATAGGTGAGAATCATATTCAAGAAGAAAAACAGTATAATTATTCAAAAGTAACTGTTCACAATATTAGTTATTCAAAAAGTGGTGTAGCCTTGTTTCGTTGAACGGGTTACTGTAAGAATTCATATGGAAATGATTTACTACAACCTATCTTATGACAACTCATCTTTTTGAACTAAAATGTTTGAACCGTCCCATTTCTTGCAGATACACCAATTCACTCGGAAATCGGTACGGCGGAGCATTCACGTACTCTAGTCAATTTAACAACGAAGAAGTAGAGGTCAGTTTTCGTTCTTGTGGTTTCATGTGAAATTCATTCATGGTTTCTTGTGAAAAGTCACGTGTTCAACTGAATATGAATTATCCCACTCTATTTATCTGTTGTTTTAATAATATCTCACGACAACTATAGGAAAATGACCGCCTGAATATTGCTCCATGTCTCATAAATGATAAATCGAATGTTTGTGTAAAATTCGCAGAAAATTGTTCATCGCCTGTTTTGGTGTGTGTAATCAGCAATAATTTTGCTTCTTATGCATGTCTGAGATAAGAATGAAGTAGGATAAAGTCTCTTTCGTTCTCACGCGGTTTCTATTTGATACATTCAGTCGTCAACGTTCTGCATCAATTCGATACACTTGGTTTCTCAGCGTCTATTACAAAAAAAGTAGAAAAAGTAGATAGCTGGAAATGGGGTTACTTACCATTGGACTTTACGTAGACATGCTGAGGACTGTAGCATAGAACACCTACTGATATTTCCAGGTGCATCCAATGAACGCGATTGAGCTTATAATTTATGGATTGAGTGTCATAGCTATGGTATTCACACTGCCATTTTCCTTATTTTTCACTCTGAAGGTGAGATATTTCATTAAAGTTTGGTCCGATGAATGGAGTTTGTTATGCTAGACGAATGGGCAGGCTCGTAAAATCCGTTGTGCATCTCTGAACTCAAAAATCATTTTTTATAATCAGAATGAAGTATTGAATATTAAACAAACTTTTTGAATATTCAATAGTGAGGTGCACAAAAACTGATTTGAATGCAAAACAAGAGTAGAGCCCCATCACCGAATCGTGAGTTTCCCGGCTGCCACACTAAACATATTTGCCTGAACCGTGCCAGATATGATGTACACAGCAGAAAGTATGGGATACGGTATTCTCTGAGGTTCACGAATGAATAGATTTCAGTTTGTGTCTGCATCTGAGAAACTGGTGGTTCTCCGATTGGGTCGTGCCCAGAAACCCCGAGGTCCCGGGGCCACCTTCGTTCTGCCGTGCATCGACACCACTCACAAGATAACCACCACTGTCACCGCATTCAATGTACCGCCAATGCAGGTAAGAGTACATTTCATAAAGGAGGGAAGCAACATTGAGTTGTAGTTTAATCTCCAATTTGTTGGTGCTGTTTGATTCGCGTGTTGTAGTTTGATAAGGGTACATATAGGACTTGTCGAACCGTTGTGGACACCGTAGCATCGATTTGGTTTAGCGAGGGGCCTGCCAGTCTGCGTATCATTGATCTACACACTCTCTCGCCTGTTGGCAAGTAATCAACGACCGCTCGCTTCGCATCGCTCAATCAATCGAACCCTCTGCTGACTTTATGGGGAAACTGGCGACTATAGCAGTCATCTGAGTTGGAATGAGGTGGAAGCGAACTACAATCGGAAAATCGTGATTGGAAAACAATACAGCTACGATTAGTTCTTACTCGTGGGCTTGAAAATGGTGGTAGATGCAGTGTTTTGCATTTCTACTGAGAGTCCTACAGTAGAATACGAAACTATCGGCTCATTTTAAATACGAAATTGGGGTTTATTGTACAATAGCCCCCCCCCCCCCCCGCCCTTGAGCCGAAATAGGCAATTGTACAATTTTCCCCGAAATTGTTACCGGGCATGTTGATAATGTTCGCATTTCATTCTGATTCTCTGTTTCAAAGAGGGCTAGACTAATCACAAGAAAAAGAAGAAAGTTTTTATTACAAAACCGTGATTGTACAGTCGAACGTGTACTGTAGAAGTCTTAGTAGGAATGACGTGAACTATACTCAATTAAATGAAATAGTCCAAATACAATCGAGTACCTATATTAATATAGTAAAGTCTTTCCAGGTAATAACTACAGATCGGGGACTGGTGGAAGTTGGTGCCACGGTGTTCCTAAAAATAAGAGACCCTATATCCGCTGTTTGTGGCGTTCAGGTACAGAATGCGTTTTGAATACAAAATACATTATACTATTACTTGTGGTCGAACAAATTGCTGGCACTGTTGCAGAATACTATGAAAATTCTTTTGAGCTGGATTACCTGACCCAGGTTGTGGTCGCATACACTATGTGAGACTATTAAATTAGCTACTAGGTAACTAGAACGTGATAAGGTGCTTACACAAGGTGATCACCACTTCTATCACTTTGCCACGGAGCATGCTCACCTGAAAAAGTATGAACACGCTTATGAAAACGGTATGTGACGACATGCTTACTGTCTGCACCTCACTAATTCTTGGATATAGCTCCAACTTCGAAAAGTCTTATTTCATTTTCGTTCTTTTTCAATAACGCGGAGAAACTATATTTTGAATGCATTCTTTCGTGCAAAAATGTTCGCTTTTTTTGGCTGGACTCCACATGCATGACTGTTGAATGTTAAACAAAGTTCACAGGAAGTGTGAAAAAGTCTCAATGTCATATCACGAACATAATATTATTTCAGGATCGGAATTCTTCAACCCGAAATCTTGCCAACACCATGATGTACAGGTACACGAGTAAGAAGAGAATATGTGAACTGACCAATCCCAATAACAGAAGAATCATGGCTGCCGCTTTCAAGGTACGTTTCTGGCAGTTAGGTACGATGCTGCGTCCACAAAGGATAAATATCGAATGTGCCCCCGGGGGCTAACGAAACACAATCTGGGTTCACATAGAGCCCACATTTCCCAACTGGACTCGTTGGCAGCATGCCAAAAACTTTGGAAGACTGTTATTCAGAGAAAACATATATTTTACAGAAAGTTTTCACGAGCACGGATTATAACAAAGGGGAAGACCCCTTCACATGAAAATCTGTTGTTTTGAAGTATTTCTACATGTTCAAAAACTGCCTTGAAATTTCATTGGCAAGCTGCCCAAGTCCAGTTAGGAAATGTGCGAACTATACTTTGCGTTTTGCGTTTCTCCCTATCAAGCTGAGGTGCTGAGTATAATCAATAAACCCCAGATGAGTGTGAAACTGAACCAATTTGAGCTGTTATTTGATTTGGTCACACAGCAGAGAAGACAAATTGCAACTCTCACACATGAGGATCAAACTATAAAGATAGTAGATTTGAACAACGTGTATGCGTGTACCGATTGTACCTGCACCGAAAAAATGAGAAAATGATTCTCTTCTCTCTGTTCAGAACCTCACACTCCAACAAAATATTCACTTTCGAATGCACGTTCAAGTGATTACACTGTGTTTTTCGAAACTTTTGGTTTATAGTTATGAAGAAAATTTGTGCTATCAACTGAGGAAAAAAAAACAATCATTTTCAGGATGAACTGGGTAGCTTCACATCTCAGTTCGGAGTGGAAATCACGGAAGTCGAGTTTGCCGACCCAAAGGTAATGAAGGAGGGCGAGAACATGGGCATGTCTGCCTTGAGCGCCGTCAGCAAGTCAGAGACGGGCAAGAAAATCTGGGAGGTTGGTTAGGAGGAGCCGAATTATTGTTGTAGTTCCGAATTAATGTTGTAGTTCAAAGCTGTATGCATGAGTCTCCCAAAAAGCATTTATCGATCTGTGTCTGTTGATGCATACGTTATTTTGCTGCCTCCACATCCCGACAGTAAACAAGTTTTGCAAAATAGTATAGGGTCAAATCGGGGCGCCGGGATACTCCCGCTCAGGCGTCTGATCTGCAACCACAGAAAAATTCTCGAACTATGCTCAAACACACAGTGAACTCTGCCCTGAGCGACCTCTTTGGCAAAATGAAAGTTTTTAAATACAATAATGTGGGGAAAAATAAGAAAACTTTTTTCATTTGAGGAGAAGACTAATCAAAATGCCGATGATTTTAGGTGATTGAGCCTCACGTCAAGGACTTTGCACGCGAGACAGCCGCCACCAAACAAGGGGAAGAAGTCGCGACGCATTTTTCCTCTGACGGCACCTCAGATGCGATGTCGCCGGGACTAGATGTCGACCATCTGGTCACCGTCATCAACATGGCAATCGATGAGCATCTGACGCGCGCTGTGGGAAAACTGTTCCAAGTAAACTGCAGCGGCATGGAATCGATATATATCGATCTTAAACATCCGCCGGGAAGTTGCGCCAAGGGGTACGCCAGTTGTCCTGACGTCACATTTGAGACCACCCAGATAGTATTCTTCCAACTGATCAAAAAATCGATATCTCCAATCAACGCCTACATGGATGGATCGTTGAAAATCAAGGGCGAAATACAGGACGCGCTCTCCCTCAAATACTTGGCCGAGAGAGTTTCCCAACTTTTGTAGATCTTCACTGCATCCATTTTCACAAATATTCGTTGTAGTTTGATCTCGAAACTAGCTTTAGTTTTGAAAGTTTCAACCGCAAAACAGTGGGATCAAACTACAGACACAGCAAGATAGGTTAACACGCGTATAAGCGTACTTTGAAATAAGGTAACCCTGTAGGGCAGGCTGGGTTCATACCTGCACTCTATTTACGATGTCGACCGCACCTGGCAGCTCGGTCGGTATTTGTAGTTTGAACTTTGCCCAAATTGAAGCACCAGAAACACGAACCCCATTCTGTGACATACCACCCGAATCAAATATTATGATTTCCGTAGTTCTGGCTACAAATGGGAAAATCAGTCATGTTTTTCTTTGTTTTATGCTAAATTTTTAAAACAATAGGCGAACCTCTAGAAAGTTAGGGTAGTCATGAAATAATTCGCCATTTTCCGTTGCCATTAAACTTTGTTCGATCTGATATTATTTTTGAATGTTTTAAACATACATCTTGTTTAAGATAATTACGTCTCGGGTACGTTTCATTGATTTATGTACTATACTGGACATTTAATGAAGATTTAATATTTGTTTTATTGTTTTCGCACTACTGAAAGTAGTATATACAACATATTTGACTTGAATGAGTGTTTCAATGATATTTCAAGAAGGGTGAGTTTTTTTGGTCAAAGGCGACTGGTTAAAGGACTGTGCGTACGGCGGCCTATTTAGTCCCGCCACGCCCGATTCAATCGAAAATTTTACACGTGTGTTGGCTTTTGAGGCGGGCGATGCTTGATTTTTCATCATGTTTTAATTGTTTAAATCAGTTTAAATCGCAAATTTAAGTGTTAGAATGTTTTCCATGCTTAACTGCTATGCTCGGTTGCTCAAATTTACCAAATATCGTTACGGAACGGTGTTTTTTGTGGCGTTTCAGCCTTATCCGTTTGATTTCGTTGTTTTGAACATTGCCTAGTTTTCCTACACGAACAAATTTTCTATTATCTTGTGTATCTTCATGTTCGTTATTTACTGTTGACATTTCGTTTATTACTTAGTTTTTGTTGCAGGAAGTTGAATCTACTGTCAAAATGGGTTTGACGATTTCTTCTCTCTTCAACCGAATGTTCGGCAAGAAACAGGTAGTTATTCATTTACCTATAACGTTGTAGAAAAACAAGAATAAGTTAAAAGTTTTTATATGACCCCTTTTAAAAATCATTTCGTAATATTTACTAGTAGTTCTCTTGTTTAAGTCATTTCTATTCTTGTTTTGTAAGTGTGAGTAGCTTTCATACGATTCGCCTACACGGGGCATAACTGTTCATTTTCAGGTCCGTATCCTTATGGTCGGACTTGACGCTGCAGGAAAGACCACAATTCTCTATAAGCTCAAACTAGGAGAAATCGTCACAACTATCCCAACCATTGGTACGTTTCCTTTCACACATTTTATTATTAGTCTGAAGTGAGCGTTTGTCATTGTGTTATTGCTCCCGGTATAACTTTGCCTCTTTAAAAAAAACCATGTCGGGCAGAACCGGAAAAAAACAATTCTGCTCTCTGCTGGCAAAAATAAAATTAATTTTCACTTTCCATGTTTGGCTAGCAGTAAATAACTATCATTAAGTCTAACTTTGTGATTTAGAGTTTGCATTATCCTAGTTTTCAACAAGTAGGAACCTTGTTGTGTTCGAGAAATTTGTGTGTTTTTTTTTGCGTTCACAAAAACGTAGCGGTAGCGTTTTGTAACATTTTGCAGTTAGAATCAGTTTTTCTGGTAGAATAGGCGTCTTTCACATTGCTATATCAAAATAGCCAAATACTCTTTTAGGTGTGGCCTGTGGCACTAAAATAAAGAAAATCTGTTTGGTTTTCTGGCAAAATTGTCACTGTTTTGCTGTATAATATTATTGATTGTTTCTAGGATTCAACGTGGAGACAGTTGAATACAAGAACATCTCCTTCACCGTATGGGATGTCGGCGGTCAGGACAAGATCCGTCCTTTGTGGAGGCATTATTTCCAGAACACACAGGGACTCATCTTCGTAGTAAGTTTCACTTCCGTGTTTTTGGTTAGAATAATACTTTAAAAATAGTTGGCCTTCATAGCCAGGCATTTTTGGTCTTTTTGACTCAAAGTAAAATGTGACCTATTTAAATGGATACGGGATGTTTCTGACAAAAAGTCACATCTTACGTCGGGGGGAATTGCATGCTGAAAAATTTGACGGGGTTCACACCATTTCTTGTTTCATCTCCTCACCTTTCTACACTCGCTGTGGTCATAAAATGGCAATCCTTTCTAGTTAGTTTAGTGTTTTGGAGTTGACATTAACAACGGGATCTTCTTCTCCAAAAAGTTAATCAGTTCATGAAATTTAGAAACATTTCGATAATGTTCACTCAACTTAGTCATATCACGTTGTAGCCAAATCTGGAACATTCATGATGGTATTGTGTTGAAGGTTTTTTGTTCATTCGGAAAACCACTGATAATAATGCAACATTTCTCACCGTCAGTTCATTTGTGGGTTGTAGCATTCTCACATGTATTAACAGCTATGAAATACTTGTATTGATATCAGGTCGATTCAAACGATCGGGAGCGTATCGAAGAATCCAAGGAAGAACTTCACAAGATGTTGAATGAGGATGAATTGAGAGACGCCACGCTTCTCGTATTCGCCAACAAACAGGTGCGTTTTTTATTCGAGATCAGGGAAAACTATGTCACTCGTTCTCACATTTTAAAAATAATACAGTACCGCGTTTTTAAATCAAATCATATTTGTAAACATTACTACTGCTTATTTTTGAATTGAATACAGATCATTACATGGGAAGAATTCTGTTATAAGCAGTAATTGAGAGACAGTACACTAAAGTTGTGAGTAAAACGTGGAATCTACTTCCAACTGTAAGTTTTTAGCTTGTTTCAGCAGTTTTTGAGCTGGGGACGGGTTGTTGCTTATATGGAATTAGTCAACAGTGGTGCATTTTCTATACATCATCACTAAAGCAGTCATATGCTTTGCAAAACTACTCATCGTGTACCCAGAGCATTTTTAACTCATTCTCATATGTTTTTTCAGGATTTACCGAATGCCATGACCGCCGCCGAATTGACTGATAAACTTGGACTCCACAACCTCCGCTCGCGACAGGTTGGACACTTTCTCTTTATCTATCTAAGTGGTAGTTTATAATATAAACGCATCTATTATTATTGTCCAGCTCCAGCGTGTAGCTGGCTTACTCTGGGAAAAATTGTATTTCCAGAATACTGTTCTTCGGGGAAGTTAGATTTTAAAGTTCCGGTCCCATAACTTGGGGAACGGGTATTTTTTTTTGATTTAAACAAGATGATCCTTAAAACAGTGCACATTGGGGTATACACGTTGTCCAGTAAGCAAATTGTTCTTGTCTGTGCTCACATTCTAGTTTTCTACGGAAAGTAATCACACCCCACCAAAAGCGAAGATTTTCCGTATTTTTCTTCTACTATGATGATAGAAATACTCATATCATAATATGAGCTTGTTAGAACTAAACACGTTTGAGATTTTGCTGAGTACAGGTGCTAGCTACTTTGTTGTCGTAGTGCACTGTCCGCAGTAACTAGTGGCGTGGCCTAATCGATCAATACTAAAGGGGGCTGGTCCGAAGGACAAACATATGTGTCATACTGCTGACAACGCATGTATTATACGTGTATCACTGTTTCATATTTGTAGTTGTATAAGCGAAATGTGGTCATTATCAAAAAGGGAATGTTTCCTAAAAAACGTTATCTTTGTCAAAAACAAATCATGATACCATAATTGAAAAAGTGTATGCCATAATTGAAAATTTAATGTAACCCCTTTGGAAGATTTCAAGTTTGAACTTCTAAGTATCATTTCATAGCGATTGCTGCTCTTGTCATTTTTCACAACGTGTAAGAAGTGTATGGAGATGGAAGTGTCAGATTGCGCGTCTTTACGGTAGATTTAGGTCGCGTGTATCGGGAACGGGTCATGTAATTGCTTCACAATTGCAAAATATATACATTTGAGTGAAATTGAAGGATTCAAACGTGAGAAACAATTACAATAAAGTAATCAACCAATTCCTGAAAGGATACTGCTTTTAAAACACGTGTTTTCAATCTTTTTAATCTTCTATGTTCGATATCAAACACGTAGTTTGGTAAGTTCGCGAAATGTGCATGTCTGCCACACTTCGGCCAAAATAAATCTTTTTTTATATGATAAGATAATGAGATAATGTTTTGTGTTTCAGTGGTACATCCAAGCGACGTGTGCCACCCAAGGTCACGGTTTGTACGAAGGACTCGACTGGCTCTCCAATCAACTATCTAAGGCCTAATGGGAACACAAAGCGAATGTTTCATCCTTTGTACATGAATCAGATGTTCGTTTGATTAATTTATCTATTTTCCCGCTTGTGAGCTGGGCCCTGCAATGTGTTCTTTCCCCTCTAATTGACATGTATTTTGGCCGGGCCTCTCTGTGATATAAACCGCAACACGTTTTCCTCCTAGGAACACTTGTGTTGATTGCAGGATTCCTGTTGGTTGTTTTATTCATTTTATTTATCCTATCGGTGGATGTGTATGATGTTTGGTTGATTGTAGACATAAATATTTTATGCATAGAAGTGAAAATTTATTAACACTAGCAACTTAGGAGCGAACCAAAATTTGTTATTAATGAATTCTAAGACATTAGGCAGACGAGACTGGGGAAGCGCATCAGAAATTGATAGAGACAGCTGGTAGTAGACAGTCTTTGGGAGGGCTCTGAAACATTGGAGTAGATTTCTGGTAGATGCAATGTACTTTCCTTCACTACGTGAGTCGAGTGTAATCCAGGTCAAACTCGACATCACTTTTCCTTGTAAACTATCAGATAGGTGTTTCAAACATTTATATACTGAATATCTCTTTCTGCCAGTTCGAAACGGGAATCCACATTGTAACCCTTCATTAGAGGGGCCAAGAACTTGATGATTTATATGATATTTTGAGTACTGATTATGAGTTATTTAAACATCTCCTACAAATAATGTATTATCAGTCATTTGACTACCGACCTTCTTCACCATAGTGGCTGGCTGCTGAGTATATGTGCCTTGCGAGCCTTTGCCTGGTTGGCTCGGTTGGCCAGGGCCCCCTCCGGAGTCTGGTCCGCGTCCACCGGGGCTGACATGGCATGACCCTGAAACACAGGGGAACACGTATTCATCCAGTTATTTGTTAACCGTTAAAGGGACCGTTCCTCTTTAATTTGGAGGTTTGAGCTGATTAGTCGATATTCTTCTCATTAAAAACCAAAATCATTCATATAGGTGTCAACTTCCTATCTTGCTCCGTGTTCTCGAAAATGCGGCGCGACCACGCGCACGTACATACACCGCCGAGTTCACCTACGTACAAAATTTTCAAGATGTCCATAAAATTGCAAAACCACATTCAAAGCATGGCCAAAATTACCAATATGAAATCTGTTGAAAAAGATTTGTAAATATCATGAAAACTACAAAGCTGTGATAGATTAAGAACTGCTTTATTACAGTAACCCAAATCCTTTTGACTTCTTTTTTGCTCCGTAATAATGTGGTTTTCTGAACTCTCTGTACCTTTTTATGAACCTTCATCTCAAATCCAAATAAACGACTTCTTTCATTTTTCAAAAATTACCTACATTTCACATTATAGAGGTACGGTCCCTTTAACTAGGTTAACAGTGAAGTGGTTTGCAACTCTTCGGTAAACCACTTGAAATCCGCGTATTTCTCACAAAACGGGTTGAACGTTCAACACTACAGTAATTTATGCTCAAACGTCCAGGTCAAAGTTTCGTATATGGTCGTTTTTGGATTTTCTCCTAATACTGGTAATGTCTTCTACACTTTTACTACTACGAACTCTGAGAGTTTGAAACCAAAATATTGAGTTAATCATTAGAAAAAAACCTGAATGTTTGACGGATTACTGTAGAAGGATATCGATTGGGGAAACAGAGTATATTATAGTGTACGGGAACATTGACTTTTTACTCCCCCCCCCTTTCTGAATTTGTATTGCGTTTGGGGAATTGTAGTTTGACCCCCCCCCCCACCGGGGGGTTATAATTCAACTTATCACCTGCAATACAAAAGTTTGAGGGTGGGGGGTAAAAAGTACCTAGTGTACCTTGCTAGCGTGTCCGCTGATTGCGTGGTTGAGCCAGCGCGTGTCAGTGGTTCCGGACCCGATACGACGCGGAGTCTGAGGACGGCGCCAGCCCTCGGGACAAGTGCGCTCTGAATTTCCAGATTTATTTATACATTATTGTTGGAATATTGTGTTTTTTCATTAAGATCAGCCAGGAATCTCTGTCTTTGCACAATTATGTCACTGAGCAGAGTTCCTTATTTTGAACTTGACTCGAAATCTATTCGGGATTAAAAACTTTCAACTTGTTCTGAAGTTGAAAAACTCGAACCACTTTCAAACTTCTCAATCTCTCTCAATTACTTGCGTTTACTATGGTGATTTCTGTTATGAGTGAAATACATGTTGAAATGGTTAGGAGAGGGACATGAAATATTCGAAGTTTCTTTTTTTACTATTCCTAACTTTCTCGCTCACCTTGTCCCTCCTCGGAGACCGACTTGAATAGTTCGTCGAAAACGACAAAGTTGGTATTCTGCCAGACGGGTTTTGTCATACCATAGACACGAGACATGAAGCCAAGGAGGGTCACTGACGGGTTGTCGAGCGCCAGCTGAAAGCAACGAACTTCATTGAAAGGGCGTCTTAACGCGGACTCGAATCCGCGACTGGCCAGCCTTCACTACAACTACGCAGGAGCAGAAAGCTGCGGGATGTGAAACCGCTGGCGTTGACGTGTACCCTTCTTACTATGAACTACTTATTTATTTTGTAAAACCAAGAAAATGAGTGATTCTGAGAAGAGATCCTGTTGAACTTTTTACTAGATCAAAAGAGACCAAAGATCATCAAACGCATTACAACCATAAAGTCGTCTTTGAATTCGGCAAAGTTTACAGAGAGAGTCATTGAATTCAAGTGCGATGAAACAACAGGGAACCCAAAGACGCTATACCAATGAAATTTTCTTTGAAAGATATCTAGAGGCAAATTTTGACAATTTCGTACAATAGATAGTGATATTTGGGGAAAAATGTACAATCGCCCCCCCACCCAACAATCACCCCCCTCGTGGTACTATTACACCCCACCTAATTGAAATCCTAGAAAAATCGTGCGAAGGTGGGGGGTAATCGGTAAATGGGTGGGGGGACATTGTACATCTTCGACAATGAACAATCACCCCCCCCCCCCCACAATGCAAAATGGGGGGTGATAGTACATACCCGGAACTGATAAACAATCACCCCCCACTCAACCCAAGCCTGCAGTAAGTAAGCATGGTGTATAATCGCCCCCCAATTTGGGGGGCGATTGTGGTACGGGCCCTTTTCAACCCATTTTCGACCAGGGTGGGGGGCAAATGTAAACTACTCCCGATATTTGTAGTATGTCTCCGTCTTTAAATGAACAACTACCTGATATGGCTGAGCGTGTTCGTTCTGCAACATGTGATCCATGATGGTCTTTCCATGACCGTGACGCTGTACACTGAAGTGCACGTAGAAGTCGAGCAGACACAGAATCTGAAATTTTTGTCGTCAAGTGAGCTGAAAATACTGTAGAAATCTTCAAGCTTCGAACAGTTTTGAGTTTCTTGTTTTCACGTATTCAAATGTCACATCATATATAATGTCACATCGTATGTACTAGTTTTTCTTTTTCTTTATTTTGTCAAATATCAGTTCATATGGTTTAAATTCGTATCTCTTGGTTTGTCCATCACTATACTGATAAAGTTTATTATTATTATAATAACGCATGATGAAAGTTAATCCTCCAAAAGTCCCAAAATTGAATTATCGTATTTTTATTGAGGAAATTGAGGTAATTATTTTCGTCTGTATTGTATAGTCCTGTGGAATTCTATTTTTTTCTGGCAACAATGAACAGAAAGTTGGATTATATACTGCAGGAGTCTACGTGCGAAAGACAAGGACTATAATCCACGACAGAGTTTTATAACTACGGATCCACCAATGTTTGATCTGAATTTTGCTCGTGATGTCGTGTAAACTGACCTCTCCCTCATAAGTTTGCATGTCGGCATCGTAGAGGAACAACTTCTTTCGGCCAACTTTGGCGAATCCCAGAAGACGACTGACCTTAGTTTCCCTGAAGACAAATGGCGATTAGCTGCGTTGAACGGATTATCATTAATGTGTTGTAGTTGAAGCATCATAAACACATCAGATACTCTCTAACCTAGCAGGGGCAACATAAAACTTGACATCAAAAATAAATACGAACTGAACTGCCGTGTTGGTGCATTGTAATTGTATCTCTTCCTCATAGCTAGATTTTATAGTGGCTTGACTAAGAGCTTGAAGTACCACAAGAATGTACAGGTGAGATGTAAAACGGCAAACGGTTCCTGCATGTATATGAAAACTGCATTTTATTTAGGCAACTTCCATGTTCACTAATGTTTAAAGTCTCGTGAATATCTCGTGAAACCAACTCGTCGTACTCCCAGCTCAGATAGAGTATGTTATCCGAGTTGATTAGCTTCTCGCAGCAGGTCAGCGGAGCCTTCAACTGCATGCACTGGGAGGACAACTTGGCCAGGTCGTCGATCGCATTGTACACTATCGGAGACCTACAAAGAAAGAAAAACAATAGAATGCCGAAAGCATGGTTGAACGTATGTATTTTTTTTTTCAATTTGAAACAACCTCACGCATTAAGACAGGTGAATGATGAAGAAGGTCACTCCAACGTTTTATGTTGCTCATAAGTCATAAGACTGTTAACTATAAGGTCCCAGAAAAGTCTTCAAACAAACTCAATTTACAGACTATTTTTAGTTTTTATTCCTCCAACAAAATAGCTGTGAGCTCGCTGATTCTTTGCCAGCATATTATGAGAAAATGCATAGATCAAAGAAGTGCATATGGTTTTCAATCTTGATCTACCGGATCCAACACTCACTGTAGTTGTTTGATTCTCATATGATCTAGTCGAACCAGGGATGGACCCAGGATAGGTCGGAGGTCAGCGGCGACTTCCATCGAGACAGAAGGGGAGAATGGTTCGGATCCCCCCGCTGCCAATGCATGCCAAATGGTCTATCCATAGATAATATGTCTGCGTCTCCTTCACAACCACACTCTCTCCGCTGTTCTCTGACATGAAATGAATGCATCACTTACGAGAACATCTTCCTCTACATTTTTCTTGTTTGAGTGCTTCTCTCTTGAGGAAGGGAGAGGGAGACCAGATCTCAATTGTAGTTTGATCTTGATGTCCGCCATAATTAATTTATACCGAAAATTGATGAGATCAAACTACAAACACAGCGGTACGGAGCAACATTCACCGTATAGGTCCGCTCCAGTAAAAGAGAGCCCTATACAGACAAACCCTATGACGACCAATTTGAGATTGTTGAGAAGTCAAGAAGGATTACTGTCGTTGCCTTCCAACTGAGTTGGCGTTACTAACAAATTAATGAGACACAACCTTTCCTGTGTATTGAACAATTGATTTTATGTGAAATAAAAATCTAATCGTCAACTTCGAATCTACGGAGACTCCCGATGTCTTTTTGCGTTTATGTTGGTGACTTACCTCAAGCAACTCGAAAGCTTCCAGATTAGGTGTTTGAAATACTGTAGATGTCTCTGTTGGAATGACGAGCACTATAGTCTTGGTGCGGTATGGCGTTTTCCCTTTTGCCGTCTATTATAATACAACTTTTTTATCCCATTGTATAGCAAATATAATCTAATGTAGAAGCCTTGTTCCGGGCAAACACAATAGTAAATTATGCGCTGATCGAAAATACATTCCGTTATACAAAAGAACAATACCATGTGTGTACATCTGTCGTGTTACAACATTGGTGGTGGACGATCAACCTATAAAAGCAACAACTAGGATTTAACAACGGCAGAATAATAATGCTTCTCGTGTGGTCATTATTCACAACCACTTCATTCACAACTGTTTCCTCTCAGAGAGTGGTCCAACGTGAGTTTTCCTCTGACATTTCCACTAGTAGGAAGAAGTATGTGAGAAAGAAAGGTAAGAACTACAAAATCAGGTGTAAAGGACACCGGAACACAACTTGATCAGACGTTTTTTTGGGCTGCTTTTGACTGTTTTGAGATCAGAGAGCACAAATAACTCCTATATTATGGAAATATGTGCTCAGTGAAAGGTGCCACTCAAAATCGTTTCGACATATTTCCATAATAACATCCAAAAGTCTTAATGACAACAAATATTTTTGTTTTAAATAAATATAACAACTCCTATATTAGTTTGGTCAGTCCACGTGACAATAATGCCGGGCGACACGCAACGCGTCCAATCAAAAGTAGGATACACCAGCTTTACGAGAAACCATGTTGCTCTCTGGTCTCCTTTAAGTGCTGATTAATGAATATGAGGTAGCGAACGTGAATAAAAGATACTATCCTGAAGAAGTGCGAATACGATATAATGTTGAATTATTTCGGCAAAATAGCGAAACTGCGATTAAATGACAGATTTGTAACCTTCAAAACCTGAAGCTGAGAAATTGCTTACGCAAGTTTTTATAACCAATATTTTATCTGTTTTATAGTTTTTGTGCGTTCCGGTACGTCTTGAGAAATTTGTGACAGTCACGCAAACTTTTAACTGGAGAAGTTCGTGAAGAATGGTCATGATCCCCATACGATCTTTTGAGTTCCAGTTTTCATGGTAAAGTGATTTTATAAGTGTTGCCAATGTTCAGCATGTGTAGACAAACTGAACCCCTCTACGGGAGTATCTGACTGCCCTGCCCGGAAACGGGCTGGGTACTGCAATAGTACGGTCTACAATGATGTAATGACCGAACAATGTCCATTCACCTGTGGAAGGTGTAACTCTTCGTCAACTGTAACTACTAATACAGGTATGTTATTCTGAATGCGAGCGTGGGAAAGATTACGTGAAGAAAAATAAAGTTTGTTTCAAGCCGATAACAATGTAATCAGACTGAAATGAAGGACCCAATTGCATTCTGTATATATAGTTTTACTTCTTATATATGTTCAAGCATGGTGTACGTGGTCACAACTTGAACAGATATCTCAACAGGCCTTTTCATGAGACTTACTGTGCCAGGCCCTCGTTGAGATTGAGCTCAACTTCAAGCTTAGTCATTAATTCACTTCATACATAGTATTGATTTCTTTCAGTTCGTCTAATCATTTTTGAATCACTTCATTCTAATCAACTCCTTTTTATTTACCTTAATTCTGTTTATTTCTATACTACTTTCATGCGCTTGTTACCTTTTCTGGCTTTGGTAATCATAACATCGTAATAATTACCTGATAACTTCACTGAATATGACGTGTATTTTAGAG
Organism: Litoditis marina; assembly: GCA_964036275.1. Taxonomy (NCBI): domain Eukaryota; kingdom Metazoa; phylum Nematoda; class Chromadorea; order Rhabditida; family Rhabditidae; genus Litoditis; species Litoditis marina. The sequence continues at coordinate 27,197,132 of OZ038433.1, forward strand.
AAAGAATGGAATGCACACTTTTATGGTGAAAACCTACTGAATGTTTCAGCTTGTGTTGATAAAGTGGATCCGGGTACGGGAGTGTCTGAGTGTCCAGCCCGAAAATATCTGTGTAGCAATACGGTGTATTTTGCACTCATGACAGAACAATGTCCGTTCACGTGTGGGAGATGTAGTTCCAGTATCACATCAACGGCTGTAAACACCTCGACACGTGAGTTGAGATCTGTTTCTAATTTTGAATCTGATCGAAAACCAACCTGAAAGTGGTTCTGTTTGTTTTAGTTTGTTTGTTTGTTTGTGTACAGACTGTTTCATCCTGATTGTTACCAGATATGTTTTGGGACATATCTCATCAACTTTAGTCATGAAGCTCTAAAATCATAATAACACAATACAACTGGTACTATTTCGAATCGGTAGAAACTTCCAATTCTCCATGTTCGTTTCACGTGTTGTGGTTGTAATGTGAAAATGGTAGAAAGTCTTTTAGATTTCTACAGTCATTTTTCTACCCAAATTCTTAAAACGAACTGCTGACTTGCAAGTAAAGAACTGTCCGAATGATTGACTTTCAGGTCTTTGAGTATTTCGAAATCTGCGTCAGACCCTGATGTATTACATGAGTACCCAGGTGGTAACCATAAACACCATTTTGTTTTTCAGCATGTGTGGACAAACTCAACCCCTCTACGGGAGTATCTGACTGTCCTGCCCGGGAGAGGGCCGGGTACTGCAATAGTACGGTCTACTATGACGTCATGACCGAACAATGTCCGTTGACCTGTGGAAGGTGTAACTCTTCGTCAACTGTGACTACTGATACAGGTAAGTTGCTGTCAATGTGTGCGTTAAATTGTGGTAACGACAAGTCAAGACTGAGAAGGCGTGATGCTCTCGTGCGGTACTGCGCGAACACTGGCCAACACGCGCGCAAATACGCGCGCAATTGAAAAACTTGCTAGCGAGAATGCGAGCTTGGGGCTTGTGACTAGAGAAAACATACAATACTTGTCATATCGAAATCGTAAGTCAGTTTGCCTATTTCTGCCGCTGACTCGTTGCAACCTGAGCGAGAGCTGCTCGAAAACAACATTTTAGTCCGGTACAGCTTCGAGAACAAAGCAGACTGGCAGGGTGGGTTTATAGACAAGTAATAAACATTTATGTATGTCAAATGTTGTGGGGAAGTTCGTACTTGCAGCCTGTTCGGATAGAATCAATCCAAGCTCTGGAACCTCGGACTGCCCGTCAGTTGCTTATCTATGCAATAATAGTATATACTATACCCTCATGACGGAACAGTGTTCAGCGACCTGTGGGAGATGTACATCTACTACAAATACAGCGAATACAGCGAGTAAGTGGTTTATCTAGGGTTGGTCTCTTAATAATAATAATGTTTATTCCTTCAAATCGATACGCAATCAAAACACATTTCAAGCTCTTAACAGTAGTTTTCCGTAAAAATGATAAAAATACTAATGATAATCATAATTCATTCGAGCATAGAAGAAAACACACGTTCAACTAAAATATATCAGAACTTGAACATAGTTTTCATGCTGAATACGGGCCCTAGGAATGATGTCGACAAATACGATCAACATCTTTCAAGAAAGCGTTGATCACGAATAATGAACAGTGATAAACTTAAAGAATGAATTCTTCTGGCGTGTTTGTAGTTCGACCGCATTACGTAGGGAAAAAGTGAAGTGATCAAATTTCAAATTTCCAGCCTGTTTGGATAAAGTGAACCCAATCACTGGGACTTCCGACTGTCCCTCTCTTCTCTATCTATGTGACAACGCCCTCTACCGTTCTCTGATGACTGATCAGTGCCCGGCCACCTGTGGGAGATGTAACGCGCAGGCCGATCTGGATACTTCCAGTGAGACTTCAAATCAACAATGTGACTGACGCAATAGATTCATCTTTAAACAAGGAAACTCGAACCGCTTCTTACTTAGGACACGAAAAGATGGATACTTCTAATGAGAACTATTATTCGAGGCCGTATGTAAGGGTATCCTGATTTACAGTGTGAAACACACTGCCGCTCCAACATACATAGTAGACTATGTGAAACAATATTAGGATATTCTCGTGTGAAGTGTGGGAACCGTTTTCACTATTTTTGCAGTTGTCTTCTTAATCTGAGATACAATGAGGAGTTCTCTACACATGTCTGAGCAAAAGTGTACTGACCTGCGTGTCTGCGTCTCTTCATCTCACATGTACGAACATGGAGAGAAAGGGGGATGAGATTGGCGAGGATGGGAGGCAGGGTCAATAAAAAATCTGAAAATCGGCTGAAAGGCGGGAACACGTCGGAAGTTGAACTTATCTCTACTTAAAATACAAAAAATATAAATGTGCCCGTTGAGAGCAAATTCTAACTTTCAGCTGTGTCAACTGGCACAAACCCAACTACCACGTCCTTTACCACTACTGGGGTTGATCCCACGGCCGTGCTCGGTACGTATCATACACTATAATCTTTGTTAAATCACATGTAACGGTATGTGCGCTAGGGTTCTTGAAGTCGAACTTGAAACTCGAAAACTCGATGTTTTTCCGAACTCGAAAACTGTCGATAACTCGAAAACCCGGAATATTCCACTCGATTACCAACCTTGGTTTGTATATTCAAGTGTTAGTTCAATAGAAAAAGAAGAATATAACGGAGAGTAGTCGTTCAGTCCTGAAGTGATTTTTTGCAGCCACTATTCCTTTCTGTGACCCAAACTGGATCCTATACGAGACCACCGGTTTCTGCTACTATGTAAGATTTGTTTCATTTTGCTAGAGTCTGTGAAATCACGATCGATTTATGTAACAAAGAGTCTCGTTTCGGTGACAAATTCTCGTTCGATGGCGCTGTAACGAATAGTAGCTCTAATTTAGTTTGTAAAATGACTGCTTTAACGATGACTTTTTCTTTCTTCTTCCAATGTTCGTTCCAATGCAAATTGTATGAATAATTTACCAGAAAACCCAACAGAAAAAGACTAGTTACTTTGGTGGTTTATATCTTTTCTCATAATTTGACCAGAATAGATTATACAAAAATGCTGGAAAACAAAACAGATTAGTAACGGATGACATTATCAATAATTCGAATGATGAATATTGATCTACACCAGAATCCTTGTTCTTCAGGAGGGAAATGACAAGAACTACGACGACGCTGAGTTGGATTGCGTGCAGAAGGGAGGGCATCTCGCATCTATCCACATCACAACTGAGAACGATTTCGTCAATGGTAACAACCATCATTCACTCCTCCGAGATATTTATCTGTCTACGTCATCATGTGGTGGTTCATTGATTTTCTCATTGATTTTCTAACTCATTGATTTTCTCATGAGAATCTCATGAACTTCTCATGAGCTACTCGTGAACTCCCAGTGTTGTAGCGTTTTCATCAATCTCGTGAGAGGTTCGTGAGATTTTGCTCATGAGGTATCTCATGAGATTTTTTAAAAATTGCTACCGCGCGAGCACTGATCTACATGGAATATATTCTCTGCTTGCTTGCATATATAGGGTATGTCAAACCTTGTAAACAGCGTATGGTCCATTCGGTACGAGGCGGGGTATGGCGAGCGGCCAGCTCATCTGCGTATCTGTGATCTACACACTATTTCATCTTTTTACAAATGAACAACAGCCACTAGCAACGCATCGCTCATACAATTGAGCCCTTTGCTGTCTTTCTCTGAAAAATGGCGACTTTGCTTGTTTATGGCAAATGAACTCTTTCATGCGCAATGCCACCGTTTATTTGTTTGAGTATCAGGATATAGGGCGTGCCAACTATATAGAAGTTTGGCGCTCGCCGGAATGGAACCTGCAAGCAAATGGATGGTAGCTGCGCGCTAACCACTACGCTTTGACAGCGCTCACTTCCGCTAAGGTTTCGAATCAAAGTCATGTGTTCGTACACAGCGCAAACTGAGATATACAGTACCCTCGCCTTTCCGTTGGCGACGACTACAATAGTGCTGAAAGAGGTCTCCAGAATGTTTCAGGTTTGACTAGAACTGGAATGGCAATAGGCGATCCCAGTGATTTGACGGGTTTGACGTGGATTGGGCTGCGAAGAGTGGGCGGCGACTTTGTCTGGACCGACGGAACTCCGGTTAGTGGGCAATCGGCACCCCTGGCACGGTACGACATAATTTTTTTGGAAAAAGTTCAATATCACAAAATAGGTTCGAAAATATTGCTTGTGATGTTTTCTATAAGAAAGTGTTTTTCATGTTTCGCTTTTGAATCGGTTTTTATGTTTATTTCCGTTCAGGTCGATTTCGTGACATGGCAAGCTACGCAGCCCGATAATGCAGGGGCAGGGGAAGACTGTGTACAGGTAAATTGAGGGATACTCTCTTTCACTCCTAAAACGTCTACAGTATGATCACAAAACTTCCAGTACTCTCAGTAGCTCAGTAAGTTACGTAATAGTTATCGGGAAACTCGAACACACGATTCTGATTCCTTTTTACAAAGGGAGAAAATGATTCTGGAAAATGTGTAGGATTAATTCTCAGTAAGAATTATGTGCTATTCCCACCCACTAAGATACCTCAGTTTTGGAACGAGCAGCGAAAAACACACGCGCGAGGGCTGTTTGTCTGAAACACAACTAACGGCGCGTGTTGAACGGAGCTACAAAGTACAAACATGTTCCAGACCTATTCCGACTTCATAAACGGAACTCCGGACGAGCCGTACTACTATAGATGGAACGACTACCCTTGTGACAAAGTCATGAGAGCCTATGTCTGCAAGAAATTACCATCTGAATATGTTCAACTAGCCAATGGTAATATTGCAATTGGGTAATAAAGTTGTTCATACACCTACTGGTCAGAAGCAATAAGAAACTTGTGCTTCTGTTAGTGCACTCGTTTGAAATTCCACATGGAAAGCCTATTATAGGGTTGTTGAACAATTGAAAAATTCCGAGTTTTTGAATTTTGTAAAAAAAAAATTGAAAGTTCCGCGATTTTATACGGATGTGTCCCACCAGGAACACTATGGAACACCAGAGTTAGACACGTAGATGACAATGCAAAGCGGGCAGACAATAAAGGGCTTTGTCAATCGGCGAGAAAATTGGGAATCGAACATTGGTATAGGACATTGGAACTATCGAATGGGCCATTGAGACATTGGGACATTGAAATAAGACAATGAGACCTTTCGAAAATCGTACCCATTATAATTTTTCTGGAGAGAATAGGGAAGAGACCGATTCTTCGTTATAGTTCATTTTCCGCACATGCTATTTGCGAAATTTGGTTTGCGTAATTTGAACGTAAAATAGCGGTGTCAAACTACAAAGACAGCGCGATAGGGCAACATACACCGTACACCGCCTATGGTGGAACAAGCGACCCCAATGAGTAATGTTTGGAGCACACTTCTGGGTAATGACTGTCTGAGCAACATTGGAAAATGTAAATAGTATTCCATTCAGTCACTTTGGAACAAGAGCACATTTGAGGAAAACATCATTTATACTCGAAAACTACTGAACACACAATACATATTTGGCAAAACCAAACCACAACCAATCTGATGAAGGCTATCCGAAGTGAGATTCTTCTAGTAGTTCGTCCTCCGCCGTCGGTTACCAGTGGACAAAGAATATCGAGTGGGACGAGATTGAATCTCAGTAGCTCCGGAGTAATCAATATGCATCATATTCAGAGACAGAACCTCGTGTGAGAAGTGCCGAAGATCTCTTTCTACCCCCTTATATAAACGGAAAAGATTAGTTCATTAATGAAGTGCGACACGCCTTTTTGTAGTTTGAAGTTTATGGATTAAACGAAGCTAAACCCGGAGGAAGTACGCGTGTACGCACATGAGAGTTAAAGGCTGAGATCCACGCCAGCATCGAAATTGAGATTAGGTCCCTTTCCAAATCTACTTGGGTAGTTACTACCAGATAATGAGTGAAAAAGGGGAACATTAAAATTTTCTTGATGAAATTTATTTTTGAACTTCATCGGGTTTCATCGGAAATCGGGCGGTACCTCTGCGTATATGCGCACCTACCGTAACGCAATTAGAGGTGGCGAACTTGAGGGGTGTCCTAATCATTGTATTTGTGTTTATTTCAAGTTTATGATAATGTTTGAAATTTTGAATAAAAACAGAGAAAATAATTACATACAAAGAAATAATTTGAGTATTATTTATTTAACACGGTTGAATATACAACCGCGGCCTAACAGGTAACACGTCCGCGAGACTGCGCGGTACTACCGCGGACCTGCATATTGAGAAATTCGAACATTCGCTAACAAACTTACTGTAAAACTTGGGATATTCTTTTTCTTCCTACTATACATATTCGAAACTGATAAAAATGAGTCATTTATAGGCGATTCACTATATATTCAATTTGAATGCTGGCGTGGATATCTGCCTTTAAGCTAAAGCCATTTGTGCTCAAACAGGAAATACAATTCATCAAACGATGAACAACTGTTACTCATGGCCACGTAATCAGAAAACGTGAACAACTGAGAACGTGCAGGAAACTGTGTTTTCATATCAACTTGTATTCCATACCGTATTTGGTGAATAACTGTGGCTGGTTACAAACACACTTACGTATTCCAAAATATGTCAGCTACCCCATATTCAGATTTATATCTCCAACATATTTCTGCGCAATTTCTATACGAACTGTGAGAAACTGTCGAATCTCTGTTAAAAAAAAACGTACTAGCTGAGATCCTCTTACTCATTCTCTTGCATGTAGGGTGTGCGCCAGTTAGACAAAAAGAAATCCGGTTGTTTGTGTACAAAACTCTTGGTTGCTTCCCAAATGCGACCAGGTTGTCGTGCGTCTCTACAGAACCAGTTATCTCATTGCAGAAAGATTTTGATTGAATTTCACAATCAACCAGGTTGCATTTGATAGCAACCAATAATTTTGTACACAAGCACCCGGGTGGCTTTTTATTTGCATTTATTTGCATGGGCTGCATGTGTAAACCGCCTGACATTTGCTTTTGTTTTTGTAGCAAAAATATGTACCGGATGGAACTACGCTACTCAACTTGTTACCAACCCGTTTCTATAGCCGGATTGGTTTAAATTCATTAGTACTCACCTTTTTTAAGTTTGAATACATTAATTGAGTTCGTGCGAATTTTTCACAACCGTCGCCACTCTGAAGGAAACACCAATATTACCCCGTGTTCGGTTCAACGAACAAAACCAACATCATATCCAACAATATTCTGGAGTTCATCGACGACAGGCTTTTAAGAGTTTCAGCAAAAGAGAAACTTCTTAAACTCTCGTTTGCTACGAACATATTTCAAACGGCAAATATTGCAATATGTTTCCAGCATTCAACAATTTGCCTTCTATGACAACAATTACTCTACACAATTACGCTTTGCTAGGAAATCTTAGCATGACAAATTAATATTCGTACAGTGAGACCAATATAGTGGGTGCCAAATTTACAAATTTCTGTCTTTCACCGGAATCGAACCTGCGAGCAAAAGATTCGTAGCAAGCCGCTAACCACTGCGCTATTAGAGGACACAACGGGCATGTTTTGGAATCGAAGACATGTGTGCGTACACAGCGGAAAGTGAGATATACAGTACTCTCCCGCCTTTCCGTTGGCGACGACTATAATATGTGTTACTTTCCTAGTTCTCATGCCGTATGTCTTTCAAGTCCGAGTAGAAACAGACCGAAGACAGTTTAAATTATAGTGTCGTCGGTTCACCGATGTAGAGCGCTCTTCAAACCTGACAGATCATCAAAATGAACAACAGACGCACCCGAAATAGTCCACTCATCTTGAAAGACATATTTTGAAATTGTTCGATGGTTCATCTCAAGCTTAAAAGTTTAAATTCTTACAAGAGGATCAAACAATAGCTTACATACTTCAACTGATTGTATTTTCAGCGCCAAGTGTGTAGTAGTGTAGTGTGATTCACTCTTGAAAGTCTGATGCTGCACCTGCACTATAGTCGCCAACGGAAAGGCGGGAGGGTACTGTATATCTCACTTTCCGCTGTGTACGCAAAATGTATACGTATCCAAAACTTGCCGGTTATGTGCTCTAATAGCGCCGTGGTTAGGGCGCAGTTACAAATGCTCTGCTCACATGTTCGATTCAAGTGAGAGACAGAAACTAATAAATTTGGCACTCACTGTACGGAGCCTGTACAGTGATTAAACTCGGTTGTGTTGGGTAGAGCAGAGGTCAAATTCAAGTTGAACAGTGGCAACATGTTTGTTTCTCTCCACAGTTACTGTTGCTGGGATATGATTAACTAGCTCATATCTTATTTACATGTTAATTTTTTCTTTCTCTCTTGTTTTCAGATTATTTCACCTTTGGATTACAGCTTTTGGTGTTTCAGGCCTTTTCTTTTTTGAAGAGAAAAAATGGAAAATGAACATGCTGACAGTTTTAGACTTTGGAGATACTTCGCATCACAACGTAAAAGATTTAGGCTTCCCTAAGTTTGGCTACAATTGGTACGAAACTCAAACTTATTTTTCAATCTAGGTGGTTCCAACTTATGCTTATATTCGACCTGAGAACTTGTAATTCTTGGTTTTTTGAACTCTTGCCTTCCTTAATTTTTTATACTACAAATGTACTATATTTGCCGGCTCGTCTGAATCTAGTTTCCGCGTTGGCCCTGAATATTCTAGACAAGCTAGTTGTCTTTTGGATTAGGTAAGATCGTTCCAATCACGGCTCAACTAGTAGTTCTAGGCAGATTAGGGCGTAAAACCACAGCTTTTTTGAGCTCAATGTCGTTTGCTCTGTAAAGACATAGATAAGTCGATGACTCGTTTTCAGTGTCATGAACTATCTGACACTCTTTAAAATGACTGTAACTTGGAACTAAAATATTGTTTGAACTTAACGACGAGATACGTAAAACGTATTACAAGGCTCAGCAACTACGACACTTGTCGCTAAATTCAAGTTCCGGCTCATACTAACGATAATATCGTTGAAGAATAATCCCCTCCCCCACGGTATGTTTCTGTTGGACCGCACCCTACTGGTTTTAATTAGTCTCGGTATCATTCAAAACTAGGAAAACGTTCCATAGTATCGAGGTTGTCCCTGTCCGAAAAATAATCTAAGCAAAATATCATAACCTGATAATAGCAACGTTTAGCCACCCCTTGTAACATTGCCCACTAGTTTTCGATCAGTGAAACATAGCAAATATCATCAACTATCGAAGCTTTGTTTGATGCAAACAAAAGAGTACGATCGACTTTGATCGAGAATACATTTAATTCATGCAAGAGAACAATACAATGTGTGTACAACTGTCATGTTATGAAATTGGTTGTGTGTGGTCCAACTATAAAAGCTAAAATAAGAACTTATCGGTCGAACAACAATCATGCTCTTCATATGGTCGATATTCACAATTACTCCTTCTGTTTTCTCTCAAATAGTGGTCCAGCGTGAGTTATTTTCTGAGAATGTAACCACTGGAATGATAAGAGCGAAAAGAATGAAAATTAGAAATATGCATAAAAAATTTCGTATAGGAAATGCAGTTTGAAGTGAAAATGAGAGAAGTTCAGAGCAGCTCTGAACATTTGATACCGATTTTCAGAGGTAATATAGAGGTAACCTGAAAGAAAATTGGTTGTACAACTTTCTTCTGTATTGGTAGATTTGCTACTTTTTAACAGTTTAGGATTACGTCAACCGCGGGCAAATCGATTTATTATCGACTTATTTGGGATCAAACATTCAATTAAATTCACCTTGCTTGCGTAATTTTTGTGTACCGGCAATTTTCTGGTACGAACTTGATTATTAAAAAATGTATGGATATGACACTCAGTGTTAAACAAGTGAACTTAAATTGATCGGGGTCAATTGAAAACGCGGAATAGAGCAATCGTTGCAGCCTACCTCGCCTATAGTGTCCAGTTGAACTGAGCTGACTATTCTGAGCATATTTATTGAGAGAAGCCATACAGCCAAAGATGAAACACACTCGTCAGACAATAAGTGTGAAAGTTATTGCGAAGAAGTTGCCGTACCCCATAAATTCCTTGTGGGAGTATAACAAATCTGCTTATTTAGCATGCGTGGACAAATTGCACCCCAGAACGGGAGTCTCGGACTGTCCTGCCCGGGAAAGGGCCGGGTACTGCAATAGTACGGTCTACTATGATGTCATGACCGAACAATGTCCGTTTACTTGTGCAAGATGTAACTCTTCGTCAACTGGGACGACAAATACTGGTATGTTGTTGTGAAAAGTTTATGATCTCGGAAAGTTGTGTCCTGGCTTTCTCAGGTATGCGAGCGAGTGTCTCATACAAATGTTTCAGCTTGTGTTGATAAGCTGAACCCACGAACGGGTATATCCGACTGTCCAACTCGGAAATATCTGTGTAGCAATACGGTGTACTTCGCCCTCATGACATCTCAATGTCCGTTCACTTGTGGGAGATGCAGTTCCAGTGGCACATCAACTGCTGGAAGCACCTCGACAGGTGAGTTGACAGCTTCGAACTTCGAATTTGATTACACACCAATCTCAAAAATCCAACTTATCCCGGTTGTAACCAGATATATTGTGCCAGATCACTCGAAAATCGAAAATCATAATATCACAGCTGTTTTGAACTTGAACTGGTATAATCTGTATCGAATCGGTAGAACAAAGGGCCCAGATCTCACAGGAACTACCTTGCGAAAACCTACGAGATAGCTCGTGATATTTTTTCAGCAATCGTATGTATTGGTCAATATAGGATTTTTACGTGAACTTCACACACGAGATTGCTAGTGACAGTAACTTTCGCGCCTACCACGTCTTATAGCTTACACAGTTCTCAAGTGGATTTTGGCAGCATGCCAGTGAAACAATAGTTGTGTTTCCGCCCGTTAGAGCTGCTCGAAACAAACCAAACTTTGCTAAGCAGTTATTCGCCCGACTACCAATTGAAGAGAAGGCGCGCAGAACCTGGGGCCAATAAGCTATAAGCCAAACGCAGTAATTCGGCGCTGATTTTCCTGAGATATTATCAGACAGTCTGCGTCTCAACGATCTGCAAACTCTATTGCCGGTGCCGCTACAAGAGTGACCACTGACCAGCTAATTTGCAAGAAATAGTCTCAGATATCAGTAAGCTACACGAAATCGAAATGATAATTTACTCTAGTCTAGTGTCTAGCATGAAAAACTGACATCACGCATCAAACACCAACTTACAAGACCACATGAATTTCATGTGAATGGCAAATAAGCTAAACATACTCCCAACATTCAGCATGTGTGGACAAACTGAACCCCATAACTGGAGTCTCGGACTGTCCTGCTCGGGAACGGGCCGGGTACTGCAATAGTACGGTCTATCATGATGTCATGACAGAACAATGTCCGTTTACTTGTGGAAGGTGTAATTCTTCGTCAACTGCGACGACAAATACAGGTTAGTTGTTGTGAATGTGCGAGTTTTAGGTAATGAACTTAATCTTTGAATTGTAGTTTGAACGAGAAACACGCCATATAGTCGTCGCCAAGGGAAAGGCGGGAGGGTACTGTAAATCTCCTTTCCGATGTGTACGCACACATGTCTTCGATTCCAAAACATGCCCGTTGTGTCCTCTAAGCGCAGTGGTTAGCGGCCTGCTACGAATCTTTTGCTCGCAGGTTCGATTCCGGTGTAAGACAGAAATTTATAAATTTGGCACCCACTATAAGTCACGAATGTCGACCGAAAAAACAACGGTATCAATTACAAACACAGCAGAACAGAGTAACATACACATGCAAACTTTTAAAGTGAATCTCTTTCATGGATGTTTCAGCTTGTGTTGATAAGGTGAACCCACGAACGGGTATATCCGACTGTCCAACTCGGAAATATCTGTGTAGCAATACGGTGTACTTCGCCCTCATGACATCTCAATGTCCGTTCACTTGTGGGAGATGCAGTTCCAGTGGCACATCAACTGCTGGAAGCACCTCGACAGGTTGGATCATAAGCTTTGAATCTTAAAGATGGGCAAAATGGAAATCTAGTTTAGGTACCCCGGGGTATCTAAACATAGCGTTGCGCGCGCCAAAACAGACTAAAACATATGAACAGTATGCAAAATAGGTTGGTTAGTTTGAATACAGAATAGTATTTATGAGTTTCTCTGAGGCAGCTCTTCCATATATTAACTTTCCTTCATTGAAAACTGGCTGCCCATGGCAAGCCATAAAAATGCCCATGGCATGCCTGCCAAAAAATTTCTGGCAATGCCTGGTGCATGCCATGGGCATACATGCCGGAAAAATGCCCGAAACATGCCATAAAGTGCATATGAGCAGTGGTCGTCCAAAACTGTTTTACTGAACAGTTGGTTTGTTTTCGAGAACAATTCGAAAGACATTTTAATAAAATTTATGGAACCAATAAATATTATGAAAATCAAAACAATCAATACGGAGAAAAAACAAAATACAACAATTCACAGAAGCAATACAAGAAAGAACATTCGAATATAATATTCAAACTCACAAAGTATGGTACACAAATATAAACTTGGTTACCAGAAGGCACTATTAAGAATATTGGGGAAAATTATACAATTGCCCCCCCCCCCCCCCCTCACCTTAAGTCCCCCCCCCCCGTAGTACTATCACCCTCACCCCCCTCCCAATACGATTCCCTATCTGAGGGGGGTTATTTTAAATGGGGGGTCATTGTAAATGGGGGGTAATTGTACAATGTCGACGTTTAACAATCACCCCCCACAATACAAAATGGGGGGTAATAGTACAACCCCGGACCTGTTTAACAATCGCCCCCCACTCAATCCAAATCTGCAGTAAAGAAGGACGTTGTAGAATAGTAGAATCACCCTCACCCCCCATGGGGGTGGGGGGTGATTGTACTACGGGTCAGATTCCAACCTATTTCGGCTCAAGGGGGGGGGGGGAGACAATTGTACAATAAACCCGTTGTAACATTACGTTGAATCGTGATGCAAATTAATCAAAGTCTTATGAAAACACGTGTTTAATGGGATGAAAAGCGGAGAACAAGCAGAGAAATTGAGAGAAATGTGAGAGATACTAGATACACATAACAAGACCAAAGAAAACGAGCTATATGCTCAGAACAACCTATCTGCATGATTCACTAATAACTATGAGCCATTCATGGCACGTTTTGATGTCAGCCAATTTGTATCAATTCTGCACACATCAGTAAGCTCAGTCAAGTAAATCCTCTAAGTGCTACTTCGCGAGTTGAAGAGAATCAGATATAAGAGATAGTATAGGCAACACTGGGTATACCTCACTGAACTCACTGACATACTAGGGAAGAGATTGATGATGATAATGGTAAAGAATAAAAATATACTAAGGATACGTAACTACGTAACATATTGAATATGGAAACAGAACACAATATTAAATATACAATTAACTACTTAAGCACAGTTTCACTACTACCAATATAAAACATTGAACATACATTTCAGCTTTCTCAGTTGTCATTCTCACTCTCCGTCGCAAATGGTCAGGTACTCTGCAAAGTATAGTTTTCTTTATCGAGTTGGACTAGATACTAGAATATTAGAAACATACACTTAAGTCCACGCGGGATATGTGAGCACCCCGCAGTAGGAATCCTATTGGAAAGAATGTGAGAGGGGGGGGGGGTAACCGAATAACTACTATGTGACGACAAGTGGGGAAAATAAGTAAAGCGTCGCCAAGACTGTGCTTAAGCTACCCAGCAGTTGACGAAGCAAATCAGAACTACTTAACTCGGCTTCAGTTCTTTAAATACAGTTCTTCTAACACATAACCCAGACACCTAGGGGTCTTATGTCGATTGCCTTGCGGCCGCCTAAATAGTACGCTTCGATAACGAAAATCCTGAATTTCTCCGATCAAAAGTAAGTGAGCAAAACGGCTTGGAATTTTTCAAATCCTACTGTAGGAGTCTCAGTAGGAATGGAAAAGACTATAACGTCCCAATGCGGCACATAAATTGTTTTACGACAGTCAAACTACAGATGAACTCGTACTGTATCATTACTTTTACTACCTTTTCTGTACTCCCACATTTTCCATGGCGGTTAATTTAAAAGATGTTTTGTATAGCTATCTAATTTTAAAACAATTTGGTCCTTCACGTCATGTTCTATCTTATAGCGCGAACGATTCTCTGTCAACATGACACTTTCTACGCTATGCTAATTTCTAACAATCACAAAATTATGCTCAATGCCTATAGATAGTTTTTGCCGCTTCTGTGGCTGTTAAATGGGAACTTTTCGGAAGTAACTTAAAGCACAGTTGACAACAAGTAGAAGATAGATGATCTACCGAAAACCGAATACTGAACTGGACATAATTATTGAAATATTATTCAAGTGAGACTACTCGACTAATAACTGATTATATGGGTAAAAAATCAACAGGGGAACTTTTCCCGAATCGCCTCTAATAACCAAAACTAAACCGATCCTTATCAAATCTGATAGTTCGACAAGAAACAGAATAAGTTCGTACTTAACCCTGCTTGGAACCTGAAAACACTCTAACCTGGTTGAAAACTAGAGCGTTTAGTACCTGGTTCAAGAAGAATCGGTTCGTGTTTGTTTCGGAAATAGCTGGTTCGACACGAAATTTCACAAGAAAGTTACTATTCGTTAAAAAAGTAGGGCACATATCATTCTGTGCAACATAACGTGAGTTTGTTAGGAAACGTGCACAGTTATGAAGACAGTTACACACCCAGAGGTGTCAGCCGTGGTCTTGAAAAGTCTGCTAGTGCACATTTATCAAGTCACAAAACTGAAAAGACCTGAATCTGATAAAGCTCTAGAGTTACTGATGTCAATAACCAAAGTGCCCCAAAACTGGCAAAAACATGATTGATTCATTCTAGATTAAAAGTTTCAATCTACAAATTCCAGGAAGTTGTGAACCAATTCTAACCCGGTGTGTCGTTAACCCCACCAGGTAACTAATAACAATAACATATTTACCTGGTTAACCCTTTTCTAACGATGTATGGGGTTAACAAGTCCCTAACAGAAGGCTTAACCATGTAACACGGTTGGTGGATGCTAGCATGCTAAAGACAGGTAGCGCTTTTAACAATTCTGAGCAGTTCTGAGGAGTTAGAGATGGTTTAACAGTAATTCATTGAACTTTGTTAGTTGTAGTTTAGGTATCCCTGTTTCGAACTGGTACAACCCAAATAGGGTTAACTAGTGATCGGGAAATCCTCGTTGTGACTACCCAGAATGAAAAAGTTTCAAAGTTGACCGTGAAAAAGGTTACCTCCTGGGCGAACTTCCACTTATTGTGTCAGGCTGACAGGCTCCCATCACAAATAGTAATAGACTCAAATACCCTCGCATTAGACTACACTCACTAGTCACCAGTATTCATATAATAGCTCAACCAAACACCAGCTTACTTTTCTGAATTCTCATAGACACCATAGGTGGAATGATGTCGGTTTGAGGGTTGGAACAGTTGAATATTCCCTTCACAACCAATGGCAAAAAGTTATAGGTCCCGTTCAGAGAAGTACCATAAAAACGTGAATTCTCGAAAAAGTTATGGGTCTGCTGCTAAGTATTTCATCTCAGCAGTTATCCATACTCAATAGTAAAAAGGGAAAGAACCAACGCTTTGCGCCATTTTTCCGGTAGAAAACTAGTGCTTATAGATAACACCTCGTTCCCACATTTGTAATTGATGACGAAGCAAAAGTTAATCTTCGGAAAAACAAAACTATGAAGCTTCAGTGCGACTCACCTAGCTAAAAAATTCCTCTAGAAACGACAGCCAATCCTGGTTCTCATAGCAGAGAAAGTAGACCTGCCCAGCACCGAAACACTAGGAAGTTATCTGCAATAAATGTAACTTAGAACAAATAACGTGTATACGATAATTCAACAATACTGTCCTAGTAAAATGGATATATCTGAAAGAAAGTATCGTGTTAATGCGCAAGTGGTAAATACAGTGCGCATATGATTCGCATATGATTTTTGGTGTGTTGGAACTTGGAGTACTTGGAACAGGCTCCGAGCGTCAAACCGTTCCTATATATATATATATATATATATATATATATATATATATATATATATATATATATATATATCTTCTATTCATTTCTTCTCAATCGCTAACCACACTCAATAGTAAAACGTGAAAAAACAATGCTTCAGGCGATTGTGCCGCTGGAAAGCCAGCGCTCACCAATAAAGCCTCGTTCCCACATTTGTAACTAACGAAGTCACGATAGTTCATCTTGAGACAAAACATATTATTCTTTATCTCGACTAACCTAGTTCGAAATTCCTCTAGAAACGACGGCCAATACTGGATCCATGAGGAAGCAGCGAAAGCAGAGCTGCCCAGCACCAAAATACTATCAAAGAGTTATCTGCAATCAAAGCAAATTAGAACGATTAACTTGTATGGGATATCATTTGCATTTCGTGAATTGATTATATTATTATGAAGCACGATATTTTATCCTAGCGCAGAAATGATGTTGACTTGGATGATTAGATTTAGATATACAAAATGAAATTGATAGCATAATACATAACAGTTTAGCAATTTGCTATATAGCGTAATTTATAAATTTATTGCTAGGGGAATGACGGCTGATCACCTCTCTGGTTCAGGTGACCGATTAGCCAATTCACACCCACTAGAACGACACCCAGGACCCAGCAAAAGAGTCACCGCCGCAGAAAACAACTATCCACTACCAAGACAATTGGCTCGTTTTCAATTGATATTCATGAAAATTCATTTGTTTGCATTAAACCGGGCCATGTCTCCCGAGTTTGTCGATGAAGGAACCATGCCACATCTGGTACAAGCTAGTTATGCCACATCTGGTACAGATTAGAATTAGAATGTCAAAGTAATGTAGCCTAAGTATTACCTGATATCCGTTGATATCCTATATCACTTGACATTCATTGAGAATTGAGATTGTTGGCATGTTGGCGTTGGTGTCACGTGTTACTTCACCTTGACCATAGAAAATCCGATACCGGTGCCTCTGTCTCCCTGCCACTCTCGTTCTGCTGTAAAAAGAATAAGTCTGTCTGAAACGCCGAAAATAGTAGAAAAGTAAATAAGAATGGTACCAACGGCTGTAACTCGGATAAAGAATCCGCACCAAAAAAAGAATGAACAGCTGCTGTTAACATGCAAATGATTAGAAAGAAAATCTGAAGAATTTGTTGCATGCATTTGCAGTTCATGAAAGTATGTTTTACACTAAATTCTTCATGAAAGTATGTTTTACACTAAATGGCCCATTAACATCAACTGTCTAATGGAAACACACTTCAAATTAATCTAGCAGTCATCCAACAAAGAATCTTCAAAAAAACAATGCAAAACACGCGAAAATACAGAATGAAAGAAAAATAGAATAAATTTCATATGAAAACAAATTTTTATTGCCGTACGTGCGCGTCTGTAAGACGCCGTTAAACAGAGTACGCGGGGCATCGGATATGCGTTGGAAGTAATTTGCCCGAATAATGCCACAAAATTTTCAACTTTATGGCTTGCCATGGGCAGCAGATTCTCAGATCTGCCCCCCCCCCCCCCCCCTTTAACAACTTGCTGTATCCAATTTCCGCCTAAACGCACTGCATGTTGCGCATCGAATGCGATCAACACATCCACGTGGAACATTTCATGCAACTATTCACGTCAGGGATTCTATATCTTCTAGCATCAAAAGTACCGCGTTCAGTTTTATTCCAATATTTATCGCTGTGAACACACGAAAAAGGCTAGGAAACCGTGATAGTTTCATTCGTATGGTTCTCACTGGAGTTAATGATTTTTCTGAAAAGTAAGACAGCGAAAAGACAGCGACACAGTGTGTTTTTCCACATTCTCCACTAAATCATAGAATGAAGATTGCAAAGTCAGAAAATGAATTTTTCAATAGTGATTCAATGCGCTCTTCGATGTTGAACTATCACATGTTCATGTTTCAGGTGCCGTTGATAAAGTGAATCCGAA
Organism: Litoditis marina; assembly: GCA_964036275.1. Taxonomy (NCBI): domain Eukaryota; kingdom Metazoa; phylum Nematoda; class Chromadorea; order Rhabditida; family Rhabditidae; genus Litoditis; species Litoditis marina. Next base: position 27,215,212 of record OZ038433.1, read on the forward strand.
TACCGGCATTTCCGACTGTCCGGCTCTCAAACATCTCTGCGAGAATACGTTGTACTACGCACTCATGACAGAACAGTGTCCAGTCACTTGTGGAAGAACATCCAGTGTCACATCCGCTACTGGAACTTCAAACACAGGTATAGGCTTGATTTCCCCAAGAAGGACAGCAAAGGGCTTTAGCGATGCGAACACGCGGTTGTTGATTTCTTGCCTGATGAGAAGAAAGTGTGTAGATCAAAGATACGCAGATTAACTGACTGCTCGCCAACCCCCCCCCCCCCCCCAATTGTACAATACACCCCAGCATCAAACCACAACTTAGATCTGTTACTCCCTACACTCGAACTTCACATGCTTCTTGTTAGAAACACTGTTCAAACTTTTCTGAACTTTTAGATAGTAAAACCTGTTCACCGTGTTGTTGTTTTCAGATTGCGTTGACAAGGTAAACCCGGCTACCGGGACATCTAACTGTGCTGCCATTGCCAATTACTGCGACAACAGCTTGTACTTTAACATCATGACACAGCAATGTCCATCCACTTGTGGAAGATGTGATGGAGCTACTATCTCGGGTGAGAAATGCAATCTACCATTTGAAGGGGAACAGAAAGGAAAGTTGATATGAAAAAACTGCTCGAAAAAAACTCATGAATACTCTTCTTTGATCGAACTAACCAACCTATTTTCCATACGGTTCACAATGTTTTAGTCAGTTTTGGCGCGCGCAACGCTATGTTTAGATACCCCGGGGTACTTAACTAGATTTCCATTTTGCCCTCCTTTAATCCCTTGGCGTCGGCGGGCCTCTATTTCGCGAGACATGTAACCCGGCGGGATGCATGAGCATCAAGATAGTGTATGATGTTTGATGAGACGCAGATTGGGATCTGACAGTAAGGATGATCCTGAACACGGTTCCAGAAGCAAATTGAACATTAACGTTTGAGGATGAAAAATGTAAGCGATGGTGATATGTATATTGTATAACATATAACTCATTCTCGAACGTGTATTTCTTTCAGCTCCAACGGCGATACCTACAACTACCGGTCTACCTACTACTACCACATTACCATTTATACGTAGGTTTAACAAAATTTAATCATTCATATTTATTCATCATTCACGTCGCTTCGTTTAGAAGTGGTGTTCATCATACATGTCACAGCTATTTGTAGTAGCAGCTTCTTGTGAGTTGTTCCTGGTTCCTTTTCTTCATAGAAGACTTCAATGGTGAATTATCGAAACCTGTTATGGCATTGATCCAGTGGCATGCAAGGAATTTCGTGAAGGGAGGGGGAAGAGAACTGCTTGCGAACATGCCATGAACATGCGAACATTCCTGTTGGGAATACGGAATCTTTATTACATCTGCATCTTTATTACAAAAAAACTTTTCTTTTTGCGTGCTCATCGTTAATCAACGACAGCAACGTGAACGAAAGGTGGTCAGGCTTTCTAAACAGTTTACATTTCTTTCGAACACATTGCCAAGTTTTAATCCTTTCATTTTTAAATTCAGTGAACTTAATTTCAGAAACACTTCGTTGCGAAACTGGTTGGCATATGTTGCTCTCAACACTATCCTGTTATCAGGTTGGTTTTAGAACAATTTTAACAAGTTCGGAATTTAGATTTAACTTTCGTTGAAATTTGAAAATCACCTTTATAATAAAAGGAAATAGATTTTTGTTTATTTAATCTACACAAAATGTGCAACGGGACAAAAGGAAAAGTACATAAAACAGATGCAACAGTGTTCCAATAAGACACCCTAAATGCAATTTATAAATTTGCTTCCACAGGCACAAAAATACTTTTTTAACTCTTTGAGGCTGGAGACAGCCGAAAAACGTTTTCTTTGGCTGAAGCCGACTGTCAGGCCATGGGAGGACATCTTCCATCAATTCATTCTCTCGAGGAGAACAGCTTCATCAGGAGTGAGTAAATTAGGATGAACTGACGTATTCAAGTAAGACTATACCACCACCTACGTGCACATATCTCACTACTACTACACTTCTTCATAGTTTACCGCACTATTACGTACTTGGTTGACATCACAATCAACTGTTTCTACACTCACAATGTCAAAACGTTGAGTATTTTTTTCAGTTCCATATTATGAAGTTATGTTGGTGCATAACAGACGAAAGTAATAACATCATTATAATAAAAATATGACAACGATAAAAACATTTCAAGGTGATATTGTAACTGGACAAACAGTGTTGGAACGACAGTGGATAGGATACAATACTATCAGCGGGAGTCTCGTTACGAACGATGGGACCAATGTGGACTACACTAAATTCGCCAGCGGCGAACCAAATAACGGTCAGGGAGGGACCGAGTTCTGCATTCATGTGAGTCGAAATAAACTCACGAGAGGTGGTTGGTATTACGAAGATCTGTGATATGTATGACGATTACCCCCTCGTAACGAAGCGACGGGGATGAATAATGATGAAAATATGTGAGTTAACAAGTCTCTTAAGATGTAGAAACATCCCGGGGCCCAGATCCCATATTTTTTGTCGCTCAAAGCTGTTTCGCAGAATATCTATCACGGCGCGATGTTACCTACAAGCCACTCGGAGCATGAATGGTCGTGTTACAGTATTTTACTGTAACACAACCAGGTGGGAATGCAAATCGATTTTTTGGCGTTTAGACTGAAAAATACAGTATACTGTTCTATTCTTGAACTGTTTCGACTGAACGTGATTCCGTAAAATACAGGGCATGTCCGGAGCAATTGCAACGAAGCTGGTTGAAATCTTCCAACTATCTTTTTTTCGTCTCTCCTGTTGTACACATTTCTCGAAACTTTCTAAACCACTTGATTTCATTTTCCAGATGTACAGTACTACTGATAATGTGTGGAACGATGATGATTGCGATTCCGAATACTTCTATGTCTGTAAAAAACATGCAACACCGTTATAAATTTTGAAACATTGTTCTGTTTGGTGGCTTTTAAATGTGGCTAGACAACGTGTAATGAACTGATTTCAACCAATGAAGCTGGAGGGATTAATTACCATGCAAAGTTGCAACTTTTCCATAACGATGTGACTCAAAAGCGGGTACAATTCTTTTTCGAACCAAAATATAAAACCCGAATAATGAAGGGCCAAACTTGTATGAGTGGGGGTGGAACTTGGAAAATGTAAATGTTAACATTTTCCCTCCCTCACTAAGTAATACATTAGAAGCTTTCACTTCACTCGACTTTAAGTTATGTTCGGCTCTCAGATAATCTCTTCGGCTATGGTTATTCTTTTCAGTTACGGCGAGATTAGTTTATGTCATTTGTTCCATTGCTGCAACATAAAGTGTGATCACAGCCTCACAGGATAAACTGTTAAAGAAACGATGTCGAACCAACTCAATTGTGTCGCCGGTCACTCGTCTCATGTTGGTCAGCAGTTCATTACAACGTGTTTCAATTGATGTTAATTTTGTGTAGTCCAGAAAATCGCGGTAGTCTGATACATGGCTGAAAAGGTTTTGGTATATAGCGAGCGGGCGGCAACTTCTATGATACAACGATTGGTACCAGAAACCTTTCAGCAAATGTACCAGAGTTGACGCAACTACGTTACGTAAGGAATATCATATTGTGGTATGGTTATTTCTCTAGCCTACATGTTTTCGGGAAAACGAGGTTTTTCACAGCAGCTGTTTTTATTTTAAAATAGATTATCTTCCTCTCCAATCTGATAAATGCATTCGCGTTATTTTTTTCGCAGAGTGCGAAGCTTCTCTTCGTCTTTCGATCTCTCGGGGAGCTATCGCAGACTGCGATATGCAATTCGTGGAGATGAGAGATGAGTTCTCATTCGAATGCTCATTGAAGGGACCGTACCTCTATAATGTGCAATGTAGGTTATTTTTGAAAAAAGAAAAAAGTCGATTATTCTGTTTTGAGATGAAAGTTCATACCTTTCTAACGTACAGATAGTTCAGAAAACCACATTATTACAGAGAAAAACGCCAACAGGATTTGGGTTACTGTGATGCATCAATCCTTAACCTATCACTGCATTCATACTTTCTCAAAAAACCTAGTACCGAATAAATTACCATTGTGTAATACATAGAAGTCATTTAAACTTTATTAAGTCAATTCTTTTAGTTTTTAAACTAGCGCATTTTAACGAGTAAGGGACACTGTAACTACTTAGACAGATTTAACTACTATCATCCTCCATCAAAAAAACATAGTAAAGTCTAGTCTAGTTTATATGCGATGAAAAAAAACTTGACAAATTCATAAATATTTATTGGCTGAGCCAAAGTATACGGTAACTAGAGATCGATTTGACAATAACATAACAAACTAATAAACATATATGGATTCAACAGTGACAAACTATTTCACATTCTTAGACAAATGGGAATTTCTCTCGTTTTATCAATACTGTCACTGTTGCATCATCTACAAAATTACACAATGTATGTCATTCGTATTTCGGCTCAAAAGTGAACAAAGTTTGTCAGGTAAGTGAAATAAACAATGGAAATACCCGAAACTAACCACAGTCAACCAGAATAAATCAATAACCACATAGATTCAGAAGACACCGGATATCACAGATAAGCACGGAAAGTTAGTGAGACAGCGAGGAATCAACTATTTCCTTAAAATCAATAATAATGTCACGAGAAATTACCACAATTTAGAGAAGAGCGAAGAGCGATTCATGCTTAGAGGCAGTGTGTGACTAAGGTTTGACTCAAATTCGAAGCATACAGATATCGAATTAACAAATATATTGAAGAGAAATTGATAGGCGTCGGTACAAACTATGAAAATGCAAACAAGTGAAGAAGACCGTAAGAGAAGTAATCATACTTATGATAACTCGAGTACTTTTTTTTCACGTAAAGAGAAAGTGTTCTATTCAATTGTAATGAATTATCTGTTGCGGTCTTCTTTAAACATATCAACTTGGCAAGATCTACGTTCACAGGTTACGTGAAGTATACGTGAGAGAAGAATCCAAACGTTCACAGGTTACGTGAGGTACACGTGAACTATACAAACGACGATAATCCAGACTTTCACAGGTTACGTGAAATACACGTGATCTAAACAGACAAGAAGAATCCATGGACGTTGACAGATTATGTGAGGTACACGTGACCTGAACAAACAAGGAGCAAGATCTACGTTTACAGATCATGTGAGATACACGTGAACAGATCACGCGAGATGCACGTGATCTACACGAAAGATGAGAATCCGTTGGCTAGTGCGGGTGCCTGTTGTGTTGGCCAGGTGCTTTCACTGGAGGCAGCCGGACTGTCAGCTACCAAGGAAACGCCACCCGGAGGAGCAACACTGGGAACACCCTCGGTGGCACGCACGTGACGCCATGTGTCTCTGCAATACATATACAATAATTATGTATTATAACATGATTTTGATAATAACAAACTTTAGAACATATTCTTCAGCCGCATCTATTTGTAACTTTTGGTGTCGAAACACTTTTTTCTATACTTTGACCACATGATTCAATAAATATTCTCATTATGAAACATTATTATTATTATGAAACATTATTATAGTGGTTCTTTTAAAAATATTACTCCAATCTTTAGCGAGAAAACTCCAAATATAACTACTATTTGCCGGAGATCATACCTGTAATGATCCGTGTTCCCGTAATGACCAGCAATATCGGCCGTCTGTCCGTCTGCGCCCTCTCTGCCGTCCACACTATCTTCCTCCTCGTCAAACGAGTCCGGCTCATAGTCCACGTGGCCAGAATGCGTAGCATAATCACCATGAGCTGCATAACCGTACTCGGATCTATAAGAAGTACTTATGTGGGGAATAGGGATAGACTAAAACATAGTTGTAGTTTGATCAGCATACACAGCAACTGAAACACAGAGGCATCAAATTCTTACACATCCGATCCGACCAACATGCACAGAGCTAGAGTGACTTGTGACATAAGGTACACATTTATGCCTTCGTATTCTGAAGTTAGAAGACGCTATTCAATCCGTCTGCCTGAGCAGAAACTACTAAAATATGCCCGGAATGAATATGCGTTAGAAGTATGAACCCTCTTACAGCAGATCTTACAGCGTCACGTGCGGATTTCTGCGCAAGATCCTTGCGAACTTCTCGTCTTTTCAGACCACCACCAACCTGTTTCCGTATTCCGATCGTGGCGCGTAGTCCTTGTGAGCGGACGTGTCGATGGAGCCTCTTCTGATGGGATTTGTCACGAATGCACTTCCCGTTCCACGCACATCCCGACCCACCAGGGCCGATAACCTGGAGATACAACTACATTATCTACACACATCACACACTGACGATGTCGCTGAACCAGGCAGAGGTTCTAATTGCATCCATTCGACAAACATGAAATTCTGAGAAAACTAGTTTTTTTCAAGTGTAAGAACAAGTGGTGAAGAAGATGGCCATCGCCCATTAAATTAGTTGCCAACTATGTGTCGAAAAATTAACAAACATTTTGTCAGGCGCCACCAACCACCAACCCTTATACACACTCTACTGACCATTTCACAAGGGTTGAAGTTGATCAGCGTCACGATAGAGGTGTGTTCCTTTCTTTGATCTACTATCGTTTACTCTCTTCGAACTAAATACCGTACCTCTGTAATGCCTGCTGATTGGGCGGGGTGGGAATTACATCGGTGGCCAGTCCGTACATGTTGACCACCCCACTTCCGGCCACACTCTGTCGGTCCACCTCCTGAACACTTCCGTAGGCAGGGGGGTCACGGTCGGACAGCCAGGACTGGGTGGTACCCGGACGGATCATCAGGTCGTTTCTGGAAGGGGAGGAGATGAAATACCGGGGAAAGAGAGAGAGATAGAGGGGAAGAGAGATGAAGAGAGAGAGAGAGATGGAGAGTGAGAGAGAAAAGAGAGAGAGGGGGGGGGGGAAGAGAGAAGAGAGGGCAACGTACCGACTGCGGTGCATGTTCCTCTGGTTTCCCTTCATCTGGAAAGTGACGAAATTCCCGTCTGCCAACTGGAGACTGTCCGCCGAATTCCGTTTCGATCGTTTGAACTTCGCATCGGAACCTGCGAATGGATATCTATTAGGATACTATGAGCCACGACTAATACCGTGAAGATCGTAAATCGATATTGAGTTTTGTATATGCTGTATTAATAATGAAGACCAATAAAGGTAGTGGGAATGGTGAACTGGACCAGCTGAAAACCTATAAAAAAGTCGAAGATCAAGAATAATTAATACTCTTACCAGTGACACATAGAAAGGCGATGACAATGACAATGACAACGAATATGGACATGGCCACGAGGGCGATGAACCACCAGGCAGTGTAGAATGGCTCATCGGGGAACGAGGCTAAAAGAACTTAACTATGGTCACAACAATCAGAGATAGCCAGCTAACGTTTGTTAGTGAAATGTTACTGGTGAAAGTAGGTCCCAAGAGTGAGAAAGTACATCTTAGTTCGTTTATCAATTTTTCATTGAAACTGATAGTTCGTAATCGAAACTTGAAGGTGGTCTGGCAGGAACCGAATCTCGTACCTTGCGCTCCACGGTTAATCCCGTCGCTCCAATACAAAATCGCTACAAAAAATAACTTACTGATAATTTGTGCACCATTGAATTACAAATAGCGGAGATTTGAAAACTTCGTTTTTGAGGCGTAATTAACCATGAAGCGCAAGGAAAGAGATTCGGTTTTTGCCAAGCCATCTCTAACGTACATAGCCAACTGTGCCGGTTTCCACAATTTTCTCATATACTAGCCCATCATTTCGCGTAAAATCTATTTATTCATGACACAACTAACCTGGTACAGCTAATTCGTCGGAAGCGGGACTAGCCATTCCAACTCCGAGCACATTACGAGCAAACACTCGGAACACATAGTTGCTGGATGGTTCCAGCTCTCGATAGCTTATCTGGAAGTGGGAATTGAAAGAAAATTCTTCGAGGCGCCTCAAACTGTCCGGAAAAATACAATTATGAGTTCAAAACTCCAATTTCAGGAACGGAAGAAGAAGTTTTTCTCTTCGGTCTCACTATTATTAGGGTAAAATTGTAATTGTAACACTTACACTGGAGAGCTTTTCACCGACAAAACCCAATGTTGAGCCCGATCCACAACCCTAGTGTGTTAACACCCCGATTCAGGTCAGACGAATGAAAAGAAACGAACGAGAACGTACCTCGTGCTTGTTGGTGGTGCCTTCGATGGCTTTGAGGGTGACCCATTCTCCCAGAATATGGGCCTGAGCTCCCTCGGCGGCGCGACGATGGCGGCTCACCATATTGGTGGCAGTCGGACTCATCTCCTGGTAAGCGGGATCAGTTAAAATCAGTAACTTTGATCTCACACTAACGATTTTTGAATATATTAACTACTTTGTAAAACAAGTGAATCATTTGATATTGGAAAGGAATCCATCAGATATTCATTATATCACTTGATGTTCGTTACTTCGGATATAACGAACTTTCAAGGAACAAGATAATTCACAACATAATAGCTGGACCAGACCAATATAAACCTATGACTATCATATCAATGTAGTATCATTTACCCGAGAGAAGCCGGAAAAAATTGAATCAAGGAGATGCAAACTTACAGGGAACGTGTTTTTAGAGACGCGTTTCGCTTGAATCAGGTGACCCGTGATGTCGACAGGCGCATCTTTCCACGTCAATCTGACAGACGACTGACCCGGGACCACAATGGGGCGGGTCGGGGAGGGAGGGCCCTCTGAAATAGGGAGGATGAGATACGGTACTCAGACAATTCACAGCCACTTAGCCAGTTCATTTTTGTAGCAGCCTCAACAAACAAGAAAGAGTGCAGTTCAGAGAGACGCAGATTTATGCGACCCCACTGACCCCCATGCTCTCACGCTTTAGGAGCTGGTCAATCGCAGAAAATTGGCGCCAGTCGTTCTGACTACACTGTGCTTCACGCCTGGCACTCTTCCAAATGACGAGAAGTGAGGTGCCTCAAGTTTGACACAAGTTCAAATGAACTGCCACGCCTCGCAAGGTGCTGAGAAGCAAACGAGTTTGACCGCGATAGAGAAAATACGTTTGCAACCTCTGGTGCTATATGACGCGTCTTGGTCTGAATCTACCCAAGAACCCAAGGTTACCTTTTTTCTTTTTCTATCTTTCACATTCTATTTTTCTATGTACTCACTAGAATCCGATGGGTCCGATGTGCCTTAACAGTTATAACTGTCAATGAGAAAAACTGACTTGTTGAAAGGTTTTTCACTTTTATATGTACTAACTGGAATTGGGTCCGATGGTGACATTTCCCGTAGCCTCCATGCCTCTTCCCGCGGAGGTCTCCGCCCAGACAGTGAACACGTATTTGGCCCCCTCCCGAAGACCGGCGGCAGGGAAAAACAGCTGATCCGTCGAAGATTGGGACTCCGTCTTGAAATCCACCTAAAACGGACCATTGATGGGGAGAAGAGTGTTGGTTAGAAGTTAGAATAGCCGAAACATCAAATAAATTGATAATCGTTCCATTGTTATAGATTACCCTTAGATGTGCTAAAGCTTAGAATCCCCCAGTTATCTGGGCAATCGCCCCTGTGAAACAAACCGACGCTCACCATCAGATTGTCATGAGAAGTGAGAACGTCTACCATTCAGGGCAGAGTTACCAATGTTTTCTCGTAAATTGTCGGTTTGCCGGCCAAAACAGTGAACTGTAGTTTGAGGCCAATGTGTTTTGGTTCAAATTCATGAGCCTGCCTAGTGTGTAGGGCACAATATGATTCAAATCAGTTCATAGACAGAGTGAACGTATATTATATCGATTCAGCTTTACGAACGTACCTTCATGGCAAACGTGCGATAGTTCACTGTGTATTTGGTGACATTTCCGTTCGGTTGCAGCGGTTTATCCCAGACAACTTTTACCTAGAAACAGATAACATTCGATACCGAGATAGTAAGAAGCTTCAACTCTCATCTTATTGGGGAATCACGTAAGAACAAAAATGACTGGAAAGTACGCAATATCAACCGTCGTCAACGTAATCTGACTTCATGGATTACGTGTATTTTAATGAATTTCCAGCCAATTGTTTTCGAACTTTTCGAGCTTATCTGTCGAGTTTGCCAGATCTGACTTCATTTTTATAAAAACAATTTCAGTGAGTGTATGTTCATATTGTCGGTAACATTATTTGATGGAGTTTCTTATAGTTACTTATGCCTAAACTTACACACCAGTCCTTTCGAGTCCGGAGAAACTACCAAAAACTACGTGCTTCAATTACGGAATGATAGGAAAACTAACCGAATCGAGAAGAATGTCGGTGAATCGCAGATTGGCCACTGGGCCGGGCACATCTTCCAGGGTTCGGAGACGAACTTGGGCTGGGGATCCCTCCCCGGCACGGTTGTAGGCAGACACCGAGATCTGAAAAAAAATTATGAACTTATGAATACTGTGAAACGGGAGAGGAGAGAGAGAAAAAGAGGAGAGAGTGAGAGAGAGAAAAAAGGAGTGATAGAGAGAGAGGGATAGAAATTGAGCTGGGAAACACGAGACGATCGATGACCGTAATGCAGCAATTCACAAAAGTCGCAGGAGATTGCTGTTTTTGCTCTCATCCTACTTTTATACACATTTTTTAGTGAGTGTAACTTCGCGCAGAAGGTTTCTAAAGTAGACACGCCCACATTTCGTACTACTTTCATTTGAACGTACCTGATATTCAGTGTATTTCATGAGATCCGTGATGACACAGCTGTTATTCTCGACCACCATCAGTTCCTGTTCGTGACTCGAGTCCGAGAAAACAGAAGTAACCGGCACGAAGCGGACCTGAAAACATCAATTTATGAAGGCACAAAGGACATGACTGAACATAAAATGATCGGATAGGCTATGTGACAATTGCCCCTTTCTCTTCGATACGTGCCCACAAATGATTCGACTTGAAGGACTTAAATCTTCCTTCTTAAATTGGAACCATTTTCCATGAACTCAATTCATAAATACATGACTAGGTTCATATCACAGGTCACAAATATAAAAGGCTGGGACGTGGCGTGGATAGTACAATGTATTTTCCTAACAACAGGCCAGGGCAGATAGTGGTTGTCCACCCGAAATCTCGACGGGGATCCGTCTGGGTTGGTTCGAAGTGTGACGTAATTTCCACCTTGAAACCAGAGATGACATCACTCTTATCCTCCTCCCACGCATCCCAACGAACGGCTATCGACGAAGAAGACTTGGGTTCGGCCAGCAGGTTGCTGATGTTCCTGAACATGATATTGATTGCGTGAAAATCAAGTATTAAAAAACTTTCACTAATTGATCACTGACATAGAGCAAACCAGCTTCAACTGACCTTATCTGCTTTGTAGAACTTTTCAAGTTTACGTAAAGTAAATATGGGAAACAATGTAACTCTGTAACATGAACGGACCAACCTTTTGGGTATTGAATATCCGACATAGACAAAGACGGGTGGAGAGAAGGAACTGTCTCCCTCTGTGTTGAAGGTGGTCATTCGCACTATGTAATGACGGAAGCTGAAACATGTGTGATGACGTTGAGAGATCTCGCTCTTCTCAAATGCTACGGCTGCATTCAAGATTTTTTTTCATTTTTCACGCTGCAGCTTGATGCAAGGAAATGTTCTTTATTTTCGTCCACAATCTTAACATCTGAGCGGCGCCTGACTCGAGCGGCGTAAAAACGTAGTCTAAGTTCTCATTCATGCGTTTAGCCTGATCGTGACGCAAAGGCTGAAACGTAGGTATTGCGATTCCCAGACACATAACAGCTCAACAGAATAGCCTTTGCTTTGGCTTGAAAACGATTGATTTGGTATTACATACCTGGCCAGATTGTGTAGAACGTGTTGTTCCCTGTCACGTGGTTCGATTGTCATCGGCACCTCTTCACTGTTCCACATCGAGTCATTCGAGGGATATTCGCGGTACGACACATGGTAACCGACTGAGTCTGAGTTCCAACCATCTCTGAAACCAGGCATATTAGCCGAAGATGTTCTAGTACGGTGTGGAATGAGAGAATGAGATTGTCGCTGCATTGTTCCGTTCTTTTTAAATTAACAAAACATACTGAAAGTTAGAATTGCCCTACTTAACTACCACAGCAAACAACCCATATATCCAAAACACCTAACTTCAACTGAAATTCTACTACAGAGCAATTACCTAACCTCACCGAAAGTACTTTGATCTTTACGGTTCCAACATCAACTACAATGTTACCTATTTACGATCTCAACCAACTGAAGAGAATAAACAGAGTGTTAACCTACTTTTTGGGTGGATTCCATTCCAGTAGAAGACTACTCGAGTCGTAGGGAGATGCGTGAAGAGAAGTGGGCGGGGCGAGTGGCGCGGCTGGCAGAGTTCGCATCCAATCAGACTCGGCTGACCAGACGGACTGCATGAAATCACCGGAGAACCGGATACGGAACCGGTACGCACTGTTCGCCGACAACCTGAAAATGGACTACTACACCAAAATATCCGACTCCTCTCCAGAACGAGCGACGAGCCAGTTTTTCATGATACTCAAAAGATCAAAATACTCGAACTTTACACAAAAATATCATGTACTTCCAACTTCGCCCGAAAATGAGCCAGTTTTATCGTTCTTGTCGAAAATGAGCCAGTTTTATCGTGGCTATTACGCCAAATTTCCTGGGGAGAGTATAGCAGAGATCGGCTTCGAACCTAGAACTTGTTTTGTTTCCGTACCTGTTTATCGTCACCCCAGCCTTGTCACCAGGAATACTTTTTTCCAAACTCGTCCAGGACTCATCATTCGTTTTTTGATAGTCAACCTGTGAAAACAAATTGAGAATGAGACATCGAATTTCAACTCAGTACAGTACCAAACCACATCTAGGGCAATGATTTATGGTTATTTCGCCATTGAATATCAGTAAATTGTTCAGTGTTTTCGGTTTTAAGTTTTAGCAAATAAACAAACGGGTTACTGTTTTCCAGTGAGTTAGACCTCGCGTGTATATTCAAATAAGTAAATGTGACACCATACCATCATACCAAACAAGAAGTCAGTTTTTTGATCTCTCACTAATTGACACCCGACATTCTCGAAATACCTTGACAAAGCGAACAGGGGCATCATCGTCGTCCACGAGGGAGGGGGCATCCCATCTGATGGATATCTGGGAGGAAGAATATTTGGATCGGTCGTCCCGCACGGGGGCTGGCGGATTACGGATTGGCACTGCAACACAACAAAAATAGGAAATCGTTTTTGTGCACAAATAGGATAGGGAAAGTTCTTTTGCACAGCTATTTTCCCAATATTCTCGATGATGGCAAAAAGTACGCCCCTTTTCGGGCTCTTTGGACAAATTCACTGGTGTATGGCTGGACTCCGTAACTGAAAAAAATTAGAACAAGAACTATAATACAACAACAACTACAAAATTTGGTCAGACAATAATATTGTGGAAACAAAACAGCCGGTCTGGGCATAGCGCGCGGAACTGAGTTGAGCCACTTTTCAAGCGAGCCGCAACTGCAAAAGCTGTATGTGAACTATGTAGAATGAAATCCGAAAAGGTATTACCTCTAACAGACGAGGTGACCACATCCACTTGCGCTTCCGGTCCCACTCCGATTGATGTTTCGGCCGAAATAGTAAATGTGTACTTTGTATTCGGTTGAAGTTCTGAAAAAAAAACAAAATGACGATTGAACAAGTATCATTCCATCGAGAAATAGAAACGTTTTTTTTCCTAAAGCACATCTGGTTGTGCAATAGTTGGCTGAACGGTTTATGTTGATCTACCCCTCCGTGCGTGTAGTTTGATCCCGTTTCGTTTACCGAGATCAAACTACAACGAAGATTCGGTCATTTTCTATCAGGTGGAATGATCATAGCATAGACTAACCGGTGGCCGAGAATCCCCCCAGAGAGGAAGACGGAATGGGGGCTCGATGGGCGGTACCGGCACCCTCGGACGACTGCCAATAGGAGATCACGTAGCCCTGGATAAGGATATACAATTACAATCAGCTACTATAATATTAAAATTTCGCATTCAAAACACACACAAGATATTGCGGTCAACTGTGATGGACACAAGCTCTAGAAAGGATATTTTAGTTTTACACTCCAAAGCAAACTGACGTCAATTCGGGGCATATCTAACAAAAAATGCAGACAATACAGAAAAATAACCTAATACATGAATACATCGCAATTCGTTGAAATAGTTCGTGTTCTCAATGAAACGGAAACTATCATCAATTGAAAATAATCTCACCTTTATCTTTCCGTTTGCATTCTCAGGGGGAAGCCATTTGAGTCGGACTTCATCCTCGCTAACCATAGAGAACGAGACACCCGAGGGAATACCCGGTACTGGAAGATAACAAAATTAGACTCCAGCGAAGTTGTCCAAATAGAAAATTTCACAAAATAGGCTACTTTTTTATTAAGTTCTATGTATTTCAGTCAAAAACCCGGTTCCCTGTTGTAGAACAGTCTGACTTTACTACTGTGTGTACGAAATGGAATGGCCTCAAATACATGAAAACACACAAAACATGTGGTACGAATATACCGGGAAAAAGTATGCAAAAAAACATGATCACATTTGAAACAAAACTCACAGTCTTCCTCGGTATTTATAATGGCCGCCACCGAATTCTCTGGACCACTGCCAACTATGGTATAGGCAGAGACGAACACATGGTACGTGGTATACGCACGCAGATCAGGCACCTAGACAATATAATTATAGAAACTATCCCTCCATGCTCAACCAACGTTATTTCAATCAAAAACTATGCACAACGATAAATATTAAAAACACATGTTTTGAATGTTAGAGCACTTTACATGATACCTCAGGGGTGACCAAAAAGTTGACCGAACCTATTGCCGGTACGACCCCTCCCCCTTAAAAAATATAAATTTACCAAAAAAATAAGAAATTTTTCTTCACAATTGCGAAAATTTCACCTAAATTGGCAAAAAATCATGGCAATTTTGAAAAATTTCGGCCCTGACGGGGCTTTTACGACCCCCCCCCCCCTAAAAATGTTGCACGCGTACAACTTTTGGTCACCCCTGTGATACCTCAATACTTCGAAAAACTAAACAGCTTTGCATGCTGGATATAGTTCTACTATCACTTCGAGAAGACAAAACGTTCACTGTTAACAGTTAAAATACAGAATATGAACAGTACTATTCTACTCCTATATTCCAATTCGAGCTCGAAAACTAACTACCTTGGCGACAAACATATCCGGTTCGGGTACATCAACCGTTTTCGTTTCTTCCGCGCGGAGAAGTTCTGATTCCGGCACAAGGCGAACCTAGAATCGGTCAGTTTTGATTCACAGAAGATTCTCATATCTATTAAAAATTCATTCGAGAGTTTTAGATCAACAAATGTAGATAAACAAAGTTCATAGAGTTCACGGTGGAGAATGTTTGTCAGTGTTTTTTGCTCAGCCTACAACCAGTCACCAATGTGAGGATAATCAAAACAAAGTTCAAATAATAGTAACTATTTGGTTTGATATAGTAAGATTACAAGCGACTCTATTATTCTATTCTTAACTTTTCGTTGTAATAGTACAAAATACAGTAACACACGGCTTAATAGGTCGCTGTAAAAAGACTATTATCATTATCATTATTATTATTATTATTTGATTTTTGATACCACCCACCACATAACCGAGTACGTGTCCATTTGTGACGTCATCAGTGACAGCCTCCCATTGTACGAGGGCGGTTCGAGTTCCCTCCACATCTGCCCTCACGTTGTGGGGAGAGCCGGATGGCACACTCTCATAGGTCCTTAAAGAAAATTGCAGTTCAAAGGACCGATGCGTCAGGATTGGTCCACATAATCGTCCTACTTCAACTCATCAGATAATGATTGATCGGGAAAAGGTCAAGGGTTAATGTATTTATGTATTTCTGGTAACAGTGACGGGAAAAGATTCCACAGTTTCCCACCTTTGCGTTTGAAGGAACACCTTACTGTTGGTTGAAGTAAATATGCAGGACACTTTCACAAAGCAACCCATATTCGCGAATGAATTGCGTGATATTGCTATAAAACCTGCGTTTCTGACAAATATATCAAGTTTACCAGACAATTGAAAACAATACTCACTTGGTGACAGCCATTCCAGCCGAGGCGCTCCTTCCGAACATATTCTCAGCGAAAAAATCAATTTCGTAGGTGGTGAAAGGTCGGAGGTCACGAAGAGTGAAATCACTGGCTCGAAGGGAAGATGTACGAACTTCTTTCTGAAAGAAAAAAAAGGAATCATTAACCCAACATCGCCAATATTTCAATAACTTGTGAGTGTGAGTTTACCTAGCCTTTACGCTAAAAACTTGAAAAACTATAAGCGTTCGAGCAATATGTGTCTCAGCGGATGCAGCATTTTAAACCATGACTTCTCCGCGATGAACTGTTCGAAACTGGATATCGGCGAGAGTAGATTCCATGTTTCCAGTTTTTCTGACATTTCGGACAACTTCACTGTAGAATGCGAAATGCCACCTACCCAATCCTCCCCGCCCTCCTCCTTGTACAGAATGAGATATCCTCTCGGAAGTCCGTTCCATTGGGCCGCCAACAAAGGGGTCCATGACAGGGAGACCGAGGTGGCCGACAGCGGCTCCGCGAACAGCGGCGTCGCAGGCGTTTCCGGGTTCGTCGACTTGGTCTAAATCACTTCTTTATATAAGGCAGAAACAAATTCCCAAGGGGATGAAAGCATAATGAGCCCGATAATCATTATAATCTTGAAAAGTAATAATTATGTCATATGTCAAAGTCAGGGAGTACAAATTGATGAATTTTTGCCAGAGTTTCCCATAATAACGTCAGGCTTTTCTGATTCTGACAGTTAGGATCGTGTCATAGATTTGACTGACATGCACAGCGAAACAGTATTTTACAAACAAAACTACCAGATTTGCGAATTGGCCCACTCTGAGTAAAAGTTTTAGAACAGAGAAAAAAGTTGGGGAATCGTCCACATATTATCCAAACTACGTTCATTTTAAGAACGCGAAACACACCTCAAATATGCGTGTGGGCTCGCTGGGCGCCCCACGTCCCTTGACATTCTCGGCTATCAGACGGAGTTGGTAGTTGGTGAACGGGCGAAGACCGGTCACCGTCAACGAGCGGGACTTGGGCGCACTGGAATAGCAGAAGGTCACAGATCAAACACTAATGATGAACATACTTGTTATTCGTATCAAACTATCAATGTTCAGTTTATTCACATATTCACAACTAATTACATTAACACTTGGTTCCCATCTCACTCTGTTCTTCCTCTTATTGCCAATCTGCTTTTTAAAAACATGCAGTTTATAATATTAAACATTTAACACGTAACTTTAGTATAACCCTAACCTTATATTGCCCTACCTCATATTACCTTAATATAACCTTACCTTATATTGAATACCGTGTGGAATACGCCCGACCCGTCTAGTCGTGCCTCGACAATCCATTGTCGGATGGCCGTGTATCCGTCGTGGCCGGGTACGAACTGCAGTTGAACACTCCTCGCCTGCACATCCGAAATGGACAGCGACGACGCGCGTTCCGGCAGAACTGCAAAGAGATCGATAAATGATGATTATCAATAGAACATGTTTGTAGTTTGTAGTTTTGCGAGTTACACACACAATCCTTTGGGACAGTTTTTTTTTTCCATAGAAAACTTTCGATTAACAAAGAATATTTGCCAACATCCATCCAAGGACTTTGTACTTCTTCCATGTCCTGGATGTATTACCGAAGTGAAGTTGATTATTTAGTTCACTTGAAGGTTTCAAGCAATTTCGAAATTCGCTCTTCCAGCAACATACAAATAGACTCAAAAACTGTCAATAGTGCTAGCGCCTGGCTGTGAATAACAACTAACAGCTGTCAAATATGTCAAACAATATAACCAACCGGGTGGTCTTCCAGATTCGAACTTTGTCTCCTCTCTTGGCCCGTCGCCAACTACTGTACTGGCCATGATATCGAGGGAATATTTGGTGGTAGATTGCAGGCCCGAAATGGTTATATTCCGTTCTCTACCCTCCAACTCAACAGATGTTTTCGAGTCAGAGAGAGCGTCGGCCCAGTAACGAAGCTGAAAAACACACTAATGAGATGATAATTGCACTTTTATGGTAGAGTAGATTTCTGAGTAAGGATCGAGCGAAAAACTGGTTTCCCTTTCGTGGGATGAATTCCTTCACGAACCAAAATTTGTTCTAGAACTGAACCAAATTATGCCAACAAAGGTGGAACCGAACCAATTCAAGCAATTAATGCTGAAATTGGTCGACTGCGTAGCGTTTATTAGGGTTTTGTTCGGTTTCTTGTCGGTTTGAGTATGCAAACGGTTCAGTTTCTTACCGAACCAACTGGTTCGGGAAGAACCGGTTCGGTTTTGTTTCGAGAAGAGTCGGTTCGGGAAGAAATTTGCCCTTTCGTGATGAAGTCGAACTTTCCGGCTGTAATTCTGCGATTGGAGCTAAAACTGACCAAATATCGAGTTATGAGGCCGTTCGGACTGGCCGGTTCTTCCCACGTTATGATGGCTCCATCGAACATCACCTGCAAACAAGATCATCATTTTCAGAGAAAAATAGTGAGCTAACAGAAAATTATCCGAATGTAGAATCGATGAGTGATCAAAAACTACACAGTGCTCGCACTTGCAAACGTTTGCCCAATACCCAAAACATACACCAACTGAGTTTTCTGATAGAAAGGTTATATTTATCAAATCAGGTCACTGGTGTGCGCAAATTTGTAGAAATCTGGTTTATTTATCTCAAAAACACATTTATCACTGGAAACTAATTAGTTTATAATGCTTAGGCCTCCAAGATAAGATGACCAGAAAAGTCAGCTTATGTATTCCAGAAACGAACCTCCTGTACGGTAAGGGCTGCGACTTGACTGGGAATGTCCTGTTCGGTGACAATTTCCTGTAGGGAACTGCGAGGTCCATCTCCAGGAGAAGTGAAACACAACACAGTCAGGTTGTAGTGACCTGCAAATAAACTACTTTCAAAGCAGCTGTCTCAAATGCAGTAAAACGTTTCTCAAACAGGATTCAGCCATTCCTCTTTCACTGTTTTCACACACCAATACGCAGAATTTAATTATTTTGAGGGAAATGTGAGCGAATATTCCGATATTGGCGAACAGGGAGCGCGTTTTCTGAACTGTTCTAACTTCTGACTAATGGGACAACCTTACAGTATACTATAGTTAGAGTATGTCAGTGATACAGTGAAAAGTTTCTCAGATGTGATCATACACCAGTAAGGTTGTCCGAATAGTCGAAAAAATTAGAGAAACAGTCGAAAAACGGACTACTTTTTCGCCGAAAATAAGAAAATTGGTCTAATTTTGATGGAAAATCCTAAATTTGCATGTGTTTACATCTGAAAACGGATTACTTTCTGTCGCTTAGTCGAACCTTACTAGTCTGTGGATGTGATTTAGCCATCCCTCAACGTTTTTGTAACCTAGTACACAGAAAAGTTGAAACGCTAATGGGAGAAACAACGTTAAAGTGGCACTGCAAATACATGATAAAAACTCTGATGGCTTTAACTTACCAAACTTCTCCAGTCCCTCGACTATGACATGCAGTGTGTTGGATGTTGGATCGACGATGACTTGCTTGAACAAATGTCCCTTCTCTGGAGATCCTTTGAAGAATTGTACCTAAAACAAAATATTTTCATCAGTTCAACTGGAGTTCAATAATGAAATGTGGTATAATTGGTAGGTGTTATATGATAACAAGAGTGAGCGAAAATGTGCTATTTCAACTATTTCAAGTTCCCTACTCTAACATCGAACAGTGGAGCAAAAGGTGGGGCCAACTTCAAAAATATTATTCTATATTTTCATCGTATTTTCGGTATATGTATTAATTATGTAGAAAAATGACTTCTTTGTACAAAAAAACCAAAATATACCTTGTAACCCAGATTGACCCCCGGGATCCGTTGCTGGTCGGGTGCCGAGAAGTCCACACTGACAGCCGTTGAATTCATGATGGTCACTTCCACGTGTTTCGGCGATTGCGTGGGAACTGTAAGGGAACACTATGCAATCCTTTTCAAATTGAATGAGAACACCAGAGAACATGGAGCTGGTTAATCTTGGTAAAATGCAGTTTGAAGCAAGATAGACCAAGGATAAACTCACTATACTCCAAAATAGAAATAGTTTCTTTAAGGGGTAATTTCATGAACTCTGTGTGAACCAAACTAAACGGCAATCGTAATTTCGGTTGAACGATTAAAAGAAACGAAACTGCTGCAAACCTGGGCTACGACGGGTTCTTTTTGAAAAATAATCACCCATTGCTTTTGCTTGTATAACTTACCATTCCTGAAGCATAAAAACAATAATAATGACCATTAATAAACAACGGCAACTGCTCTGACCAACCTCCCTCCGCAGTGGTGACTTCGATGCTTTTGCTGAACACACCGAGTCCTCTCTCATTGTAGGCAGCCACCTGGATCTCATACTCTTGCCACGTGATTAGCTGCTCGATTACCTGCAAGACAATAATAATGGAAATGAAAAAAACACACCATATTTTGATAGTGTTCATGCTGTAGGAAGACGTTTGTGAGAATATGATCATTGATGTTGGAGGCACATAGGTGCAAGGAGCAAGGATGTTATGAGCAAGAACAATGCTACTGGCTGACTGCATACCCCAGTAAGGTTGTCCGAGAAGTCTGAAAATTCAGAAAAAGGCTACTGCTTCGCCAAAACGAGAAAACTCGTCCACTTTTCAGGCGAAATCATGAGCTGTCACGCGAGCGAATCAAAAAAGGACTCATTTTTGCCAAATAGTCAGACTCTACTGGTGTGTACGTGACTAACCGAGTTGCGCGCATCGCGAGCGGTCACATTCTTCTCAATCCAAGGCAGTGTATAGCCAGACAGACGATACCTGAAAGAGAATTGTCTGTTCAAAATAATAATCACATGGTGAATAATACAATTGACGAGGGAGGAAACATGAACAGTCACTGCTATAATGTTTGCCCCTCATGATGGGTTAGGACTCACAACTATCGTGTATACAGCCACAGAATGTAACACAACTAAGACAACCTACTGTTTTTGTTTCTTAGTGACTTACGGTACGACATATCACATGATGTAGAGTAGGGCTCTCCGATCTAGAATCGCGACCTCAACCTCATTAACGTATGAAATTTCCGGTTACTGATATCAAGCAACCACCCCAGACCTACCGTATAGCAACCGACCAACCCTTACTTACTGTATATCAACCAATCATTCCCAACTAACCGTATCACGTATCCCATGATATCTCCGCTGAACAGTTCATTCTGCGGTTCTATATATTTTTTACTACTATCCCTAAAGGAACGTAATTTGATTGATTGATTGATTGATTTAGCATGTGCTATACAAGAGAAATAACAATATGACAGTAGGATACAAAAAACATTAATTTGTAATTTTAACGTAATTTATTTTAGACAATCTCTTTGTTTATTAAATAATGACCTACCGTATCACGTATCCCATTATATCTCCGCTGAAGAGTTCATCCTGCGGCTTCTGCCATTGGACGATGATGCTATTCGATGAGCGGGCAGACGCGGCCACATTCTTTGGGGCGGCCGCCGGCGGTTGTTGCGGCATCGTCACACTGGCTGCAAACAGGCGATATGACTAATGGGGTTGGTGATCGGTTTGATTCCAAACCTCTGGCGTTTTTGAGTTGAACTCGACTGGATAATTTATAAGTTCAATTTTCAACAGAACAAACATTTCGAATCCAAAAAAAAAGTGTTGAAGACCAGTTTCGAGTTCAAATTTAACAACCGTGAGATATTGATAACTAAAGGAGAACTGCTTTCAGTACATTCATAGGTAGTTCGTTTTTTTAGTTTCTGAAACATTGGAAGAATGGTATGTATAAGCGAGACCACTCAAAATGAACCCGATTCTGCTCACCTGACGCCAGCGAAGGTTTGCCGGGACCGTGTTTGTTTGAGGCGATCACCCGAAATTCGGCTGTCACTGATGGCTTCAGATTGTCAAGAAGGTACGAACAGCAGTCCTTTAAAGAAAATATCAGGAATCAAAATTATCAGGAATGGCAAGTGACCGCCCTGTCACTAACAGTAGAGGCACTGACACAGTTGTGTCGCCAAAAAATATATCACCTAACAAACATGACAAAAAGCAGAAATAACCAATGAAATATGGTCCAGAAGCCAGAAGTCTAAACCAGGAACAAAGGGCAACCTAGAGAACGAAAAGTGATAATTTCCACTTCCGAACCTAGATTCGTGAACCCAATACTCTTCTACAGTAATCATCAAAATAATGTAAACTTCAACAAATTCTACAAATTGCCAACCTCGGAGGGGTCTGATTCTCCCACGGTCTCCCAGTCACTCCACAGTTCCGTCGGACCAAGGGTACGCATTTGGATCATATATCTGAGAGAAAGAGAAAATGTGTATGTGAAAACTCAGTCTAGTCAAACAACAAACACTTTTATTTCATAATGAAAATTGAAGTTTTCCATGTGTTCATTTTCTCAATTGAAATGTCGGGCCTACATACAGCAACCATCAATGTCTCAAAAAGGCCCCTTTTTCGCCTGAAACAACAAGCAAAACACAAGTACACGTCAAAAAGGTAGATTCTTAAAATTCTCGGCAAGAAAGTTATAGAGTATTGAAGGTTACAAATACATTTCCCAAATCTTAGCCTACTTTCGTGCTACTAGAACCAATCTCACCTGATTATGGGCGAATTCCCGTCGAATCCCTCATTCCAGCCGACCCTGATCTTTGCGGGCAGAGTTCCGTTGACCAAGTCGGCAGAAACCGAAGTAGGCATACTCGGCTTCTCTGAAAATGAGAGATGAGAGAGCATCATATTTGCTAATTTATGTGGCGGAAGAAAAATTCTAGATTTCGTAGATTTCCGTATTGCCACTTAGCTCAGTTTAAGGTCGAAAATAGTAAAAAAAAAAAGAGAGTAAAAATTCAAAAAACAAACTAGGTCTTTAAATATTTGACGTCTTTAAATCGAAAAACGAGCTCCATATTGTAAAATAGTCACACCTTACTGCTGTGTTCATCGAGTGTCGTTTATTCAAGATGACCGTCAAACTAGAATAGTGAGTATTTCATTGAAATATAAATCCGAAAAAAAAACTAACCAATGATTTCCAGCCACATAGACTGACTCTCCTCTCTCTCTCCCGCTACCACGGTGCATCTTCAAAAGTAATCGATTAGCAAAACAATCCTAACTCACATAAATGCTACTCACATACAGATTGCACATTGACTGATGCTCATTTTTCCCGATTTCGGTAGATGTTAGTTTCGTACTCGTGAGAATTCAGGTTACCTAATACCTACTTTTTAGGCCTGTTACTTATGCTCATTTTTCACATCAATTAGGGATTATTTACAAAATGAACTTCAGGAAACCAGAGAAACGACAACTAGGATAACAACTCATCACGTGACTCACGTGTACTCTCCAATGCTATCCGGTCCAACCTGTCCGATGCGGAGACTTCCCTTCCGGTTCAAAGAAAGACGAAGACCCGGATTACCGGTGGCCGGGATTCTCTCACCCTGCATAGAGAATAGTTCAGTAAAAACTATAATTACTACAAGCTATAATTTTGACCTAATCCTCCTAACGTCAGCAGCACGCTTTTTTATGCCTGCAGCTAAACATATAATCTAATACCCCTTCAATACAGGTTAATACATGTTTTACGTCAACGCAAAAATAAACGTCATGCAATTTCCTAAAACGCATATTTCTGAATCAGTTTATCTACAAAACCTTTTTCATTGTTACGAATGCAAAATTGATCATAAAACCACAGTTTTAGTGGAGTTCACGCTCGAAAGCCTGTTTTTTTCTCGTATAAAGCACACGTCGAAATAAACTAGTTAATAGACTGATTCTAACTCACATTCAGGTACCAGACTCTCTGAGCAGACGTTTTGTAGTTCTGATCAATCTCGCAGGGAATCTCCAGGGTGGTTCCAATCAGCATACTCTGGTTGGTCGGACCGAGCGAGATCAAACTGCCCGAGAGTTCGGACCCTGGAACTGGAAAACAGTTCCACTCGAAACTCGATTCGAAAACTAAATTTTAGAATTTTCCGACTTTTTCCAAAATTCCACTAAATTATGATCTATTAACAATCCATGTGCTCTTCAAAAACGTTTTTTCACTCTCAAAATTTTAATTTAACTCGCATACCCTACTAACATTTATAAATAACTATAAAAATTAATAGTAACAGAATTTCTCCCCACCAGCGGGTTCTACAACCAGTTCAACCGATTCTGCCGAAGTGCCCAGATCATTTCGGGCCACACACGAATATCTTCCACCGTCCGCTGAGCTGATATTATGCAGTAGGAGACCAGTCTTGGTCTGCTCGTATTTCCAAGAATCAAGCACATCTATCAGATCACCTAAAGAGATTTTGGTTACTTTCATGTTATCATCGTTTTTAAACCATGATCAACTGGTTATGTCATCATTTCATCATGCACAGCGGTCGCTACTTTCCATTTTAAAATTATCTGGATCAAAATGTTCGAAATATCCCATTCCGTTGACTATGGATTATGGAAAATCCGTTTCCCAAATCAAAATTCTTGCAATCTTCCGAAGGTTATTGTACACAATTTATGAACAAAATATACCTTCAAATTTCCAGAGTACACTGGGAGTTGGATCCGCGTCCGCCGTGCATTTCAAAAGATGGGATGCCGTGCCTTCGACTACGGTATACGATTGGGACGGAATGATTACGACTGGAGCAGAGTTCGAGTGTCCACGACGGTCTACAGAATGGACTGAGACACTTTCGTCGCGGGAAACGGCCATGGCTGAAAATAATTCCGATATACTACGATGGCATCAGAGAATGTGATTAAAGCTCATAAACGGACACGGGTTGGTTGTTAGCACATTCACCAAAGATATGGACAACCAAAAAGGCAGCTAACCGTATTTAAGCGCTGCTCAGCAGTTCTTTACCTATTATTTCATTCAAAAAAAAGCGTGGTACCCAAAATGGTAAACAACTGGTTGCCACAAACTTATCAAATTATCAGCTAAACTCTGGTTATAGTCGACTTCACAGTCCAGATAAGAAACTCGGATGTAATCCTAAAGTCGTGAAAACCGGGTCCTTTTCTAAACAGGTTTGTTTGGTAAACTAACCGGTTTCCGGTAAACTTTGTTTCTGTTTAATGATGGGGTTGTGACTGTTGAATAACCAACCGGGTGGCATTTCGTTCTTTTCGGCCGGTCCTTCTTGTAACCAAATGGATTGCATACTGGCTCCAGCCATGTTCGCGGTTTCACACTGGTACACTCCATAGTCATCTGATTGGACAGGATCGATGGTTAGCACGCCATTCGTAGATTCCATCTGGAAAGGTATGAAAAATGAACGTTTAGGTAGGGATATAGGAACACACCAGTAAGGTTTGGCATCAATTAACGGCCAACTTTCCCAAAATTGGTCGAAAAGGAGTCCGTTTTGTTACTTTAAGTGCACAAGCTTTGGCAAAATCAGAGCAAAGACAATGAGTTTTTATCTGCTCAAATTCGCTGTCGTATTTGCAGCCAGTAAACTATCCACATCTCCCACAAGTCTATCCCCACCCCCATCAGTTTAAATCAATCAATAAAAAGACTTTAATTCTTCACTATTCGTTGTCTCGTCTAGTCGACCCCACAATTTGCTTCGCGGTCGCCGTGGATTAGCTGAATTAGCTCAGATTTCGTACTTAGGACTGGGGACCGGTCGTGGCGAGTAGCCAATCCGGCCTCCTTTCTTCTCAACTCAGATAGGTGCGCGGCGACACGTAATTGACGCAGAACCGACAAAAAGTAGTACACTTCTCGAAGACGAAGAAAGAAAGGGAGCTGTACAAAATTCACTAGTTACCACAGAGACCAGTTCACTTTTCTCGGAGAGAGAAAACGAAAAACGTCTACTTTTTTCAAGAATAATGGTGACTAGGGCAATAGGGACTCTCACAGACGGAGAATGCATTTAGAAAATTTTGATATCCATATCAGAATGATGATGACCATATAGTGAGTGCCAAATTTATAAATTTCTGTCGCTCGCCGGAATCGAACTTGCAAGCAAAATATACGTAGCAGGGAGCTAACTACTGCGCTATTAGAGCACACAACCGGCAAACCTTGGAATCAAAGGCATGTGTGCATACACAGAGGAAACTTCGATATTGACCCTCCCGCCTCTCCGTTGGCGTTGGCGACGAATATACCGCGTACTGTTTTGTGCTGTTCGCTAAAAAATCTCCTATATACTTGTATCTGATTTTATGTCGATTGTCTGATTATATTGAATTCGTCCCATTGTCTTTCAGTGTATAGTACATAGCTACAAACATAGACATGAATACAAAAAATCAGAATATGCCCCTGGATCTCGGCCTAGTTACTCCTTAAACCCCCCCCCCCCCCTCCGTCCAAGATTGACCTTTATCCCCACCAACTATTGTGCAAGTGTCCACTTGAGAGTGTTCCGCGTACGAAAACATTAGAGAGCCGAGAGATGCGCGGGCATGATGGCTCACAGATGGTCGGATAGCCAATTCACTGTCAATCTCCCAGTCAAATATAAACAAACCATTAAATAGCCAATGGTCACAACAAAACATCAAGTCAGACCGGATGTAAATAAAGCAAATACTTTCCAATAGGCTTCCAACACATTAACATGTCAAAAACGGGCTCCCTTTCCTACAAAATCAGTAGAACTTGCCAGTTTCTCATGCAAAAACCACAGAGTGCTAAAAAATCGGGGTTTTCAGAATACCCAGACCCTATTACGAACTGTAGACAGACAGTACTGAGTGTAGTGTGAAGGTTCCGAGCATCAATCTCTAACGACTAACGTCCAAAGAATGTAAAGTTCCAGTTGTAGTGCATTGTGCATGTGTTATTCTCTCCTACTGCCTCAGAGATCAAACATGGCACGAATTCGATGTATTTCGAAAAAAAACCTAATTACCAGGTAGTTTGTCTTGTCTCTTTGCGACTTCAAGGTTAGATTTAGTGTAGAGATTACGCAACAGCCTCCCCTTGAGCATTCGAGTGCGCAGGAAATTGCGCAACCAACATTTGTACGGAAGCGGGCTAGTTATGGATTATCCCTCACTACATAAGAGTGTCACTTGAGAAAACCAGCCAGACTACATAGTTGAACATTAAAAACAGTCGCGACTTGTTCTCTTCAATTTGTTTTTGATAGCAGTTATTACTAGTTTTTGTCAATGCTAATAAAGCATAAAGAAGCATTATTCGGCTAAAAGGACTGTTCTAATGATAGTTGAGCATTAAAAACAGTCACGACTTGTTCTCTTCAATTTGGTTTTGATAGTGGTTATTACTACTATTAACTGAACATATACAAAGCGATATCAAGCTAACATGATTGTATTATCGACTTTCTAGCTTCGTGCCAAGTCCCACAAGTGTAGTTACGTAATAAACAAACAACACTATTTCGAAATTGGGTCAGAAAAGAGAACACTGCGATAATGAACGAACGATTCCCTGTGTAATCGGGCGTAACTGAAACCCGTACTACAAAGATTATTGGTCATTCGCGCGCCAATCATACAAAAGAGTAAAGTCAGAACAAAGTCAGTGAAAGTTATTCGAGAGAAATTCGAGAAAAAGTCCCTCGGTAATAATCATCATGGACCGTTGGGAAAATGGAATTTGTCTCGTGTTTAGGACTCCCCGTACCTCTAACCCCTTTAAACAGAATTTCCATCAATACTCCAGTAAAGTTGTCCGGATAGTCAGAAAATTCCGAAAAATGCTTTTTCGCCGAAAACGAAAAGACTTGTCTACTTTTGTTGAAAAATCATTTATTTGCACGTATTGAAATCTGAAAACGGACTCCTTTCTGTCGAATAGTTAAACCGTACTGGTGTATGTTTCCACCTTTATCAAATAATCGACCTACCTCCTTTCCTTCGAAATACCACGCGGCGCGACCCTTTTCGGCAGTTTTTGAAGTGCATCTAAGAGTCATCGGCGAGTGCAAAGGTCGTTTCATCTCGGCCGGTAAAGGCTGCTGGTGAGGCACATCTGAAAACCACTAATCAACTTGTTGGGTAAATGTGAAAAGTACCACCATATTGCACTGTCCTATTTCAAACATTGTGGGTGGGATACCTCCGGTTAAAAAAGGGGGCTACCCCAAAACTAATCTATTCTTTGAAAAATCTCAATACCTCGGAACTATAACTTTTCGGCATTCCCTCAGAGAGATAACACTTTGGAATCTACAAGCTACAGTATCCCACCTGTGTAGATGCTCATTTTGCTCTGAAGCTAAACTACTTGGCCCATATCTTCACAACTAGCTTCAGAAACAAAAGAATACATAGGAACTTTATCATTTATTGACAAACTAAAGTGGAGTTTAGAGTATGAAAAAAATTATTGGCTGAAAAAGTGTAGTATTGACAAGAACTAACCGACTACAGTAATCGCTGCCGTATGGTGTTTGAATAATCGCCCGGATTCCGCGGTCACTTTACATTCCAGAGAATGTTCGCCCTGAACGAATACTACTACTACTACTACTACTACTAATAATAATAATATTAATATGTATCATTAACATAATAAAATAGGATAACAAATGCCGTGATATGACTTCAACAGTACAAATGCCGTGATATGACTTCAACAGTACAATAGAGTATCTCGACTGGGGTTGTCAGTCGAAATCGAAAACTCGATTTCTGCATATGTTCGAGCTTGAAATGTAAACCTTGATTAGAAGGACGATTATGTGGTCCAATCCGCTTCAGTCCTTTAAACTGCAATACATTTTTCAATTGCAGTTTGAAGGACCGCTGATACGGGATTGGTCCACATAATCGTCCTGATTTAAAAACCATAATCTCGGCCATTCTACGCCAGTATCTGAGTTTCATCATTGAATTTGTATGAAACGTGTGACTTTTGATTACCTCAGCCAGCTTGCTGGGAAGAACTGCCAATCGTCTGTTTGAGTCGGAGAGTTTGACCAATTGAGAGATGGAGAGGGGACTTCCGTTCATAAACCATCGAGTTTTCACCCTCGACGCACTGAAACATCATCAGTTCCACGAATAAACAGTATTGTAAAAAGAAATGGGAAAAAAGTCCCGAAACATTCCAAAAATTCGGTGTGCGTATAAGATACTTCAAAAGCACTGAATGAATTTAAAAGTAACATATGAGGATAAGTATATAAGGGTGTCAGCTTACATGTGTTACACTCTTTCTTCAAATTTGGAGCAGCCATGCAAATGTAAATGGAACGAATGAAATACGAGATAAACTAAAAACTACCTTTGGGTGGTAACACAATCGAACTCTGCGTAAACAGTCTTTGGCTTGGAGAGAACCCTATCCGTAGGAGTAATCAATAGATCAAACTCCGAGTTATGGCTGAAAATAATGCAATTAGCAGAACAATAAAATTTCACAAACTGTAATTGAACAAGTCTCAGCCATCCTTTTACCATTATTTCCGTTGTGCCGGGACAAAGTGGGACTAATTATGATTTCTCGACCCCAATTTATTCAAACGGATATTTATTCCAACTTCCACAGTAAGAATGATTGTTGGTCAATACCTCGTCAACTGTTCGTATTTTGAAAGATTTAAAGAAAAATTACTTCCAACTGGCTTAATGTACATAGACACCGATGCTTCTCAGCATACATACCATTATAATGGAAGTATCAAAATTTAAACGAAACTCTGAGAAACATACCTCTCTTCCGAGCTCTTGCTGACAACATTGTAGTCTCGAGATATTGCTTCACCCACCAGGCTCGACACAACCACCTGTAAATAATACAACTTCATGGAAAGTGCGAAATCACAAACGACTAGAGAGTGAAGTTCATGCTGAAAGAAGTATGAGAAAAGCTCAAAATTGAAAAAAAACATATACGTTGAATTATGGCTTATGGGGAAAATACCAAATACAATCGCACCGTTTGCGTTTCACCATTCGACTCTAGACCGAAAGTGACCAACTATTAACTACACGATCTTATGAAAATGTTAATCACTTATCATACCTACTGAACCATTTACTGACTGGAAACCTCTTATGAAACGTTTTAAGTGCCTGATAATAGCTGTGGACCACTTGATGAATGGAAAACTCTGATCAACAATGGCTCAGAAAATTGAACATACCTTGTACTTGCCGAAAGCGGTACTGGCTGCCTGGGAAACGGCTAGATCCCCACCAGATGTCACATAGTGCGTACTGTTTGTGAACACCTGAAACATATCATGTAACGAACGGGGTTATCTGTCTCTTCTCTGCCAATCGATAATCATGTTTTACACTTGCCTCACTTATGGACCCAAAGCACGATCGAACTCACGGGCTCACGACCAAAATAACTAAAGAACCACTCTGTCTGTCATTTCAATCTAAGCGACTATCTAGCGAGAAAATGTGTCATAGTAATTTTTTCAAACAGCTCATTTAGTTACTTGCGGCTTTACGGTTCCAACAATACATTTTTTTTAAATATTTGTATATGTTCATTAACATAGTGACCATTTACTGTTTTCCCGCTCAACTCTAGTTTCCGGCCCAACTTCCCAGTGAGAACAGTCGCAGTCTGTGAATGGCTTCTAGATCTGTTTGTGTTTGCTGTATAGTATAGCATAGCCCAAGTCAGCACAATGAACATTGGCAAACAGGTCGGTGACGGCAAAATAGCCACACGCCAACAATAGTTAGAAACTTGAAAATACAATAGTCTGTGTTTGTGTAATTCTTTCATTTCTCCCACATAAAATCAAAGTCCTGGTATTACGTTCCCCGAAAATTGACTGCCTACAAAGAAAATTTGACAAAACCCTGAATACGACCCTATTGAGTTCTACCTTATAGTAATAAACATTTCTGCTTATAAAAAATTAGGCACAACTCAGTACCCGAAGTGAAATGAAAACACT
This sequence comes from Litoditis marina, assembly GCA_964036275.1. NCBI lineage: Eukaryota > Metazoa > Nematoda > Chromadorea > Rhabditida > Rhabditidae > Litoditis > Litoditis marina. Next base: position 27,246,366 of record OZ038433.1, read on the forward strand.
GCTATACATGCCTGTTTATGCATTGTGTTCTTTTGTATTTATATATGTATGTATCTATCTTGTTATTTGCATGTGCGTTTAATCATCTTGTTTCGCTTTGTATTTATATATTTATGTATCAATCTTGTTATTGTTACATGTGCCGGAATGGTCAGTGGGTGAGAACTGGACGGGAACCGAACCAGCTGAGCCAGCGAGCAAACACATCATAGGTCAATGACATCGAACCCCCCCCCCCCTCCCGCAAAAGGTATCAAAACAAAGCAGACATTGAAGGAAAGTGAGAAAGACAGCAATCTTTCGCGCACACACTAGCCCAAAAAGCTTCTATTCTCGAGGTACCCTACTCCTGGTTGAAACTTTTCTCAAAGTGCATCTCCCTCACAATACTCTAAAAGGTTCGAAGTTATCGATAGTAAGGATTCGATCGATAGCTCTATCTCGGAATATTCTCGCGGAAAGTAGGTTTGTATCAGCTACAGCGTACAGAACGCGCCAAATCTAACGTGCAAACTACGGAATCGTTGAAAATGACCAAAAACTGACCATGGCTTCATCCTTATACCAGGTATATTCCACTGCCAGATTTGGACTGGCGATTAGCGGCGGCCGATTCAACACAAAGCCGCCACCCGGTGAGACTGGCACCAAATATATTGTCGACGAATGATCGAAATCATCCAGATCTGGAAAATAAAGAGTAAATGAAGATGCACTGACCTGACCAGAAAAAGCTCAAAACTCAGAAGGTAGAAGCAAAGAAAATATACATACATGACGCAACAAGTTTGGCCGTTTACACACAAAAATGAAAATTCTCAATTATACCCGGATTTCCATTAAAATCGGTATTTATCTGAATAGGTATCGCGCGGAGCGCTCTGCGTGAGTTGTCTTTGGTTTGGCCATTGCGGACTCTTTTTTGCTTCTAATGGATAAAAAGCTTCAAATATAATAGTTTTTCGAAAACTAAAGAAAGAGAGAGTTAGAGAATCACGAATTGAAGATTGTGTGAAAATTTGAGCCAAATCGGATGGTTTTCGCTCGAGTTATGATTTCGTGTCGTTGTTTCATTTCATGTGTGATTTCATGTGTGTTCACAACGCACGCATGTCATTGAAGTACACATGAAATACCCTTCGGTGATTTCTGAAATGTTATGCGGGTTTCGTGAACCACTGTGCAACATTGGTATTGTTCTATTTTTGTAGAATACTACTGCTACAGTATCACAGCAATTCGTATCGTTCACTTTTTGCAGATATAGAAGTCAAACCAAACACAACTCACACATTTGTTGGTTCCCCCACTTTTTACTAATGTTGTGTGTTTTCAGTGCGGAATATAAATGTAAATACAAATAAACATTTATAAAACGACCACAAATTGAACTGAATTGCTGATGTTAAATGTACCCATAAACTCACATTGGACGACGACATCGACAATAGGCGACAGCACGGTGGCAATTGTATTCGAAGCTAGGCATCTGGAAATAACGGGAAATTGCCACAAACAAAACTGACCCGGAGGAAAGCTCGCACCACTCATCGTTGAAACAAATATGAATAGTACTATTCAGTCACAATCTGAGAAAACTGACCGAAATTTCAACACTCCATAACCGTTTCTAGCTTTTTACTGATTACTGAAACAGTTTGAACAGAATCTCAAGCTCAAACGCAAAAGTTACGTGTCTCTTGTCCTCATGTGTTGTCTCTGAATCTAAAAACGTTCAACTGAAATGTTTGGCAACAAGTCCACTTGGTACTTGGTATATGAGAGAGGTATACGTTCCAGAACACCTCAATAGTTTTGTATAGATACTTGTCCCGTTTGAAACCTTTTTGCGTATGTGAATAGGTTACTTGAGAGGTGGGCGCGCGCTTTTTACCGAATACTCACCTATATTGACCGGCATCCCGCCTTGTACTCTCCGCTATGAATAACAAGCGAGAATGCACATTCAGTTCTGTCCCGTTTTTCAACCATCTTATCTGGAAAAATGCAAATGAGGAGAGAAAATAGCAAAATAAAAACTAACAGATAATACCGTCCGACAGTGAAATGTTGGAACTTCCATTTTCTGTTAATAGATACATATTTTCGTACACCTGTAAGGTTCGACTAAGCGATGAAAATTAATCCGTTTTCAGATGTAAACACGGGAAAAATCAGGAATTTTCATCAAAAGTAGACCTATTTTCATCGTTTCGGCTGAAAAGTAGTCCGTTTTGCGAATTTTTCTGACTATTCGGACAACCTTACTGGTGATGGCATATTTTGTATTACTTAATTTTATTTATTGAGATTGAAGATGACTGAATGAAATGAGAGCCAGAAACATCTGTCACCACTTTATAAAACGATCTAATTCGAATGTATCCTCTCATAATCTTTCAACACCGATGATAAAAAACCCAATATTCCACAAAACAACACGTTTCATGGTTTCATCCCATACCCATACAATCCAATCGACTTCTGTCTCCCACCAAACAAAGTAAATCATTCGTATAGACCGAGTTGACATTGATTTTGTTCGATTTAATCATCACTTTGTCGACAAACAATCGTGTATCGCTGTTGAACAAACAGACTGACCCACACACCAGGTAAATCCCGACTATCTTTTGAAAGAAAATCCGAGTGTGTATTTAAAACACCTCAAATTTGATTAAATTTGATTGAAAAAGAAAAGAACCGTTCTAAAATATTCTAAAACAACTAGCTCAAGAGCCAATTCTGCAAAACTTTGAGGTAGTTACATTTACATCGAAAAAAAAAATTAACTATTTGAAAAACTGTCAAACCTTACTGGTGTCAGCTAGGAACAACTGGTTTTTAATACTTTTCTGGCTATTTCTGTCTATTTGAGTTGGTTGTTTGAACTGACCTGCTGGGCATTAATTGTCTTGCATTCTAAGGAAATCGATTGATATTCCGAAACTTTGAGCTGAGAGACGAAATCTTCGTCAAAGGAGGGTGGTTCCCCGAGAACTATACTAGTTGAAATACAGGTCCAACAGAGGGAGAATAGAAGAGAATAACGTATAATTCGATTATTAGACCACATTCCGAATCTTCATGACGGGGCAAACTGAAAAGAAGGAAATATTGATTTTTTGCAAAACAAATGAACTAAATAGTGGGACAGTGTAAAATGTAAACGAGGGCGAACTTAGATACAAACTGTCAACTTGGAACGGTTCCTGAAATATTGGTATATGTTTTGTTGAAGTCGACTAGCACGAAAGACGAAACTACAAGCCTACATCTACAAGGGCTGACAGGTGAAAAAATGGAAGAAAATTTCCACAATTCGCCATTTCCCACATAAAAATTTGAACGACCAATAAAAAGTTTTTTTTTTCAAAATTCAAACAGTGCTAAGGTATATGTGGAAGATAAAAAGAAGAGAAGACACCACCACAGAAATATCGATAAGATAAGAAAGACAAACTAGTATGACTCAAGGCTATTCGCCACAATATAACCATTTCAGATGTCAACACCCACACGTGTTTGGTTTTGTTCACAAATAACCAGAAATTCCCCAGCATAGATGTTAGGAGTCAATTTTGGGAAAACTGTGCCGTCTGCCGTGCCCGTACATCTGGATCTTAATGTTACAATTACTAATCGCCAAAATTATCTGTTCATCGCGCTTCAATCTTCAAAGATTCAAAGACGACATTTTGTGATTTCATCGTGTAGAACACGCAGCTGCGCTGGTAGAATGAAAGAAATGGGTCAAATGCAGCGTCAATAGTAATTGAGCCTGCATTTTCACTAGATTACACAAAACATATCAGACGAAAGACCGTTCTAACAGTAACGACTTAATTAAAGATATCGGTACTAATTATCATCAAACACTATCAATATCGATGCAATACGACATGTATGATGTATGACAATTAGTCATGTAGTGTCATATAGACCGAATGAGTCATTACAGGTCTACTCCAGTAAGGTTGTCTAGGTAGCTACAAAAATTCATAAAACGAATTATTTTTTCACCAATGGAAAATTCGCCTATTTTTGACAAATGTCATGAAGTCTTACGTATGTGAAATATATAAAAAACGGGTTCCTTTTCGTAGAAACGTCATACTTTTCTTGTTAATGTCACAGGTGTATGAATTGATCATTAATTCGATTAAAGAGGAAGTGATGAATAAGTGAGGCGTGGGATAGAGGTGCGCAGAAGAGAGTGAGATAGATGGACAGGACGCGCGCAAGTCGGCAACGGCAAGGCCGCGGGGCGGGGCCGAACCGCGGGCCGCGGGGGATACCTCATATACGGGGAACATACAGGGCAGAGGGGCGAACTGTCACGCAACTACCACTCACTACGACTAATTGGCTACATGAGAACAAACACCAACCATATTATAAGTGATACAACAGATCCGGCTTTTCGAGAGTTTGCATCAAAGATTATGCAAATTCACCCAATATTCCTGAAGTTGTTATGAATATTGAAGGGATTTGTTTCTGAATATGTCCGAGAATGCGGACAGCTTTACTGGAAGTTAGGGAACATACAGGGGACATGTGCAGAGAGAGGGCAGAGAGAGGGAACTATCACGCAACTACCACTCACTACGACTAATTGGCCACATCAGAACGAACACCAACCATATAAGACCACACCCCAGCAAGTCGCAACTATTCTACGAAAAGAACCTAGTTTTTTGGTTAATTATATTTACATACAATTTCGACATTTTGCTTTTTGCATGAACGCCAATAGTGGGTAAAATTTGCAAATTTCCCCAATATTGGCAAAGGGAGTTCGTATTCTGACAACTTACTGGAGTATGATATGATACATTACATAACTTATTAAGACCCGACCATTTACCAGATTCGTAAAATTCCCTCGTTTTCCTGTTCTGGGACGAAGTGTGAATTTCCAATGCTAAAATACAAAGCGTACTGTTACCATTTTGACAGTTAGTTCAAGAACAGAAAAAAAACAGACACTTTTACAAATGTTTTTGCTGGATTGGCAGGTACCTGCCTAGGTCTTACATCCAGTGACCGTATTTTGTAAGCTCAAGTAGCCATGTAAGTTACATGGACAAATTTTGAATGGAAAATTAATCACATCTACTTCTGCTACTCTTGATTTGACAGTTTCTTTGCCCATTTTTGAAAAACTGAATGGTATTATTGAAGACAAACGAAATACAGAAGGACTATTGAAAACTGAGACAGATATTAACTATTGAAAAATTGCTCATGTAACTTACATGGCTACTTGAGCTTACAAAATACGCCACAGGTCCGAGTCAGGTCTGAGTGAAAAGAGGAAGAAACGATCTCAGAAATTTCAGCTTCTTAATGATGTGCATGGGTCAAATAACGGATTTGGATATATTTGAAAAATATGCATAAATAAATAGAACAAAAAAAATTAAAGAAATTTGAGAAATTTTTTATAATTAACAACGTACGCTTTTATCGTTGCGCAAGTAAACAACGGACGATCACATGGCAAGTGGTTTCTTCGTAGGTAACAAATGACCTTAGAATGACTGTAAGTTTTGATTCTTGATCATATTAGTTAAAGTAATTATGGAGAATGAATAGAATGATACTGAGTGATATGAAATTCAAATTTGAATATTTTATTCAACTAAATTGGATATTAGAGCGTGAACTCTAGTAAAACTGTGGTTTCATGGTAAATTTTGCTATCTAAACAATAAAATTGTTTTTCTCAACAATAAAAGGTTTTTTATATGTGAATTATTGCAAAAACATTCATTGTGAAGCAGAAATAAACGTATTTTAATTACAAAAGTGGAAAAAGAAAAAGAAATTCCCATGCCGGGAATCGAACCCGGGCCGCGTGGGTGAAAACCACGAATCCTAACCACTAGACCACATAGGAGGACATTTGCGTAGCTGTTCTTCTTGGGATACCACCGCGCTCCAGACATGACACATCCGAGTATTGAACTCCCAAACTCGAGGAAAACAGACAATAATACAAGGACTTGTAGTTTGGGTTATATCATCTGGGCTACACTTCCATAGTAAGTGATATGAAATTCAAATTTGAATATTTTATTCAACTAAATTGGATATTAGAGCGTGAACTCTAGTACAACTGTGGTTTCATGGTAAATTTTGCTATCTAAACAATAAAATTGTTTTTCTCGACAATAAAAAGTTTTTTTATATGTGAATTATTGCAAAAACATTCATTGTGAAGCAGAAATAAACGTATTTTAATTACAAAAGTGGAAAAAGAAAAAGAAATTCCCATGCCGGGAATCGAACCCGGGCCGCGTGGGTGAAAACCACGAATCCTAACCACTAGACCACATGGGAGGACATTTGGGTAGCTGTTCTTCTTGGGATACCACCGCGCTCCAGACATGACACATCCGAGTATTGAACTCCCAAACTCGAGGAAAACAGACAATAATACAAGGACTTGTAGTTTGGGTTATATCATCTGGGCTACACTTCCATAGTAAGTGATATGAAATTCAAATTTGAATATTTTATTCAACTAAATTGGATATTAGAGCGTGAACTCTAGTACAACTGTGGTTTCATGGTAAATTTTGCTATCTAAACAATAAAATTGTTTTTCTCGACAATAAAAAGTTTTTTTTTATATGTGAATTATTGCAAAAACATTCATTGTGAAGCAGAAATAAACGTATTTTAAGTACAAAAGTGGAAAAAGAAAAAGAAATTCCCATGCCGGGAATCGAACCCGGGCCGCGTGGGTGAAAACCACGAATCCTAACCACTAGACCACATGGGAGGACATTTGGGTAGCTGTTCTTCTTGGGATACCACCGCGCTCCAGACATGACACATCCGAGTATTGAACTCCCAAACTCGAGGAAAACAGACAATAATACAAGGACTTGTAGTTTGGGTTATATCATCTGGGCTACACTTCCATAGTAAGTGATATGAAATTCAAATTTGAATATTTTATTCAACTAAATTGGATATTAGAGCGTGAACTCTAGTACAACTGTGGTTTCATGGTAAATTTTGCTATCTAAACAATAAAATTGTTTTTCTCGACAATAAAAAGTTTTTTTTTATATGTGAATTATTGCAAAAACATTCATTGTGAAGCAGAAATAAACGTATTTTAAGTACAAAAGTGGAAAAAGAAAAAGAAATTCCCATGCCGGGAATCGAACCCGGGCCGCGTGGGTGAAAACCACGAATCCTAACCACTAGACCACATGGGAGGACATTTGGGTGGCTGTTCTTCTTGGCATACCACCGCGCTCCAGACACACATCCGAGTATTGAACTCTCAAACTCGAGGAAAACAGACAATAATACAAGGAATTGTAGTTTGGGTTATATCATCTCGGCTACACTTTCATACTAAGTGATATGAAATTCAAATTTGAATATTTTATTCAACTAAATTGGATATTAGAGCGTGAACTCTAGTAAAACTGTATTTCATGGTAAATTTTGCTATCTAAACAATATAATTGTTTTTCTCAACAATAAAAGGTTTTTTATATGTGAATTGATGAAAAAACATTCATTGTGAAGCAGAAATAACCGTGTTTTAATTACAAAAGTGGAAAAAGAAGAAGAAATTCCCATGCCGGGAATCCAACCCGGGCCGCGTGGGTGAAAACCACGAATCCTAACCACTAGACCACATGGGAGTACATTTGGGTGGCTGTTCTTCTTGGCATACCACCGCGCTCCAGACATGACACATCCGAGTATTGAACTCTCAAACTCGAGGAAAACAGACAATAATACAAGGAATTGTAGTTTGGGTTATATCATCTGGGCTACACTTTTATACTAAGTGATATGAAATTCAAATTTGAATATTTTATTCAACTAAATTGGATATTAGAGCGTGAACTCTAGTAAAACTGTGGTTTCATGGTAAATTTTGCTATCTAAACAATATAATTGTTTTTCTCAACAATAAAAGGTTTTTTATATGTGAATTGATGAAAAACATTCATTGTGAAGCAGAAATAACCGTGTTTTGATTACAAATGTGGAAAAAGAAAAAGAAATTCCCATGCCGGGAATCGAACCCGGGCCGCGTGGGTGAAAACCACGAATCCTAACCACTAGACCACATGGAAGGACATTTGGGTAGCTGTTCTTCTTGCCATACCACCGCGCTCCAGACATGACACATCCGAGTATTGAACTCCCAAACTCGAGGAAAACAGACAATAATACAAGGACTTGTAGTTTGGGTTATATCATCTGGGCTACACTTCCATAGTAAGTGATATGAAATTCAAATTTGAATATTTTATTCAACTAAACTGGATATTAGAGCGTGAACTCTAGTAAAACTGTGGTTTCATGGTATATTTTGCTATCTAAACAATAAAATTGTTTTTCTCAACAATAAAAGGTTTTTTATATGTGAATTGATGAAAAACATTCATTGTGAAGCAGAAATAACCGTGTTTTGATTACAAATGTGGAAAAAGAAAAAGAAATTCCCATGCCGGGAATCGAACCCGGGCCGCGTGGGTGAAAACCACGAATCCTAACCACTAGACCACATGGGAGGACATTTGGGTAGCTGTTCTTCTTGCCATACCACCGCGCTCCAGACATGACACATCCGAGTATTGAACTCCCAAACTCGAGGAAAACAGACAATAATACAAGGACTTGTAGTTTGGGTTATATCATCTGGGCTACACTTCCATAGTAAGTGATATGAAATTCAAATTTGAATATTTTATTCAACTAAATTGGATATTTGAGCGTGAACTCTAGTATAACTGTGGTTTCATGGTAAATTTTGCTATTCAAACAATAAAATCGTTTTTCTCAACAATAAAAGGTTTTTTATATGTGAATTGATGAAAAACATTCATTGTGAAGCAGAAATAACCGTGTTTTGATTACAAATGTGGAAAAATAAAAAGAAATTCCCATGCCGGGAATCGAACCCGGGCCGCGTGGGTGAAAACCACGAATCCTAACCACTAGACCACATGGGAGGACATTTGGGTAGCTGTTCTTCTTGCCATACCACCGCGCTCCAGACATGACACATCCGAGTATTGAACTCCCAAACTCGAGGAAAACAGACAATAATACAAGGACTTGTAGTTTGGGTTATATCATCTGGGCTACACTTCCATAGTAAGTGATATGAAATTCAAATTTGAATATTTTATTCAACTAAATTGGATATTTGAGCGTGAACTCTAGTATAACTGTGGTTTCATGGTAAATTTTGCTATTCAAACAATAAAATCGTTTTTCTCAACAATAAAAGGTTTTTTATATGTGAATTGATGAAAAACATTCATTGTGAAGCAGAAATAACCGTGTTTTGATTACAAATGTGGAAAAATAAAAAGAAATTCCCATGCCGGGAATCGAACCCGGGCCGCGTGGGTGAAAACCACGAATCCTAACCACTAGACCACATGGGAGGACATTTGGGTAGCTGTTCTTCTTGGCATACCACCGCGCTCCAGACATGACACATCCGAGTATTGAACTCCCAAACTCGAGGAAAACAGACAATAATACAAGGACTTGTAGTTTGGGTTATATCATCTGGGCTACACTTCCATAGTAAGTGATATGAAATTCAAATTTGAATATTTTATTCAACTAAATTGGATATTAGAGCGTGAACTCTAGTAAAACTGTGGTTTCATGGTAAATTTTGCTATCTAAACAATAAAATTGTTTTTCTCAACAATAAAAGGTTTTTTATATGTGAATTGATGAAAAACATTCATTGTGAAGCAGAAATAACCGTGTTTTAATTACAAATGTGGAAAAAGAAAAAGAAATTCCCATGCCGGGAATCGAACCCGGGCCGCGTGGGTGAAAACCACGAATCCTAACCACTAGACCGCATGGGAGGACATTTGGGTAGCTGTTCTTCTTGTCATACCACCGCGCTCCAGGCATGATACATCCGAGTATTGAACTCCCAAACTCGAGGAAAACAGACAATAATACAAGGACTTGTAGTTTGGGTTATATCATCTGGGCTACACTTCCATAGTAAGTGATATGAAATTCAAATTTGAATATTTTATTCAACTAAATTGGATATTAGAGCGTGAACTCTAGTAAAACTGTGGTTTCATGGTAAATTTTGCTATCTAAACAATATAATTGTTTTTCTCAACAATAAAAGGTTTTTTATATGTGAATTGATGAAAAACATTCATTGTGAAGCAGAAATAACCGTGTTTTGATTACAAATGTGGAAAAAGAAAAAGAAATTCCCATGCCGGGAATCGAACCCGGGCCGCGTGGGTGAAAACCACGAATCCTAACCACTAGACCACATGGGAGGACATTTGGGTAGCTGTTCTTCTTGCCATACCACCGCGCTCCAGACATGACACATCCGAGTATTGAACTCCCAAACTCGAGGAAAACAGACAATAATACAAGGACTTGTAGTTTGGGTTATATCATCTGGGCTACACTTCCATAGTAAGTGATATGAAATTCAAATTTGAATATTTTATTCAACTAAACTGGATATTAGAGCGTGAACTCTAGTAAAACTGTGGTTTCATGGTATATTTTGCTATCTAAACAATAAAATTGTTTTTCTCAACAATAAAAGGTTTTTTATATGTGAATTGATGAAAAACATTCATTGTGAAGCAGAAATAACCGTGTTTTAATTACAAATGTGGAAAAAGAAAAAGAAATCCCCATGCCGGGAATCGAACCCGGGCCGCTTGGGTGAAAACCACGAATCCTAACCACTAGACCACATGGGAGGACATTTGGGTAGCTGTTCTTCTTGTCATACCACCGCGCTCCAGGCATGACACATCCGAGTATTGAACTCCCAAACTCGAGGAAAACAGACAATAATACAAGGACTTGTAGTTTGGGTTATATCATCTGGGCTACACTTCCATAGTAAGTGATATGAAATTCAAATTTGAATATTTTATTCAACTAAATTGGATATTAGAGCGTGAAATCTAGTAAAACTGTGGTTTCATGGTATATTTTGCTATCTAAACAATAAAATTGTTTTTCTCAACAATAAAAGGTTTTTTATATGTGAATTGATGAAAAACATTCATTGTGAAGCAGAAATAACCGTGTTTTGATTACAAATGTGGAAAAAGAAAAAGAAATTCCCATGCCGGGAATCGAACCCGGGCCGCGTGGGTGAAAACCACGAATCCTAACCACTAGACCACATGGGAGGACATTTGGGTAGCTGTTCTTCTTGCCATACCACCGCGCTCCAGACATGACACATCCGAGTATTGAACTCCCAAACTCGTGGAAAACAGACAATAATACAAGGACTTGTAGTTTGGGTTATATCATCTGGGCTACACTTCCATAGTAAGTGATATGAAATTCAAATTTGAATATTTTATTCAACTAAATTGGATATTAGAGCGTGAAATCTAGTAAAACTGTGGTTTCATGGTATATTTTGCTATCTAAACAATAAAATTGTTTTTCTCAACAATAAAAGGTTTTTTATATGTGAATTGATGAAAAACATTCATTGTGAAGCAGAAATAACCGTGTTTTGATTACAAATGTGGAAAAAGAAAAAGAAATTCCCATGCCGGGAATCGAACCCGGGCCGCGTGGGTGAAAACCACGAATCCTAACCACTAGACCACATGGGAGGACATTTGGGTAGCTGTTCTTCTTGCCATACCACCGCGCTCCAGACATGACACATCCGAGTATTGAACTCCCAAACTCGTGGAAAACAGACAATAATACAAGGACTTGTAGTTTGGGTTATATCATCTGGGCTACACTTCCATAGTAAGTGATATGAAATTCAAATTTGAATATTTTATTCAACTAAATTGGATATTAGAGCGTGAAATCTAGTAAAACTGTGGTTTCATGGTATATTTTGCTATCTAAACAATAAAATTGTTTTTCTCAACAATAAAAGGTTTTTTATATGTGAATTGATGAAAAACATTCATTGTGAAGCAGAAATAACCGTGTTTTGATTACAAATGTGGAAAAAGAAAAAGAAATTCCCATGCCGGGAATCGAACCCGGGCCGCGTGGGTGAAAACCACGAATCCTAACCACTAGACCACATGGGAGGACATTTGGGTAGCTGTTCTTCTTGTCATACCACCGCGCTCCAGGCATGACACATCCGAGTATTGAACTCCCAAACTCGAGGAAAACAGACAATAATACAAGGACTTGTAGTTTGGGTTATATCATCTGGGCTACACTTCCATAGTAAGTGATATGAAATTCAAATTTGAATATTTTATTCAACTAAATTGGATATTAGAGCGTGAAATCTAGTAAAACTGTGGTTTCATGGTATATTTTGCTATCTAAACAATAAAATTGTTTTTCTCAACAATAAAAGGTTTTTTATATGTGAATTGATGAAAAACATTCATTGTGAAGCAGAAATAACCGTGTTTTGATTACAAATGTGGAAAAAGAAAAAGAAATTCCCATGCCGGGAATCGAACCCGGGCCGCGTGGGTGAAAACCACGAATCCTAACCACTAGACCACATGGGAGGACATTTGGGTAGCTGTTCTTCTTGCCATACCACCGCGCTCCAGACATGACACATCCGAGTATTGAACTCCCAAACTCGTGGAAAACAGACAATAATACAAGGACTTGTAGTTTGGGTTATATCATCTGGGCTACACTTCCATAGTAAGTGATATGAAATTCAAATTTGAATATTTTATTCAACTAAACTGGATATTAGAGCGTGAACTCTAGTAAAACTGTGGTTTCATGGTATATTTTGCTATCTAAACAATAAAATTGTTTTTCTCAACAATAAAAGGTTTTTTATATGTGAATTGATGAAAAACATTCATTGTGAAGCAGAAATAACCGTGTTTTAATTACAAATGTGGAAAAAGAAAAAGAAATCCCCATGCCGGGAATCGAACCCGGGCCGCTTGGGTGAAAACCACGAATCCTAACCACTAGACCACATGGGAGGACATTTGGGTAGCTGTTCTTCTTGTCATACCACCGCGCTCCAGGCATGACACATCCGAGTATTGAACTCCCAAACTCGAGGAAAACAGACAATAATACAAGGACTTGTAGTTTGGGTTATATCATCTGGGCTACACTTCCATAGTAAGTGATATGAAATTCAAATTTGAATATTTTATTCAACTAAATTGGATATTAGAGCGTGAAATCTAGTAAAACTGTGGTTTCATGGTATATTTTGCTATCTAAACAATAAAATTGTTTTTCTCAACAATAAAAGGTTTTTTATATGTGAATTGATGAAAAACATTCATTGTGAAGCAGAAATAACCGTGTTTTAATTACAAATGTGGAAAAAGAAAAAGAAATCCCCATGCCGGGAATCGAACCCGGGCCGCTTGGGTGAAAACCACGAATCCTAACCACTAGACCACATGGGAGGACATTTGGGTAGCTGTTCTTCTTGTCATACCACCGCGCTCCAGGCATGACACATCCGAGTATTGAACTCCCAAACTCGAGGAAAACAGACAATAATACAAGGACTTGTAGTTTGAGTTATATCATCTGGGCTACACTTCCATAGTAAGTGATATGAAATTCAAATTTGAATATTTTATTCAACTAAATTGGATATTAGAGCGTGAAATCTAGTAAAACTGTGGTTTCATGGTAAATTTTGCTATCTAAACAATATAATTGTTGTTCTCAACAATAAAAGGTTTTTTATATGTGAATTATTGCAAAACATTCATTGTGAAGCAGAAATAATCGTGTTTTAATTACAAATGTGGAAAAAGAAAAAGAAATTCCCATGCCGGGAATCGAACCCGGGCCGCGTGGGTGAAAACCACGAATCCTAACCACTAGACCACATGGGAGGACATTTGGGTGGCTGTTCTTCTTGGCATACCACCGCGCTCCAGACATGACACATCCGAGTATTGAACTCTCAAACTCGAGGAAAACAGACAATAATACAAGGAATTGTAGTTTGGGTTATATCATCTGGGCTACACTTCCATAGTAAGTGATATGAAATTCAAATTTGAATATTTTATTCAACTAAATTGGATATTAGAGCGTGAAATCTAGTAAAACTGTGGTTTCATGGTAAATTTTGCTATCTAAACAATATAATTGTTGTTCTCAACAATAAAAGGTTTTTTATATGTGAATTATTGCAAAACATTCATTGTGAAGCAGAAATAATCGTGTTTTAATTACAAATGTGGAAAAAGAAAAAGAAATTCCCATGCCGGGAATCGAACCCGGGCCGCGTGGGTGAAAACCACGAATCCTAACCACTAGACCACATGGGAGGACATTTGGGTGGTTGTTCTTCTTGGCATACCACCGCGCTCCAGACATGACACATCCGAGTATTGAACTCTCAAACTCGAGGAAAACAGACAATAATACAAGGAATTGTAGTTTGGGTTATATCATCTGGGCTACACTTCCATAGTAAGTGATATGAAATTCAAATTTGAATATTTTATTCAACTAAATTGGATATTAGAGCGTGAACTCTAGTACAACTGTGGTTTCATGGTAAATTTTGCTATCTAAACAATAAAATTGTTTTTCTCGACAATAAAAAGTTTTTTTTATATGTGAATTGATGAAAAACATTCATTGTGAAGCAGAAATAACCGTGTTTTAATTACAAATGTGGAAAAAGAAAAAGAAATTCCCATGCCGGGAATCGAACCCGGGCCGCGTGGGTGAAAACCACGAATCCTAACCACTAGACCACATGGGAGGACATTTGGGTAGCTGTTCTTCTTGCCATACCACCGCGCTCCAGACATGACACATCCGAGTATTGAACTCCCAAACTCGTGGAAAACAGACAATAATACAAGGACTTGTAGTTTGGGTTATATCATCTGGGCTACACTTCCATAGTAAGTGATATGAAATTCAAATTTGAATATTTTATTCAACTAAATTGGATATTAGAGCGTGAAATCTAGTAAAACTGTGGTTTCATGGTATATTTTGCTATCTAAACAATAAAATTGTTTTTCTCAACAATAAAAGGTTTTTTATATGTGAATTGATGAAAAACATTCATTGTGAAGCAGAAATAACCGTGTTTTGATTACAAATGTGGAAAAAGAAAAAGAAATTCCCATGCCGGGAATCGAACCCGGGCCGCGTGGGTGAAAACCACGAATCCTAACCACTAGACCACATGGGAGGACATTTGGGTAGCTGTTCTTCTTGTCATACCACCGCGCTCCAGGCATGACACATCCGAGTATTGAACTCCCAAACTCGAGGAAAACAGACAATAATACAAGGACTTGTAGTTTGGGTTATATCATCTGGGCTACACTTCCATAGTAAGTGATATGAAATTCAAATTTGAATATTTTATTCAACTAAATTGGATATTAGAGCGTGAAATCTAGTAAAACTGTGGTTTCATGGTATATTTTGCTATCTAAACAATAAAATTGTTTTTCTCAACAATAAAAGGTTTTTTATATGTGAATTGATGAAAAACATTCATTGTGAAGCAGAAATAACCGTGTTTTGATTACAAATGTGGAAAAAGAAAAAGAAATTCCCATGCCGGGAATCGAACCCGGGCCGCGTGGGTGAAAACCACGAATCCTAACCACTAGACCACATGGGAGGACATTTGGGTAGCTGTTCTTCTTGCCATACCACCGCGCTCCAGACATGACACATCCGAGTATTGAACTCCCAAACTCGTGGAAAACAGACAATAATACAAGGACTTGTAGTTTGGGTTATATCATCTGGGCTACACTTCCATAGTAAGTGATATGAAATTCAAATTTGAATATTTTATTCAACTAAATTGGATATTAGAGCGTGAAATCTAGTAAAACTGTGGTTTCATGGTATATTTTGCTATCTAAACAATAAAATTGTTTTTCTCAACAATAAAAGGTTTTTTATATGTGAATTGATGAAAAACATTCATTGTGAAGCAGAAATAACCGTGTTTTGATTACAAATGTGGAAAAAGAAAAAGAAATTCCCATGCCGGGAATCGAACCCGGGCCGCGTGGGTGAAAACCACGAATCCTAACCACTAGACCACATGGGAGGACATTTGGGTAGCTGTTCTTCTTGCCATACCACCGCGCTCCAGACATGACACATCCGAGTATTGAACTCCCAAACTCGAGGAAAACAGACAATAATACAAGGACTTGTAGTTTGGGTTATATCATCTGGGCTACACTTCCATAGTAAGTGATATGAAATTCAAATTTGAATATTTTATTCAACTAAACTGGATATTAGAGCGTGAACTCTAGTAAAACTGTGGTTTCATGGTATATTTTGCTATCTAAACAATAAAATTGTTTTTCTCAACAATAAAAGGTTTTTTATATGTGAATTGATGAAAAACATTCATTGTGAAGCAGAAATAACCGTGTTTTAATTACAAATGTGGAAAAAGAAAAAGAAATCCCCATGCCGGGAATCGAACCCGGGCCGCTTGGGTGAAAACCACGAATCCTAACCACTAGACCACATGGGAGGACATTTGGGTAGCTGTTCTTCTTGTCATACCACCGCGCTCCAGGCATGACACATCCGAGTATTGAACTCCCAAACTCGAGGAAAACAGACAATAATACAAGGACTTGTAGTTTGGGTTATATCATCTGGGCTACACTTCCATAGTAAGTGATATGAAATTCAAATTTGAATATTTTATTCAACTAAATTGGATATTAGAGCGTGAAATCTAGTAAAACTGTGGTTTCATGGTATATTTTGCTATCTAAACAATAAAATTGTTTTTCTCAACAATAAAAGGTTTTTTATATGTGAATTGATGAAAAACATTCATTGTGAAGCAGAAATAACCGTGTTTTAATTACAAATGTGGAAAAAGAAAAAGAAATCCCCATGCCGGGAATCGAACCCGGGCCGCTTGGGTGAAAACCACGAATCCTAACCACTAGACCACATGGGAGGACATTTGGGTAGCTGTTCTTCTTGTCATACCACCGCGCTCCAGGCATGACACATCCGAGTATTGAACTCCCAAACTCGAGGAAAACAGACAATAATACAAGGACTTGTAGTTTGAGTTATATCATCTGGGCTACACTTCCATAGTAAGTGATATGAAATTCAAATTTGAATCTTTTTATTCAACTAAATTGGATATTAGAGCGTGAAATCTAGTAAAACTGTGGTTTCATGGTAAATTTTGCTATCTAAACAATATAATTGTTGTTCTCAACAATAAAAGGTTTTTTATATGTGAATTATTGCAAAACATTCATTGTGAAGCAGAAATAATCGTGTTTTAATTACAAATGTGGAAAAAGAAAAAGAAATTCCCATGCCGGGAATCGAACCCGGGCCGCGTGGGTGAAAACCACGAATCCTAACCACTAGACCACATGGGAGGACATTTGGGTGGCTGTTCTTCTTGGCATACCACCGCGCTCCAGACATGACACATCCGAGTATTGAACTCTCAAACTCGAGGAAAACAGACAATAATACAAGGAATTGTAGTTTGGGTTATATCATCTGGGCTACACTTCCATAGTAAGTGATATGAAATTCAAATTTGAATATTTTATTCAACTAAATTGGATATTAGAGCGTGAACTCTAGTACAACTGTGGTTTCATGGTAAATTTTGCTATCTAAACAATAAAATTGTTTTTCTCGACAATAAAAAGTTTTTTTTATATGTGAATTGATGAAAAACATTCATTGTGAAGCAGAAATAACCGTGTTTTAATTACAAATGTGGAAAAAGAAAAAGAAATTCCCATGCCGGGAATCGAACCCGGGCCGCGTGGGTGAAAACCACGAATCCTAACCACTAGACCACATGGGAGGACATTTGGGTGGCTGTTCTTCTTGGCATACCACCGCGCTCCAGACATGACACATCCGAGTATTGAACTCCCAAACTCGAGGAAAACAGACAATAATACAAGGACTTGTAGTTTGGGTTATATCATCTGGGCTACACTTCCATAGTAAGTGATATGAAATTCAAATTTGAATATTTTATTCAACTAAATTGGATATTAGAGCGTGAACTCTAGTAAAACTGTGGTTTCATGGTAAATTTTGCTATCTAAACAATAAAATTGTTTTTCTCGACAATAAAAAGTTTTTTTTATATTTGAATTATTGCAAAAACATTCATTGTGAAGCAGAAATAACCGTGTTTTAATTACAAATGTGGAAAAGAAAAAGAAATTTCCATGCCGGGAATCGAACCCGGGCCGCGTGGGTGAAAACCACGAATCCTAACCACTAGACCACATGGGAGGACATTTGGGTGGCTGTTCTTCTTGGCATACCACCGCGCTCCAGACATGACACATCCGAGTATTGAACTCCCAAACTCGAGGAAAACAGACAATAATACAAGGACTTGTAGTTTGGGTTATATCATCTGGGCTACACTTCCATAGTAAGTGATATGAAATTCAAATTTGAATATTTTATTCAACTAAATTGGATATTAGAGCGTGAAATCTAGTAAAACTGTGGTTTCATGGTAAATTTTGCTATCTAAACAATAGAATTGTTTTTCTCAACAATAAAAGGTTTTTTATATGTGAATTGATGAAAAAACATTCATTGTGAAGCAGAAATAACCGTGTTTTAATTACAAAAGTGGAAAAAGAAAAAGAAATTTCCATGCCGGGAATCCAACCCGGGCCGCGTGGGTGAAAACCACGAATCCTAACCACTAGACCACATGGGAGGACATTTGGGTGGCTGTTCTTCTTGGCATACCACCGCGCTCCAGACATGACACATCCGAGTATTGAACTCTCAAACTCGAGGAAAACAGACAATAATACAAGGAATTGTAGTTTGGGTTATATCATCTGGGCTACACTTCCATAGTAAGTGATATGAAATTCAAATTTGAATATTTTATTCAACTAAATTGGATATTAGAGCGTGAACTCTAGTAAAACTGTGGTTTCATGGTAAATTTTGCTATCTAAACAATATAATTGTTTTTCTCAACAATAAAAGGTTTTTTATACGTGAATTGATGAAAAAACATTCATTGTGAAGCAGAAATAACCGTGTTTTAATTACAAATGTGGAAAAAGAAAAAGAAATTCCCATGCCGGGAATCGAACCCGGGCCGCGTGGGTGAAAACCACGAATCCTAACCACTAGACCACATGGGAGGACATTTGGGTGGCTGTTCTTCTTGGCATACCACCGCGCTCCAGACATGACACATCCGAGTATTGAACTCCCAAACTCGAGGAAAACAGACAATAATACAAGGACTTGTAGTTTGGGTTATATCATCTGGGCTACACTTCCATAGTAAGTGATATGAAATTCAAATTTGAATATTTTATTCAACTAAATTGGATATTAGAGCGTGAAATCTAGTAAAACTGTGGTTTCATGGTAGATTTTGCTATCTAAACAATAGAATTGTTTTTCTCAACAATAAAAGGTTTTTTATATGTGAATTGATGAAAAAACATTCATTGTGAAGCAGAAATAACCGTGTTTTAATTACAAAAGTGGAAAAAGAAAAAGAAATTTCCATGCCGGGAATCCAACCCGGGCCGCGTGGGTGAAAACCACGAATCCTAACCACTAGACCACATGGGAGGACATTTGGGTGGCTGTTCGTCTTGGCATACCACCGCGCTCCAGACATGACACATCCGAGTATTGAACTCTCAAACTCGAGGAAAACAGACAATAATACAAGGAATTGTAGTTTGGGTTATATCATCTGGGCTACACTTCCATAGTAAGTGATATGAAATTCAAATTTGAATATTTTATTCAACTAAATTGGATATTAGAGCGTGAACTCTAGTAAAACTGTGGTTTCATGGTAAATTTTGCTATCTAAACAATATAATTGTTTTTCTCAACAATAAAAGGTTTTTTATACGTGAATTGATGAAAAAACATTCATTGTGAAGCAGAAATAACCGTGTTTTAATTACAAATGTGGAAAAAGAAAAAGAAATTCCCATGCCGGGAATCGAACCCGGGCCGCGTGGGTGAAAACCACGAATCCTAACCACTAGACCACATGGGAGGACATTTGGGTGGCTGTTCTTCTTGGCATACCACCGCGCTCCAGACATGACACATCCGAGTATTGAACTCCCAAACTCGAGGAAAACAGACAATAATACAAGGACTTGTAGTTTGGGTTATATCATCTGGGCTACACTTCCATAGTAAGTGATATGAAATTCAAATTTGAATATTTTATTCAACTAAATTGGATATTAGAGCGTGAAATCTAGTAAAACTGTGGTTTCATGGTAGATTTTGCTATCTAAACAATAGAATTGTTTTTCTCAACAATAAAAGGTTTTTTATATGTGAATTGATGAAAAAACATTCATTGTGAAGCAGAAATAACCGTGTTTTAATTACAAAAGTGGAAAAAGAAAAAGAAATTTCCATGCCGGGAATCGAACCCGGGCCGCGTGGGTGAAAACCACGAAT
This sequence comes from Litoditis marina, assembly GCA_964036275.1. Taxonomy (NCBI): domain Eukaryota; kingdom Metazoa; phylum Nematoda; class Chromadorea; order Rhabditida; family Rhabditidae; genus Litoditis; species Litoditis marina. The sequence continues at coordinate 27,266,820 of OZ038433.1, forward strand.
CCTAACCACTAGACCACATGGGAGGACATTTGGGTGGCTGTTCTTCTTGGCATACCACCGCGCTCCAGACATGACACATCCGAGTATTGAACTCTCAAACTCGAGGAAAACAGACAATAATACAAGGAATTGTAGTTTGGGTTATATCATCTGGGCTACACTTCCATAGTAAGTGATATGAAATTCAAATTTGAATATTTTATTCAACTAAATTGGATATTAGAGCGTGAAATCTAGTAAAACTGTGGTTTCATGGTAGATTTTGCTATCTAAACAATAGATTTGTTTTTCTCAACAATAAAAGGTTTTTATATGTGAATTGATGAAAAAACATTCATTGTGAAGCTGAAATAACCGTGTTTTAATTACAAAAGTGGAAAAAGAAAAAGAAATTCCCATGCCGGGAATCGAACCCGGGCCGCGTGGGTGAAAACCACGAATCCTAACCACTAGACCACATGGGAGGACATTTGGGTGGCTGTTCTTCTTGGCATACCACCGCGCTCCAGACATGACACATCCGAGTATTGAACTCCCAAACTCGAGGAAAACAAACAATAATACAAGGACTTGTAGTTTGGGTTATATCATCTGGGCTACACTTCCATAGTAAGTGATATGAAATTCAAATTTGAATATTTTATTCAACTAAATTGGATATTAGAGCGTGAACTCTAGTACAACTGTGGTTTCATGGTAAATTTTGCTATCTAAACAATAAAATTGTTTTTATCGACAATAAAAAGTTTTTTTTATATTTGAATTATTGCAAAAACATTCATTGTGAAGCAGAAATAACCGTGTTTTAATTACAAATGTGGAAAAGAAAAAGAAATTTCCATGCCGGGAATCGAACCCGGGCCGCGTGGGTGAAAACCACGAATGCTAACCACTAGACCACATGGGAGGACATTTGGGTGGCTGTTCTTCTTGGCATACCACCGCGCTCCAGACATGACACATCCGAGTATTGAACTCCCAAACTCGAGGAAAACAGACAATAATACAAGGACTTGTAGTTTGGGTTATATCATCTGGGCTACACTTCCATAGTAAGTGATATGAAATTCAAATTTGAATATTTTATTCAACTAAATTGGATATTAGAGCGTGAAATCTAGTAAAACTGTGGTTTCATGGTAAATTTTGCTATCTAAACAATAGAATTGTTTTTCTCAACAATAAAAGGTTTTTTATATGTGAATTGATGAAAAAACATTCATTGTGAAGCAGAAATAACCGTGTTTTAATTACAAAAGTGGAAAAAGAAAAAGAAATTTCCATGCCGGGAATCCAACCCGGGCCGCGTGGGTGAAAACCACGAATCCTAACCACTAGACCACATGGGAGGACATTTGGGTGGCTGTTCTTCTTGGCATACCACCGCGCTCCAGACATGACACATCCGAGTATTGAACTCTCAAACTCGAGGAAAACAGACAATAATACAAGGAATTGTAGTTTGGGTTATATCATCTGGGCTACACTTCCATAGTAAGTGATATGAAATTCAAATTTGAATATTTTATTCAACTAAATTGGATATTAGAGCGTGAACTCTAGTAAAACTGTGGTTTCATGGTAAATTTTGCTATCTAAACAATATAATTGTTTTTCTCAACAATAAAAGGTTTTTTATACGTGAATTGATGAAAAAACATTCATTGTGAAGCAGAAATAACCGTGTTTTAATTACAAATGTGGAAAAAGAAAAATAAATTCCCATGCCGGGAATCGAACCCGGGCCGCGTGGGTGAAAACCACGAATCCTAACCACTAGACCACATGGGAGGACATTTGGGTGGCTGTTCTTCTTGGCATACCACCGCGCTCCAGACATGACACATCCGAGTATTGAACTCCCAAACTCGAGGAAAACAGACAATAATACAAGGACTTGTAGTTTGGGTTATATCATCTGGGCTACACTTCCATAGTAAGTGATATGAAATTCAAATTTGAATATTTTATTCAACTAAATTGGATATTAGAGCGTGAAATCTAGTAAAACTGTGGTTTCATGGTAGATTTTGCTATCTAAACAATAGAATTGTTTTTCTCAACAATAAAAGGTTTTTTATATGTGAATTGATGAAAAAACATTCATTGTGAAGCAGAAATAACCGTGTTTTAATTACAAAAGTGGAAAAAGAAAAAGAAATTTCCATGCCGGGAATCCAACCCGGGCCGCGTGGGTGAAAACCACGAATCCTAACCACTAGACCACATGGGAGGACATTTGGGTGGCTGTTCGTCTTGGCATACCACCGCGCTCCAGACATGACACATCCGAGTATTGAACTCTCAAACTCGAGGAAAACAGACAATAATACAAGGAATTGTAGTTTGGGTTATATCATCTGGGCTACACTTCCATAGTAAGTGATATGAAATTCAAATTTGAATATTTTATTCAACTAAATTGGATATTAGAGCGTGAACTCTAGTAAAACTGTGGTTTCATGGTAAATTTTGCTATCTAAACAATATAATTGTTTTTCTCAACAATAAAAGGTTTTTTATACGTGAATTGATGAAAAAACATTCATTGTGAAGCAGAAATAACCGTGTTTTAATTACAAATGTGGAAAAAGAAAAAGAAATTCCCATGCCGGGAATCGAACCCGGGCCGCGTGGGTGAAAACCACGAATCCTAACCACTAGACCACATGGGAGGACATTTGGGTGGCTGTTCTTCTTGGCATACCACCGCGCTCCAGACATGACACATCCGAGTATTGAACTCCCAAACTCGAGGAAAACAGACAATAATACAAGGACTTGTAGTTTGGGTTATATCATCTGGGCTACACTTCCATAGTAAGTGATATGAAATTCAAATTTGAATATTTTATTCAACTAAATTGGATATTAGAGCGTGAAATCTAGTAAAACTGTGGTTTCATGGTAGATTTTGCTATCTAAACAATAGAATTGTTTTTCTCAACAATAAAAGGTTTTTTATATGTGAATTGATGAAAAAACATTCATTGTGAAGCAGAAATAACCGTGTTTTAATTACAAAAGTGGAAAAAGAAAAAGAAATTTCCATGCCGGGAATCCAACCCGGGCCGCGTGGGTGAAAACCACGAATCCTAACCACTAGACCACATGGGAGGACATTTGGGTGGCTGTTCGTCTTGGCATACCACCGCGCTCCAGACATGACACATCCGAGTATTGAACTCTCAAACTCGAGGAAAACAGACAATAATACAAGGAATTGTAGTTTGGGTTATATCATCTGGGCTACACTTCCATAGTAAGTGATATGAAATTCAAATTTGAATATTTTATTCAACTAAATTGGATATTAGAGCGTGAACTCTAGTAAAACTGTGGTTTCATGGTAAATTTTGCTATCTAAACAATATAATTGTTTTTCTCAACAATAAAAGGTTTTTTATACGTGAATTGATGAAAAAACATTCATTGTGAAGCAGAAATAACCGTGTTTTAATTACAAATGTGGAAAAAGAAAAAGAAATTCCCATGCCGGGAATCGAACCCGGGCCGCGTGGGTGAAAACCACGAATCCTAACCACTAGACCACATGGGAGGACATTTGGGTGGCTGTTCTTCTTGGCATACCACCGCGCTCCAGACATGACACATCCGAGTATTGAACTCCCAAACTCGAGGAAAACAGACAATAATACAAGGACTTGTAGTTTGGGTTATATCATCTGGGCTACACTTCCATAGTAAGTGATATGAAATTCAAATTTGAATATTTTATTCAACTAAATTGGATATTAGAGCGTGAAATCTAGTAAAACTGTGGTTTCATGGTAGATTTTGCTATCTAAACAATAGAATTGTTTTTCTCAACAATAAAAGGTTTTTTATATGTGAATTGATGAAAAAACATTCATTGTGAAGCAGAAATAACCGTGTTTTAATTACAAAAGTGGAAAAAGAAAAAGAAATTTCCATGCCGGGAATCGAACCCGGGCCGCGTGGGTGAAAACCACGAATCCTAACCACTAGACCACATGGGAGGACATTTGGGTGGCTGTTCTTCTTGGCATACCACCGCGCTCCAGACATGACACATCCGAGTATTGAACTCTCAAACTCGAGGAAAACAGACAATAATACAAGGAATTGTAGTTTGGGTTATATCATCTGGGCTACACTTCCATAGTAAGTGATATGAAATTCAAATTTGAATATTTTATTCAACTAAATTGGATATTAGAGCGTGAAATCTAGTAAAACTGTGGTTTCATGGTAGATTTTGCTATCTAAACAATAGATTTGTTTTTCTCAACAATAAAAGGTTTTTATATGTGAATTGATGAAAAAACATTCATTGTGAAGCTGAAATAACCGTGTTTTAATTACAAAAGTGGAAAAAGAAAAAGAAATTCCCATGCCGGGAATCGAACCCGGGCCGCGTGGGTGAAAACCACGAATCCTAACCACTAGACCACATGGGAGGACATTTGGGTGGCTGTTCTTCTTGGCATACCACCGCGCTCCAGACATGACACATCCGAGTATTGAACTCCCAAACTCGAGGAAAACAGACAATAATACAAGGAATTGTAGTTTGGGTTATATAATCTGGGCTACACTTCCATAGTAAGTGATATGAAATTCAAATTTGAATATTTTATTCAACTAAATTGGATATTAGAGCGTGAACTCTATTACAACTGTGGTTTCATGGTAAATTTTGCTATCTAAACAATAAAATTGTTTTTCTCGACAATAAAAAGTTTTTTTTAATATGTGAATTATTGCAAAAACATTCATTGTGAAGCAGAAATAACCGTGTTTTAATTACAAAAGTGGAAAAAGAAAAAGAAATTTCCATGCCGGGAATCCAACCCGGGCCGCGTGGGTGAAAACCACGAATCCTAACCACTAGACCACATGGGAGGACATTTGGGTGGCTGTTCTTCTTGGCATACCACCGCGCTCCAGACATGACACATCCGAGTATTGAACTCTCAAACTCGAGGAAAACAGACAATAATACAAGGAATTGTAGTTTGGGTTATATAATCTGGGCTACACTTCCATAGTAAGTGATATGAAATTCAAATTTGAATATTTTATTCAACTAAATTGGATATTAGAGCGTGAACTCTATTACAACTGTGGTTTCATGGTAAATTTTGCTATCTAAACAATAAAATTGTTTTTCTCGACAATAAAAAGTTTTTTTTAATATGTGAATTATTGCAAAAACATTCATTGTGAAGCAGAAATAACCGTGTTTTAATTACAAATGTGGAAAAAGAAAAAGAAATTCCCATGCCGGGAATCGAACCCGGGCCGCGTGGGTGAAAACCACGAATCCTAACCACTAGACCACATGGGAGGACATTTGGGTGGCTGTTCTTCTTGGCATACCACCGCGCTCCAGACATGACACATCCGAGTATTGAACTCCCAAACTCGAGGAAAACAGACAATAATACAAGGACTTGTAGTTTGGGTTATATCATCTGGGCTACACTTCCATAGTAAGTGATATGAAATTCAAATTTGAATATTTTATTCAACTAAATTGGATATTAGAGCGTGAACTCTAGTAAAACTGTGGTTTCATGGTAAATTTTGCTATCTAAACAATATAATTGTTTTTCTCAACAATAAAAGGTTTTTTATACGTGAATTGATGAAAAAACATTCATTGTGAAGCAGAAATAACCGTGTTTCAATTACAAATGTGGAAAAAGAAAAAGAAATTCCCATGCCGGGAATCGAACCCGGGCCGCGTGGGTGAAAACCACGAATCCTAACCACTAGACCACATGGGAGAACATTTGGGTGGCTGTTCTTCTTGGCATACCACCGCGCTCCAGACATGACACATCCGAGTATTGAACTCTCAAACTCGAGGAAAACAGACAATAATACAAGGAATTGTAGTTTGGGTTATATCATCTGGGCTACACTTCCATAGTAAGTGATATGAAATTCAAATTTGAATATTTTATTCAACTAAATTGGATATTAGAGCGTGAACTCTAGTAAAACTGTGGTTTCATGGTAAATTTTGCTATCTAAACAATAGATTTGTTTTTCTCAACAATAAAAGGTTTTTATATGTGAATTGATGAAAAAACATTCATTGTGAAGCAGAAATAACCGTGTTTTAATTACAAAAGTGGAAAAAGAAAAAGAAATTCCCATGCCGGGAATCGAACCCGGGCCGCGTGGGTGAAAACCACGAATCCTAACCACTAGACCACATGGGAGAACATTTGGGTGGCTGTTCTTCTTGGCATACCACCGCGCTCCAGACATGACACATCCGAGTATTGAACTCTCAAACTCGAGGAAAACAGACAATAATACAAGGAATTGTAGTTTGGGTTATATCATCTGGGCTACACTTCCATAGTAAGTGATATGAAATTCAAATTTGAATATTTTATTCAACTAAATTGGATATTAGAGCGTGAAATCTAGTAAAACTGTGGTTTCATGGTAGATTTTGCTATCTAAACAATAGATTTGTTTTTCTCAACAATAAAAGGTTTTTATATGTGAATTGATGAAAAAACATTCATTGTGAAGCAGAAATAACCGTGTTTTAATTACAAAAGTGGAAAAAGAAAAAGAAATTTCCATGCCGGGAATCCAACCCGGGCCGCGTGGGTGAAAACCACGAATCCTAACCACTAGACCACATGGGAGGACATTTGGGTGGCTGTTCTTCTTGGCATACCACCGCGCTCCAGACATGACACATCCGAGTATTGAACTCTCAAACTCGAGGAAAACAGACAATAATACAAGGAATTGTAGTTTGGGTTATATAATCTGGGCTACACTTCCATAGTAAGTGATATGAAATTCAAATTTGAATATTTTATTCAACTAAATTGGATATTAGAGCGTGAACTCTATTACAACTGTGGTTTCATGGTAAATTTTGCTATCTAAACAATAAAATTGTTTTTCTCGACAATAAAAAGTTTTTTTTAATATGTGAATTATTGCAAAAACATTCATTGTGAAGCAGAAATAACCGTGTTTTAATTACAAATGTGGAAAAAGAAAAAGAAATTCCCATGCCGGGAATCGAACCCGGGCCGCGTGGGTGAAAACCACGAATCCTAACCACTAGACCACATGGGAGGACATTTGGGTGGCTGTTCTTCTTGGCATACCACCGCGCTCCAGACATGACACATCCGAGTATTGAACTCCCAAACTCGAGGAAAACAGACAATAATACAAGGACTTGTAGTTTGGGTTATATCATCTGGGCTACACTTCCATAGTAAGTGATATGAAATTCAAATTTGAATATTTTATTCAACTAAATTGGATATTAGAGCGTGAACTCTAGTAAAACTGTGGTTTCATGGTAAATTTTGCTATCTAAACAATATAATTGTTTTTCTCAACAATAAAAGGTTTTTTATACGTGAATTGATGAAAAAACATTCATTGTGAAGCAGAAATAACCGTGTTTCAATTACAAATGTGGAAAAAGAAAAAGAAATTCCCATGCCGGGAATCGAACCCGGGCCGCGTGGGTGAAAACCACGAATCCTAACCACTAGACCACATGGGAGAACATTTGGGTGGCTGTTCTTCTTGGCATACCACCGCGCTCCAGACATGACACATCCGAGTATTGAACTCTCAAACTCGAGGAAAACAGACAATAATACAAGGAATTGTAGTTTGGGTTATATCATCTGGGCTACACTTCCATAGTAAGTGATATGAAATTCAAATTTGAATATTTTATTCAACTAAATTGGATATTAGAGCGTGAAATCTAGTAAAACTGTGGTTTCATGGTAGATTTTGCTATCTAAACAATAGATTTGTTTTTCTCAACAATAAAAGGTTTTTATATGTGAATTGATGAAAAAACATTCATTGTGAAGCAGAAATAACCGTGTTTTAATTACAAAAGTGGAAAAAGAAAAAGAAATTCCCATGCCGGGAATCGAACCCGGGCCGCGTGGGTGAAAACCACGAATCCTAACCACTAGACCACATGGGAGGACATTTGGGTGGCTGTTCTTCTTGGCATACCACCGCGCTCCAGACATGACACATCCGAGTATTGAACTCCCAAACTCGAGGAAAACAGACAATAATACAAGGACTTGTAGTTTGGGTTATATCATCTGGGCTACACTTCCATAGTAAGTGATATGAAATTCAAATTTGAATATTTTATTCAACTAAATTGGATATTAGAGCGTGAACTCTAGTAAAACTGTGGTTTCATGGTAAATTTTGCTATCTAAACAATATAATTGTTTTTCTCAACAATAAAAGGTTTTTTATACGTGAATTGATGAAAAAACATTCTTTGTGAAGCAGAAATAACCGTGTTTCAATTACAAATGTGGAAAAAGAAAAAGAAATTCCCATGCCGGGAATCGAACCCGGGCCGCGTGGGTGAAAACCACGAATCCTAACCACTAGACCACATGGGAGAACATTTGGGTGGCTGTTCTTCTTGGCATACCACCGCGCTCCAGACATGACACATCCGAGTATTGAACTCTCAAACTCGAGGAAAACAGACAATAATACAAGGAATTGTAGTTTGGGTTATATCATCTGGGCTACACTTCCATAGTAAGTGATATGAAATTCAAATTTGAATATTTTATTCAACTAAATTGGATATTAGAGCGTGAAATCTAGTAAAACTGTGGTTTCATGGTAGATTTTGCTATCTAAACAATAGATTTGTTTTTCTCAACAATAAAAGGTTTTTATATGTGAATTGATGAAAAAACATTCATTGTGAAGCAGAAATAACCGTGTTTTAATTACAAAAGTGGAAAAAGAAATAGAAATTCCCATGCCGGGAATCGAACCCGGGCCGCGTGGGTGAAAACCACGAATCCTAACCACTAGACCACATGGGAGGACATTTGGGTGGCTGTTCTTCTTGGCATACCACCGCGCTCCAGACATGACACATCCGAGTATTGAACTCCCAAACTCGAGGAAAACAGACAATAATACAAGGACTTGTAGTTTGGGTTATATCATCTGGGCTACACTTCCATAGTAAGTGATATGAAATTCAAATTTGAATATTTTATTCAACTAAATTGGATATTAGAGCGTGAACTCTAGTACAACTGTGGTTTCATGGTAAATTTTGCTATCTAAACAATGTTTTTCTCGACAATAAAAAGTTTTTTTAATATGTGAATTATTGCAAAAACATTCATTGTGAAGCAGAAATAAACGTATTTTAATTACAAAAGTGGAAAAAGAAAAAGAAATTCCCATGCCGGGAATCGAACCCGGGCCGCGTGGGTGAAAACCACGAATCCTAACCACTAGACCACATGGGAGGACATTTGGGTGGCTGTTCTTCTTGGCATACCACCGCGCTCCAGCCATGACACATCCGAGTATTGAACTCCCAAACTCGAGGAAAACAGACAATAATACAAGGACTTGTAGTTTGGGTTATATCATCTGGGCTACACTTCCATAGTAAGTGATATGAAATTCAAACTTGAATATTTTATTCAACTAAATTGGATATTAGAGCGTGAAATCTAGTAAAACTGTGGTTTCATGGTAAATTTTGCTATCTAAACAATATAATTGTTGTTCTCAACAATAAAATGTTTTTTATATGTGAATTATTGCAAAAACATTCATTGTGAAGCAGAAATAAACGTATTTTAATTACAAAAGTGGAAAAAGAAAAAGAAATTCCCATGCCGGGAATCGAACCCGGGCCGCGTGGGTGAAAACCACGAATCCTAACCACTAGACCACATGGGAGAACATTTGGGTGGCTGTTCTTCTTTTCATACCACCGCGCTCCAGACATGACACATCCGAGTATTGAACTCTCAAACTCGAGGAAAACAGACAATAATACAAGGAATTGTAGTTTGGGTTATATCATCTGGGCTACACTTCCATAGTAAGTGATATGAAATTCAAATTTGAATATTTTATTCAACTAAATTGGATATTAGAGCGTGAACTCTAGTAAAACTGTGGTTTCATGGTAAATTTTGCTATCTAAACAATAGATTTGTTTTTCTCAACAATAAAAGGTTTTTATATGTGAATTGATGAAAAAACATTCATTGTGAAGCAGAAATAACCGTGTTTTAATTACAAAAGTGGAAAAAGAAAAAGAAATTCCCATGCCGGGAATCGAACCCGGGCCGCGTGGGTGAAAACCACGAATCCTAACCACTAGACCACATGGGAGGACATTTGGGTGGCTGTTCTTCTTGGCATACCACCGCGCTCCAGACATGACACATCCGAGTATTGAACTCCCAAACTCGAGGAAAACAGACAATAATACAAGGACTTGTAGTTTGGGTTATATCATCTGGGCTACACTTCCATAGTAAGTGATATGAAATTCAAATTTGAATATTTTATTCAACTAAATTGGATATTAGAGCGTGAACTCTAGTACAACTGTGGTTTCATGGTAAATTTTGCTATCTAAACAATGTTTTTCTCGACAATAAAAAGTTTTTTTAATATGTGAATTATTGCAAAAACATTCATTGTGAAGCAGAAATAAACGTATTTTAATTACAAAAGTGGAAAAAGAAAAAGAAATTCCCATGCCGGGAATCGAACCCGGGCCGCGTGGGTGAAAACCACGAATCCTAACCACTAGACCACATGGGAGGACATTTGGGTGGCTGTTCTTCTTGGCATACCACCGCGCTCCAGCCATGACACATCCGAGTATTGAACTCCCAAACTCGAGGAAAACAGACAATAATACAAGGACTTGTAGTTTGGGTTATATCATCTGGGCTACACTTCCATAGTAAGTGATATGAAATTCAAACTTGAATATTTTATTCAACTAAATTGGATATTAGAGCGTGAAATCTAGTAAAACTGTGGTTTCATGGTAAATTTTGCTATCTAAACAATATAATTGTTGTTCTCAACAATAAAATGTTTTTTATATGTGAATTATTGCAAAAACATTCATTGTGAAGCAGAAATAAACGTATTTTAATTACAAAAGTGGAAAAAGAAAAAGAAATTCCCATGCCGGGAATCGAACCCGGGCCGCGTGGGTGAAAACTACGAATCCTAACCACTAGACCACATGGGAGGACATTTGGGTGGCTGTTCTTCTTGGCATACCACCGCGCTCCAGACATGACACATCCGAGTATTGAACTCCCAAACTCGAGGAAAACAGACAATAATACAAGGACTTGTAGTTTGGGTTATATCATCTGGGCTACACTTCCATAGTAAGTGATATGAAATTCAAATTTGAATATTTTATTCAACTAAATTGGATATTAGAGCGTGAACTCTAGTACAACTGTGGTTTCATGGTAAATTTTGCTATCTAAACAATGTTTTTCTCGACAATAAAAAGTTTTTTTAATATGTGAATTATTGCAAAAACATTCATTGTGAAGCAGAAATAAACGTATTTTAATTACAAAAGTGGAAAAAGAAAAAGAAATTCCCATGCCGGGAATCGAACCCGGGCCGCGTGGGTGAAAACCACGAATCCTAACCACTAGACCACATGGGAGGACATTTGGGTGGCTGTTCTTCTTGGCATACCACCGCGCTCCAGCCATGACACATCCGAGTATTGAACTCCCAAACTCGAGGAAAACAGACAATAATACAAGGACTTGTAGTTTGGGTTATATCATCTGGGCTACACTTCCATAGTAAGTGATATGAAATTCAAACTTGAATATTTTATTCAACTAAATTGGATATTAGAGCGTGAAATCTAGTAAAACTGTGGTTTCATGGTAAATTTTGCTATCTAAACAATATAATTGTTGTTCTCAACAATAAAATGTTTTTTATATGTGAATTATTGCAAAAACATTCATTGTGAAGCAGAAATAAACGTATTTTAATTACAAAAGTGGAAAAAGAAAAAGAAATTCCCATGCCGGGAATCGAACCCGGGCCGCGTGGGTGAAAACTACGAATCCTAACCACTAGACCACATGGGAGGACATTTGGGTGGCTGTTCTTCTTGGCATACCACCGCGCTCCAGACATGACACATCCGAGTATTGAACTCCCAAACTCGAGGAAAACAGACAATAATACAAGGACTTGTAGTTTGGGTTATATCATCTGGGCTACACTTCCATAGTAAGTGATATGAAATTCAAATTTGAATATTTTATTCAACTAAATTGGATATTAGAGCGTGAACTCTAGTACAACTGTGGTTTCATGGTAAATTTTGCTATCTAAACAATAAAATTGTTTTTCTCGACAATAAAAAGTTTTTTTTATATGTGAATTATTGCAAAAACATTCATTGTGAAGCAGAAATAAACGTATTTAAATTACAAAAGTGGAAAAAGAAAAAGAAATTCCCATGCCGGGAATCGAACCCGGGCCGCGTGGGTGAAAACCACGAATCCTAACCACTAGACCACATGGGAGGACATTTGGGTGGCTGTTCTTCTTGGCATACCACCGCGCTCCAGACATAACACATCCGAGTATTGAACTCCCAAACTCGAGGAAAACAGACAATAATACAAGGACTTGTAGTTTGGGTTATATCATCTGGGCTACACTTCCATAGTAAGTGATATGAAATTCAAATTTGAATATTTTATTCAACTAAATTGGATATTAGAGCGTGAAATCTAGTAAAACTGTGGTTTCATGGTAGATTTTGCTATCTAAACAATAGAATTGTTTTTCTCAACAATAAAAGGTTTTTTATATGTGAATTGATGAAAAAACATTCATTGTGAAGCAGAAATAACCGTGTTTTAATTACAAAAGTGGAAAAAGAAAAAGAAATTTCCGTGCCGGGAATCCAACCCGGGCCGCGTGGGTGAAAACCACGAATCCTAACCACTAGACCACATGGGAGGACATTTGGGTGGCTGTTCTTCTTGGCATACCACCGCGCTCCAGACATGACACATCCGAGTATTGAACTCTCAAACTCGAGGAAAACAGACAATAATACAAGGAATTGTAGTTTGGGTTATATAATCTGGGCTACACTTCCATAGTAAGTGATATGAAATTCAAATTTGAATATTTTATTCAACTAAATTGGATATTAGAGCGTGAACTCTATTACAACTGTGGTTTCATGGTAAATTTTGCTATCTAAACAATAAAATTGTTTTTCTCGACAATAAAAAGTTTTTTTTAATATGTGAATTATTGCAAAAACATTCATTGTGAAGCAGAAATAACCGTGTTTTAATTACAAATGTGGAAAAAGAAAAAGAAATTCCCATGCCGGGAATCGAACCCGGGCCGCGTGGGTGAAAACCACGAATCCTAACCACTAGACCACATGGGAGGACATTTGGGTGGCTGTTCTTCTTGGCATACCACCGCGCTCCAGACATGACACATCCGAGTATTGAACTCCCAAACTCGAGGAAAACAGACAATAATACAAGGACTTGTAGTTTGGGTTATATCATCTGGGCTACACTTCCATAGTAAGTGATATGAAATTCAAATTTGAATATTTTATTCAACTAAATTGGATATTAGAGCGTGAACTCTAGTAAAACTGTGGTTTCATGGTAAATTTTGCTATCTAAACAATATAATTGTTTTTCTCAACAATAAAAGGTTTTTTATACGTGAATTGATGAAAAAACATTCATTGTGAAGCAGAAATAACCGTGTTTCAATTACAAATGTGGAAAAAGAAAAAGAAATTCCCATGCCGGGAATCGAACCCGGGCCGCGTGGGTGAAAACCACGAATCCTAACCACTAGACCACATGGGAGAACATTTGGGTGGCTGTTCTTCTTGGCATACCACCGCGCTCCAGACATGACACATCCGAGTATTGAACTCTCAAACTCGAGGAAAACAGACAATAATACAAGGAATTGTAGTTTGGGTTATATCATCTGGGCTACACTTCCATAGTAAGTGATATGAAATTCAAATTTGAATATTTTATTCAACTAAATTGGATATTAGAGCGTGAAATCTAGTAAAACTGTGGTTTCATGGTAGATTTTGCTATCTAAACAATAGATTTGTTTTTCTCAACAATAAAAGGTTTTTATATGTGAATTGATGAAAAAACATTCATTGTGAAGCAGAAATAACCGTGTTTTAATTACAAAAGTGGAAAAAGAAAAAGAAATTCCCATGCCGGGAATCGAACCCGGGCCGCGTGGGTGAAAACCACGAATCCTAACCACTAGACCACATGGGAGGACATTTGGGTGGCTGTTCTTCTTGGCATACCACCGCGCTCCAGACATGACACATCCGAGTATTGAACTCCCAAACTCGAGGAAAACAGACAATAATACAAGGACTTGTAGTTTGGGTTATATCATCTGGGCTACACTTCCATAGTAAGTGATATGAAATTCAAATTTGAATATTTTATTCAACTAAATTGGATATTAGAGCGTGAACTCTAGTAAAACTGTGGTTTCATGGTAAATTTTGCTATCTAAACAATATAATTGTTTTTCTCAACAATAAAAGGTTTTTTATACGTGAATTGATGAAAAAACATTCTTTGTGAAGCAGAAATAACCGTGTTTCAATTACAAATGTGGAAAAAGAAAAAGAAATTCCCATGCCGGGAATCGAACCCGGGCCGCGTGGGTGAAAACCACGAATCCTAACCACTAGACCACATGGGAGAACATTTGGGTGGCTGTTCTTCTTGGCATACCACCGCGCTCCAGACATGACACATCCGAGTATTGAACTCTCAAACTCGAGGAAAACAGACAATAATACAAGGAATTGTAGTTTGGGTTATATCATCTGGGCTACACTTCCATAGTAAGTGATATGAAATTCAAATTTGAATATTTTATTCAACTAAATTGGATATTAGAGCGTGAAATCTAGTAAAACTGTGGTTTCATGGTAGATTTTGCTATCTAAACAATAGATTTGTTTTTCTCAACAATAAAAGGTTTTTATATGTGAATTGATGAAAAAACATTCATTGTGAAGCAGAAATAACCGTGTTTTAATTACAAAAGTGGAAAAAGAAATAGAAATTCCCATGCCGGGAATCGAACCCGGGCCGCGTGGGTGAAAACCACGAATCCTAACCACTAGACCACATGGGAGGACATTTGGGTGGCTGTTCTTCTTGGCATACCACCGCGCTCCAGACATGACACATCCGAGTATTGAACTCCCAAACTCGAGGAAAACAGACAATAATACAAGGACTTGTAGTTTGGGTTATATCATCTGGGCTACACTTCCATAGTAAGTGATATGAAATTCAAATTTGAATATTTTATTCAACTAAATTGGATATTAGAGCGTGAACTCTAGTACAACTGTGGTTTCATGGTAAATTTTGCTATCTAAACAATGTTTTTCTCGACAATAAAAAGGTTTTTTAATATGTGAATTATTGCAAAAACATTCATTGTGAAGCAGAAATAAACGTATTTTAATTACAAAAGTGGAAAAAGAAAAAGAAATTCCCATGCCGGGAATCGAACCCGGGCCGCGTGGGTGAAAACCACGAATCCTAACCACTAGACCACATGGGAGGACATTTGGGTGGCTGTTCTTCTTGGCATACCACCGCGCTCCAGCCATGACACATCCGAGTATTGAACTCCCAAACTCGAGGAAAACAGACAATAATACAAGGACTTGTAGTTTGGGTTATATCATCTGGGCTACACTTCCATAGTAAGTGATATGAAATTCAAACTTGAATATTTTATTCAACTAAATTGGATATTAGAGCGTGAAATCTAGTAAAACTGTGGTTTCATGGTAAATTTTGCTATCTAAACAATATAATTGTTGTTCTCAACAATAAAATGTTTTTTATATGTGAATTATTGCAAAAACATTCATTGTGAAGCAGAAATAAACGTATTTTAATTACAAAAGTGGAAAAAGAAAAAGAAATTCCCATGCCGGGAATCGAACCCGGGCCGCGTGGGTGAAAACCACGAATCCTAACCACTAGACCACATGGGAGAACATTTGGGTGGCTGTTCTTCTTTTCATACCACCGCGCTCCAGACATGACACATCCGAGTATTGAACTCTCAAACTCGAGGAAAACAGACAATAATACAAGGAATTGTAGTTTGGGTTATATCATCTGGGCTACACTTCCATAGTAAGTGATATGAAATTCAAATTTGAATATTTTATTCAACTAAATTGGATATTAGAGCGTGAACTCTAGTAAAACTGTGGTTTCATGGTAAATTTTGCTATCTAAACAATAGATTTGTTTTTCTCAACAATAAAAGGTTTTTATATGTGAATTGATGAAAAAACATTCATTGTGAAGCAGAAATAACCGTGTTTTAATTACAAAAGTGGAAAAAGAAAAAGAAATTCCCATGCCGGGAATCGAACCCGGGCCGCGTGGGTGAAAACCACGAATCCTAACCACTAGACCACATGGGAGGACATTTGGGTGGCTGTTCTTCTTGGCATACCACCGCGCTCCAGACATGACACATCCGAGTATTGAACTCCCAAACTCGAGGAAAACAGACAATAATACAAGGACTTGTAGTTTGGGTTATATCATCTGGGCTACACTTCCATAGTAAGTGATATGAAATTCAAATTTGAATATTTTATTCAACTAAATTGGATATTAGAGCGTGAACTCTAGTACAACTGTGGTTTCATGGTAAATTTTGCTATCTAAACAATGTTTTTCTCGACAATAAAAAGTTTTTTTAATATGTGAATTATTGCAAAAACATTCATTGTGAAGCAGAAATAAACGTATTTTAATTACAAAAGTGGAAAAAGAAAAAGAAATTCCCATGCCGGGAATCGAACCCGGGCCGCGTGGGTGAAAACCACGAATCCTAACCACTAGACCACATGGGAGGACATTTGGGTGGCTGTTCTTCTTGGCATACCACCGCGCTCCAGCCATGACACATCCGAGTATTGAACTCCCAAACTCGAGGAAAACAGACAATAATACAAGGACTTGTAGTTTGGGTTATATCATCTGGGCTACACTTCCATAGTAAGTGATATGAAATTCAAACTTGAATATTTTATTCAACTAAATTGGATATTAGAGCGTGAAATCTAGTAAAACTGTGGTTTCATGGTAAATTTTGCTATCTAAACAATATAATTGTTGTTCTCAACAATAAAATGTTTTTTATATGTGAATTATTGCAAAAACATTCATTGTGAAGCAGAAATAAACGTATTTTAATTACAAAAGTGGAAAAAGAAAAAGAAATTCCCATGCCGGGAATCGAACCCGGGCCGCGTGGGTGAAAACTACGAATCCTAACCACTAGACCACATGGGAGGACATTTGGGTGGCTGTTCTTCTTGGCATACCACCGCGCTCCAGACATGACACATCCGAGTATTGAACTCCCAAACTCGAGGAAAACAGACAATAATACAAGGACTTGTAGTTTGGGTTATATCATCTGGGCTACACTTCCATAGTAAGTGATATGAAATTCAAATTTGAATATTTTATTCAACTAAATTGGATATTAGAGCGTGAACTCTAGTACAACTGTGGTTTCATGGTAAATTTTGCTATCTAAACAATAAAATTGTTTTTCTCGACAATAAAAAGTTTTTTTTATATGTGAATTATTGCAAAAACATTCATTGTGAAGCAGAAATAAACGTATTTAAATTACAAAAGTGGAAAAAGAAAAAGAAATTCCCATGCCGGGAATCGAACCCGGGCCGCGTGGGTGAAAACCACGAATCCTAACCACTAGACCACATGGGAGGACATTTGGGTGGCTGTTCTTCTTGGCATACCACCGCGCTCCAGACATAACACATCCGAGTATTGAACTCCCAAACTCGAGGAAAACAGACAATAATACAAGGACTTGTAGTTTGGGTTATATCATCTGGGCTACACTTCCATAGTAAGTGATATGAAATTCAAATTTGAATATTTTATTCAACTAAATTGGATATTAGAGCGTGAAATCTAGTAAAACTGTGGTTTCATGGTAGATTTTGCTATCTAAACAATAGAATTGTTTTTCTCAACAATAAAAGGTTTTTTATATGTGAATTGATGAAAAAACATTCATTGTGAAGCAGAAATAACCGTGTTTTAATTACAAAAGTGGAAAAAGAAAAAGAAATTTCCGTGCCGGGAATCCAACCCGGGCCGCGTGGGTGAAAACCACGAATCCTAAGCACTAGACCACATGGGAGGACATTTGGGTGGCTGTTATTCTTGGCATACCACCGCGCTCCAGACATGACGCATCCGAGTATTGAACTCTCAAACTCGAGGAAAACAGACAATAATACAAGGAATTGTAGTTTGGGTTATATCATCTGGGCTACACTTTTATACTAAGTGATATGAAATTCAAATTTGAATATTTTATTCAACTAAATTGGATATTAGAGCGTGAACTCTAGTAAAACTGTGGTTTCATGGTAAATTTTGCTATCTAAACACTATAATTGTTTTTCTCAACAATAAAAGGTTTTTTATATGTGAATTGATGAAAAACATTCATTGTGAAGCAGAAATAACCGTGTTTTGATTACAAATGTGGAAAAAGAAAAAGAAATTCCCATGCCGGGAATCGAACCCGGGCCGCGTGGGTGAAAACCACGAATCCTAACCACTAGACCACATGGGAGGACATCTGGGTAGCTGTTCTTCTTGGCATACCACCGCGCTCCAGACATGACACATCCTAGTATTGAACTCCCAAACTCGAGGAAAACAGACAATAATACAAGGACTTGTAGTTTGGGTTATATCATCTGGGCTACACTTCCATAGTAAGTGATATGAAATTCAAATTTGAATATTTTATTCAACTAAATTGGATATTAGAGCGTGAACTCTAGTAAAACTGTAGTTTCATGGTATATTTTGCTATCTAAACAATAAAATTGTTTTTCTCAACAATAAAAGGTTTTTTATATGTGAATTGATGAAAAACATTCATTGTGAAGCAGAAATAACCGTGTTTTAATTACAAATGTGGAAAAAGAAAAAGAAATTTCCATGCCGGGAATCGAACCCGGGCCGCGTGGGTGAAAACCACGAATCCTAACCACTAGACCACATGGGAGGACATTTGGGTGGCTGTTCTTCTTGGCATACCACCGCGCTCCAGACATGACACATCCGAGTATTGAACTCTCAAACTCGAGGAAAACAGACAATAATACAAGGAATTGTAGTTTGGGTTATATCATCTGGGCTACACTTTTATACTAAGTGATATGAAATTCAAATTTGAATATTTTATTCAACTAATTTGGATATTAGAGCGTGAACTCTAGTAAAACTGTGGTTTCATGGTAAATTTTGCTATCTAAACAATATAATTGTTTTTCTCAACAATAAAAGGTTTTTTATATGTGAATTGATGAAAAACATTCATTGTGAAGCAGAAATAACCGTGATTTGATTACAAATGTGGAAAAAGAAAAAGAAATTCCCATGCCGGGAATCGAACCCGGGCCGCGTGGGTGAAAACCACGAATCCTAACCACTAGACCACATGGGAGGACATCTGGGTAGCTGTTCTTCTTGGCATACCACCGCGCTCCAGACATGACACATCCGAGTATTGAACTCCCAAACTCGAGGAAAACAGACAATAATACAAGGACTTGTAGTTTGGGTTATATCATCTGGGCTACACTTCCATAGTAAGTGATATGAAATTCAAATTTGAATATTTTATTCAACTAAATTGGATATTAGAGCGTGAACTCTAGTAAAACTGTAGTTTCATGGTATATTTTGCTATCTAAACAATAAAATTGTTTTTCTCAACAATAAAAGGTTTTTTATATGTGAATTGATGAAAAACATTCATTGTGAAGCAGAAATAAACGTATTTTAAGTACAAAAGTGGAAAAAGAAAAAGAAATTCCCATGCCGGGAATCGAACCCGGGCCGCGTGGGTGAAAACCACGAATCCTAACCACTAGACCACATGGGAGGACATTTGGGTAGCTGTTCTTCTTGGGATACCACCGCGCTCCAGACATGACACATCCGAGTATTGAACTCCCAAACTCGAGGAAAACAGACAATAATACAAGGACTTGTAGTTTGGGTTATATCATCTGGGCTACACTTCCATAGTAAGTGAAATGAAATTCAAATTTGAATATTTTATTCAACTAAATTGGATATTAGAGCGTGAACTCTACTACAACTGTGGTTTCATTGTAAATTTTGCTATCTAAACAATAAAATTGTTTTTCTCGACAATAAAAAGTTTTTTTATATGTGAATTATTGCAAAAACATTCATTGTGAAGCAGAAATAAACGTATTTTAATTACAAAAGTGGAAAAAGAAAAAGAAATTCCCATGCCGGGAATCGAACCCGGGCCGCGTGGGTGAAAACCACGAATCCTAACCACTAGACCACATGGGAGGACATTTGGGTGGCTGTTCTTCTTGGCATACCACCGCGCTCCAGACATGACACATCCGAGTATTGAACTCCCAAACTCGAGGAAAACAGACAATAATACAAGGACTTGTAGTTTGGGTTATATCATCTGGGCTACACTTCCATAGTAAGTGATATGAAATTCAAATTTGAATATTTTATTCAACTAAATTGGATATTAGAGCGTGAACTCTAGTAAAACTGTGGTTTCATGGTAAATTTTGCTATCTAAACAATATAATTGTTTTTCTCAACAATAAAAGGTTTTTTATACGTGAATTGATGAAAAAACATTCATTGTGAAGCAGAAATAACCGTGTTTTAATTACAAATGTGGAAAAAGAAAAAGAAATTCCCATTCCGGGAATCGAACCCGGGCCGCGTGGGTGAAAACCACGAATCCTAACCACTAGACCACATGGGAGGACATTTGGGTGGCTGTTCTTCTTGGCATACCACCGCGCTCCAGACATGACACATCCGAGTATTGAACTCTCAAACTCGAGGAAAACAGACAATAATACAAGGAATTGTAGTTTGGGTTATATCATCTGGGCTACACTTCCATAGTAAGTGATATGAAATTCAAATTTGAATATTTTATTCAACTAAATTGGATATTAGAGCGTGAACTCTAGTAAAACTGTGGTTTCATGGTAAATTTTGCTATCTAAACAATATAATTGTTTTTCTCAACAATAAAAGGTTTTTTATATGTGAATTGATGAAAAACATTCATTGTGAAGCAGAAATAACCGTGATTTGATTACAAATGTGGAAAAAGAAAAAGAAATTCCCATGCCGGGAATCGAACCCGGGCCGCGTGGGTGAAAACCACGAATCCTAACCACTAGACCACATGGGAGGACATCTGGGTAGCTGTTCTTCTTGGCATACCACCGCGCTCCAGACATGACACATCCGAGTATTGAACTCCCAAACTCGAGGAAAACAGACAATAATACAAGGACTTGTAGTTTGGGTTATATCATCTGGGCTACACTTCCATAGTAAGTGATATGAAATTCAAATTTGAATATTTTATTCAACTAAATTGGATATTAGAGCGTGAACTCTAGTAAAACTGTAGTTTCATGGTATATTTTGCTATCTAAACAATAAAATTGTTTTTCTCAACAATAAAAGGTTTTTTATATGTGAATTGATGAAAAACATTCATTGTGAAGCAGAAATAAACGTATTTTAAGTACAAAAGTGGAAAAAGAAAAAGAAATTCCCATGCCGGGAATCGAACCCGGGCCGCGTGGGTGAAAACCACGAATCCTAACCACTAGACCACATGGGAGGACATTTGGGTAGCTGTTCTTCTTGGGATACCACCGCGCTCCAGACATGACACATCCGAGTATTGAACTCCCAAACTCGAGGAAAACAGACAATAATACAAGGACTTGTAGTTTGGGTTATATCATCTGGGCTACACTTCCATAGTAAGTGATATGAAATTCAAATTTGAATATTTTATTCAACTAAATTGGATATTAGAGCGTGAACTCTACTACAACTGTGGTTTCATTGTAAATTTTGCTATCTAAACAATAAAATTGTTTTTCTCGACAATAAAAAGTTTTTTTATATGTGAATTATTGCAAAAACATTCATTGTGAAGCAGAAATAAACGTATTTTAATTACAAAAGTGGAAAAAGAAAAAGAAATTCCCATGCCGGGAATCGAACCCGGGCCGCGTGGGTGAAAACCACGAATCCTAACCACTAGACCACATGGGAGGACATTTGGGTGGCTGTTCTTCTTGGCATACCACCGCGCTCCAGACATGACACATCCGAGTATTGAACTCCCAAACTCGAGGAAAACAGACAATAATACAAGGACTTGTAGTTTGGGTTATATCATCTGTGCTACACTTCCATAGTAAGTGATATGAAATTCAAATTTGAATATTTTATTCAACTAAATTGGATATTAGAGCGTGAACTCTAGTAAAACTGTGGTTTCATGGTAAATTTTGCTATCTAAACAATATAATTGTTTTTCTCAACAATAAAAGGTTTTTTATACGTGAATTGATGAAAAAACATTCATTGTGAAGCAGAAATAACCGTGTTTTAATTACAAATGTGGAAAAAGAAAAAGAAATTCCCATTCCGGGAATCGAACCCGGGCCGCGTGGGTGAAAACCACGAATCCTAACCACTAGACCACATGGGAGGACATTTGGGTGGCTGTTCTTCTTGGCATACCACCGCGCTCCAGACATGACACATCCGAGTATTGAACTCTCAAACTCGAGGAAAACAGACAATAATTAGTAAAAAGTGGGGGAACCAACAAATGTGTGAGTTGTGTTTGGTTCGACCTCGATATCGGCAAAAAGTGAACGATACGAATTGCTGTGATACTGTAGCAGAAGTATTCTGCAAAAATAGAACAATACAAATGTTGCACAATGGTTCACGAAGCCCGCATGATATTTCAGAAATTGCCGAAGGGTATTTCATGTGTGCTTTGACGACATGCGTGCGTTGTGAACCATTGTGCAACATTTGTATTGTTCTATTTTTGCAGAATACTTCTGCTACAGTATCACAGCAATTCGTATCGTTCACTTTTTGCCGATATCGAGGTCGAACCAAACACAACTCACACATTTGTTGGTTCCCCCACTTTTTACTAATTGTCCTTTTTTTGCTAGTTGTACTCCTACAACTTCATATGTTGCCTATTTACAGAGTGAATCTTGTGAACTCATTATATTATTATGGAAATCTCAGTTTTGTGTGTGCACGAAGCCGAATGCAGATCATAAAATTGCTGATGTTGTAATATAACGCAGGTTACTGGCTCTGTGACTATCAACAACTGAACAAAAACGCTAAACGTTCCGATTGACATGTACACCGCTTTTAGCGGCGATAAGCGATGGGGATTGGCGCCATTGACAAATCTACAATCAGAGACACCAACTCACTTACAATATAGCCATTATTTCTGCAATACCACATCAAAAACCTTCGTTGAATTTTTTTTCATTCCTGCGTCAATTGACACACGCGTCTGGCGCCAGAACGAAACGAAATTTTCTAGGTTTGTGAGCTACCAGTACACACTACATGTGTCAATTACTGATTGGAGCAATATTCAAACTATTCAATTGTCAGTTTCGGGTGTTTTTGTTTTGGCGCCATTTGGCGTCTGTTCCGAGCCAGACGATAAAATTCGATTTTGAATTTGTGGATCTTTATTTCACATTGGAATATTCAATATCTGTTAACTTGAAACAGTTTGATTGACGATAACTGATATTTTTCCAACTTTGGCGCCAATTGGCGCCAGCGCACAATGCCAACAGAACTTTTTTTGATTTTCAGATTGAGCATCTTACTTGCCATGTGATAGTTATTTAGTGTACCGAATTTCAGACGATTCCATTGACGCTGTCGTGAGTTTGGGTTTTGGCGCCATCTGGCGCCTGGTTCGAGCGCCAGAAGAAAAATTTCAGTTTTGGAAAAAGACTTTCACACTTTCCAACAAATTATTCAATTTCTATTAGTGTTCAACATTTTAGTTGATGATAAATAGTGTTTTGCCGTTTTTGGCGCCTATTGGCGCCAGCGCCGGGCGCCAATGGTAATGTATTCATCTCAGATTTGGCGCGACGGGCTAACTTTTGCATTATAACTCATGTTTCAAATTTCAGCTAAATCGGTTCGGTAGTTTTTCCAATAGTGGTTTTTGGCGCCTATTGGCGCCCGCGCCCCGCGCCAATGAGGAGCTATACATCTCATATTCGGCGCGACATGCTAAATTTTGCATTAGAACTCATGTTTCAAATTTCAGCTAAATCGGTTCGATAGTTTTTCCAATAGTCGTTTTTGGCGCCTATTGGCGCCCGCGCCCGGCGCCAGAGATTACATATACATTTCATACTTGGCGCGACGAGCTAACTTTTGCCATAGAATAGATGTTTCAAATTTCAGCCAAATTGGTTCAGTAGTTTTTCCACTACGATGCGGACAGAATTCCGTGAGGGAGGAGGGAGGAGGGACGAGGGACGAGGGACGAATTACGGCGGAACTTTTCAACAACGACACGAAACCATAACTCAGGCGAAATTAATCCGATTTGGCTGAAATTCTCACACAATGTTCAATTCGTGATTCTCTAACGTTCTCTCTTTTTAGTTTTCAAAAAAAGAATATGTTTGAAGATTTTTGTTAATTAAAAGGAAAAAACGAGTCCGCAATGGCCAAACCAAAGACAACTCACGCAGAGCGCTTCGCGCTCCGCGCGATACAAGGAATTGTAGTTTGGGTTATATCATCTGGGCTACACTTCCATAGTAAGTGATATGAAATTCAAATTTGAATATTTTATTCAACTAAATTGGATATTAGAGCGTGAACTCTAGTAAAACTGTGGTTTCATGGTAAATTTTGCTATCTAAACAATATAATTGTTTTTCTCAACAATAAAAGGTTTTTTATATGTGAATTGATGAAAACATTCATTGTGAAGCAGAAATAACCGTGTTTTGATTACAAATGTGGAAAAAGAAAAAGAAATTCCCATGCCGGGAATCGAACCCGGGCCGCGTGGGTGAAAACCACGAATCCTAACCACTAGACCACATGGGAGGACATCTGGGTAGCTGTTCTTCTTGGCATACCACCGCGCTCCAGACATGACACATCCGAGTATTGAACTCCCAAACTCGAGGAAAACAGACAATAATACAAGGACTTGTAGTTTGGGTTATATCATCTGGGCTACACTTCCATAGTAAGTGATATGAAATTCAAATTTGAATATTTTATTCAACTAAATTGGATATTAGAGCGTGAACTCTAGTACAACTGTGGTTTCATGGTAAATTTTGCTATCTAAACAATAAAATTGTTTTTCTCGACAATAAAAAGTTTTTTTTATATGTGAATTGATGAAAAACATTCATTGTGAAGCAGAAATAACCGTGTTTCAATTACAAATGTGGAAAAAGAAAAAGAAATTCCCATGCCGGGAATCGAACCCGGGCCGCGTGGGTGAAAACCACGAATCCTAACCACTAGACCACATGGGAGGACATTAATAATAATAATAATAATAATGTTTATCAGTATAATAATAGACCAATATGAAATCACGAAATGTAAACTATTCAAACTGACATTTGAGAAAACAAAAGAAAAACAGGTAAATGAAGAAAGTTGCTAATAGCATTTGTTGTTGATGTCATTGAGGCTCAGTTAGAAGACAGAGATGGAAGAGGTACCCAAGATTGATTTATGTTGAAACGGAAACCATAGCGATCAAAGTACACGTCAGAAACAATTGGGGCTAGATGAGGGGTCAATTGATAGCACCCATGGAAACAGCTGTAACGTTCACGCATAGAAACTCCACTCAGCTGCATATTATACAATATCTCAACATTGTCATTTACACATTTCAAAGAAGCATCATCAAGAGCATCATGAAACGATGGAGAGTCAATAATGGATGGTGTATCACACATAGGAGAAGGATCATCAGATATTTGTGTAACTTCAACAGGAACGGGACTTTGGAGAGCAGGTTGATCATCAAGATGAACATGGGTTGTACGGGTAGATATAGAATTTGGAGATGGAAATGCGGACACACGATTGGAAACGACATTCCTAGTTTGTTCAACTAACTCCATTTCAATTGGCAGAATAGGATCGGCAGACGGTGTTGGTGTTGTAGTTTGGTCGGTGACCTCAGCTCGGGCGGCGTCTCGTTTCGATTGTCTGGCGAGGAATCCGGCCTTCCGCTGTTCCGGGGTCTCGAACTTCCGAACATGAAAAGTTGACATAGAAGCATCAGACTTCATAGCAGTAGAAAGATCAATAAGACGAGGAAACGGAATACCATCTTTGATAGATACTTTGAGTGGACGAGGTAAACCATCTTGACGAGGTTTACCCAAACGGTGAAGAATGGAAATATTAGATGGAGAAACGGAGACCAAATTGAAAACTGCATTCACCTTTTTCTTTGTTGAAGAATCCTCTGGTAGGCCATAAATAGTGAGACAGCGACGATCATTGAAGTGGTGGAGTTGGGATTGAATAATAGTGGGTAGAGATTGAGTCAGAGAGTCGAGTTTGGAATTGAGTGTTTTGATTTCACTCAAAAGGGTGGAAAAATGGGTTCGAAGTGGTACCATTTTTGGACGAGGCGATGGCATAGTAATCAATCGAGAGGGGTCACCTCACACGACCGACACAAATGGTGGAAGTATTGAACTCTCAAACTCGAGGAAAACAGACAATAATACAAGGAATTGTAGTTTGGGTTATATCATCTGGGCTACACTTCCATAGTAAGTGATATGAAATTCAAATTTGAATATTTTATTCAACTAAATTGGATATTAGAGCGTGAACTCTATTACAACTGTGGTTTCATGGTAAATTTTGCTATCTAAACAATAAAATTGTTTTTCTCGACAATAAAAAGTTTTTTTTAATATGTGAATTATTGCAAAAACATTCATTGTGAAGCAGAAATAACCGTGTTTTAATTACAAATGTGGAAAAAGAAAAAGAAATTCCCATGCCGGGAATCGAACCCGGGCCGCGTGGGTGAAAACCACGAATCCTAACCACTAGACCACATGGGAGGACATTTGGGTGGCTGTTCTTCTTGGCATACCACCGCGCTCCAGACATGACACATCCGAGTATTGAACTCCCAAACTCGAGGAAAACAGACAATAATACAAGGACTTGTAGTTTGGGTTATATCATCTGGGCTACACTTCCATAGTAAGTGATATGAAATTCAAATTTGAATATTTTATTCAACTAAATTGGATATTAGAGCGTGAACTCTAGTAAAACTGTGGTTTCATGGTAAATTTTGCTATCTAAACAATATAATTGTTTTTCTCAACAATAAAAGGTTTTTTATACGTGAATTGATGAAAAAACATTCATTGTGAAGCAGAAATAACCGTGTTTTAATTACAAATGTGGAAAAAGAAAAAGAAATTCCCATGCCGGGAATCGAACCCGGGCCGCGTGGGTGAAAACCACGAATCCTAACCACTAGACCACATGGGAGGACATTTGGGTGGCTGTTCTTCTTGGCATACCACCGCGCTCCAGACATGACACATCCGAGTATTGAACTCTCAAACTCGAGGAAAACAGACAATAATACAAGGAATTGTAGTTTGGGTTATATCATCTGGGCTACACTTCCATAGTAAGTGATATGAAATTCAAATTTGAATATTTTATTCAACTAAATTGGATATTAGAGCGTGAACTCTATTACAACTGTGGTTTCATGGTAAATTTTGCTATCTAAACAATAAAATTGTTTTTCTCGACAATAAAAAGTTTTTTTTAATATGTGAATTATTGCAAAAACATTCATTGTGAAGCAGAAATAACCGTGTTTTAATTACAAATGTGGAAAAAGAAAAAGAAATTCCCATGCCGGGAATCGAACCCGGGCCGCGTGGGTGAAAACCACGAATCCTAACCACTAGACCACATGGGAGGACATTTGGGTGGCTGTTCTTCTTGCCATACCACCGCGCTCCAGACATGACACATCCGAGTATTGAACTCTCAAACTCGAGGAAAACAGACAATAATACAAGGAATTGTAGTTTGGGTTATATCATCTGGGCTACACTTCCATAGTAAGTGATATGAAATTCAAATTTGAATATTTTATTCAACTAAATTGGATATTAGAGCGTGAACTCTATTACAACTGTGGTTTCATGGTAAATTTTGCTATCTAAACAATAAAATTGTTTTTCTCGACAATAAAAAGTTTTTTTTAATATGTGAATTATTGCAAAAACATTCATTGTGAAGCAGAAATAACCGTGTTTTAATTACAAATGTGGAAAAAGAAAAAGAAATTCCCATGCCGGGAATCGAACCCGGGCCGCGTGGGTGAAAACCACGAATCCTAACCACTAGACCACATGGGAGGACATTTGGGTGGCTGTTCTTCTTGGCATACCACCGCGCTCCAGACATGACACATCCGAGTATTGAACTCCCAAACTCGAGGAAAACAGACAATAATACAAGGACTTGTAGTTTGGGTTATATCATCTGGGCTACACTTCCATAGTAAGTGATATGAAATTCAAATTTGAATATTTTATTCAACTAAATTGGATATTAGAGCGTGAACTCTAGTAAAACTGTGGTTTCATGGTAAATTTTGCTATCTAAACAATATAATTGTTTTTCTCAACAATAAAAGGTTTTTTATACGTGAATTGATGAAAAAACATTCATTGTGAAGCAGAAATAACCGTGTTTTAATTACAAATGTGGAAAAAGAAAAAGAAATTCCCATGCCGGGAATCGAACCCGGGCCGCGTGGGTGAAAACCACGAATCCTAACCACTAGACCACATGGGAGGACATTTGGGTGGCTGTTCTTCTTGGCATACCACCGCGCTCCAGACATGACACATCCGAGTATTGAACTCTCAAACTCGAGGAAAACAGACAATAATACAAGGAATTGTAGTTTGGGTTATATCATCTGGGCTACACTTCCATAGTAAGTGATATGAAATTCAAATTTGAATATTTTATTCAACTAAATTGGATATTAGAGCGTGAACTCTATTACAACTGTGGTTTCATGGTAAATTTTGCTATCTAAACAATAAAATTGTTTTTCTCGACAATAAAAAGTTTTTTTTAATATGTGAATTATTGCAAAAACATTCATTGTGAAGCAGAAATAACCGTGTTTTAATTACAAATGTGGAAAAAGAAAAAGAAATTCCCATGCCGGGAATCGAACCCGGGCCGCGTGGGTGAAAACCACGAATCCTAACCACTAGACCACATGGGAGGACATTTGGGTGGCTGTTCTTCTTGGCATACCACCGCGCTCCAGACATGACACATCCGAGTATTGAACTCCCAAACTCGAGGAAAACAGACAATAATACAAGGACTTGTAGTTTGGGTTATATCATCTGGGCTACACTTCCATAGTAAGTGATATGAAATTCAAATTTGAATATTTTATTCAACTAAATTGGATATTAGAGCGTGAACTCTAGTAAAACTGTGGTTTCATGGTAAATTTTGCTATCTAAACAATATAATTGTTTTTCTCAACAATAAAAGGTTTTTTATACGTGAATTGATGAAAAAACATTCATTGTGAAGCAGAAATAA
This sequence comes from Litoditis marina, assembly GCA_964036275.1. Lineage (NCBI taxonomy): Eukaryota > Metazoa > Nematoda > Chromadorea > Rhabditida > Rhabditidae > Litoditis > Litoditis marina. The sequence goes on from OZ038433.1 coordinate 27,296,354, forward strand.
CCGTGTTTTAATTACAAATGTGGAAAAAGAAAAAGAAATTCCCATGCCGGGAATCGAACCCGGGCCGCGTGGGTGAAAACCACGAATCCTAACCACTAGACCACATGGGAGGACATTTGGGTGGCTGTTCTTCTTGCCATACCACCGCGCTCCAGACATGACACATCCGAGTATTGAACTCTCAAACTCGAGGAAAACAGACAATAATACAAGGAATTGTAGTTTGGGTTATATCATCTGGGCTACACTTCCATAGTAAGTGATATGAAATTCAAATTTGAATATTTTATTCAACTAAATTGGATATTAGAGCGTGAACTCTATTACAACTGTGGTTTCATGGTAAATTTTGCTATCTAAACAATAAAATTGTTTTTCTCGACAATAAAAAGTTTTTTTTAATATGTGAATTATTGCAAAAACATTCATTGTGAAGCAGAAATAACCGTGTTTTAATTACAAATGTGGAAAAAGAAAAAGAAATTCCCATGCCGGGAATCGAACCCGGGCCGCGTGGGTGAAAACCACGAATCCTAACCACTAGACCACATGGGAGGACATTTGGGTGGCTGTTCTTCTTGGCATACCACCGCGCTCCAGACATGACACATCCGAGTATTGAACTCCCAAACTCGAGGAAAACAGACAATAATACAAGGACTTGTAGTTTGGGTTATATCATCTGGGCTACACTTCCATAGTAAGTGATATGAAATTCAAATTTGAATATTTTATTCAACTAAATTGGATATTAGAGCGTGAACTCTAGTAAAACTGTGGTTTCATGGTAAATTTTGCTATCTAAACAATATAATTGTTTTTCTCAACAATAAAAGGTTTTTTATACGTGAATTGATGAAAAAACATTCATTGTGAAGCAGAAATAACCGTGTTTTAATTACAAATGTGGAAAAAGAAAAAGAAATTCCCATGCCGGGAATCGAACCCGGGCCGCGTGGGTGAAAACCACGAATCCTAACCACTAGACCACATGGGAGGACATTTGGGTGGCTGTTCTTCTTGGCATACCACCGCGCTCCAGACATGACACATCCGAGTATTGAACTCTCAAACTCGAGGAAAACAGACAATAATACAAGGAATTGTAGTTTGGGTTATATCATCTGGGCTACACTTCCATAGTAAGTGATATGAAATTCAAATTTGAATATTTTATTCAACTAAATTGGATATTAGAGCGTGAACTCTATTACAACTGTGGTTTCATGGTAAATTTTGCTATCTAAACAATAAAATTGTTTTTCTCGACAATAAAAAGTTTTTTTTAATATGTGAATTATTGCAAAAACATTCATTGTGAAGCAGAAATAACCGTGTTTTAATTACAAATGTGGAAAAAGAAAAAGAAATTCCCATGCCGGGAATCGAACCCGGGCCGCGTGGGTGAAAACCACGAATCCTAACCACTAGACCACATGGGAGGACATTTGGGTGGCTGTTCTTCTTGCCATACCACCGCGCTCCAGACATGACACATCCGAGTATTGAACTCTCAAACTCGAGGAAAACAGACAATAATACAAGGAATTGTAGTTTGGGTTATATCATCTGGGCTACACTTCCATAGTAAGTGATATGAAATTCAAATTTGAATATTTTATTCAACTAAATTGGATATTAGAGCGTGAACTCTATTACAACTGTGGTTTCATGGTAAATTTTGCTATCTAAACAATAAAATTGTTTTTCTCGACAATAAAAAGTTTTTTTTAATATGTGAATTATTGCAAAAACATTCATTGTGAAGCAGAAATAACCGTGTTTTAATTACAAATGTGGAAAAAGAAAAAGAAATTCCCATGCCGGGAATCGAACCCGGGCCGCGTGGGTGAAAACCACGAATCCTAACCACTAGACCACATGGGAGGACATTTGGGTGGCTGTTCTTCTTGGCATACCACCGCGCTCCAGACATGACACATCCGAGTATTGAACTCCCAAACTCGAGGAAAACAGACAATAATACAAGGACTTGTAGTTTGGGTTATATCATCTGGGCTACACTTCCATAGTAAGTGATATGAAATTCAAATTTGAATATTTTATTCAACTAAATTGGATATTAGAGCGTGAACTCTAGTAAAACTGTGGTTTCATGGTAAATTTTGCTATCTAAACAATATAATTGTTTTTCTCAACAATAAAAGGTTTTTTATACGTGAATTGATGAAAAAACATTCATTGTGAAGCAGAAATAACCGTGTTTTAATTACAAATGTGGAAAAAGAAAAAGAAATTCCCATGCCGGGAATCGAACCCGGGCCGCGTGGGTGAAAACCACGAATCCTAACCACTAGACCACATGGGAGGACATTTGGGTGGCTGTTCTTCTTGGCATACCACCGCGCTCCAGACATGACACATCCGAGTATTGAACTCTCAAACTCGAGGAAAACAGACAATAATACAAGGAATTGTAGTTTGGGTTATATCATCTGGGCTACACTTCCATAGTAAGTGATATGAAATTCAAATTTGAATATTTTATTCAACTAAATTGGATATTAGAGCGTGAACTCTATTACAACTGTGGTTTCATGGTAAATTTTGCTATCTAAACAATAAAATTGTTTTTCTCGACAATAAAAAGTTTTTTTTAATATGTGAATTATTGCAAAAACATTCATTGTGAAGCAGAAATAACCGTGTTTTAATTACAAATGTGGAAAAAGAAAAAGAAATTCCCATGCCGGGAATCGAACCCGGGCCGCGTGGGTGAAAACCACGAATCCTAACCACTAGACCACATGGGAGGACATTTGGGTGGCTGTTCTTCTTGGCATACCACCGCGCTCCAGACATGACACATCCGAGTATTGAACTCCCAAACTCGAGGAAAACAGACAATAATACAAGGACTTGTAGTTTGGGTTATATCACCACCCCATACCGAATTCGACTAAATGACGTAACGGTACGGGACTTTTCATGGAACGATCAGCCCTAACCACCATGACCATCAATTATGTCACTAAAATCTAAGGTCGCGGTGTCTAAGGAAAATCAATGTTATCGATTTATTGATTTTTTAAGGCCTTAAGTTGGAGAGTGAATTTTTGGAGTTACTGCACCTGAAAGCCTGTCTACTGAAGACAAAAGTTTCCATGGAAGGCTTTTTGCCGGAAACGTTTCCGGAAACAGTTACATGAATTAGAAAAAAGTACAATTTTCTGCTACTTTCATTCCTCATACCGCGTATGTTGTAGATATGATCGTAAAATTTCTGGCTGGTTGAACTCTTCAGAAGTCGCTACTATTGGCTCAATATCGTGGAAAATTTCGCAACTTCCTCCGGATTTGAGAAATTTCCGGAATATTTTGGGATTTCCGAACTGTTTTAAAATGGTCCTCATCTTTTCATGTTGTGGCACAAGATGTGTCATGACGTACTGAGTCTACATTAGCAATATGAAAGATCAAAGGTCAAGTATCGATTTTTGGTGATCTCCGTTATGAAACGTAGTACCTCATAAATGAGGATACAAAAGAAGGTTCCCGTGAACTATTTGTCTTCTAATTCCTACAGTGTATAGAGTTGATTGTCAGGTACTCTACTTTATGAGTAATGAATATTATCGCATATAACGGGTGTTCTGTAAGCGTCCATAAAAATCAACAAAAAATTTCATTCATTTTGGTGGAACATATGTTCAAAATGTGATTGAATCTCTGAGATTTGTGTATACGATGCGTATAAAAAATTAAAACAATTTGTATGTGACAGATTTTTGAATTTCTCAAAAATAATTTTTTAAGACGTTTTTTTAGAAAAAAGTGAAACAGCCAAACTCATGCAGTATGTCCCAAATTTTGTCCATTGACGGAGGTCAATTGTCCGGCAAATAACGTGGAAAATTAGGCAAAACCATTTAGCCGTTCTCGAGTTATTCAAGTTTTGAAAGTCCAACCCGTACTATATACGGTGCAAATAGGCTCACTTTTAAGCTACCTCGGATTCAACATTTTCCCACGCCTCTCCTAACCGTCTAAATGGTGGGAACGACTTGAAACTTATAGGAACGGACCAGTATTGGATAAAGATTGTACTGCCAGAGCATTAAGGTCAAAGGTCAACTATTGATTTTTTCAGCGCATTGAATATGATTTTGGCCTAAAATCGTTATGGAAATAGATAAATTCACAAGAAATTCTCATTGTATTCCACTACTCATGAACAACGCGAAAAGTCAAACACGGGGTACATCTGAGAAAAATGAACCAAGCTACAGAAGTTTTAAGTTTCAAGATCAAACCATCAATTGATGACGTCACATACCAAGCATTTCACTAGCAAGAAAGTCAAGTTCGTTCGAATAGTTTATTTCAAGCTTTAAGTCATTGCAAACCGTAGATCATACCTATACGTGAAGACTATATGAATTCTAAGTAACGATGAGTAATATTCAGAATGTCAGAAGACGTCAGAAATGAACTTCGTTAAAACTTTCTGAAACTCTCAGAACAAGTAGGAAAGAGTCCAAAAATGTTACGATTACATTGTTTCACGAAGTGACGATCACGTCATATAAGATTCTGAAGGCCAGAAGACGTCAAGTCGCCAAACTGCCAAACTACTCGAAGCTGTTTGAAACGTTCAAAAAAAGTACGAAACGTGACAACAACTGTAAGTAAAGTTGCAAAACATAGCTAACATGCACGCTAGACGGGCACGCGGCGTGAGCCGCGTGACCGGCTAGTCATCTGGGCTACACTTCCATAGTAAGTGATATGAAATTCAAATTTGAATATTTTATTCAACTAAATTGGATATTAGAGCGTGAAATCTAGTAAAACTGTGGTTTCATGGTAAATTTTGCTATCTAAACAATAAAATTGTTTTTCTCAACAATAAAAGGTTTTTTTATATGTGAATTGATGAAAAAACATTCATTGTGAAGCAGAAATAACCGTGTTTTAATTACAAAAGTGGAAAAAGAAAAAGAAATTCCCATGCCGGGAATCGAACCCGGGCCGCGTGGGTGAAAACCACGAATCCTAACCACTAGACCACATGGGAGGACATTTGGGTGGCTGTTCTTCTTGGCATACCACCGCGCTCCAGACATGACACATCCGAGTATTGAACTCCCAAACTCGAGGAAAACAGACAATAATACAAGGACTTGTAGGGTTATATCATCTGGGCTACACTTCCATAGTAAGTGATATGAAATTCAAATTTGAATATTTTATTCAACTAAATTGGATATTAGAGCGTGAACTCTAGTAAAACTGTGGTTTCATGGTAAATTTTGCTATCTAAACAATATAATTGTTTTTCTCAACAATAAAAGGTTTTTTATACGTGAATTGATGAAAAAACATTCATTGTGAAGCAGAAATAACCGTGTTTTAATTACAAATGTGGAAAAAGAAAAAGAAATTCCCATGCCGGGAATCGAACCCGGGCCGCGTGGGTGAAAACCACGAATCCTAACCACTAGACCACATGGGAGGACATTTGGGTGGCTGTTCTTCTTGGCATACCACCGCGCTCCAGACATGACACATCCGAGTATTGAACTCTCAAACTCGAGGAAAACAGACAATAATACAAGGAATTGTAGTTTGGGTTATATCATCTGGGCTACACTTCCATAGTAAGTGATATGAAATTCAAATTTGAATATTTTATTCAACTAAATTGGATATTAGAGCGTGAACTCTATTACAACTGTGGTTTCATGGTAAATTTTGCTATCTAAACAATAAAATTGTTTTTCTCGACAATAAAAAGTTTTTTTTAATATGTGAATTATTGCAAAAACATTCATTGTGAAGCAGAAATAACCGTGTTTTAATTACAAATGTGGAAAAAGAAAAAGAAATTCCCATGCCGGGAATCGAACCCGGGCCGCGTGGGTGAAAACCACGAATCCTAACCACTAGACCACATGGGAGGACATTTGGGTGGCTGTTCTTCTTGGCATACCACCGCGCTCCAGACATGACACATCCGCCGCGTGCCCGTCTAGCGTGCATGTTAGCTATGTTTTGCACCTTAATTTAGAGTTGTTATCACGTGTCTTACTTTTTTTGAACGTTTCAAACTGCTTTGAGTAGTTTGACGACTTGACGTCTTCTGGCCTTCAGAATCTTATCTGACGTGATCGTCACTTCGTGAAACAATGCAATCGTAACATTTTTGGACTCTTTCCTACTTGTTCTGAGAGTTTCAGAAAGTTTGAACGAAGTTCATTTCTGACGTCTTCTGACATTCTGAATATTACTCGTCGTTGCTTGGAATTCATACAGGCTTCACGTCCGAGTATACATTACGTGTTGCGGTAGTTAGGAGCCTGAAAGAAACTATTCGAAAGAACTTGACTTTTTTGCTAGTGAAATGCTTGGTATGTGACGTCATCAATTGATGGTTTGATCTTGAAACTTGAAACTACTGTAACTTGGCTCATTTTTCTTCGATGTATCCCGTGTTTGATTTTTTGAGTTGCTCATGAGTAGTGGAATACAATGACACTAAATTTGAAGTTACATCTATTTCTATAGCAATTTTAGGCCAAAATCATATTAAATGCGCTAAAAAAATCAATAGTTGACCTTTGACCTTAATGCTCTGGCAGTACAATCTTTATTCAATACTGGTCCTGTCCTATGAGTTTCAAGTCGTTCCGATCATTTAGACGGTCAGGAGAGGCGTGGGAAAATGTTGAGACGGAGGTAGCTTAAAAGTGAGCCTATTTGCGCCGTATATAGTACGGGTTTGACTTTTAAAACTTGAATAACTCGAGAACGGCTGGATGGTTTCGTTTAATTTTTCACAATATTCGCCGGTCTACTGACCTTCATCTATGGACAAAATTTGGGTCATACTGCATGAGTTTGGCTGTTTCACTTTTTTCTAAAAAAACGTCTTAAAAAATTATTTTTGAGAAATTCAAAAATCTGTCACATACAAATTGTTCTAATTCTTTATGCGCACCTTATACACAAATCTCAGAGAATCAATCACATTTTGAACATGTGCCCCACCAAAATGAATGAAAATTTTTGTTGATTTTTATCGACGCTTACAGAACACCCGTTATATGCGATAATGTTTATTACTCATAAAGTAGAGTACCTGACAATCAACTCTATACACTGTAAAAATTAGAAGACAAACAGTTCATGGGAACCTTCTTTTGTAGCCTCATTTATGAGGTACTATGTTTCATAACGGAGATCACCAAAAATCGATACTTGATCTTTGATCTTTCATATTGCGAATGTATACTCAGTAGGTCATGACACATCTTGTGTCACAATATGAACAGATGAGGACCATTTTAAAACAGTTCGGAAATCTCAAAAAGTTCCGGGAATCGAACCCGGGCCGCGTGGGTGAAAACCACGAATCCTAACCACTAGACCACATGGGAGGACATTTGGGTGGCTGTTCTTCTTGGCATACCACCGCGCTCCAGACATGACACATCCGAGTATTGAACTCCCAAACTCGAGGAAAACAGACAATAATACAAGGACTTGTAGTTTGGGTTATATCATCTGGGCTACACTTCCATAGTAAGTGATATGAAATTCAAATTTGAATATTTTATTCAACTAAATTGGATATTAGAGCGTGAACTCTAGTAAAACTGTGGTTTCATGGTAAATTTTGCTATCTAAACAATATAATTGTTTTTCTCAACAATAAAAGGTTTTTTATACGTGAATTGATGAAAAAACATTCATTGTGAAGCAGAAATAACCGTGTTTTAATTACAAATGTGGAAAAAGAAAAAGAAATTCCCATGCCGGGAATCGAACCCGGGCCGCGTGGGTGAAAACCACGAATCCTAACCACTAGACCACATGGGAGGACATTTGGGTGGCTGTTCTTCTTGGCATACCACCGCGCTCCAGACATGACACATCCGAGTATTGAACTCTCAAACTCGAGGAAAACAGACAATAATACAAGGAATTGTAGTTTGGGTTATATCATCTGGGCTACACTTCCATAGTAAGTGATATGAAATTCAAATTTGAATATTTTATTCAACTAAATTGGATATTAGAGCGTGAACTCTAGTACAACTGTGGTTTCATGGTAAATTTTTAGGGTTGTTAGAATTGGAATTGGAATTGGAATTGGAATTGATAGAATTGAGATAATCACCCAAAAGAATTGCAATCCCAATTCTTTTTGTCTGTCGAAAAGAATTGGAATTGCAATTCCAATTCTTTTGTATGTCGAAAATGGTTGGAATTGCAATTCCAATTCTTTTGTATGTCAAAAAATTTCTGGAATTGCAATTCCAATTCTTTCGTATATCAGAACAACTGGAATTGGAATTGGAATTGACTTGATTTTCGCTCAGAATTGATTCAGAATCGATTTACAATTCCATGCTGTTTTTCCTTGTTCATTATCAAATTACCATAGTTCCTTATGTCTCTCGTTCAATGGAACCAAAGTGAACATTGTTTATCTTCGTTTTTTGAAGAAAAAAACTGACATGAAGTTGGAAACACAGTCAATTCTTATCAATTCCAATCAATTCCAATCAATTCCAATGGAATTGGAATTGAGAATCTGAGATTTCGAGGAATTGATCGGAATTCTAATTGGAATTGAGCAGTTTTTGAAAATCTAAAAGAATTGGAATTGGAATTGAGTGGTTTTGCGAATTGCAAAAGAATTGGAATTGGAATTGAGTGGTTTTCGAGAATTGAAAAAGAATTGGGATTGGAATTGAGTGGCTTTTGAGAAACGAAAAAGAATTGGAATTGGAATTGACTTGATTTTTGGAATTGATTAACAACCCTATAAATTTTGCTATCTAAACAATAAAATTGTTTTTCTCGACAATAAAAAGTTTTTTTTATATGTGAATTGATGAAAAACATTCATTGTGAAGCAGAAATAACCGTGTTTTAATTACAAATGTGGAAAAAGAAAAAGAAATTCCCATGCCGGGAATCGAACCCGGGCCGCGTGGGTGAAAACCACGAATCCTAACCACTAGACCACATGGGAGGACATTTGGGTAGCTGTTCTTCTTGCCATACCACCGCGCTCCAGACATGACACATCCGAGTATTGAACTCCCAAACTCGAGGAAAACAGACAATAATACAAGGACTTGTAGTTTGGGTTATATCATCTGGGCTACACTTTCATAGTAAGTGATATGAAATTCAAATTTGAATATTTTATTCAACTAAATTGGATATTAGAGCGTGAACTCTAGTAAAACTGTGGTTTCATGGTAAATTTTGCTATCTAAACAATATAATTGTTTTTCTCAACAATAAAAGGTTTTTTATATGTGAATTATTGCAAAAACATTCATTGTGAAGCAGAAATAACCGTGTTTTAATTACAAATGTGGAAAAAGAAAAAGAAATTCCCATGCCGGGAATCGAACCCGGGCCGCGTGGGTGAAAACCACGAATCCTAACCACTAGACCACATGGGAGGACATTTGGGTGGCTGTTCTTCTTGGCATACCACGCGCTCCAGACATGACACATCCGAGTATTGAACTCTCAAACTCGAGGAAAACAGACAATAATACAAGGAATTGTAGTTTGGGTTATATCATCTGGGCTACACTTCCATAGTAAGTGATATGAAATTAAAATTTGAATATTTTATTCAACTAAATTGGATATTAGAGCGTGAACTCTAGTACAACTGTGGTTTCATGGTAAATTTTGCTATCTAAACAATAAAATTGTTTTTCTCGACAATAAAAAGTTTTTTTTATATGTGAATTGATGAAAAACATTCATTGTGAAGCAGAAATAACCGTGTTTTAATTACAAATGTGGAAAAAGAAAAAGAAATTCCCATGCCGGGAATCGAACCCGGGCCGCGTGGGTGAAAACCACGAATCCTAACCACTAGACCACATGGGAGGACATTTGGGTAGCTGTTCTTCTTGCCATACCACCGCGCTCCAGACATGACACATCCGAGTATTGAACTCCCAAACTCGAGGAAAACAGACAATAATACAAGGACTTGTAGTTTGGGTTATATCATCTGGGCTACACTTTCATAGTAAGTGATATGAAATTCAAATTTGAATATTTTATTCAACTAAATTGGATATTAGAGCGTGAACTCTATTACAACTGTGGTTTCATGGTAAATTTTGCTATCTAAACAATACAATTGTTTTTCTCGACAATAAAAAGTTTTTTTTATATGTGAATTATTGCAAAAACATTCATTGTGAAGCAGAAATAACCGTGTTTTAATTACAAATGTGGAAAAAGAAAAAGAAATTCCCATGCCGGGAATCGAACCCGGGCCGCGTGGGTGAAAACCACGAATCCTAACCACTAGACCACATGGGAGGACATTTGGGTGGCTGTTCTTCTTGGCATACCACCGCGCTCCAGACATGACACATCCGAGTATTGAACTCCCAAACTCGAGGAAAACAGACAATAATACAAGGACTTGTAGTTTGGGTTATATCATCTGGGCTACACTTCCATAGTAAGTGATATGAAATTCAAATTTGAATATTTTATTCAACTAAATTGGATATTAGAGCGTGAACTCTAGTAAAACTGTGGTTTCATGGTAAATTTTGCTATCTAAACAATATAATTGTTTTTCTCAACAATAAAAGGTTTTTTATACGTGAATTGATGAAAAAACATTCATTGTGAAGCAGAAATAACCGTGTTTTAATTACAAATGTGGAAAAAGAAAAAGAAATTCCCATGCCGGGAATCGAACCCGGGCCGCGTGGGTGAAAACCACGAATCCTAACCACTAGACCACATGGGAGGACATTTGGGTGGCTGTTCTTCTTGGCATACCACCGCGCTCCAGACATGACACATCCGAGTATTGAACTCTCAAACTCGAGGAAAACAGACAATAATACAAGGAATTGTAGTTTGGGTTATATCATCTGGGCTACACTTCCATAGTAAGTGATATGAAATTCAAATTTGAATATTTTATTCAACTAAATTGGATATTAGAGCGTGAACTCTATTACAACTGTGGTTTCATGGTAAATTTTGCTATCTAAACAATAAAATTGTTTTTCTCGACAATAAAAAGTTTTTTTTAATATGTGAATTATTGCAAAAACATTCATTGTGAAGCAGAAATAACCGTGTTTTAATTACAAATGTGGAAAAAGAAAAAGAAATTCCCTTGCCGGGAATCGAACCCGGGCCGCGTGGGTGAAAACCACGAATCCTAACCACTAGACCACATGGGAGGACATTTGGGTGGCTGTTCTTCTTGGCATACCACCGCGCTCCAGACATGACACATCCGAGTATTGAACTCCCAAACTCGAGGAAAACAGACAATAATACAAGGACTTGTAGTTTGGGTTATATCATCTGGGCTACACTTCCATAGTAAGTGATATGAAATTCAAATTTGAATATTTTATTCAACTAAATTGGATATTAGAGCGTGAACTCTAGTACAACTGTGGTTTCATGGTAAATTTTGCTATCTAAACAATAAAATTGTTTTTCTCGACAATAAAAAGTTTTTTTTATATGTGAATTGATGAAAAACATTCATTGTGAAGCAGAAATAACCGTGTTTTAATTACAAATGTGGAAAAAGAAAAAGAAATTCCCATGCCGGGAATCGAACCCGGGCCGCGTGGGTGAAAACCACGAATCCTAACCACTAGACCACATGGGAGGACATTTGGGTAGCTGTTCTTCTTGCCATACCACCGCGCTCCAGACATGACACATCCGAGTATTGAACTCCCAAACTCGAGGAAAACAGACAATAATACAAGGACTTGTAGTTTGGGTTATATCATCTGGGCTACACTTTCATAGTAAGTGATATGAAATTCAAATTTGAATATTTTATTCAACTAAATTGGATATTAGAGCGTGAACTCTATTACAACTGTGGTTTCATGGTAAATTTTGCTATCTAAACAATACAATTGTTTTTCTCGACAATAAAAAGTTTTTTTTTATATGTGAATTATTGCAAAAACATTCATTGTGAAGCAGAAATAACCGTGTTTTAATTACAAATGTGGAAAAAGAAAAAGAAATTCCCATGCCGGGAATCGAACCCGGGCCGCGTGGGTGAAAACCACGAATCCTAACCACTAGACCACATGGGAGGACATTTGGGTGGCTGTTCCTCTTGGCATACCACCGCGCTCCAGACATGACACATCCGAGTATTGAACTCCCAAACTCGAGGAAAACAGACAATAATACAAGGACTTGTAGTTTGGGTTATATCATCTGGGCTACACTTCCATAGTAAGTGATATGAAATTCAAATTTGAATATTTTATTCAACTAAATTGGATATTAGAGCGTGAACTCTAGTAAAACTGTGGTTTCATGGTAAATTTTGCTATCTAAACAATATAATTGTTTTTCTCAACAATAAAAGGTTTTTTATACGTGAATTGATGAAAAAACATTCATTGTGAAGCAGAAATAACCGTGTTTTAATTACAAATGTGGAAAAAGAAAAAGAAATTCCCATGCCGGGAATCGAACCCGGGCCGCGTGGGTGAAAACCACGAATCCTAACCACTAGACCACATGGGAGGACATTTGGGTGGCTGTTCTTCTTGGCATACCACCGCGCTCCAGACATGACACATCCGAGTATTGAACTCTCAAACTCGAGGAAAACAGACAATAATACAAGGAATTGTAGTTTGGGTTATATCATCTGGGCTACACTTCCATAGTAAGTGATATGAAATTCAAATTTGAATATTTTATTCAACTAAATTGGATATTAGAGCGTGAACTCTATTACAACTGTGGTTTCATGGTAAATTTTGCTATCTAAACAATAAAATTGTTTTTCTCGACAATAAAAAGTTTTTTTTAATATGTGAATTATTGCAAAAACATTCATTGTGAAGCAGAAATAACCGTGTTTTAATTACAAATATGGAAAAAGAAAAAGAAATTCCCATGCCGGGAATCGAACCCGGGCCGCGTGGGTGAAAACCACGAATCCTAACCACTAGACCACATGGGAGGACATTTGGGTGGCTGTTCTTCTTGGCATACCACCGCGCTCCAGACATGACACATCCGAGTATTGAACTCCCAAACTCGAGGAAAACAGACAATAATACAAGGACTTGTAGTTTGGGTTATATCATCTGGGCTACACTTCCATAGTAAGTGATATGAAATTCAAATTTGAATATTTTATTCAACTAAATTGGATATTAGAGCGTGAACTTTAGTAAAACTGTGGTTTCATGGTAAATTTTGCTATCTAAACAATATAATTGTTTTTCTCAACAATAAAAGGTTTTTTATACGTGAATTGATGAAAAAACATTCATTGTGAAGCAGAAATAACCGTGTTTCAATTACAAATGTGGAAAAAGAAAAAGAAATTCCCATGCCGGGAATCGAACCCGGGCCGCGTGGGTGAAAACCACGAATCCTAACCACTAGACCACATGGGAGAACATTTGGGTGGCTGTTCTTCTTGGCATACCACCGCGCTCCAGACATGACACATCCGAGTATTGAACTCTCAAACTCGAGGAAAACAGACAATAATACAAGGAATTGTAGTTTGGGTTATATCATCTGGGCTACACTTCCATAGTAAGTGATATGAAATTCAAATTTGAATATTTTATTCAACTAAATTGGATATTAGAGCGTGAACTCTACAAACTCTAGTACAACTGTGGTTTCATGGTAAATTTTGCTATCTAAACAATAAAATTGTTTTTCTTGACAATAAAAAGTTTTTTTTATATGTGAATTGATGAAAAACATTCATTGTGAAGCAGAAATAACCGTGTTTTAGTTACAAATGTGGAAAAAGAAAAAGAAATTCCCATGCCGGGAATCGAACCCGGGCCGCGTGGGTGAAAACCACGAATCCTAACCACTAGACCACATGGGAGGACATTTGGGTGGTTGTTCTTCTTGGCATACCACCGCGCTCCAGACATGACACATCCGAGTATTGAACTCCCAAACTCGAGGAAAACATACAATAATACAAGGACTTGTAGTTTGGGTTATATCATCTGGGCTACACTTCCATAGTAAGTGATATGAAATTCAAATTTGAATATTTTATTCAACTAAATTGGATATTAGAGCGTGAACACTATTACAACTGTGGTTTCATGGTAAATTTTGCTATCTAAACAATAAAATTGTTTTTCTCGACAATAAAAAGTTTTTTTTTATATGTGAATTATTGCAAAAACATTCATTGTGAAGCAGAAATAACCGTGTTTTAATTACAAATGTGGAAAAAGAAAAAGAAATTCCCATGCCGGGAATCGAACCCGGGCCGCGTGGGTGAAAACCACGAATCCTAACCACTAGATCACATGGGAGGACATTTGGGTGGCTGTTCTTCTTGGCATACCACCGCGCTCCAGACATGACACATCCGAGTATTGAACTCTCAAACTCGAGGAAAACAGACAATAATACAAGGAATTGTAGTTTGGGTTATATCATCTGGGCTACACTTCCATAGTAAGTGATATGAAATTCAAATTTGAATATTTTATTCAACTAAATTGGATATTAGAGCGTGAACTCTATTACAACTGTGGTTTCATGGTAAATTTTGCTATCTAAACAATAAAATTGTTTTTCTCGACAATAAAAAGTTTTTTTTAATATGTGAATTATTGCAAAAACATTCATTGTGAAGCAGAAATAACCGTGTTTTAATTACAAATGTGGAAAAAGAAAAAGAAATTCCCATGCCGGGAATCGAACCCGGGCCGCGTGGGTGAAAACCACGAATCCTAACCACTAGACCACATGGGAGGACATTTGGGTAGCTGTTCTTCTTGCCATACCACCGCGCTCCAGACATGACACATCCGAGTATTGAACTCCCAAACTCGAGGAAAACAGACAATAATACAAGGAATTGTAGTTTGGGTTATATCATCTGGGCTACACTTCCATAGTAAGTGATATGAAATTCAAATTTGAATATTTCATTCAACTAAATTGGATATTAGAGCGTGAACTCTAGTAAAACTGTGGTTTCATGGTAAATTTTGCTATCTAAACAATATAATTGTTTTTCTCAACAATAAAAGGTTTTTTATACGTGAATTGATGAAAAAACATTCATTGTGAAGCAGAAATAACCGTGTTTCAATTACAAATGTGGAAAAAGAAAAAGAAATTCCCATGCCGGGAATCGAACCCGGGCCGCGTGGGTGAAAACCACGAATCCTAACCACTAGACCACATGGGAGAACATTTGGGTGGCTGTTCTTCTTGGCATACCACCGCGCTCCAGACATGACACATCCGAGTATTGAACTCTCAAACTCGAGGAAAACAGACAATAATACAAGGAATTGTAGTTTGGGTTATATCATCTGGGCTACACTTCCATAGTAAGTGATATGAAATTCAAATTTGAATATTTTATTCAACTAAATTGGATATTAGAGCGTGAACTCTAGTACAACTGTGGTTTCATGGTAAATTTTGCTATCTAAACAATAAAATTGTTTTTCTCGACAATAAAAAGTTTTTTTTTATATGTGAATTGATGAAAAACATTCATTGTGAAGCAGAAATAACCGTGTTTTAGTTACAAATGTGGAAAAAGAAAAAGAAATTCCCATGCCGGGAATCGAACCCGGGCCGCGTGGGTGAAAACCACGAATCCTAACCACTAGACCACATGGGAGGACATTTGGGTGGCTGTTCTTCTTGGCATACCACCGCGCTCCAGACATGACACATCCGAGTATTGAACTCCCAAACTCGAGGAAAACATACAATAATACAAGGACTTGTAGTTTGGGTTATATCATCTGGGCTACACTTCCATAGTAAGTGATATGAAATTCAAATTTGAATATTTTATTCAACTAAATTGGATATTAGAGCGTGAACACTATTACAACTGTGGTTTCATGGTAAATTTTGCTATCTAAACAATAAAATTGTTTTTCTCGACAATAAAAAGTTTTTTTTTATATGTGAATTATTGCAAAAACATTCATTGTGAAGCAGAAATAACCGTGTTTTAATTACAAATGTGGAAAAAGAAAAAGAAATTCCCATGCCGGGAATCGAACCCGGGCCGCGTGGGTGAAAACCACGAATCCTAACCACTAGACCACATGGGAGGACATTTGGGTGGCTGTTCTTCTTGGCATACCACCGCGCTCCAGACATGACACATCCGAGTATTGAACTCCCAAACTCGAGGAAAACAGATAATAATACAAGGACTTGTAGTTTGGGTTATATCATCTGGGCTACACTTCCATAGTAAGTGATATGAAATTCAAATTTGAATATTTTATTCAACTAAATTGGATATTAGAGCGTGAACTCTAGTAAAACTGTGGTTTCATGGTAAATTTTGCTATCTAAACAATATAGTTGTTTTTCTCAACAATAAAAGGTTTTTTATACGTGAATTGATAAAAAAACATTCATTGTGAAGCAGAAATAACCGTGTTTTAATTACAAATGTGGAAAAAGAAAAAGAAATTCCCATGCCGGGAATCGAACCCGGGCCGCGTGGGTGAAAACCACGAATCCTAACCACTAGACCACATGGGAGGACATTTGGGTGGCTGTTCTTCTTGGCATACCACCGCGCTCCAGACATGACACATCCGAGTATTGAACTCTCAAACTCGAGGAAAACAGACAATAATACAAGGAATTGTAGTTTGGGTTATATCATCTGGGCTACACTTCCATAGTAAGTGATATGAAATTCAAATTTGAATATTTTATTCAACTAAATTGGATATTAGAGCGTGAACTCTATTACAACTGTGGTTTCATGGTAAATTTTGCTATCTAAACAATAAAATTGTTTTTCTCGACAATAAAAAGTTTTTTTTATATGTGAATTACTGCAAAAACATTCATTGTGAAGCAGAAATAACCGTGTTTTAATTACAAATGTGGAAAAAGAAAAAGAAATTCCCATGCCGGGAATCGAACCCGGGCCGCGTGGGTGAAAACCACGAATCCTAACCACTAGACCACATGGGAGGACATTTGGGTGGCTGTTCTTCTTGGCATACCACCGCGCTCCAGACATGACACATCCGAGTATTGAACTCCCAAACTCGAGGAAAACAGACAATAATACAAGGACTTGTAGTTTGGGTTATATCATCTGGGCTACACTTCCATAGTAAGTGATATGAAATTCAAATTTGAATATTTTATTCAACTAAATTGGATATTAGAGCGTGAACTCTAGTAAAACTGTGGTTTCATGGTAAATTTTGCTATCTAAACAATATAATTGTTTTTCTCAACAATAAAAGGTTTTTTATACGTGAATTGATGAAAAAACATTCATTGTGAAGCAGAAATAACCGTGTTTTAATTACAAATGTGGAAAAAGAAAAAGAAATTCCCATGCCGGGAATCGAACCCGGGCCGCGTGGGTGAAAACCACGAATCCTAACCACTAGACCACATGGGAGGACATTTGGGTGGCTGTTCTTCTTGGCATACCACCGCGCTCCAGACATGACACATCCGAGTATTGAACTCCCAAACTCGAGGAAAACAGACAATAATACAAGGACTTGTAGTTTGGGTTATATCATCTGGGCTACACTTCCATAGTAAGTGATATGAAATTCAAATTTGAATATTTTATTCAACTAAATTGGATATTAGAGCGTGAACTCTATTACAACTGTGGTTTCATGGTAAATTTTGCTATCTAAACAATAAAATTGTTTTTCTCAACAATAAAAGGTTTTTTATACGTGAATTGATGAAAAAACATTCATTGTGAAGCAGAAATAACCGTGTTTTAATTACAAATGTGGAAAAAGAAAAAGAAATTCCCATGCCGGGAATCGAACCCGGGCCGCGTGGGTGAAAACCACGAATCCTAACCACTAGACCACATGGGAGGACATTTGGGTGGCTGTTCTTCTTGGCATACCACCGCGCTCCAGACATGACACATCCGAGTATTGAACTCTCAAACTCGAGGAAAACAGACAATAATACAAGGAATTGTAGTTTGGGTTATATCATCTGGGCTACACTTCCATAGTAAGTGATATGAAATTCAAATTTGAATATTTTATTCAACTAAATTGGATATTAGAGCGTGAACTCTAGTACAACTGTGGTTTCATGGTAAATTTTGCTATCTAAACAATAAAATTGTTTTTCTCGACAATAAAAAGTTTTTTTTATATGTGAATTGATGAAAAACATTCATTGTGAAGCAGAAATAACCGTGTTTTAATTACAAATGTGGAAAAAGAAAAAGAAATTCCCATGCCGGGAATCGAACCCGGGCCGCGTGGGTGAAAACCACGAATCCTAACCACTAGACCACATGGGAGGACATTTGGGTAGCTGTTCTTCTTGGCATACCACCGCGCTCCAGACATGACACATCCGAGTATTGAACTCCCAAACTCGAGGAAAACAGACAATAATACAAGGACTTGTAGTTTGGGTTATATCATCTGGGCTACACTTCCATAGTAAGTGATATGAAATTCAAATTTGAATATTTTATTCAACTAAATTGGATATTAGAGCGTGAACTCTAGTAAAACTGTGGTTTCATGGTAAATTTTGCTATCTAAACAATATAATTGTTTTTCTCAACAATAAAAGGTTTTTTATACGTGAATTGATGAAAAAACATTCATTGTGAAGCAGAAATAACCGTGTTTTAATTACAAATGTGGAAAAAGAAAAAGAAATTCCCATGCCGGGAATCGAACCCGGGCCGCGTGGGTGAAAACCACGAATCCTAACCACTAGACCACATGGGAGGACATTTGGGTGGCTGTTCTTCTTGGCATACCACCGCGCTCCAGACATGACACATCCGAGTATTGAACTCTCAAACTCGAGGAAAACAGACAATAATACAAGGAATTGTAGTTTGGGTTATATCATCTCGGCTACACTTTCATACTAAGTGATATGAAATTCAAATTTGAATATTTTATTCAACTAAATTGGATATTAGAGCGTGAACTCTACTACAACTGTGGTTTCATTGTAAATTTTGCTATCTAAACAATAAAATTGTTTTTCTCGACAATAAAAAGTTTTTTTTATATGTGAATTATTGCAAAAACATTCATTGTGAAGCAGAAATAAACGTATTTTAATTACAAAAGTGGAGAAAGAAAAAGAAATTCCCATTCCGGGAATCGAACCCGGGCCGCGTGGGTGAAAACCACGAATCCTAACCACTAGACCACATGGGAGGACATTTGGGTGGCTGTTCTTCTTGGCATACCACCGCGCTCCAGACATGACACATCCGAGTATTGAACTCCCAAACTCGAGGAAAACAGACAATAATACAAGGACTTGTAGTTTGGGTTATATCATCTGGGCTACACTTCCATAGTAAGTGATATGAAATTCAAATTTGAATATTTTATTCAACTAAATTGGATATTAGAGCGTGAACTCTAGTAAAACTGTGGTTTCATGGTAAATTTTGCTATCTAAACAATATAATTGTTTTTCTCAACAATAAAAGGTTTTTTATACGTGAATTGATGAAAAAACATTCATTGTGAAGCAGAAATAACCGTGTTTTAATTACAAATGTGGAAAAAGAAAAAGAAATTCCCATGCCGGGAATCGAACCCGGGCCGCGTGGGTGAAAACCACGAATCCTAACCACTATACCACATGGGAGAACATTTGGGTGGCTGTTCTTCTTGGCATACCACCGCGCTCCAGACATGACACATCCGAGATTGAACTCTCAAACTCGAGGAAAACAGACAATAATACAAGGAATTGTAGTTTGGGTTATATCATCTGGGCTACACTTCCATAGTAAGTGATATGAAATTCAAATTTGAATATTTTATTCAACTAAATTGGATATTAGAGCGTGAACTCTAGTACAACTGTGGTTTCATGGTAAATTTTGCTATCTAAACAATACAATTGTTTTTCTCGACAATAAAAAGTTTTTTTTATATGTGAATTGATGAAAAACATTCATTGTGAAGCAGAAATAACCGTGTTTTAATTACAAATGTGGAAAAAGAAAAAGAAATTCCCATGCCGGGAATCGAACCCGGGCCGCGTGGGTGAAAACCACGAATCCTAACCACTAGACCACATGGGAGGATATTTGGGTAGCTGTTCTTCTTGCCATACCACCGCGCTCCAGACATGACACATCCGAGTATTGAACTCCCAAACTCGAGGAAAACAGACAATAATACAAGGACTTGTAGTTTGGGTTATATCATCTGGGCTACACTTTCATAGTAAGTGATATGAAATTCAAATTTGAATATTTTCTTCAACTAAATTGGATATTAGAGCGTGAACTCTATTACAACTGTGGTTTCATGGTAAATTTTGCTATCTAAACAATAAAATTGTTTTTCTCGACAATAAAAAGTTGTTTTATATGTGAATTATTGCAAAAACATTCATTGTGAAGCAGAAATAACCGTGTTTTAATTACAAATGTGGAAAAAGAAAAAGAAATTCCCATGCCGGGAATCGAACCCGGGCCGCGTGGGTGAAAACCACGAATCCTAACCACTAGACCACATGGGAGGACATTTGGGTGGCTGTTCTTCTTGGCATACCACCGCGCTCCAGACATGACACATCCGAGTATTGAACTCCCAAACTCGAGGAAAACAGACAATAATACAAGGACTTGTAGTTTGGGTTATATCATCTGGGCTACACTTCCATAGTAAGTGATATGAAATTCAAATTTGAATATTTTATTCAACTAAATTGGATATTAGAGCGTGAACTCTAGTAAAACTGTGGTTTCATGGTAAATTTTGCTATCTAAACAATATAATTGTTTTTCTCAACAATAAAAGGTTTTTTATACGTGAATTGATGAAAAAACATTCATTGTGAAGCAGAAATAACCGTGTTTTAATTACAAATGTGGAAAAAGAAAAAGAAATTCCCATGCCGGGAATCGAACCCGGGCCGCGTGGGTGAAAACCACGAATCCTAACCACTAGACCACATGGGAGGACATTTGGGTGGCTGTTCTTCTTGGCATACCACCGCGCTCCAGACATGACACATCCGAGTATTGAACTCTCAAACTCGAGGAAAACAGACAATAATACAAGGAATTGTAGTTTGGTTTATATCATCTGGGCTACACTTCCATAGTAAGTGATATGAAATTCAAATTTGAATATTTTATTCAACTAAATTGGATATTAGAGCGTGAACTCTAGTACAACTGTGGTTTCATGGTAAATTTTGCTATCTAAACAATAAAATTGTTTTTCTCGACAATAAAAAGTTTTTTTTATATGTGAATTGATGAAAAAACATTCATTGTGAAGCAGAAATAACCGTGTTTTAATTACAAATGTGGAAAAAGAAAAAGAAATTCCCATGCCGGGAATCGAACCCGGGCCGCGTGGGTGAAAACCACGAATCCTAACCACTAGACCACATGGGAGGACATTTGGGTGGCTGTTCTTCTTGGCATACCACCGCGCTCCAGACATGACACATCCGAGTATTGAACTCCCAAACTCGAGGAAAACAGACAATAATACAAGGACTTGTAGTTTGGGTTATATCATCTGGGCTACACTTCCATAGTAAGTGATATGAAATTCAAATTTGAATATTTTATTCAACTAAATTGGATATTAGAGCGTGAACTCTAGTAAAACTGTGGTTTCATGGTAAATTTTGCTATCTAAACAATATAATTGTTTTTCTCAACAATAAAAGGTTTTTTATACGTGAATTGATGAAAAAACATTCATTGTGAAGCAGAAATAACCGTGTTTTAATTACAAATGTGGAAAAAGAAAAAGAAATTCCCATGCCGGGAATCGAACCCGGGCCGCGTGGGTGAAAACCACGAATCCTAACCACTAGACCACATGGGAGGACATTTGGGTGGCTGTTCTTCTTGGCATACCACCGCGCTCCAGACATGACACATCCGAGTATTGAACTCTCAAACTCGAGGAAAACAGACAATAATACAAGGAATTGTAGTTTGGGTTATATCATCTGGGCTACACTTCCATAGTAAGTGATATGAAATTCAAATTTGAATATTTTATTCAACTAAATTGGATATTAGAGCGTGAACTCTAGTACAACTGTGGTTTCATGGTAAATTTTGCTATCTAAACAATAAAATTGTTTTTCTCGACAATAAAAAGTTTTTTTTATATGTGAATTGATGAAAAACATTCATTGTGAAGCAGAAATAACCGTGTTTTAATTACAAATGTGGAAAAAGAAAAAGAAATTCCCATGCCGGGAATCGAACCCGGGCCGCGTGGGTGAAAACCACGAATCCTAACCACTAGACCACATGGGAGGACATTTGGGTAGCTGTTCTTCTTGCCATACCACCGCGCTCCAGACATGACACATCCGAGTATTGAACTCCCAAACTCGAGGAAAACAGACAATAATACAAGGACTTGTAGTTTGGGTTATATCATCTGGGCTACACTTCCATAGTAAGTGATATGAAATTCAAATTTGAATATTTTATTCAACTAAATTGGATATTAGAGCGTGAACTCTAGTACAACTGTGGTTTCATGGTAAATTTTGCTATCTAAACAATAAAATTGTTTTTCTCGACAATAAAAAGTTTTTTTTATATGTGAATTGATGAAAAACATTCATTGTGAAGCAGAAATAACCGTGTTTTAATTACAAATGTGGAAAAAGAAAAAGAAATTCCCATGCCGGGAATCGAACCCGGGCCGCGTGGGTGAAAACCACGAATCCTAACCACTAGACCACATGGGAGGACATTTGGGTAGCTGTTCTTCTTGCCATACCACCGCGCTCCAGACATGACACATCCGAGTATTGAACTCCCAAACTCGAGGAAAACAGACAATAATACAAGGACTTGTAGTTTGGGTTATATCATCTGGGCTACACTTTCATAGTAAGTGATATGAAATTCAAATTTGAATATTTTATTCAACTAAATTGGATATTAGAGCGTGAACTCTATTACAACTGTGGTTTCATGGTAAATTTTGCTATCTAAACAATAAAATTGTTTTTCTCGACAATAAAAAGTTTTTTTTATATGTGAATTATTGCAAAAACATTCATTGTGAAGCAGAAATAACCGTGTTTTAATTACAAATGTGGAAAAAGAAAAAGAAATTCCCATGCCGGGAATCGAACCCGGGCCGCGTGGGTGAAAACCACGAATCCTAACCACTAGACCACATGGGAGGACATTTGGGTGGCTGTTCTTCTTGGCATACCACCGCGCTCCAGACATGACACATCCGAGTATTGAACTCCCAAACTCGAGGAAAACAGACAATAATACAAGGACTTGTAGTTTGGGTTATATCATCTGGGCTACACTTCCATAGTAAGTGATATGAAATTCAAATTTGAATATTTTATTCAACTAAATTGGATATTAGAGCGTGAACTCTAGTAAAACTGTGGTTTCATGGTAAATTTTGCTATCTAAACAATATAATTGTTTTTCTCAACAATAAAAGGTTTTTTATACGTGAATTGATGAAAAAACATTCATTGTGAAGCAGAAATAACCGTGTTTTAATTACAAATGTGGAAAAAGAAAAAGAAATTCCCATGCCGGGAATCGAACCCGGGCCGCGTGGGTGAAAACCACGAATCCTAACCACTAGACCACATGGGAGGACATTTGGGTGGCTGTTCTTCTTGGCATACCACCGCGCTCCAGACATGACACATCCGAGTATTGAACTCTCAAACTCGAGGAAAACAGACAATAATACAAGGAATTGTAGTTTGGGTTATATCATCTGGGCTACACTTCCATAGTAAGTGATATGAAATTCAAATTTGAATATTTTATTCAACTAAATTGGATATTAGAGCGTGAACTCTAGTACAACTGTGGTTTCATGGTAAATTTTGCTATCTAAACAATAAAATTGTTTTTCTCGACAATAAAAAGTTTTTTTTATATGTGAATTGATGAAAAACATTCATTGTGAAGCAGAAATAACCATGTTTTAATTACAAATGTGGAAAAAGAAAAAGAAATTCCCATGCCGGGAATCGAACCCGGGCCGCGTGGGTGAAAACCACGAATCCTAACCACTAGACCACATGGGAGGACATTTGGGTGGCTGTTCTTCTTGGCATACCACCGCGCTCCAGACAGGACACATCCGAGTATCGAACTCTCAAACTCGAGGCAAACAGACAATAATACAAGGAATTGTAGTTTGGGTTATATCATCTGGGCTACACTTCCATAGTAAGTTATATGAAATTCAAATTTGAATATTTTATTCAACTAAATTGGATATTAGAGCGTGAACTCTAGTACAACTGTGGTTTCATGGTAAATTTTGCTATCTAAACAATAAAATTGTTTTTCTCGACAATAAAAAGTTTTTTTTATATGTGAATTGATGAAAAACATTCATTGTGAAGCAGAAATAACCGTGTTTTAGTTACAAATGTGGAAAAAGAAAAAGAAATTCCCATGCCGGGAATCGAACCCGGGCCGCGTGGGTGAAAACCACGAATCCTAACCACTAGACCACATGGGAGGACATTTGGGTAGCTGTTCTTCTTGCCATACCACCGCGCTCCAGACATGACACATCCGAGTATTGAACTCCCAAACTCGAGGAAAACAGACAATAATACAAGGACTTGTAGTTTGGGTTATATCATCTGGGCTACACTTCCATAGTAAGTGATATGAAATTCAAATTTGAATATTTTATTCAGCTAAATTGGATATTAGAGCGTGAACTCTAGTACAACTGTGGTTTCATGGTAAATTTTGCTATCTAAACAATAAAATTGTTTTTCTCGACAATAAAAAGTTTTTTTTATATGTGAATTGATGAAAAACATTCATTGTGAAGCAGAAATAACCGTGTTTTAATTACAAATGTGGAAAAAGAAAAAGAAATTCCCATGCCGGGAATCGAACCCGGGCCGCGTGGGTGAAAACCACGAATCCTAACCACTAGACCACATGGGAGGACATTTGGGTGGCTGTTCTTCTTGGCATACCACCGCGCTCCAGACATGACACATCCGAGTATCGAACTCTCAAACTCGAGGAAAACAGACAATAATACAAGGAATTGTAGTTTGGGTTATATCATCTGGGCTACACTTCCATAGTAAGTGATATGAAATTCAAATTTGAATATTTTATTCAACTAAATTGGATATTAGAGCGTGAACTCTAGTACAACTGTGGTTTCATGGTAAATTTTGCTATCTAAACAATAAAATTGTTTTTCTCGACAATAAAAAGTTTTTTTTATATGTGAATTGATGAAAAACATTCATTGTGAAGCAGAAATAACCGTGTTTTAGTTACAAATGTGGAAAAAGAAAAAGAAATTCCCATGCCGGGAATCGAACCCGGGCCGCGTGGGTGAAAACCACGAATCCTAACCACTAGACCACATGGGAGGACATTTGGGTAGCTGTTCTTCTTGCCATACCACCGCGCTCCAGACATGACACATCCGAGTATTGAACTCCCAAACTCGAGGAAAACAGACAATAATACAAGGACTTGTAGTTTGGGTTATATCATCTGGGCTACACTTTCATAGTAAGTGATATGAAATTCAAATTTGAATATTTTATTCAACTAAATTGGATATTAGAGCGTGAACTCTATTACAACTGTGGTTTCATGGTAAATTTTGCTATCTAAACAATAAAATTGTTTTTCTCGACAATAAAAAGTTTTTTTTATATGTGAATTATTGCAAAAACATTCATTGTGAAGCAGAAATAACCGTGTTTTAATTACAAATGTGGAAAAAGAAAAAGAAATTCCCATGCCGGGAATCGAACCCGGGCCGCGTGGGTGAAAACCACGAATCCTAACCACTAGACCACATGGGAGGACATTTGGGTGGCTGTTCTTCTTGACATACCACCGCGCTCCAGACATGACACATCCGAGTATCGAACTCTCAAACTCGAGGAAAACAGACAATAATACAAGGAATTGTAGTTTGGGTTATATCATCTGGGCTACACTTCCATAGTAAGTGATATGAAATTCAAATTTGAATATTTTATTCAACTAAATTGGATATTAGAGCGTGAACTCTAGTAAAACTGTGGTTTCATGGTATATTTTGCTATCTAAACAACATAATTGTTTTTCTCAACAATAAAAGGTTTTTTATACGTGAATTGATGAAAAAACATTCATTGTGAAGCAGAAATAACCGTGTTTTAATTACAAATGTGGAAAAAGAAAAAGAAATTCCCATGCCGGGAATCGAACCCGGGCCGCGTGGGTGAAAACCACGAATCCTAACCACTAGACCACATGGGAGGACATTTGGGTGGCTGTTCTTCTTGGCATACCACCGCGCTCCAGACATGACACATCCGAGTATTGAACTCCCAAACTCGAGGAAAACAGGCAATAATACAAGGACTTGTAGTTTGGGTTATATCATCTGGGCTACACTTCCATAGTAAGTGATATGAAATTCAAATTTGAATATTTTATTCAACTAAATTGGATATTAGAGCGTGAACTCTAGTAAAACTGTGGTTTCATGGTAAATTTTGCTATCTAAACAATATAATTGTTTTTCTCAACAATAAAAGGTTTTTTATACGTGAATTGATGAAAAAACATTCATTGTGAAGCAGAAATAACCGTGTTTTAATTACAAATGTGGAAAAAGAAAAAGAAATTCCCATGCCGGGAATCGAACCCGGGCCGCGTGGGTGAAAACCACGAATCCTAACCACTAGACCACATGGGAGGACATTTGGGTGGCTGTTCTTCTTGGCATACCTCCGCGCTCCAGACATGACACATCCGAGTATTGAACTCTCAAACTCGAGGAAAACAGACAATAATACAAGGAATTGTAGTTTGGGTTATATCATCTGGGCTACACTTCCATAGTAAGTGATATGAAATTCAAATTTGAATATTTTATTCAACTAAATTGGATATTAGAGCGTGAACTCTAGTACAACTGTGGTTTCATGGTAAATTTTGCTATCTAAACAATAAAATTGTTTTTCTCGACAATAAAAAGTTTTTTTTATATGTGAATTGATGAAAAACATTCATTGTGAAGCAGAAATAACCGTGTTTTAGTTACAAATGTGGAAAAAGAAAAAGAAATTCCCATGCCGGGAATCGAACCCGGGCCGCGTGGGTGAAAACCACGAATCCTAACCACTAGACCACATGGGAGGACATTTGGGTGGCTGTTCTTCTTGGCATACCTCCGCGCTCCAGACATGACACATCCGAGTATTGAACTCTCAAACTCGAGGAAAACAGACAATAATACAAGGAATTGTAGTTTGGGTTATATCATCTGGGCTACACTTCCATAGTAAGTGATATGAAATTCAAATTTGAATATTTTATTCAACTAAATTGGATATTAGAGCGTGAACTCTAGTACAACTGTGGTTTCATGGTAAATTTTGCTATCTAAACAATAAAATTGTTTTTCTCGACAATAAAAAGTTTTTTTTTATATGTGAATTGATGAAAAACATTCATTGTGAAGCAGAAATAACCGTGTTTTAGTTACAAATGTGGAAAAAGAAAAAGAAATTCCCATGCCGGGAATCGAACCCGGGCCGCGTGGGTGAAAACCACGAATCCTAACCACTAGACCACATGGGAGGACATTTGGGTGGCTGTTCTTCTTGCCATACCACCGCGCTCCAGACATGACACATCCGAGTATTGAACTCCCAAACTCGAGGAAAACAGACAATAATACAAGGACTTGTAGTTTGGGTTATATCATCTGGGCTACACTTTCATAGTAAGTGATATGAAATTCAAATTTGAATATTTTATTCAACTAAATTGGATATTAGAGCGTGAACTCTATTACAACTGTGGTTTCATGGTAAATTTTGCTATCTAAACAATAAAATTGTTTTTCTCGACAATAAAAAGTTTTTTTTATATGTGAATTATTGCAAAAACATTCATTGTGAAGCAGAAATAACCGTGTTTTAATTACAAATGTGGAAAAAGAAAAAGAAATTCCCATGCCGGGAATCGAACCCGGGCCGCGTGGGTGAAAACCACGAATCCTAACCACTAGACCACATGGGAGGACATTTGGGTGGCTGTTCTTCTTGGCATACCACCGCGCTCCAGACATGACACATCCGAGTATTGAACTCCCAAACTCGAGGAAAACAGACAATAATACAAGGACTTGTAGTTTGGGTTATATCATCTGGGCTACACTTCCATAGTAAGTGATATGAAATTCAAATTTGAATATTTTATTCAACTAAATTGGATATTAGAGCGTGAACTCTAGTAAAACTGTGGTTTCATGGTAAATTTTGCTATCTAAACAATATATCTGTTTTTCTCAACAATAAAAGGTTTTTTATACGTGAATTGATGAAAAAACATTCATTGTGAAGCAGAAATAACCGTGTTTTAATTACAAATGTGGAAAAAGAAAAAGAAATTCCCATGCCGGGAATCGAACCCGGGCCGCGTGGGTGAAAACCACGAATCCTAACCACTAGACCACATGGGAGGACATTTGGGTGGATGTTCTTCTTGGCATACCACCGCGCTCCAGACATGACACATCCGAGTATTGAACTTTCAAACTCGAGGAAAACAGACAATAATACAAGGAATTGTAGTTTGGGTTATATCATCTGGGCTACACTTTTATACTAAGTGATATGAAATTCAAATTTGAATATTTTATTCAACTAAATTGGATATTAGAGCGTGAACTCTAGTAAAACTGTGGTTTCATGGTAAATTTTGCTATCTAAACAATATAATTGTTTTTCTCAACAATAAAAGGTTTTTTATATGTGAATTGATGAAAAACATTCATTGTGAAGCAGAAATAACCGTGTTTTGATTACAAATGTGGAAAAAGAAAAAGAAATTCCCATGCCGGGAATCGAACCCGGGCCGCGTGGGTGAAAACCACGAATCCTAACCACTAGACCACATGGGAGGACATCTGGGTAGCTGTTCTTCTTGGCATACCACCGCGCTCCAGACATGACACATCCGAGTATTGAACTCTCAAACTCGAGGAAAACAGACAATAATACAAGGAATTGTAGTTTGGGTTATATCATCTGGGCTACACTTCCATAGTAAGTGATATGAAATTCAAATTTGAATATTTTATTCAACTAAATTGGATATTAGAGCGTGAACTCTATTACAACTGTGGTTTCATGGTAAATTATGCTATCTAAACAATAAAATTGTTTTTCTCGACAATAAAAAGTTTTTTTTATATGTGAATTATTGCAAAAACATTCATTGTGAAGCAGAAATAACCGTGTTTTAATTACAAATGTGGAAAAAGAAAAAGAAATTCCCATGCCGGGAATCGAACCCGGGCCGCGTGGGTAAAAACCACGAATCCTAACCACTAGACCACATGGGAGGACATTTGGGTGGCTGTTCTTCTTGGCATACCACCGCGCTCCAGACATGACACATCCGAGTATTGAACTCCCAAACTCGAGGAAAACAGACAATAATACAAGGACTTGTAGTTTGGGTTATATCATCTGGGCTACACTTCCATAGTAAGTGATATGAAATTCAAATTTGAATATTTTATTCAACTAAATTGGATATTAGAGCGTGAACTCTAGTAAAACTGTGGTTTCATGGTAAATTTTGCTATCTAAACAATATAATAGTTTTTCTCAACAATAAAAGGTTTTTTATACGTGAATTGATAAAAAACATTCATTGTGAAGCAGAAATAACCGTGTTTTAATTACAAATGTGGAAAAATAAAAAGAAATTCCCATGCCGGGAATCGAACCCGGGCCGCGTGGGTGAAAACCACGAATCCTAACCACTAGACCACATGGGAGGACATTTGGGTGGCTGTTCTTCTTGGCATACCACCGCGCTCCAGACATGACACATCCGAGTATTGAACTCCCAAACTCGAGGAAAACAGACAATAATACAAGGAATTGTAGTTTGGGTTATATCATCTGGGCTACACTTCCATAGTAAGTGATATGAAATTCAAATTTGAATATTTTATTCAACTAAATTGGATATTAGAGCGTGAACTCTATTACAACTGTGGTTTCATGGTAAATTATGCTATCTAAACAATAAAATTGTTTTTCTCGACAATAAAAAGTTTTTTTTATATGTGAATTATTGCAAAAACATTCATTGTGAAGCAGAAATAACCGTGTTTTAATTACAAATGTGGAAAAAGAAAAAGAAATTCCCATGCCGGGAATCGAACCCGGGCCGCGTGGGTAAAAACCACGAATCCTAACCACTAGACCACATGGGAGGACATTTGGGTGGCTGTTCTTCTTGGCATACCACCGCGCTCCAGACATGACACATCCGAGTATTGAACTCCCAAACTCGAGGAAAACAGACAATAATACAAGGGCTTGTAGTTTGGGTTATATCATCTGGGCTACACTTCCATAGTAAGTGATATGAAATTCAAATTTGAATATTTTATTCAACTAAATTGGATATTAGAGCGTGAACTCTAGTAAAACTGTGGTTTCATGGTAAATTTTGCTATCTAAACAATATAATAGTTTTTCTCAACAATAAAAGGTTTTTTATACGTGAATTGATAAAAAACATTCATTGTGAAGCAGAAATAACCGTGTTTTAATTACAAATGTGGAAAAATAAAAAGAAATTCCCATGCCGGGAATCGAACCCGGGCCGCGTGGGTGAAAACCACGAATCCTAACCACTAGACCACATGTGAGGACATTTGGGTGGCTGTTCTTCTTGGCATACCACCGCGCTCCAGACATGACACATCCGAGTATTGAACTCTCAAACTCGAGGAAAACAGACAATAATACAAGGAATTGTAGTTTGGGTTATATCATCTGGGCTACACTTCCATAGTAAGTGATATGAAATTCAAATTTGAATATTTTATTCAACTAAATTGGATATTAGAGCGTGAACTCTATTACAACTGTGGTTTCATGGTAAATTTTGCTATCTAAACAATAAAATTCATGAAAAAGTGGGGGCCCAACGACTGTGAGATTTGTCTTCTGCTGTGCGCCCCTTAGACAGCTACTCTCAAATGGAGCAGCTACTGCTACAAAAACCGAAAAATACTATTATACTCAAGTATAACTGTTCATTACAAACATACAAAAGTCGTAAAATATTTTTTCAAACCTGTAAACTAGAATCTACAAATCACAGATGTTAACTCAACGTAGTCAATTATAGAGTTCCTGGTTTTGTGCACAATGGTTGGCATTTCTTGTCATTACTCCAATTCTAGCTGCCGTATCGTTTTTAATGTTATTCAACAGTTGTTCTCTCTTTCGCAGCTGTGATTTGCAGATTCTAGTTTACAGGTTTGAAAAAATATTTTACGACTTTTGTATGTTTGTAATGAACAGTTATACTTGAGTATAATAGTATTTTTCGGTTTTTGTAGCAGTAGCTGCTCCATTTGAGAGTAGCTGTCTAAGGGGCGCACAGCAGAAGACAAATCTCACAGTCGTTGGGCCCCCACTTTTTCATGAATTTTTCTCTTTTTGTATACATGCCGTAGGTATGTAGAGAGGTGGTTTGATCTGTACGGTGCAGATAAAATTGTTTTCTTAATGAACCACTTGTCATGTATTACCACCATTCGAAAAAAAAATGACGTCAACATTGCAGTTCTAAAAACTTACTTTATCTGCCCTTCAGAATCCCAGAATACGTCATGTTTGAATGAAGTTTCATCGTGAATTGATCATTTTTAAGAAACTTTCAGCATTCAAAACATATTTCACGTCAATTTTTTTTTAAGTTGACGTCATCGGAGATCTGGCCTCCTGAATTCCAGAATAAGTCATATTTAGATAAAGTTTCATCGTTAATATACCATTTCGGAGATATTTTCACATTTGAAAATATGTCTGACGTCAACTTTGAACTTTTCAAAAATGACGTCATCCGGCTTTCAGAATTCCAGAATACGTCATGTTTAGATAAAGTTTCACCGTTAATACCCCACTTGCCAACTATTATCATCATTTGAAAACATATTTGACGTCAACTTTAAACTTTTGAATATGACGTCATCTGGCTTTCAGAATCCCAGAATACGACACCTTCCGATGTAGCGCCATCGTTAATAACCCACTTGCCAACTATTGTCATCATTTGGAGAAATATTTGACGTCAACTTTGCACTTTTCCAGTATTACGTCCCCTGGCCTCCAGAATCTCAGATAACGACATGTTTAGATGAAGTTCTATCGTTATTAAACCACTTGCCCACTATTATTATCATTTGAAGAATAATTTGACGTCAACTTCGTACTTTTCAAGTTTGACGTCATCTGGCCTTCAGAATCCCGGAATACGACACCTTTCGATGGAGATCCATCGTTAATAACCCACTTGCGAACTATTATCATCATTTGGAGAAATATTTGACGTCAACTTTGCACTTTTCCAGTATTACGTCCCCTGGCCTCCAGAATCTCAGATAACGACATGTTTAGATGAAGTTCTATCGTTATTAAACCACTTGCCCACTATTATTATCATTTGAAGAATAATTTGACGTCAACTTCGTACTTTTCAAGTTTGACGTCATCTGGCCTTCAGAATCCCGGAATACGACACCTTTCGATGGAGATCCATCGTTAATAACCCACTTGCGAACTATTATCATCATTTGGAGAAATATTTGACGTCAACTTTGCACTTTTCCAGTATTACGTCCCCTGGCCTCCAGAATCTCAGATAACGACATGTTTAGATGAAGTTCTATCGTTATTAAACCACTTGCCCACTATTATCATCATTTGGAGAAATATTTGACGTCAACTTTGCACTTTTCAAAGATGACGTCATCGGGTCTCCAGAATCCTAAATGACGTCACCGATAGAATACGTTTTACTTAAATTGAAGTCACGATGGTATCATATTTGAATTTTCATCGAAATCGGTCAGTGTTACCCCAAGTTACAAGACAGTTTGCATAACCGACCTGACAGAGAGAGCGAGAGAGCGGGCTAAATGGAGAGACGCAGAGACTTCAATTCAAAAGGCTGTAATTTGGTGAGAAATGATTTTTTTTTCAAAAAAAAATTTGCGTAGCTGGGCATTGAGTAGGAATCCTATCATGACTCCAAACTCAGCAAAATCGGTTCAGTTACGGTCTAGATAGTATTGTGTAAACGCCCGGAAGGAAGAACGGAAGGAAACACGACGGAAGTTGGCGCTCTGGATGAAGCGAAAACGTCATAACTTGACTCAAACTCAACGGATTTCGTTCAAGTTTGGAACACAACTTGCAAATACGCTGTAAAACATTCCCGATTTATTAAAAGTTTTGTTTTGCGGATTTGAGCTTTTTTATGAGAAAACTAAAAAAACGGAGGCGCGCATTAGCCGGACCAAAGACAAATCTCGCACAGCGCTTCGCGCTGCGCGCGATTGTTTTTCTCGACAATAAAAAGTTTTTTTTATATGTGAATTATTGCAAAAACATTCATTGTGAAGCAGAAATAACCGTGTTTTAATTACAAATGTGGAAAAAGAAAAAGAAATTCCCATGCCGGGAATCGAACCCGGGCCGCGTGGGTGAAAACCACGAATCCTAACCACTAGACCACATGGGAGGACATTTGGGTGGCTGTTCTTCTTGACATACCACCGCGCTCCAGACATGACACATCCGAGTATTGAACTCCCAAACTCGAGGAAAACAGACAATAATACAAGGACTTGTAGTTTGGGTTATATCATCTGGGCTACACTTCCATAGTAAGTGATATGAAATTCAAATTTGAATATTTTATTCAACTAAATTGGATATTAGAGCGTGAACTCTAGTAAAACTGTGGTTTCATGGTAAATTTTGCTATCTAAACAATATAATTGTTTTTCTCAACAATAAAAGGTTTTTTATACGTGAATTGATAAAAAACATTCATTGTGAAGCAGAAATAACCGTGTTTTAATTACAAATGTGGAAAAAGAAAAAGAAATTCCCATGCCGGGAATCGAACCCGGGCCGCGTGGGTGAAAACCACGAATCCTAACCACTAGACCACATGGGAGGACATTTGGGTGGCTGTTCTTCTTGGCATACCACCGCGCTCCAGACATGACACATCCGAGTATTGAACTCCCAAACTCGAGGAAAACAGACAATAATACAAGGACTTGTAGTTTGGGTTATATCATCTGGGCTACACTTCCATAGTAAGTGATATGAAATTCAAATTTGAATATTTTATTCAACTAAATTGGATATTAGAGCGTGAACTCTAGTAAAACTGTGGTTTCATGGTAAATTTTGCTATCTAAACAATATAATTGTTTTTCTCAACAATAAAAGGTTTTTTATACGTGAATTGATGAAAAAACATTCATTGTGAAGCAGAAATAACCGTGTTTTAATTACAAATGTGGAAAAAGAAAAAGAAATTCCCATGCCGGGAATCGAACCCGGGCCGCGTGGGTGAAAACCACGAATCCTAACCACTAGACCACATGGGAGGACATTTGGGTGGCTGTTCTTCTTGACATACCACCGCGCTCCAGACATGACACATCCGAGTATTGAACTCCCAAACTCGAGGAAAACAGACAATAATACAAGGACTTGTAGTTTGGGTTATATCATCTGGGCTACACTTCCATAGTAAGTGATATGAAATTCAAATTTGAATATTTTATTCAACTAAATTGGATATTAGAGCGTGAACTCTAGTAAAACTGTGGTTTCATGGTAAATTTTGCTATCTAAACAATATAATTGTTTTTCTCAACAATAAAAGGTTTTTTATACGTGAATTGATAAAAAAACATTCATTGTGAAGCAGAAATAACCGTGTTTTAATTACAAATGTGGAAAAAGAAAAAGAAATTCCCATGCCGGGAATCGAACCCGGGCCGCGTGGGTGAAAACCACGAATCCTAACCACTAGACCACATTGGAGGACATTTGGGTGGCTGTTCTTCTTGGCATACCACCGCGCTCCAGACATGACACATCCGAGTATTGAACTCCCAAACTCGAGGAAAACAGACAATAATACAAGGACTTGTAGTTTGGGTTATATCATCTGGGCTACACTTCCATAGTAAGTGATATGAAATTCAAATTTGAATATTTTATTCAACTAAATTGGATATTAGAGCGTGAACTCTAGTAAAACTGTGGTTTCATGGTAAATTTTGCTATCTAAACAATATAATTGTTTTTCTCAACAATAAAAGGTTTTTTATACGTGAATTGATGAAAAAACATTCATTGTGAAGCAGGAATAACCGTGTTTTAATTACAAATGTGGAAAAAGAAAAAGAAATTCCCATGCCGGGAATCGAACCCGGGCCGCGTGGGTGAAAACCACGAATCCTAACCACTAGACCACATGGGAGGACATTTGGGTGGCTGTTCTTCTTGGCATACCACCGCGCTCCAGACATGACACATCCGAGTATTGAACTCTCAAACTCGAGGAAAACAGACAATAATACAAGGACTTGTAGTTTGGGTTATATCATCTGGGCTACACTTCCATAGTAAGTGATATGAAATTCAAATTTGAATATTTTATTCAACTAAATTGGATATTAGAGCGTGAACTCTAGTAAAACTGTGGTTTCATGGTAAATTTTGCTATCTAAACAATATAATTGTTTTTCTCAACAATAAAAGGTTTTTTATACGTAAATTGATGAAAAAACATTCATTGTGAAGCAGAAATAACCGTGTTTTAATTACAAATGTGGAAAAAGAAAAAGAAATTCCCATGCCGGGAATCGAACCCGGGCCGCGTGGGTGAAAACCACGAATCCTAACCACTAGACCACATGGGAGGACATTTGGGTGGCTGTTCTTCTTGGCATACCACCGCGCTCCAGACATGATACATCCGAGTATTGAACTCTCAAACTCGAGGAAAACAGACAATAATACAAGGAATTGTAGTTTGGGTTATATCATCTGGGCTACACTTCCATAGTAAGTGATATGAAATTCAAATTTGAATATTTTATTCAACTAAATTGGATATTAGAGCGTGAACTCTATTACAACTGTGGTTTCATGGTAAATTTTGCTATCTAAACAATGAAATTGTTTTTCTCGACAATAAAAAGTTTTTTTTTATATGTGAATTACTGCAAAAACATTCATTGTGAAGCAGAAATAACCGTGTTTTAATTACAAATGTGGAAAAAGAAAAAGAAATTCCCATGCCGGGAATCGAACCCGGGCCGCGTGGGTGAAAACCACGAATCCTAACCACTAGACAACATGGGAGGACATTTGGGTAGCTGTTCTTCTTGGCATACCACCGCGCTCCAGACATGACACATCCGAGTATTGAACTCCCAAACTCGAGGAAAACAGACAATAATACAAGGACTTGTAGTTTGGGTTATATCATCTGGGCTACACTTCCATAGTAAGTGATATGAAATTCAAATTTGAATATTTTATTCAACTAAATTGGATATTAGAGCGTGAACTCTAGTAAAACTGTGGTTTCATGGTAAATTTTGCTATCTAAACAGTATAATTGTTTTTCTCAACAATAAAAGGTTTTTTATACGTGAATTGATAAAAAAACATTCATTGTGAAGCAGAAATAACCGTGTTTTAATTACAAATGTGGAAAAAGAAAAAGAAATTCCCATGCCGGGAATCGAACCCGGGCCGCGTGGGTGAAAACCACGAATCCTAACCACTAGACCACATGGGAGGACATTTGGGTGGCTGTTCTTCTTGGCATACCACCGCGCTCCAGACATGACACATCCGAGTATTGAACTCTCAAACTCGAGGAAAACAGACAATAATACAAGGAATTGTAGTTTGGGTTATATCATCTGGGCTACACTTCCATAGTAAGTGATATGAAATTCAAATTTGAATATTTTATTCAACTAAATTGGATATTAGAGCGTGAACTCTATTACAACTGTGGTTTCATGGTAAATTTTGCTATCTAAACAATGAAATTGTTTTTCTCGACAATAAAAAGTTTTTTTTTATATGTGAATTACTGCAAAAACATTCATTGTGAAGCAGAAATAACCGTGTTTTAATTACAAATGTGGAAAAAGAAATTCCCATGCCGGGAATCGAACCCGGGCCTCGTGGGTGAAAACCACGAATCCTAACCACTAGACCACATGGGAGGACATTTGGGTGGCTGTTCTTCTTGGCATACCACCGCGCTCCAGACATGACACATCCGAGTATTGAACTCCCAAACTCGAGGAAAACAGACAATAATACAAGGACTTGTAGTTTGGGTTATATCATCTGGGCTACACTTCCATAGTAAGTGATACAGACCAGTCTGAACTCGGCGCAAAGGCTTGTCACATCACATGGGTCGGTATTTTGGAGAAGAATTCTGATCAGGCTACCATTGCATTCGATTCTCAAGCTCTTCGAGAGGTTGTTGAAGCCTCTGAAGACAGCGAACTCATCCAACTCCTCAACAACAAGCGAATTTCTTGCAAACGTCATCCAGCACAGCGAAACCCTAATTCAGACCGACCCCGTATTATCATAATCGAACTGCCATCCTCTGTACATCGTGACAATTTACTCCATTTCATGCGGAAAGGTCGCCAGTCTCTCACTAGTACGATGGTTCACTCATATGCACGAAGCGACTACACTCAGGAACAGCTAGAACTGGACCGTTCTAGACGTCGCGAGGCAGGTAGACGGAACGCCGAAGCTGGAGAACTTCTTTGGGTAGTTCGCGACATGAACCTCTTCAAACTTCGCACGCCACGTCCACTTCCTGCTCGCTCGGTCAGAAATAACAACACGAACTCATCTTCCAATATCGCCCCAGACGTCAACCGCCAATCCGATCGTACCAGAACCAGCACCCCATCCTCTGTTCCCATGGGTACTCGAGTGTTCACACCAACCCCATTGAATAAGATCTCAGTGACTGCTGAATCATCACACACACCCATGATCGTTGAACCATCCCAGACACCATTGACTGTTGAAACAACCCCGACACCAACCACTAACGCATCTATCAAATTATCTGTTGCTGGACCTTCTTCCCAACGTCCCAAACAACGTTCCCGTTCCTTCACCGGTGTACCAACCACTGTGGAAGAGGAAGAAGAAATGGTCATCGGAGATGTTTTTGGACGTAAACCCAGCAAGACCCCAATTGACCTCCAGACACCCCCCAATGATCAGCCAGACAAGACTGCATAGGATCAAACTACAACGAATCATTCATCTGGTAGCTCATTTTGTTATGTCATCAATTCTCGTTCTATAGTAAATAAGCTTTCTTGTCTGTATGATCTTTTATCCAAATCTCCTCTCGTAGTTTGTATTTCCGAAACATGGCTCAAAAGTGATATTTTGTCCGATGCTTCTCTCTCGTATAACAATACTTACTGTGTTTTTCGATGTGATCGCGAAAGTGATATTCCGGGTGGTGGTGTGTCAATGCTTGTTAATAGTAATGTTTCTCACTCATTTGCATTTTCTCGTAACTTTACTCCATATATACAAGTTGTGGGTGTTCAGTTCTATGGTCCAAACTGTCTTGTTGTGACAGCCTATCGTAGTCCGTCCGCCTCACTTATCGCACTTAATTCATTGATTTCATTCTTATCCGACATTTATAGTACTGTAACATGTCCAGTGATTTTGGTTGGGGACCTCAATTTCCCGGGTATAAATTGGTCGGCCTCCTCAATTTTTCCTCTCCGTACATCCCCCTGTTCTCGTGCTTTTCTCAGCTTCTGCCTATCTCACAGTGTACACCAGCACGTTTCTTCTTCGACTCATTGTGATAATATCTTAGACATTGTTCTCACATCTGAACAATCTTCGATTTCGAATGTCTGTGTTCTACCACCGTTTTCAACCTCTGATCATAGCTCTATTCGTTTTGATTTGCTCCTGATCTCATCACCTATTTCGACACCAACAACCTATCTCAACTTTGCCAGAGGGAACTATGACCAGATCTGCGCTCGTCTATTGAATATCAATTGGCCAGCTGTATTCGACTCACAATCAACTGTAAACCAATGCTACCAATATTTCACCGATTACTGCAATGACCTCATTTCCGAATTCATTCCTAAAATGATTGGCAAACAAGCCACTCAAAAGTTGCCTCGTAATATCATTCATCTCCAGGAAAAGGTGAAGAGATTATTCAGTATTCGTCACAGATGTATTGCCAAATACTGCAAAGCCTCACGATATTTGAAACGTAGACTGGACAGACTTCGCCTCATTGAAGAAGAGAGAATTTCTGCTTCGAAAAATACAAAACGATTCTATAAATATTGTAATAGTCGTTTGAAATCATCTGGTGGAATCGGGACCATCAAGAGTAATGATGGGAATGTTATTGTATCTGACCAAGAGAAATCAAACGAGTTCGCTAAGTATTTTGAATCTGTATACAAAAAACCCTCCGGTCATTCCCAATCGTTTTCTCACCGAACTTCAACTGTTCTAAACTACATTGACATCAATAGCGAATCAACTTATCGAGCCTTACTGAAACTGCCGTTGCGAGTTTCTACTTCTCCCGACACCATTCCCTATTACTTCTTGAAAAAGTGCGCAGTGGCACTCACGTGTCCTCTCACGTACTTATTCCGAAGAATCATGCTAACTGGCGAGGTGCCAGATCTCTGGAAAACCGCAATTGTCAGACCAATATTCAAGAAAGGTACTCGCTCGAACCCATCAAACTATCGTCCAATTTCATTAACTTCTGGAATTTCCAAAGTCATGGAAAGAATTGTCTGTAAGCCTCTGCTCAAATACTTGCTTCAAAATGATCTCATTTCCTCCGCCCAGCATGGTTTTCTTGCTCGCAAAAGTACAACATCTGCCCTATTATCAACTATCCCATTATGGCAAAAAGAAATCGATTCTGGCAGTTTTGTATCTTCGTGTTTCATTGATTTCTCCCGTGCTTTCGATTCAATCTCGCATGAACTACTGCTGAGCAAACTACAATCGTATGGCATCTCCGGCTGCCTTCTCAAGTTTATGGGAAACCTCATTTGCAATCGCACTCAATCTGTTGTGGTCAACGGTAAACTGTCAAATTGTTTCTCTTGCTCGTCTGGTGTTGCACAAGGGACAGTTCTTGGTCCAATTCTATTCATCTTGTACATCAATGACATCACTGATAATCTGCCTCCTGGTGTACATTGCCAAATGTACGCAGATGATAGCAAAATTTACTCCATAAATTCACCGAAATCACTCCAAGATGGCATTGATGCAATCTCAAATTGGTCCAAAACCTGGGAAATGGATATAAATATCGATAAAACCAAAATCATGTGCTTTGGAAATCGTCACCCTGCCTATGATTTTTACTTTGATGGCAAAAAGTTGGAGCAAGTCAATGAATTCAAAGATCTGGGGGTTGTGTACGACCATAGACTTTCGTTTTCTAAACACATTACCTCTGTAGTCAGTCGGTGTCGTGCGAAATCAAACTTCATTCTGAAATCATTTGTCACCAAGAATCCATTACTACTGTTCAAGTTGTTCTGTACATATGTGAGACCAATTATAGAGTATTCATGTGAAGTATGGGATCCCATACTTCTGACTTCAATCAAAGAGCTAGAATCGGTGCAGAGAACTTTCACGAAGAGAATATTCAACAGAGTTGGATTGACGGAAATGTCATACGAAGAACGATTGACAGCACTAGAGACAACCTCTTTGCAGCAGAGAAGGACAGCCGCTGGTCTCGCCTATATGTACAAAATTGCAATAAGTGAAGTTGATTTAGATTTTGCGGCTTTTTTCACCCGATCTCTCCGCGCTGACCGATCTCGAAATCACTCTCTGTTTTTGTTGATTCCACGTACAAATCATGAATACTTCAAACAGTCATTCGTTCAGCGATATATCCACATTTGGAACCAATTACCAGCGAAGTCATTCCTCAGCATAAACTCTGCCTCTTTTCGACGAAAAGCAATAAAGGTTTTGTTATAGTTCAGATTTGAATGCAAAATTCTTCTTTGTGCATAGTTTTCTCCTTGAATTCACTAAATGCTGCCGTTCGAAGTAAGATGCCAATTTCTCTTCTTTCGTGCCTGTGTCGCCTATCGTCTGTCGCCCGATGTCGCCAGTCCAGTGCCAGTCCAGTCCTCCAGATGCCCTGCCCATTGAGAAGCCCGCCAACCCCCCACTGCTGTACCATGGATAGTTTTGGTTTGTATAATTTTGTTCTGTATATGTTTTTCTTTTAAAATCAACACACGTGATAATAATTTGCCATTGAAATTGTCTGTCAAATAACGAGTTGATGAATAAATTATTATTATTATTATTATTATTATTATTAAATTCAAATTTGAATATTTTATTCAACTAAATTGGATATTAGAGCGTGAACTCTAGTAAAACTGTGGTTTCGTGGTAAATTTTGCTATCTAAACAATATAATTGTTTTTCTCAACAATAAAAGGTTTTTTATACGTGAATTGATGAAAAAACATTCATTGTGAAGCAGAAATAGCCGTGTTTTAATTACAAATGTGGAAAAAGAAAAAGAAATTCCCATGCCGGGAATCGAACCCGGGCCGCGTGGGTGAAAACCACGAATCCTAACCACTAGACCACATGGGAGAACATTTGGGTGGCTGTTCTTCTTGGCATACCACCGCGCTCCAGACATGACACATCCGAGTATTGAACTCTCAAACTCGAGGAAAACAGACAATAATACAAGGAATTGTAGTTTGGGTTATATCATCTGGGCTACACTTCCATAGTAAGTGATATGAAATTCAAATTTGAATATTTTATTCAACTAAATTGGATATTAGAGCGTGAACTCTAGTAAAACTGTGGTTTCATGGTAAATTTTGCTATCTAAACAATATAATTGTTTTTCTCAACAACAAAAGGTTTTTTATACGTGAATTGATGAAAAAACATTCATTGTGAAGCAGAAATAACCGTGTTTTAATTACAAATGTGGAAAAAGAAAAAGAAATTCCCATGCCGGGAATCGAACCCGGGCCGCGTGGGTGAAAACCACGAATCCTAACCACTAGACCACATGGGAGAACATTTGGGTGGCTGTTCTTCTTGGCATACCACCGCGCTCCAGACATGACACATCCGAGTATTGAACTCTCAAACTCGAGGAAAACAGACAATAATACAAGGAATTGTAGTTTGGGTTATATCATCTGGGCTACACTTCCATAGTAAGTGATATGAAATTCAAATTTGAATATGTTATTCAACTAAATTGGATATTAGAGCGTGAACTCTAGTAAAACTGTGGTTTCATGGTAAATTTTGCTATCTAAACAATATAATTGTTTTTCTCAACAACAAAAGGTTTTTTATACGTGAATTGATGAAAAAACATTCATTGTGAAGCAGAAATAACCGTGTTTTAATTACAAATGTGGAAAAAGAAAAAGAAATTCCCATGCCGGGAATCGAACCCGGGCCGCGTGGGTGAAAACCACGAATCCTAACCACTAGACCACATGGGAGGACATTTGGGTGGCTGTTCTTCTTGGCATACCACCGCGCTCCAGACATGACACATCCGAGTATTGAACTCTCAAACTCGAGGAAAACAGACAATAATACAAGGAATTGTAGTTTGGGTTATATCATCTGGGCTACACTTCCATAGTAAGTGATATGAAATTCAAATTTGAATATTTTATTCAACTAAATTGGATATTAGAGCGTGAACTCTAGTAAAACTGTGGTTTCATGGTAAATTTTGCTATCTAAACAATATAATTGTTTTTCTCAACAACAAAAGGTTTTTATACGTGAATTGATGAAAAAACATTCATTGTGAAGCAGAAATAACCGTGTTTTAATTACAAATGTGGAAAAAGAAAAAGAAATTCCCATGCCGGGAATCGAACCCGGGCCGCGTGGGTGAAAACCACGAATCCTAACCACTAGACCACATGGGAGGACATTTGGGTGGCTGTTCTTCTTGGCATACCACCGCGCTCCAGACATGACACATCCGAGTATTGAACTCTCAAACTCGAGGAAAACAGACAATAATACAAGGAATTGTAGTTTGGGTTATATCATCTGGGCTACACTTCCATAGTAAGTGATATGAAATTCAAATTTGAATATTTTATTCAACTAAATTGGATATTAGAGCGTGAACTCTAGTAAAACTGTGGTTTCATGGTAAATTTTGCTATCTAAACAATATAATTGTTTTTCTCAACAATAAAAGGTTTTTTATACGTGAATTACTGCAAAAACATTCATTGTGAAGCAGAAATAACCGTGTTTTAATTACAAATGTGGAAAAAGAAAAAGAAATTCCCATGCCGGGAATCGAACCCGGGCCGCGTGGGTGAAAACCACGAATCCTAACCACTAGACCACATGGGAGGACATTTGGGTGGCTGTTCTTCTTGGCATACCACCGCGCTCCAGACATGACACATCCGAGTATTGAACTCCCAAACTCGAGGAAAACAGACAATAATACAAGGACTTGTAGTTTGGGTTATATCATCTGGGCTACACTTCCATAGTAAGTGATATGAAATTCAAATTTGAATATTTTATTCAACTAAATTGGATATTAGAGCGTGAACTCTAGTAAAACTGTGGTTTCGTGGTAAATTTTGCTATCTAAACAATATAATTGTTTTTCTCAACAATAAAAGGTTTTTTATACGTGAATTGATGAAAAAACATTCATTGTGAAGCAGAAATAACCGTGTTTTAATTACAAATGTGGAAAAAGAAAAAGAAATTCCCATGCCGGGAATCGAACCCGGGCCGCGTGGGTGAAAACCACGAATCCTAACCACTAGACCACATGGGAGGACATTTGGGTGGCTGTTCTTCTTGGCATACCACCGCGCTCCAGACATGACACATCCGAGTATTGAACTCCCAAACTCGAGGAAAACAGACAATAATACAAGGACTTGTAGTTTGGGTTATATCATCTGGGCTACACTTCCATAGTAAGTGATATGAAATTCAAATTTGAATATTTTATTCAACTAAATTGGATATTAGAGCGTGAACTCTAGTAAAACTGTGGTTTCATGGTAAATTTTGCTATCTAAACAATATAATTGTTTTTCTCAACAATAAAAGGTTTTTTATACGTGAATTGATGAAAAAACATTCATTGTGAAGCAGAAATAACCGTGTTTTAATTACAAATGTGGAAAAAGAAAAAGAAATTCCCATGCCGGGAATCGAACCCGGGCCGCGTGGGTGAAAACCACGAATCCTAACCACTATACCACATGGGAGAACATTTGGGTGGCTGTTCTTCTTGGCATACCACCGCGCTCCAGACATGACACATCCGAGTATTGAACTCTCAAACTCGAGGAAAACAGACAATAATACAAGGAATTGTAGTTTGGGTTATATCATCTGGGCTACACTTCCATAGTAAGTGATATGAAATTCAAATTTGAATATTTTATTCAACTAAATTGGATATTAGAGCTTGAACTCTAGTACAACTGTGGTTTCATGGTAAATTTTGCTATCTAAACAATAAAATTGTTTTTCTCGACAATAAAAAGTTTTTTTTATATGTGAATTGATGAAAAACATTCATTGTGAAGCAGAAATAACCGTGTTTTAATTACAAATGTGGAAAAAGAAAAAGAAATTCCCATGCCGGGAATCGAACCCGGGCCGCGTGGGTGAAAACCACGAATCCTAACCACTAGACCACATGGGAGGACATTTGGGTGGTTGTTCTTCTTGGCATACCACCGCGCTCCAGACATGACACATCCGAGTATTGAACTCCCAAACTCGTGGAAAACAGACAATAATACAAGGACTTGTAGTTTGGGT
Source organism: Litoditis marina (assembly GCA_964036275.1). Taxonomy (NCBI): domain Eukaryota; kingdom Metazoa; phylum Nematoda; class Chromadorea; order Rhabditida; family Rhabditidae; genus Litoditis; species Litoditis marina. The sequence goes on from OZ038433.1 coordinate 27,341,180, forward strand.
TATATCATCTGGGCTACACTTCCATAGTAAGTGATATGAAATTCAAATTTGAATATTTTATTCAACTAAATTGGATATTAGAGCGTGAACTCTATTACAACTGTGGTTTCATGGTAAATTTTGCTATCTAAACAATAAAATTGTTTTTCTCGACAATAAAAAGTTTTTTTTTATATGTGAATTATTGCAAAAACATTCATTGTGAAGCAGAAATAACCGTGTTTTAATTACAAATGTGGAAAAGAAAAAGAAATTCCCATGCCGGGAATCGAACCCGGGCCGCGTGGGTGAAAACCACGAATCCTAACCACTAGACCACATGGGAGAACATTTGGGTGGCTGTTCTTCTTGGCATACCACCGCGCTCCAGACATGACACATCCGAGTATTGAACTCTCAAACTCGAGGAAAACAGACAATAATACAAGGACTTGTAGTTTGGGTTATATCATCTGGGCTACACTTCCATAGTAAGTGATATGAAATTCAAATTTGAATATTTTATTCAACTAAATTGGATATTAGAGCGTGAACTCTAGTAAAACTGTGGTTTCATGGTAAATTTTGCTATCTAAACAATATAATTGTTTTTCTCAACAATAAAAGGTTTTTTATACGTAAATTGATGAAAAAACATTCATTGTGAAGCAGAAATAACCGTGTTTTAATTACAAATGTGGAAAAAGAAAAAGAAATTCCCATGCCGGGAATCGAACCCGGGCCGCGTGGGTGAAAACCACGAATCCTAACCACTAGACCACATGGGAGGACATTTGGGTGGCTGTTCTTCTTGGCATACCACCGCGCTCCAGACATGACACATCCGAGTATTGAACTCCCAAACTCGAGGAAAACAGACAATAATACAAGGAATTGTAGTTTGGGTTATATCATCTGGGCTACACTTCCATAGTAAGTGATATGAAATTCAAATTTGAATATTTTATTCAACTAAATTGGATATTAGAGCGTGAACTCTAGTACAACTGTGGTTTCATGGTAAATTTTGCTATCTAAACAATAAAATTGTTTTTCTCGACAATAAAAAGTTTTTTTTATATGTGAATTATTGCAAAAACATTCATTGTGAAGCAGAAATAAACGTATTTTAATTACAAAAGTGGAAAAAGAAAAATAAATTCCCATGCCGGGAATCGAACCCGGGCCGCGTGGGTGAAAACCACGAATCCTAACCACTAGACCACATGGGAGGACATTTGGGTGGCTGTTCTTCTTGGCATACCACCGCGCTCCAGACATGACACATCCGAGTATTGAACTCCCAAACTCGAGGAAAACAGACAATAATACAAGGACTTGTAGTTTGGGTTATATCATCTGGGCTACACTTCCATAGTAAGTGATATGAAATTCAAATTTGAATATTTTATTCAACTAAATTGGATATTAGAGCGTGAACTCTAGTAAAACTGTGGTTTCATGGTAAATTTTGCTATCTAAACAATATAATTGTTTTTCTCAACAATAAAAGGTTTTTTATACGTAAATTGATGAAAAAACATTCATTGTGAAGCAGAAATAACCGTGTTTTAATTACAAATGTGGAAAAAGAAAAAGAAATTCCCATGCCGGGAATCGAACCCGGGCCGCGTGGGTGAAAACCACGAATCCTAACCACTAGACCACATGGGAGGACATTTGGGTGGCTGTTCTCCTTGGCATACCACCGCGCTCCAGACATGACACATCCGAGTATTGAACTCTCAAACTCGAGGAAAACAGACAATAATACAAGGAATTGTAGTTTGGGTTATATCATCTGGGCTACACTTCCATAGTAAGTGATATGAAATTCAAATTTGAATATTTTATTCAACTAAATTGGATATTAGAGCGTGAACTCTAGTACAACTGTGGTTTCATGGTAAATTTTGCTATCTAAACAATAAAATTGTTTTTCTCGACAATAAAAAGTTTTTTTTATATGTGAATTATTGCAAAAACATTCATTGTGAAGCAGAAATAACCGTGTTTTAAATACAAATGTGGAAAAAGAAAAAGAAATTCCCATGCCGGGAATCGAACCCGGGCCGCGTGGGTGAAAACCACGAATCCTAACCACTAGACCACATGGGAGGACATTTGGGTGGCTGTTCTTCTTGGCATACCACCGCGCTCCAGACATGACACATCCGAGTATTGAACTCTCAAACTCGAGGAAAACAGACAATAATACAAGGAATTGTAGTTTGGGTTATATCATCTCGGCTACACTTTCATACTAAGTGATATGAAATTCAAATTTGAATATTTTATTCAACTAAATTGGATATTAGAGCGTGAACTCTAGTACAACTGTGGTTTCATGGTAAATTTTGCTATCTAAACAATAAAATTGTTTTTCTCGACAATAAAAGGTTTTTTATATGTGAATTGATGAAAAACATTCATTGTGAAGCAGAAATAACCGTGTTTTAATTACAAATGTGGAAAAAGAAAAAGAAATTCCCATGCCGGGAATCGAACCCGGGCCGCGTGGGTGAAAACCACGAATGCTAACCACTAGACCACATGGGAGGACATTTGGGTAGCTGTTCTTCTTGGCATACCACCGCGCTCCAGACATGACACATCCGAGTATTGAACTCCCAAACTCGAGGAAAACAGACAATAATACAAGGAATTGTAGTTTGGGTTATATCATCTCGGCTACACTTTCATACTAAGTGATATGAAATTCAAATTTGAATATTTTATTCAACTAAATTGGATATTAGAGCGTGAACTCTAGTAAAACTGTGGTTTCATGGTAAATTTTGCTATCTAAACAATATAATTGTTTTTCTCAACAATAAAAGGTTTTTTATATGTGAATTGATGAAAAACATTCATTGTGAAGCAGAAATAACCGTGTTTTGATTACAAATGTGGAAAAAGAAAAAGAAATTCCCATGCCGGGAATCGAACCCGGGCCGCGTGGGTGAAAACCACGAATCCTAACCACTAAACCACATGGGAGGACATTTGGGTAGCTGTTCTTCTTGGCATACCACCGCGCTCCAGACATGACACATCCGAGTATTGAACTCCCAAACTCGAGGAAAACAGACAATAATACAAGGACTTGTAGTTTGGGTTATATCATCTGGGCTACACTTTCATACTAAGTGATATGAAATTCAAATTTGAATATTTTATTCAACTAAATTGGATATTAGAGCGTGAACTCTAGTAAAACTGTGATTTCATGGTAAATTTTGCTATCACACAATATAATTGTTTTTCTCAACAATAAAAGGTTTTTTTATATGTGAATTGATGAAAAAACATTCATTGTGAAGCAGAAATAACCGTGTTTTAATTACAAAAGTGGAAAAAGAAAAAGAAATTCCCATGCCGGGAATCGAACCCGGGCCGCGTGGGTGAAAACCACGAATCCTAACCACTAGACCACATGGGAGGACATTTGGGTGGCTGTTCTTCTTGGCATACCACCGCGCTCCAGACATGACACATCCGAGTATTGAACTCTCAAACTCGAGGAAAACAGACAATAATACAAGGAATTGTAGTTTGGGTTATATCATCTCGGCTACACTTTCATACTAAGTGATATGAAATTCAAATTTGAATATTTTATTCAACTAAATTGGATATTAGAGCGTGAACTCTAGTAAAACTGTGGTTTCATGGTAAATTTTGCTATCTAAACAATATAATTGTTTTTCTCAACAATAAAAGGTTTTTTATATGTGAATTGATGAAAAACATTCATTGTGAAGCAGAAATAACCGTGTTTTGATTACAAATGTGGAAAAGGAAAAAGAAATTCCCATGCCGGGAATCGAACCCGGGCCGCGTGGGTGAAAACCACGAATCCTAACCACTAAACCACATGGGAGGACATTTGGGTAGCTGTTCTTCTTGGCATACCACCGCGCTCCAGACATGACACATCCGAGTATTGAACTCCCAAACTCGAGGAAAACAGACAATAATACAAGGACTTGTAGTTTGGGTTATATCATCTGGGCTACACTTTCATACTAAGTGATATGAAATTCAAATTTGAATATTTTATTCAACTAAATTGGATATTAGAGCGTGAACTCTAGTAAAACTGTGATTTCATGGTAAATTTTGCTATCACACAATATAATTGTTTTTCTCAACAATAAAAGGTTTTTTTATATGTGAATTGATGAAAAAACATTCATTGTGAAGCAGAAATAACCGTGTTTTAATTACAAAAGTGGAAAAAGAAAAAGAAATTCCCATGCCGGGAATCGAACCCGGGCCGCGTGGGTGAAAACCACGAATCCTAACCACTAGACCACATGGGAGGACATTTGGGTGGCTGTTCTTCTTGGCATACCACCGCGCTCCAGACATGACACATCCGAGTATTGAACTCTCAAACTCGAGGAAAACAGACAATAATACAAGGAATTGTAGTTTGGGTTATATCATCTCGGCTACACTTTCATACTAAGTGATATGAAATTCAAATTTGAATATTTTATTCAACTAAATTGGATATTAGAGCGTGAACTCTAGTAAAACTGTGGTTTCATGGTAAATTTTGCTATCTAAACAATATAATTGTTTTTCTCAACAATAAAAGGTTTTTTATATGTGAATTGATGAAAAACATTCATTGTGAAGCAGAAATAACCGTGTTTTGATTACAAATGTGGAAAAGGAAAAAGAAATTCCCATGCCGGGAATCGAACCCGGGCCGCGTGGGTGAGAACCACGAATCCTAACCACTAGACCACATGGGAGGACATTTGGGTAGCTGTTCTTCTTGGCATACCACCGCGCTCCAGACATGACACATCCGAGTATTGAACTCCCAAACTCGAGGAAAACAGACAATAATACAAGGACTTGTAGTTTGGGTTATATCATCTGGGCTACACTTTCATACTAAGTGATATGAAATTCAAATTTGAATATTTTATTCAACTAAATTGGATATTAGAGCGTGAACTCTAGTAAAACTGTGATTTCATGGTAAATTTTGCTATCACACAATATAATTGTTTTTCTCAACAATAAAAGGTTTTTTTATATGTGAATTGATGAAAAAACATTCATTGTGAAGCAGAAATAACCGTGTTTTAATTACAAAAGTGGAAAAAGAAAAAGAAATTCCCATGCCGGGAATCGAACCCGGGCCGCGTGGGTGAAAACCACGAATCCTAACCACTAGACCACATGGGAGGACATTTGGGTGGCTGTTCTTCTTGGCATACCACCGCGCTCCAGACATGACACATCCGAGTATCGAACTCTCAAACTCGAGGAAAACAGACAATAATACAAGGAATTGTAGTTTGGGTTATATCATCTCGGCTACACTTTCATACTAAGTGATATGAAATTCAAATTTGAATATGTTATTCAACTAAATTGGATATTAGAGCGTGAACTCTAGTAAAACTGTGGTTTCATGGTAAATTTTGCTATCTAAACAATAAAATTGTTTTTCTCAACAATAAAAGGTTTTTTATATGTGAATTGATGAAAAACATTCATTGTGAAGCAGAAATAACCGTGTTTTAATTACAAATGTGGAAAAAGAAAAAGAAATTCCCATGCCGGGAATCGAACCCGGGCCGCGTGGGTGAAAACCACGAATGCTAACCACTAGACCACATGGGAGGACATTTGGGTAGCTGTTCTTCTTGGCATACCACCGCGCTCCAGACATGACACATCCGAGTATTGAACTCCCAAACTCGAGGAAAACAGACAATAATACAAGGAATTGTAGTTTGGGTTATATCATCTCGGCTACACTTTCATACTAAGTGATATGAAATTCAAATTTGAATATTTTATTCAACTAAATTGGATATTAGAGCGTGAACTCTAGTAAAACTGTGGTTTCATGGTAAATTTTGCTATCTAAACAATATAATTGTTTTTCTCAACAATAAAAGGTTTTTTATATGTGAATTGATGAAAAACATTCATTGTGAAGCAGAAATAACCGTGTTTTGATTACAAATGTGGAAAAAGAAAAAGAAATTCCCATGCCGGGAATCGAACCCGGGCCGCGTGGGTGAAAACCACGAATCCTAACCACTAAACCACATGGGAGGACATTTGGGTAGCTGTTCTTCTTGGCATACCACCGCGCTCCAGACATGACACATCCGAGTATTGAACTCCCAAACTCGAGGAAAACAGACAATAATACAAGGACTTGTAGTTTGGGTTATATCATCTGGGCTACACTTTCATACTAAGTGATATGAAATTCAAATTTGAATATTTTATTCAACTAAATTGGATATTAGAGCGTGAACTCTAGTAAAACTGTGATTTCATGGTAAATTTTGCTATCACACAATATAATTGTTTTTCTCAACAATAAAAGGTTTTTTTATATGTGAATTGATGAAAAAACATTCATTGTGAAGCAGAAATAACCGTGTTTTAATTACAAAGTGGAAAAAGAAAAAGAAATTCCCATGCCGGGAATCGAACCCGGGCCGCGTGGGTGAAAACCACGAATCCTAACCACTAGACCACATGGGAGGACATTTGGGTGGCTGTTCTTCTTGGCATACCACCGCGCTCCAGACATGACACATCCGAGTATTGAACTCTCAAACTCGAGGAAAACAGACAATAATACAAGGAATTGTAGTTTGGGTTATATCATCTCGGCTACACTTTCATACTAAGTGATATGAAATTCAAATTTGAATATTTTATTCAACTAAATTGGATATTAGAGCGTGAACTCTAGTAAAACTGTGGTTTCATGGTAAATTTTGCTATCTAAACAATATAATTGTTTTTCTCAACAATAAAAGGTTTTTTATATGTGAATTGATGAAAAACATTCATTGTGAAGCAGAAATAACCGTGTTTTGATTACAAATGTGGAAAAGGAAAAAGAAATTCCCATGCCGGGAATCGAACCCGGGCCGCGTGGGTGAAAACCACGAATCCTAACCACTAGACCACATGGGAGGACATTTGGGTAGCTGTTCTTCTTGGCATACCACCGCGCTCCAGACATGACACATCCGAGTATTGAACCCCCAAACTCGAGGAAAACAGACAATAATACAAGGACTTGTAGTTTGGGTTATATCATCTGGGCTACACTTCCATAGTAAGTGATATGAAATTCAAATTTGAATATTTTATTCAACTAAATTGGATATTAGAGCGTGAACTCTAGTACAACTGTGGTTTCATGGTGAATTTTGCTATCTAAACAATAAAATTGTTTTTCTCGACAATAAAAAGTTTTTTTTATATGTGAATTATTGCAAAAACATTCATTGTGAAGCAGAAATAAACGTATTTTAATTACAAAAGTGGAAAAAGAAAAAGAAATTCCCATGCCGGGAATCGAACCCGGGCCGCGTGGGTGAAAACCACGAATCCTAACCACTAGACCACATGGGAGGACATTTGGGTGGCTGTTCTTCTTGGCATACCACCGCGCTCCAGACATGACACATCCGAGTATTGAACTCCCAAACTCGAGGAAAACAGACAATAATACAAGGACTTGTAGTTTGGGTTATATCATCTGGGCTACACTTCCATAGTAAGTGATATGAAATTCAAATTTGAATATTTTATTCAACTAAATTGGATATTAGAGCGTGAAATCTAGTAAAACTGTGGTTTCATGGTAAATTTTGCTATCTAAACAATAAAATTGTTTTTCTCAACAATAAAAGGTTTTTTTATATGTGAATTGATGAAAAAACATTCATTGTGAAGCAGAAATAACCGTGTTTTAATTACAAAAGTGGAAAAAGAAAAAGAAATTCCCATGCCGGGAATCGAACCCGGGCCGCGTGGGTGAAAACCACGAATCCTAACCACTAGACCACATGGGAGGACATTTGGGTGGCTGTTCTTCTTGGCATACCACCGCGCTCCAGACATGACACATCCGAGTATCGAACTCTCAAACTCGAGGAAAACAGACAATAATACAAGGAATTGTAGTTTGGGTTATATCATCTCGGCTACACTTTCATACTAAGTGATATGAAATTCAAATTTGAATATGTTATTCAACTAAATTGGATATTAGAGCGTGAACTCTAGTAAAACTGTGGTTTCATGGTAAATTTTGCTATCTAAACAATAAAATTGTTTTTCTCGACAATAAAAAGTTTTTTTTATATGTGAATTATTGCAAAAACATTCATTGTGAAGCAGAAATAACCGTGTTTTAATTACAAATGTGGAAAAAGAAAAAGAAATTCCCATGCCGGGAATCGAACCCGGGCCGCGTGGGTGAAAACCACGAATCCTAACCACTAGACCACATGGGAGGACATTTGGGTGGCTGTTCTTCTTGGCATACCACCGCGCTCCAGACATGACACATCCGAGTATTGAACTCTCAAACTCGAGGAAAACAGACAATAATACAAGGAATTGTAGTTTGGGTTATATCATCTGGGCTACACTTCCATAGTAAGTGATATGAAATTCAAATTTGAATATTTTATTCAACTAAATTGGATATTAGAGCGTGAACTCTAGTACAACTGTGGTTTCATGGTGAATTTTGCTATCTAAACAATAAAATTGTTTTTCTCGACAATAAAAAGTTTTTTTTATATGTGAATTATTGCAAAAACATTCATTGTGAAGCAGAAATAAACGTATTTTAATTACAAAAGTGGAAAAAGAAAAAGAAATTCCCATGCCGGGAATCGAACCCGGGCCGCGTGGGTGAAAACCACGAATCCTAACCACTAGACCACATGGGAGGACATTTGGGTGGCTGTTCTTCTTGGCATACCACCGCGCTCCAGACATGACACATCCGAGTATTGAACTCCCAAACTCGAGGAAAACAGACAATAATACAAGGACTTGTAGTTTGGGTTATATCATCTGGGCTACACTTCCATAGTAAGTGATATGAAATTCAAATTTGAATATTTTATTCAACTAAATTGGATATTACAGCGTGAACTCTAGTACAACTGTGGTTTCATGGTAAATTTTGCTATCTAAACAATAAAATTGTTTTTCTCGACAATAAAAAGTTTTTTTATATGTGAATTATTGCAAAAACATTCATTGTGAAGCAGAAATAACCGTGTTTTAATTACAAATGTGGAAAAGAAAAAGAAATTCCCATGCCGGGAATCGAACCCGGGCCGCGTGGGTGAAAACCACGAATCCTAACCACTAGACCACATGGGAGGACATTTGGGTGGCTGTTCTTCTTGGCATACCACCGCGCTCCAGACATGACACATCCGAGTATTGAACTCTCAAACTCGAGGAAAACAGACAATAATACAAGGAATTGTAGTTTGGGTTATATCATCTCGGCTACACTTTCATACTAAGTGATATGAAATTCAAATTTGAATATTTTATTCAACTAAATTGGATATTAGAGCGTGAACTCTAGTAAAACTGTGGTTTCATGGTAAATTTTGCTATCTAAACAATATAATTGTTTTTCTCAACAATAAAAGGTTTTTTATATGTGAATTGATGAAAAACATTCATTGTGAAGCAGAAATAACCGTGTTTTGATTACAAATGTGGAAAAAGAAAAAGAAATTCCCATGCCGGGAATCGAACCCGGGCCGCGTGGGTGAAAACCACGAATCCTAACCACTAGACCACATGGGAGGACATTTGGGTAGCTGTTCTTCTTGGCATACCACCGCGCTCCAGACATGACACATCCGAGTATTGAACTCCCAAACTCGAGGAAAACAGACAATAATACAAGGACTTGTAGTTTGGGTTATATCATCTGGGCTACACTTTCATACTAAGTGATATGAAATTCAAATTTGAATATTTTATTCAACTAAATTGGATATTAGAGCGTGAACTCTAGTAAAACTGTGATTTCATGGTAAATTTTGCTATCACACAATATAATTGTTTTTCTCAACAATAAAAGGTTTTTTTATATGTGAATTGATGAAAAAACATTCATTGTGAAGCAGAAATAACCGTGTTTTAATTACAAAAGTGGAAAAAGAAAAAGAAATTCCCATGCCGGGAATCGAACCCGGGCCGCGTGGGTGAAAACCACGAATCCTAACCACTAGACCACATGGGAGGACATTTGGGTGGCTGTTCTTCTTGGCATACCACCGCGCTCCAGACATGACACATCCGAGTATTGAACTCTCAAACTCGAGGAAAACAGACAATAATACAAGGAATTGTAGTTTGGGTTATATCATCTCGGCTACACTTTCATACTAAGTGATATGAAATTCAAATTTGAATATTTTATTCAACTAAATTGGATATTAGAGCGTGAACTCTAGTAAAACTGTGGTTGCATGGTAAATTTTGCTATCTAAACAATATAATTGTTTTTCTCAACAATAAAAGGTTTTTTATATGTGAATTGATGAAAAACATTCATTGTGAAGCAGAAATAACCGTGTTTTGATTACAAATGTGGAAAAAGAAAAAGAAATTCCCATGCCGGGAATCGAACCCGGGCCGCGTGGGTGAAAACCACGAATCCTAACCACTAGACCACATGGGAGGACATTTGGGTGGCTGTTCTTCTTGGCATACCACCGCGCTCCAGACATGACACATCCGAGTATCGAACTCCTAAACTCGAGGAAAACAGAAAACAGACAATAATACAAGGAATTGTAGTTTGGGTTATATCATCTCGGCTACACTTTCATACTAAGTGATATGAAATTCAAATTTGAATATGTTATTCAACTAAATTGGATATTAGAGCGTGAACTCTAGTAAAACTGTGGTTTCATGGTAAATTTTGCTATCTAAACAATAAAATTGTTTTTCTCAACAATAAAAGGTTTTTTATATGTGAATTGATGAAAAACATTCATTGTGAAGCAGAAATAACCGTGTTTTAATTACAAATGTGGAAAAAGAAAAAGAAATTCCCATGCCGGGAATCGAACCCGGGCCGCGTGGGTGAAAACCACGAATGCTAACCACTAGACCACATGGGAGGACATTTGGGTAGCTGTTCTTCTTGGCATACCACCGCGCTCCAGACATGACACATCCGAGTATTGAACTCCCAAACTCGAGGAAAACAGACAATAATACAAGGAATTGTAGTTTGGGTTATATCATCTCGGCTACACTTTCATACTAAGTGATATGAAATTCAAATTTGAATATTTTATTCAACTAAATTGGATATTAGAGCGTGAACTCTAGTAAAACTGTGGTTTCATGGTAAATTTTGCTATCTAAACAATATAATTGTTTTTCTCAACAATAAAAGGTTTTTTATATGTGAATTGATGAAAAACATTCATTGTGAAGCAGAAATAACCGTGTTTTGATTACAAATGTGGAAAAAGAAAAAGAAATTCCCATGCCGGGAATCGAACCCGGGCCGCGTGGGTGAAAACCACGAATCCTAACCACTAAACCACATGGGAGGACATTTGGGTAGCTGTTCTTCTTGGCATACCACCGCGCTCCAGACATGACACATCCGAGTATTGAACTCCCAAACTCGAGGAAAACAGACAATAATACAAGGACTTGTAGTTTGGGTTATATCATCTGGGCTACACTTTCATACTAAGTGATATGAAATTCAAATTTGAATATTTTATTCAACTAAATTGGATATTAGAGCGTGAACTCTAGTAAAACTGTGATTTCATGGTAAATTTTGCTATCACACAATATAATTGTTTTTCTCAACAATAAAAGGTTTTTTTATATGTGAATTGATGAAAAAACATTCATTGTGAAGCAGAAATAACCGTGTTTTAATTACAAAGTGGAAAAAGAAAAAGAAATTCCCATGCCGGGAATCGCTCTGAACTCCCTGGGACTGGGACGTCGTAGCAGTCGACCGTCCGGGACGCGATGTTTACGCGTCCCAGACGGTTTGACTGCTACGGTCCCAGACGGTTAGTCAGGATCAGCCGGGCCAGCGCGGCCCCAGACCATTCCGAAATTTAATTGATTAATAATATTACTGATTCACTCCGAATTATTGAGAAAAGATGAGATTATTGCTCAACTTTCAATGCTAATTCTTTTTGAAAAAAAATACACTTTTTTCAAGGAATATGCACAAGCATGTTTTCTCTTTAACACCTAATCGAAGTGAGCACTTCTTTCGTGTGTCAGAGCGGCTTTTAACCTAGCTCGAATGAACTAAATTGGCTGAGTTGCGCAGAGTGGCACCTCTAGCACGTACGTATCTAATTCTGGCCGGACCGCTGATTACTTCACGAGTGGCGATCCAGCTATCATTGCGAGTGCAACGACGTCTGCTACGTTGAGTAATTTGACCCGTACGTCGTCTGCTACCAAGCTAAAATGCGGGTTTTTTTGCGTGACTGCTACGACGTCCCAGTCCCAGGGAGTTCAGAGCGAACCCGGGCCGCGTGGGTGAAAACCACGAATCCTAACCACTAGACCACATGGGAGGACATTTGGGTGGCTGTTCTTCTTGGCATACCACCGCGCTCCAGACATGACACATCCGAGTATTGAACTCTCAAACTCGAGGAAAACAGACAATAATACAAGGAATTGTAGTTTGGGTTATATCATCTCGGCTACACTTTCATACTAAGTGATATGAAATTCAAATTTGAATATTTTATTCAACTAAATTGGATATTAGAGCGTGAACTCTAGTAAAACTGTGGTTTCATGGTAAATTTTGCTATCTAAACAATATAATTGTTTTTCTCAACAATAAAAGGTTTTTTATATGTGAATTGATGAAAAACATTCATTGTGAAGCAGAAATAACCGTGTTTTGATTACAAATGTGGAAAAGGAAAAAGAAATTCCCATGCCGGGAATCGAACCCGGGCCGCGTGGGTGAAAACCACGAATCCTAACCACTAGACCACATGGGAGGACATTTGGGTAGCTGTTCTTCTTGACATACCACCGCGCTCCAGACATGACACATCCGAGTATTGAACCCCCAAACTCGAGGAAAACAGACAATAATACAAGGACTTGTAGTTTGGGTTATATCATCTGGGCTACACTTTCATACTAAGTGATATGAAATTCAAATTTGAATATTTTATTCAACTAAATTGGATATTAGAGCGTGAACTCTAGTAAAACTGTGATTTCATGGTAAATTTTGCTATCACACAATATAATTGTTTTTCTCAACAATAAAAGGTTTTTTTATATGTGAATTGATGAAAAAACATTCATTGTGAAGCAGAAATAACCGTGTTTTAATTACAAAAGTGGAAAAAGAAAAAGAAATTCCCATGCCGGGAATCGAACCCGGGCCGCGTGGGTGAAAACCACGAATTCTAACCACTAGACCACATGGGAGGACATTTGGGTGGCTGTTCTTCTTGGCATACCACCGCGCTCCAGACATGACACATCCGAGTATCGAACTCTCAAACTCGAGGAAAACAGACAATAATACAAGGAATTGTAGTTTGGGTTATATCATCTCGGCTACACTTTCATACTAAGTGATATGAAATTCAAATTTGAATATGTTATTCAACTAAATTGGATATTAGAGCGTGAACTCTAGTAAAACTGTGGTTTCATGGTAAATTTTGCTATCTAAACAATATAATTGTTTTTCTCAACAATAAAAGGTTTTTTATATGTGAATTGATGAAAAACATTCATTGTGAAGCAGAAATAACCGTGTTTTGATTACAAATGTGGAAAAAGAAAAAGAAATTCCCATGCCGGGAATCGAACCCGGGCCGCGTGGGTGAAAACCACGAATCCTAACCACTAAACCACATGGGAGGACATTTGGGTAGCTGTTCTTCTTGGCATACCACCGCGCTCCAGACATGACACATCCGAGTATTGAACTCCCAAACTCGAGGAAAACAGACAATAATACAAGGACTTGTAGTTTGGGTTATATCATCTGGGCTACACTTTCATACTAAGTGATATGAAATTCAAATTTGAATATTTTATTCAACTAAATTGGATATTAGAGCGTGAACTCTAGTAAAACTGTGATTTCATGGTAAATTTTGCTATCACACAATATAATTGTTTTTCTCAACAATAAAAGGTTTTTTTATATGTGAATTGATGAAAAAA